>CM057102.1:4718922-5446422 GCA_029959045.1 Taenioides sp. WSHXM2023 | reverse complement strand
ACATATACCAAAAATAGTGATCTTGTAGTACACATGAGAAAACACACGGGAGACAAACCTTACAGTTGTTCAGTCTGTATGAAAACATTTTGCCGAAACTCCACACTTCGATCACACATGAGAATACATATAGGCGAAAAACCATTCAGCTGTTCAGTCTGTGATAAAACATTTAACCAACGAAGTAATCTTAACGTACACATGAGAATACATACAGGCGAGAAACCATTCAGCTGTTCAGTCTGTACGAAAACATTTGGCCATCATTATACTCTTGAAACACACTTGAGAACACACGCAGGTCCAAACACAATCAGCTACTGTAAGAAGGAATCTACCCAAAAGAGTGACCATGCAGAGGACACGAGAGCAGACACAGAAGACAAACCTTACAGCTGTTCAGTCTGTAAGAAAACCTTTTACTATTGTTCAAAACTTAAAGCACACATGAGAATACACACAGGCGAAAAACCATTCAGCTGTTCAGTGTGTCAGAAAACATTTAACCGAAAAAGTTACCTCACAGTACACATGAGCGTACATACAGGGGAGAAAACATTCAGCTGTTCAGTCTGTAAGAAAACATTTAGCCAAAAAATCTCTCTTAAAGATCACATGAGAGTGCATACAGGAGAGAAACCTTTCAGCTGTTCAAGTTGTAAAAAAGCCTTTTCTCATTCCTCCAGCCTCAGGTATCATAAGAGAGCACATGAGCGAGAGAAACCGTACATCTGTTCAGTCTGTAAAACAGGATTTACCTCCAGCTCTAGTCTCAAAGTTCATCTGAGAGGTCACACAGGAGAGACGGAGGAAGGTCAAATCCAGCCTGCGCAGAACGATGGACACAAACTACCTCTGATGGAGCTCAGTGATCGGGGTGGATCTGTGCGATGCCTGGTGGAGGCAGAGGTGGAGACCTGCAAGTCGTGACTTTTTTTCCCTGTTGTACGAGTTTGCATAAAGCTGCTGATCTCAACAAACCAAAAAGACGCGTTCAAGCCTTCCAGTGACAGAGTGCAGTGATGTAGCAAAGAATGTAGCACAGAATAGGAATATGTCTGTCTATCCATCTATCCATCCATCCATCCATCCATCCCGCAATCAGTGTATTTACTTCAAAGTAGAAATGGTAGTAGTAGAAATTAAGCTGCTTTCTTTGCACTTTTCCCCTAAAATCAATCATTCATGACCCATTACAGCTTTTAACAACTTCGACTTTGTTGTACGATTGTGTTCCTCTAAAAGTTTCGAGTCACATCCATCAGGCTTTCCATTTTTGTCTGCTTGGAACAAATCAATGTACTTCCAAAGAGTACAAAGTTTGTACTCTGTTGTTTTACAATAAAATGGCCAAGCAAAGTCTACAGATCATTTTTGATGGTTACTTACAATGAAATGGGTCGTTTTTTTTCTAGAATTTGGGAGAACCTGATCTTATTTTGTGAGGAAATAGATCAGATAATATTGCTTCTTGTTGCATTGAGAATAATCCTGTAATTTAAAGCAGACCTATTCTGCAAAATCAACTTTTTGAACTTTTAACCGTGTTCTAGTTGTTTCCCCTCACAATTTACTCACCCGAAGTTGTATTTGGAGTGATTTGTGCATGTTTGAGCTTTAATCTTTAATCGTGTATTTTCAAAACGCCATCTTTCCATCTGAGGCGCCGACTCTTTGTTGTGATGTTTACGGACTTGTGTTTATTCGTTTTAGATGAACATTGCATTATACTGAATATTTAAAATGTCCAAATTCTAATGATCCACAGGTCCCATAGATTATACCTATGCAGCAGACACAAGCACCATATGTTTTCTTTAAATATAAAAGAATCACTCACTTGGTTACTACTAATACAGAATAAACTAAAACACTTTGAACAGAGGTGCATTTTTCTCATACATTTCTTACCCCAAAACGAGCAGAAGGGTTAAACTATGTAAATAAACGAGCTTCTAAAATGTTTGTGGATATATTTAAAAAAGAAAATTCTATCAGTGGATAAAGAGTTCACCATAAGCTTTAAGAAATTCTAGAAAAGACGTTTTAGAAAAGAACAAGAATGAACTCACTGCATTATCTGGTTCACTACACAGAGTCCTGGTCGTTGGCGTTCTGACTTCGTGGAAGGGCTGTGGGCATGTCCCGCCTTGTAACAGGCACAATTAGGACCTGCTGCCTGCACCAGAGACACTCATTAGTATTCTGCGTTTCCTGGAAAAGCTGGAGTGAAGTGTCTGGGGAGAGGGAAGCGTGAAATTAAAGCAGTTAGTAAAACACAGCTTTGTTTAATTTGGCAGTAGATGGTCTTTAGAATTCAGGTTTGTAAGAAACGAATAAACTTGTTCAGACTCACCTGTGCTCTCTGC
Organism: Taenioides sp. WSHXM2023; assembly: GCA_029959045.1. Lineage (NCBI taxonomy): Eukaryota > Metazoa > Chordata > Actinopteri > Gobiiformes > Gobiidae > Taenioides > Taenioides sp. WSHXM2023. Next base: position 5,444,053 of record CM057102.1, on the reverse strand, counting down.
TCTTCTTCTGTCAGGCTGAAAAAAAGAAGTTCTGTAGAGCGCCTCTAGTGGTGATCTGTGAGAATGCAGGTGGAAGTGAACACGTTTTGCTATTTATCGTATTGTAGAAGTTACCGTGGGCCCCGCCATCGTCATTGGGGTTGTGTTATTTTGCATGGAGCTGCTGATCTCACAGTAAATAAGTTCAATATGGACTATAAAGCCGTTTTAAAGCCTCCAGAGAATCAGTGCAGTGTGACTTGCTGGTGCACATGAACATTTTACACAAATCTAACGACTTTATATCAGATTTTAGCGGAAAAACATTTCTCAAATCCTCCAGTGAATGAGATTTCTGCTTTACTAAATGCCACGACAAAGAAATCGTGGAGAGTGTAACACTGTAAACTGTCCGTGTACAAATCCATCCATCCATTTTCTCCCGCTTATCCTGGGCCAGGCCATGGGGGCAACAGTCTAAGCAGGGACTCCCAGACTTCCATCACCCCGGACACTTCCTCCAGCTCCTCCATGTTTTTACTCTTATGCCTTTGTCCATTGACTTGACCGTGAGGTTGTATGAATTGTTTGTTAATAAAGCTAAAGTTGAAAATCTAATGACAAACGGGGACTTTAAACTGGAAGACACAAGTGCACAAGTAAACAAGTGCATAGCGGATTTTCTTTTAGCTTTCTACCCTGTTATAACATTGTTCCCTGTGGTGGAAATTTGAGTATTATATGTGTTTTAAATTGTCCAAGATAAACTGCAAGAAGTGTTAAAAGCCACACTATTGTTTGTCTAATCCTTTAGTCTCAGAGGAAGGCTATAGGTGCCTCTGTGTTTGCCATTTACATGTTTTATTCCACGTCTTTTATCTGATCACCCTGACCTGGACTCAAATCCTGATGTAAAGGCGTTACCAGCCGGACGTAAATGTAAATCGTTTTTCTCTCAGACACTATTTAAATCTCTGGAGTCACTGCAGCTGAAACTCCGTCTGTCAGTTGTGAGACCGTTTGTTACCGGTGCAAACGTAATAAACCAACATAGACTTTACAGATCATTTTAGATGTCATCCGTGCAGGTTTGAGCCATACAGCGATCTCTCCAGGGCTCTATTCAAACCCTCCGTACGGTTTGCTGCCCTTCACACGTCTACATCAGCTCCCACACGACAATTCTCCGTAAACACACAAAAACACGACACAGAACGCCGACTGTGTTGCGATGGAAGTGACTTAGCACAGAGAGCAAATTAAGGTGGCATCAAAAAACGAAAACAAAACACGTTAATTTGTAATTTTTGGCGCGACTAGCATTTTCGAAACAATAAAAGGTAACATGGCGATCTGAACATGAAAAAACACATATTGTTAAATGTTACACGTATTTACAACCGTGATCCGCTTCTAGTGCGATGATAAAACGGCTGGAATTGCATCATGTCTTCCTCCCAGCTGTCGGATGCCCTCTTGGCCCTCGAGTCTCTCTTGGGATCAACACAAACGTTCTCAGAGCTCCACCTCCTAATTCCTCCTGATGAATCCTGCTTTTATGACCAAAATAGGCCTTCTCTCTCTCTTACTACCACTTCAGAGCGAAAACAAATACAGAGGCATCGTTTTGAGAAAGAATTAGCGTCGTGAAGCTTAAAGGTGCGCCGTGTCGCTTTTTCGTCGCTTGTTTCCATGGAGATGTCATTGCTTTGCCTGGAATGTTCCACAGTGTGACATTAAACAGCTCCAGCTTACATTTATTCAATAACAGGTGTTTTTTTTTTTAGCTCAAAAATATCTAGAAAAACAGGTATTCTGACTGTGAGTGGGTCACCTCTCCACAGATCTGATCTGTAACTTGGTCTGGTTTGGTTTCCAGGAAGCATTTGACGGACCCTCCAACAGAAAAGTTACGCAATGCACCTTTACCCTGTTAGATGAATGGCTGCAGGTCATGATAATCCACAGACCACACAAGCTATGATTTATGATTTATCCATTTCTTTCAGATGCCCTCCCATCCTTCAATCCTTGTGTTTTGATGCAGTAAAATCCAGTTTCAGATGTCCTTTGTCTTCATATAACCTTGTGTCAGATGCCCTCCCATCCTCCTATAGCCTGTGTTGCACTTTCATCTCACGGCATTTCTGTGAAGAGTTTGCATGTTCTCCCTGTGTCTGGGTGGGTTTCCTCCAGATTCCTCACCTGACCAGCCAGGACCATACACACTTTTACAATACTTCACATTTGAACCTCACACCAACAGCTGTGTTTCAGATGAGGGCAGATCAACCAGAGACCGGGGACCGCAGCCGAGGTCAGGCAGAGCGTGTCGGAGGCTGTGAGGAGCACCGTGGAGCTGGTGCTACCTGGGCTACAGCATGGGCTACCGCCACAGCTACCCGGGCTTCCTCCATGGCTTCCTGGGCTACTGCTGCAGCTGCCTGGGCTACAGCATGGGCTACCACCACAACTAACCGGGCTGCAGCATATGCACTTTTGACCCTGTGAGAAAGTGATACTTGGATGCCTTGTGTTTGTTTAACTGTTGTGTTTGTCCTGTCCTAAATGTCAAGGGACTACGAATGTAAATTAGCTGTACGCTAACTTTGGTACATTTACACTTGTATTTTATTTTTTACTGGTGTTTATCAATGTACACTGTCCCTTTTTAAATTAAAAAAAAAAAAAAAAAAAAAAAAAAAGAACAAGATGGCAGGATGTAGGAGGTAAAAGAGATAAAAGCAAAATATTCCAGCTCCAGTGCTTCTACCGACCTCCTCTTCTCCCTCATTCATAACACAATGGGAATTTGGTTCATTTGATCCAGGGTAAACAAAGAAATAAACTCAAATTTGTGATAAATATTGTCCATTGGTCCATCTTCAATACAGACAGTGGACTAAACCAATCAGGATATAGTATCTTACGAGAGCGGTCCCACCCCTTTTCTCTGCACGGATCCCCGCCAGTTTTATAGTGATGAGCGTGAAAACATGGAGAAGAGGAAGAAACAGGGTGCGGAGAAGTTTGTGGGCTAAAAGATGAAAAATTCTTGCTACAGACGCTGCAAAATGTTCTAAAATGCATGTTCTCTGGAGGGGCTGGAGCCTCCACGTCCTCTACAGCCCAGGCTGAAGGTGGTTAGTATAAGATTTTTGTGATTATTATCAAAAAATAAAAATGTAAACTAAAGATACCAAATGTTTTGATGGTTTCGATAGTTGCACAGTTTTTCCAGATAGTTTTTTAGGTTTTCTATTTATCACGTAATAAACTGTAATAATCTAAAAAGAGAAGAAAGAGCTCCCAGTCCAGTCCTGGAAGAAAGTAATACTTAATACAGCCTTAGACAAAAATACATGGAAAGTACTTTATAAATACGAACAAATATGTAATTAAGCACTTATTATGCATTTTACTATTAAGTAGCTCTTAATATGTAGTCCTTAAACTAAAGTGTTACCATCATTTCATTTAAAGCGATAGTGTGTAACTTTCTGGAGGTGAACAGTCAACTGAACGACTGGAAAAAAGACATACTTCTGAACATTTTCAGCGAAGATGCCATTGTGGAATATTATAGCCAAAGCAACATTTCCATGGAAACGAGCATGGAAATGAGCAGGCCCTCCTCCAGGTCAAATAAAAGTCGGGTGTGTGGAGATGCAAGACCACTCACGGTAAAGACGCATGTTTTTTTTGTTTTTCAGTTCAATAAACATATCCATAATGAACAAAACTCTTTAAGCTGTTATTTTAGTGTATTTTATCTTTGATTTTATTGATTTTGTAAATAAATAGTAAATAATAATGTGTAACCAAGCCAAGCTCAAGCTCTGAGGCAGGTGGCCCCAGTCGTTTCTGAAATGTGTAAATTCAGAGCAGAACAGCGTCTATAACTGGCCGATGACTCAAACTGTATCTGTTCTATTTTGGTGTGTGGTCCCTTCATCCCACCCCTCACACACACACACACACACACACTCACACACACACACACACACCTACGACATCATCCTGTCAGCGGGAGAAAATAGCACGCTTTCCATTGACATCACTCCTCATCCCGTTGCTAGGAGACACAGCGTACATAGCGTTACTACGACGACGACAGCGCTTCACCTCCGCAGCTCTTGACCTTTTCGGGGGATGCTAATACGGGGGATAAATGAGTAGCAAAAAAGAGACTGTGTCAAATAAAGAAAATTATATAAACGTATCTGTACAAGTCCAAATAAAATAGAAAAATAAGTCATAAAATATAAAATCTCAGTTTTATACAAGAGGTTGTAAAGAAAAAATAAATTTAAAAAAAGATATGATTGACAGGACATTATCTGTTACATAAGGGTGAGTTGTTGCACAGTTGTAGGGAGTATTATCTGTTACATAAGGGTGAGTTGTTGCACAGTTGTAGGGAGTATTATCTGTTACATAAGGGTGAGTTGCTGTACAGTTGTAGGGAGTATTATCTGTTACATAAGGGTGAGTTGTTGCACAGTTGTAGGGAGTATTATCTGTTACATAAGGGTGAGTTGTTGCACAGTTGTAGGGAGTATTATCTGTTACATAAGGGTGAGTTGTTGCACAGTTGTAGGGAGTATTATCTGTTACATAAGGGTGAGTTGCTGTACAGTTGTAGGGAGTATTATCTGTTACATAAGGGTGAGTTGTTGCACAGTTGTAGGGAGTATTATCTGTTACATAAGGGTGAGTTGTTGCACAGTTGTAGGGAGTATTATCTGTTACAGAAGGGTGAGTTGCTGTACAGTTGTAGGGAGTATTATCTGTTACATAAGGGTGAGTTGTTGCACAGTTGTAGGGAGTATTATCTGTTACACAAGGGTAAGTTGCTGTACAGTTGTAGGGAGTATTATCTGTTACAGAAGGGTGAGTTGTTGTACAGTTGTAGGGAGTATTATCTGTTACATAAGGGTGAGTTGTTGCACAGTTGTAGGGAATATTATCAGTTATATAAGGGTGAGTTTTTGTACAGTTGTAGGGAGCATTATCTGTTCCATAAGAGTAAGTTGTTGTACAGTTGTAGGGAGTATTATCTGTTACATAAGGGTGAGTTGTTGTACAGTTGTAGGAAGTATTATCTGTTACATAAGGGTGAGTTATACAATTGTAGGGAGTATTATCTGTTACATAAGGGTGAGTTATACAATTGTAGGGAGTATTATCTGTTACATAAGGGTGAGTTGTCGTACAGCCGTAGGGATTATGGTATGAAGTATCATTTTATGGTGTCAATTGTAATCATTTTTAGTCGTTTATAGTTCAAATATTTTTGTTTGATAAGTGTATTTCATTTTGATTTAAATGTCCCATATTAGACCAAATAAACTCTTGTGAGGTTTAAGGCTTGTTATAATGTTATTACCTCATCAAAAACAGACCTGGAGTTGTGTTTTGTTTCATTCACACATGTTTAACACACGTGTGAATCAAATTTGCCACTCAGGGACCGAGGGAGAGACAAAACCCTCTCCTGACATGGACAGTGATGAAGACTAAAGCCTGTAAACAATAGAGACGTGTCAGGAACAGATGAAGGAGACAAAGAGAAGAAACACCAGCGCTCTGTTTGTAAAGAGAGGTTTCTGACGAAATATGATTTAGAAAGTCACCTTAGAGTTCACACAGGAGAGGAACCATTCAGCTGTTCAGTCTGTAAGAAAACATTTAGCCATAATAGTAATTTAAAAACACATGAGAATACATACAGGTGAAAAACATTCAGCTGTTCAACCTGTTTAGAGGCTTTTACTAGTTCCTCAAGCCTCAAATATCACAAGAGAACACATCCTCACAGCCGTTCAGTCTGTCACTTCAAACTCTAATCTGAAAAATCATATGAAAAGTCACACAGGAGAGAAACCTTACAGCTGTTCAATCTGTAAATGAACTTTTACTCGTTCTTCTAACTTCGAATATCATAACAGAAAAAATGTGTGCAGGAAAACTTACAGCTGTTCAGTGTGTAATGCAGGATTTACCTCAAGCTCTGAGATAAACGTTCATATGAGAAGTCACAGGAAAGAAATACGAAAGTACAATTTACTCTGGACAATGCTCAAGGTGTCAACCAGGTGCAACCAGTGTGCCAGCTCTTAAGAAGACACAGTGAGTGAAAGATCAACTTCCCAGGTCCCAGGAGGGTGTACTGATGGATGTATTCCTGCCTCGAGTTGCTATAACAGCAGTTTTTACAGCAGGATTTGACCATCACTAAGCACAGTGAGGTCTGCAGCCTTCACTTTAAACCAGAGCAGAATGAAGTCCACTCTTCGACTGGAGCGCTGAAGAAGCAAAAAGCTGGTCAGGAGTGGGAGCATCGCCCGAGACCCGAAATATGTGACGATGAGGATGATTCTGTGGAGAAGGAAGAGGAGGAGGAGTACCAGGAAGAAACCAGTGGTGTATCAACGCCAACTGACCACAACGATGTGTCTGGATCTACACGGTGTATGGACAAGAGCATGAGGAGCCAACTCCAGAAGAGAGAAAATGTGGTGTCATGTTTGCAGTCAGATTCTCAACTCCTCCTGAGGACATTGGCCATTACACCAGGTATGTAAATACAAGCTGTGAACACACCTTCTCCAGGGGGGCTTATCCATTTGCAACAGTAACCCTCACCCCAAAAGCACAAGGATGAGAAATGTGTTCATGGTTTTCAGGCAGGATTTGAAGGATTTGGCTGTCCTCCACTGATATAACAATAAAATTCAATTGAAATGAATACATGAAATCTTTCAAATGGGGAATGGTCCTCACAAATGTCTTCAAATAAAAAGGTTACTTGTTACTGCAGTATTTTGTATCAAATAATCCAGAAATTATTCTTAACATACAGTAACACTCAATAACAAATTAAAGATGGTTTGTTTGTACACAAAGAACAGACACTGATCAGTTGCTCATACAAGTTTATTTTACCATTTCCTTTTAGACAGTGTCTCATAATGTCCACTGTAAAGACCTGAGGACAGTGCATGGGGACGGTCCAGCCTCTGCATAAGACACGACAGAGGGACAGCCCAGCACATGAGCTGCTCTGAGGGGCACATACATACACATGTATACATATATATGACATATATAGTGACACGTATGAGACATGAGGCCCCCTCAGTGCCCCCTGCTCTGGCTGTGTGCCTCTTCAGTCTGTCAGACCCTGTGAGGGCATCAGTGCTACACACGACTGTTTCACCAAAATGAGACAAATCAAACAGGGGTTATGGCGAATCAGCTCCTGATTGTGCAATCGAATCTCATCTGAGTGTTTTTTGGCACAGACGTCACCAGCTGTCATTTTCTAATTAGGCTTCGCCACCGCACCAGTCTGTCCTCTGATCAGGACGGGGGAGAGGGGCATTATGGGGCTTTGTGGATTAGGACTATCCTGAGCTGCTTTTCCACTCCAAGTGTGGTCCTGTGTGGACCTGCCCCGGCTGCAGCAGAGCACAGAGCACAGCCTTATTCAGACCAGGGACTCCACTCTCCTCTATGGGGAGGGACACAGATCTACTGTCCCCTGTAGAGAAGGACACAGATCTACTGCCCCCTGTAGAGAGGGACACAGGTCTACTGCCCCTTGTAGAGAGGGACACAGGTCTACTGTCCCCTGTAGAGAGGGACACAGGTCTACTGCCCCTTGTAGAGAGGGACACAGGTCTACTGTCCCCTGTAGAGAGGGACACAGGTCTACTGCACCTGTAGAGAGGGACACAGGTCTACTGCCCCCTGTAGAGAGGGACACAGGTCTACTGTCCCCTGTAGAGAGGGACACAGATCTACTGTCCCCTGTAGAGAGGGACACAGATCTACTGTCCCCTGTAGAGAAGGACACAGGTCTACTGCCCCCTGAAGGGAGGGACACAGGTCTACTGCACCTGTAGAGAGGGACACAGGTCAGGTCTACTGCACAGATCTACTGCGCGTCTCTCACTTTGGCCTGTTTGAACAGCGGCGACTGCACTTTCTGTGCACTTGGTAAACTGTATAAAGGAGCATTTCATGAAATGGCCTCTACATTCACTACTTCAGTCTGATTTGTCCATTCAGTCCATTAGGAGACCACAGGAGTTTAGGACTAATGATTCTAATGTACTGAGTGAATGGTCAGTGCTTTACAGCTGTACTATGGCTCTGCTCCATCATCTATAAACACACACACACAAACACACAAAACACATGGCAACAGCAACAAATACGACGTTTCATGACACGTCCTACAGCAAAAAAAATCAGATTATCATTAATGTTTCAAGATAAATGTAGAAATATAAAAGGAGAAGCACATGGCAGACTGACATGGGTTTAAAAGAACGTGCTATGTACAATACATTCAGTTCAAATACAAGAGTCTGCAGCAGACATTTATGTCCTGAGGAGTAGCACACACTTACAGCTCCAGCTTTCCTTGCTTTGTTTTTAAGACTTTTGAGCAGCATGGACAAACACAAATCTTTGGATTGTGGGTATCAAATAGTCTGGTCCCACTGAGTTTCAATCAGGGAGTGGAACAAAAGGGAAGATTTAATACAACACAAAACAGGGCGTTAACTAAATCACTTAAAAACAACACAAATGTGGGACGCAGCACTGCCTACAGTCGGCCCCTGGTATACAAAGGTCTTGGCTTTAAGTAAAAATATATTTGTTTAGAATAAAAAAAAATTTGAGACATAAATTGTTATTATAAAAAACATAAATCTTTGTTTGAGATATATTTTCTATTTGTACAAAACCAATACACAATTCTCAACAATAGTTTTGTTTTGATCGAAGAGACGAGTTGTGACAGGTGCATTGTGGACTTCCAGCATAAATTTATGAAATTAAACGAGGAATTTAAAATCTCTGACTCAAACAGACTCCAAAAACAAATTTATCCCAATGAAATTTCAATAATCAAATCTGATATTTTCCTTAATCCTACGGGAGCAGATACAGTTCCATATTTTGTGTTCATGCATATCCAAACTTGCAAAAGACGCTGTGCCAGAACTTTAGCATTAGTGCCAGCATGGCCAGTTCAAGTGCATATGACAGGTGTTCTAATTCTGACCTGGTTTGGTGGATGTGCTCAATATTTAACATAGTTTTGCTTCAGTTCAGTCAAGTGCCAGTTTGCGGGAAAAAAGGCTAAGTAAAAGTCCAAAAGTACAGGAATTAGCGCTGAGTTTTTAAAATAAATATCTCTATGTCATCAACAACACTGAAAATTACACAGATATAAGACCACATGGCAAGTACTACGAGTTAATGTTGAAAATCATATTCTACTGTCTAAAGAAAGAGTTTTATTATCATTGTGGTATCGGTATTGGTATCGGGTATCAAGTCTATTCCTTAGTATCGAAATCAAGTTTGAAATTTCAGCTTAGTGACAGCGCTAGTGTTAATATTTATTTGCATTAGTCTAATCATAACCCGCTTTACATTATGGCTGCCAGGTTACAGTAACAGAATTACCTCTATGTCACATCTACTTCCTGTCCAAACAGGAAGTAAAATGATAAACGTTACCGAAAAAAAAAAATAGAGAAAACTAGACAAAACTTTTACAAATCAACCGTGTGTATGGCGTTTTAATGTATTCTTCCTAGTCCTTTTTTGGCAACTTTAGTGCAAACTCTGTACATTTGCAGTTTTGTGGTCGAAATGTATAAAAATGGGTGTGTCCTGGTGATTTCCGGTACTTGGTGACAACACGCATGACTGCCCTGATTACGGCCAGTTGTTTCTGATTAAAAAAACACCTGGCTGCAGGGGGCGGAGTCTGAAGTGTGGATACCTGTTCCTTATACCTCCAGACCCCGCCCCTCGTCGTCCCTCATTCTCCCCTTTAATCCTCCAGGTACTTTTTAGGCGTTTAGTCGCACTTTAAATACGGCAGAATAGAATAAGTTAAAGGTTCTATATTAGACAAATTGACTCTTGGGAGGTTTTAAGGTTGAAGCCGTGTTAAAATGTTGTTACCTCCTCCAAAACAAACCTGTTTTTTTTATTCATTCACACGTGTTTGAGTAATCCTGGTTTATTAGTCTGTCTACATCTCCAAAGCCCAAAATGCTGCGTTCCACCTTGTGATGTCATGTAGAGGTAGTTTTAAAGTTAACAACTCCTTTTACCTTTTATGAATGATTCTAGTGAAGGTGTTTGGAGTTTAAAAACACAGCATTCCCCGTGTTACCACATGACATCACAATTTGAACTTGGCTTAAAGATGTATGATTTGTGTGTTAAATGTGTGAATGAAACAAAACAAAACTCAAGGTGTGTTTGTGATGAGGAAACAGCATTAGAACATAGATCAGAAAATAGCTTAATCTGGGCCCTTTAACTTTGAGTGAAATGTGTAGTCTGACCTATCATACGCACTTTAACCTTCACTTGACCTTCTCATCCAGCTTTTTAGCCTTCCAATACCTATGGCAGGACATCTCCAGCAGCTCCATGCCGCCGACCAACTTCTGCTGGAGCACGTACACGCCCACCATGACCACGAGGAACCAACGGAACGGCGCCCACAGCCACAAACCCACGAAGCAAAACACGATATACCCGGTCCAGTATATCAGCGACGCGGCTTTGATCAGCGCCACCCGTAGTTCGCTTTTGCAGGGAGGAACCAGAGCCACCCCTTCCCTGTCAAACGCTCGAGGTTGTCCCGTGTAGAAGTCTCTGAGGCGGGCTTCTTTCTCCGTCCAGCGGTCCTTGCACCAGGCTTCGAGCTGGGCGGTGGAGGCGGGCAGGGAGGAGACCGGGTAACGCTGCACATGGAAGTAGATCTCTCGGGGGAACAGGCCCAGCACTAGGTGGCGCTCCGTCTGGGGGATGTTCTTGGGGTAGGCCACGGTGATGTCGTGCACTGCGTCCAAGTTGTCGCCTACAAGAAAGACAGGGATTAAATGATTAGATAATTAGATAACTGTTATGATTTAACTACCAAAGGTTTGTAATGGCTGACAAAGTTTAAAAAGCGCTGGACCTGGTTTTTACTGTGGTGAAAATGTGAAAAACAGAACTAGTTCAATTTAAAAATGTCCTATATTATTTATATATTATATATAAATGGACTCTTTTGAGCTTTAAGCCATGTTAGAATGTTGTTACCTCATCATACCCAGAGTTGTGTTGCGTTTCGTTCACACATGTTTGAGTAATCCTTTATTATTAGTCTGTCTACATCTCCAAAGCTCAAAATACTTTGCCTCACCTTGTGATGTCATGTAGTCTTAGTTAACAGCTCCTTTTACCCTTTGTTTAGTACACCTTCACTAGAATCATCTAGTTCGGATAGTGTTATTTTTTTATTTGGTCGAATACGTTTCGCAGCTCATCCAAGCTGCTTCCTCAGAACTGAAGAAGCAGCTTGGATGAGCTGCGAAACGTATTCGACCAAATAAACTCTGTCCAGTTGACAAATTAAATTTCTCCTTTTGCTATGGATTCTACCTGGACGACTGAGGGATTCTACACACATTTGAGAGAAGATGTCAGCCTAAATATGCAAGGTGTATGTGTTAAACATGTGAATGAAACAAAACACAACTCTGAGTATGTACATTATACAGATGATAAGATAATAATAATCTAATAAAGATAATAACAGATATAACACTAGAAAAGCACTCAGAGAGCGCAGACCTCTGCCAAGCCCCATTTAACGCAATGCTAACGAAATTTTCAAAGTGATCCAGAATCCAGGATTTCTTCTGGATCATCACCAAAATTTAATCATCTGTTGGATTTACCATTAGGAACATTTCCTGAAAATGTCATCAAGATCCGTCCATAACTTTTTGAGTTATCTTGCTAACTAACAAACAAACAAACAGACAAACTCAGGCGAAAACATAACCTCCTTGGCGGAGGTAATAATAACAGATAGAGTAATATGGGCCCTTTAAACAGTTTGCAGTGGTCCAAAGTTATCCCTCATTTACCGTATGCATTTCAAGCGTCCTAATGATTGACACCAATCTTTTTTTCTTTTTTCCACAACTTTCACAGGCCACAGTAGACTTTTGCATGAAGGCGCTCATGCACACTTTCCGATTATCGGACAATAAAACGCTTTATTATTAGATACATACAGCACACAGCTGACTTATTTTGACCTGACCTATACAATATATCTGTACTGAGGCAAGACACGTTTTGCCCAAAAACATGGGAAAATAACAGATAGGGCCTTTAAAATGAAATTGAGATACATGCCAATTGTTTGTATGTGACCTTTAGGTTTCAAGATGTCAATTTTTATAAGCTTGAGTGCTCAGAAAATTTCAGTTTTTCACCTACACTATATGTCAACACACAGCTCTGCCTTTGTTTTATCAGTTCTGCTGTTTTGAACAGGAAGTCGGTGGACCCATTTCTGTTATCAAGCCATTTAGATCTATATTAGATATATTAGATCTAAACCTGTAAAATGATCTATGAATGTTATGTTATATAGTTAATACCAGATACCAGACAAAAGGCATAACGTCTTCTTTAGGTAAATACACAAGTGTAGTCTGTCTTTGTTTCTGTAATGTGCAGGATGTGTCCAAGAAACTGTTATCTGACTGAAATCTGATATATTTTATAAGGTCAGTTTCCAGTTGTAATTAAAGTGATTTGTTCTGAACTTGGTTGGGGTACAAAGGAAACAGATGAGACGTGAAGCTAAAGAAGGGGCTGTATGTTTACCCAGTGATCATAAAAAGCAAATAAAATGTATTATTTTTCATACCCCATATAAATATGTCTTTTAAAAAATTCATTTGTGAATTTTACAACTTGACTTCAATTTCTGACCTCTCACTAAAAAACAAACCTGGAGCTGTATTTTGTTTCAGTCACATGTTTGAGTAACATTTTATTATTAGTCTGTCTAGTTCCTTTTACGTTTTGTTCAGTAGAGATTGGCAATTCCGTGGCTGGAATCATCCAAATGATTCTAGTGAAGGTGTGTGGAGTTTAGAAACACAGTGGAGCACTTCCTGTATTACCACATGACATCACAAGTAGTGTTTTCTGTTTGGGAGAAGAACTCAGCCTAAATACGCTGAGTTTGTGCGTTAAACATGAGTGAATGAAACAAAAAGACTCCAGATTTGTTTGATACTAATAGTTGCACTGACATGAAGTGAAGTGCCCGAGGTGACGGACCCTGACCATGATGTAAGGAAAAATGTATAGTTTATTATATTTGAATAAACATACACTTTTATGAATTCCTCCTGGTGCGCTCAAATTTGGTTCACACTATTACATTACAAGTTTTTTTTATTTTATTTTGGATTTACACAAATTGCTTCCATTTGCACAAACTTAGTCAAATTTCAGTGAAATTTGAATCAGTTGTTAAGCCCCCTGCCCTAAAGCTGCTAAATGTAAAATAATTTAATTTGGCCCTATACAGATTGATTTCACTTAATATATCCCAAATAAAAAAGTCAAGGACACCCATGCCGTATTTTTTTTTTTTTACCGTGTAGCTGTAGCAATGACAGAAACTCCTCTGGCAACACTGCAACAATTTACAGTAGGTGATATAGACTAGAGTCTTTAAATAACCTGATCACTACATCAGATTTAATGAGCCTCAATCAAAATACCCGCTTTGTTTGATGATTTTTCCATGATGCACAGAGGTGGTTCGACCTGTCACACCTGCGTCAGTCAGTATGTGAGTAGCATTTGTTTTACCCCAGTACAGATATACTGTACTGTACTGAATGCCATCCTGGGCTGTAATCAAATAAAGAAATTCCTGGGGTGTGGTAAAAGCATTCAAAACTATTAATTACCTGTGTGGATTTGACCTAAACTCCACTCACAAGACTACACCTGCAGGGGGAGTTCATTAAACAACTAAGCAGATAAAAAGTACAAGGAAACAAAGTATTTATATAAAGACAGAATAATAATTTTACACATAAATACCAGAAAAATACCAAATCTTCAGCTCACTCACTCTCCCCTCTCTGCTCTTATTCCATAGAAATCCTTATAATTGAAATACAATGATTAGTCGACAAAGATTTGAAAGTGCTTTTAGCATGCTAGTTATTCTTAGTGATGGCAAAACTCTGCTTTGGCTTCTGAAAGTTGTGTAAAGTGCTTATAAACTCATCGTGGTGGATAATTCGGATGCTCTGAATGCGTAAGGTAAGTGACTTTGGACCACTGCAAAAAATGTTTAAAATGAACTTGTTTTTTTTTTTTGAGACAGTAAATATGAGGTCCAGAGCCTCTGAGCCTGCGCTGTTGTGCTGTAATTAAACGCTCCCTCAGTGCAGTGCATACATCAGCAGGTTCTTCATGGGCCTGTGTATCAGCGTTACTGCAGTGTCCTACCCAGAGGTGAGGGCCATATCGTGGGGACAGGAGGTCACCTGCGCGGGCCTGATTCTGCGGAGCTCAGCTGAACGTGCACTCATATACAAAGGCTGGATTAGAGGTCAGGAGGAGCAGCTCTGTGCACTAGGCTTCACTGAGCTTTTGATAATTAGCAGTGACATCATGGAGGAACGTTCCCATGATGACTCAATGCACATGTAATAAACACTGGCCAAATGTGGATAACATCAGCTGTAAAGTATCAATACTATAATAATAATACATCACACTTGTATAGCACTTTTCAAGATACTCAAAGACGCTTTACATGAAGAGACAAAGGCAAACAAAAGAAATAAGACAGTTAAAGAAAGGTGGTTTTAAAGACATGGGTTTCATACTCACTCAAACAGAAACTGGGATGGGCTCAATAACATGTCACCACCAAAGCCTCGCTCTGGGGTGGGTAATATGGGGAAAAAAAGAATCACAATTTTCCTTATTGATCTATGTCGATTTTCAATTTGAATTTTCTTCCATCTTACTGAATGAAGACAGACATAAAGAGCAGGTGCCAGGTTCACTACAGTTTTTATTTTTTGTGTTGATAGGACCAATACTTCTGGAGAAAACAACAAAGTTTGGAATGAGTCTTAAAAATGATAGTGCGATGTCCGTGCGGTCTTATGTTTCACTCATAAACGGTGAGAAAATAGTCGTTTACTTCCCGTAACTTTGATTATAATGGTAAGAAGCACCAGAGGAGAGAAAAAGACAGAAAGAAGGTGAGGAGCTGCTGCTGGATCAGAATGAGAGAGGGAAGGGGGCAGAGGACCACACTTTCACCTAAACAAGAGAGCAGGGACTCGTCTTCAGCCCCACACGCTCTCACTGGCCACGTTTACATGAGGTTTTTTAAATTCTGAATTCATTGTTCCGAATTAAATAGTTCAGAATTAAATTATTCTTCTTAGAGTTTACATGGAAATAATAATTCGGAATTGAGGTTTACATGTAAAACACGTTAAATCGGCTTTATTTAATTCTGCTCAACGTCTGAAGGTTGGGAGCGTTCCGATTGGACAGGGACACGAACGGATTTATGTCTAAGGAAGAAAACACACTTCAGCTGGTATCATCTTGGTTTGGTTAGTGTTTTTATCTTTTCTGCCAACCACTCTTTTCATTATTTGTAGTTCTTCCAGCGCACTTATTAAAATAACTGTTTCGGTTCAAGACCAACCTTTGCTCCGGGCCGCCATCTCGCCGTGCGCCATCGCGTCAGAAGGGCGACCCAACGAGCATGCGCCGAATGACCGGAATTATTATTTTTATTTTTTTTTTTTTTATAATTTTATTTTTCTAAAGTTTTACAAAGTTTTACATTAAAACGCTTAAACAATAAAAAGAAAATAATAATAATAATAATAAAATAAAATAAAAAAAATATATATATATATACATATACATATATACACACATACATATACATACAAACAAATAGATAAAATAAAATAAATATAAAAATAAAATAAAAATGGGTGTACAGTTACAATCTCACATATTTAGCAAATACAGGATCAGATGAGTTCTGGCCTCCTAAGCAGAATATAAGATTTCCATTTCTCCCATATCTTGTCAAATTTGTCCTTTTGGAGTCTATTGTACATTGTGATCCGTTCCATGACAAAGATTGAGTATACCAGGTTGTGCCAATCGCCCAGGGTGGGGAGGTCCGCCTTTAGCCATTTTTTAGTTATTGACTTCCGTGCCGCTAAACTCAACATACCAAACAAACATCTCATCTCAGAGCTTGTGTCCACAGAGTATAAAAATCCAAACAATAATTCGTCCCAATTTAAAGGCACTTGTAAATTAAATATTACTCTCAACTCTGATCGAAGATTATTCCAGAAATTCTGTATCATTGGACATGCCCAAAACAAGTGAAAATGATTTGCTCCTTGACCACCACAGTTCCTCCAACAACCGGTCGAGCCTGTATAATGTGAACTTTGTGCAGGTGTTATAAAGTATCTGCTGAGGCACTTCCATCCAAAACATCTCCATGACTCTGAACTGGATATCTTCCATTGGAAAGAACTTTGTTTCAACCAGGTTTCATTTGACAAGACCGTATTTGCTTCCTCTTCCCATTTTTGTTTAATATAGTCTGTGTTTGAGATTTTAATATCCTGTAAGTCCTTATATAATCTAGAAATCAATTTCAGACCAGAATCCTCCTGATAAGTCTTAATAATGATCCTCAATACCGGTATTTCAAAAATATTTCTATCTTTTGGAATGAAGCTTGTTATATAGTGACGAATTTGTAGAAATCTGAAGAAATCATTATTATTCAACTGGTATTGTCTTTGAATTGATTGGAAGTCCCTCATGATTTCCTTGGAAAAATATGTACAATATGATGTTAAGCCTCGCCCTATCCAGCTTTTATACATCCCATCTAAAGTGTTTGGTGCAAAATCAAGGTCGTTAGAAGCCCACCTCAATATTTTGATCGATTCATGCAAGTTGTTTTTTTTAATAAAATTTAACCAAAGCTTCAATGGTAAATTGATCCACTGATTACCTTGTTGCATTTGTTTCTTAATAAGTCTTTTGTCTCCTAGTATGGCCTGAATTGGGCATTCATTAGACATTTTCAATTCTATTTCCTTCCATCTGGCTTCATAATCTATATTACACCAATACACCAGGGTTCTAATTTGGGCTGATATGTAATAGTCCTTCAGACAGGGTAATGCAAGGCCCCCTTTCTCCTTTGCCAACTGAAGAGTCTTTAGTCTTATTCTTGGCCTCCTCCCCTGCCAAATAAACCTGGAGATTAATTTATCCCACTTATTGAATTGTTCATCGTTAATTTGGATTGGAAGTGTTTGAAATAGATACATTATCCTAGGTAAAATGTTCATTTTAATAGTTTCGATTCGAGATTCAAAACTAAGTATTGGTATCAAATCCCACCTTTTAATATAATTTTTAATTTTCTGGCATAAGGGCTTCAAGTTCACATCATACAGTCTCGACAAATCCTTTGGGACATTTACTCCTAGATATTCTAACTGTTCCAATTCCCAGTTTAACGTGATTTTAGAAGTTAGTGCCTGAGTAGGTATGTAATTAAAACTAAGTAACTGTGTTTTAGAAATATTCAATTTATATCCCGATACTGAACTAAAAGTATCCAGGTAAGCAAGAAGACTTAGAAAAGATGAGTCCGGATTTGTCAAATATATCAACACATCATCTGCAAATAAGGAGATTTTGTGTTCTTGGCCAAACATCCTCACCCCAGTAATATTACTATTTTGAGCTATACCCCGACTCAAAGCCTCAATAAAAATGGCGAAGCATAATGGACTACTTGGGCATCCCTGTCTACTTCCTCTCTCTAGGTTAAATGATTTGGAAAGGGCTCCATTTACTTTGATTCTCGCTTTTGGACATTTATATAATGCTTGAATTACCCTAATAAATGACTGATGGAATTGAAATTTTTCTAAAATTTTGTACAAAAATTCCCAGTTAACACGATCAAATGCCTTTTCGGCGTCCAGGCTTACAAGTATCATTTTATCTTGAGTTTTAACTACCTGATCTATAATGTGTAAAGTTCGGCGAATGTTATCCTGTGTCTGTCTCTTCCTAATGAAACCTGTCTGGTCCAAACTAACAATTTGGGGTAGGATATTTTCTAGTCTTTTAGAAATAATGTGTGTAAATATTTTATAATCTTGATTAAGCACACTAATGGGGCGATAGCTCCCGCACTCGAGTTTATCCTTTCCCTCCTTTGCGATCAGAGAGATAGATGCCTCATTCCAAGATGGAGGCACTATGCCAAATTTCAGAACGTGATTAAATGAGTTTTTCATAATAGGGACAATAAGGTCCTTCATCTCCTTATACCACTCAGAGGGAAAGCCATCCGGCCCTGGCGCTTTATTAGTTTTACAATCAGAAATAGCTTTTTTGATTTCAAGTTCAGTTATTTCCGAGATCAAACTATTGTTTTGTTCTTCATTTACTTTTGGTAGTTTAATTGTATCCAAAAATGCCGTCATGAGACTACCATCCACCATCGGCTGAGTGTATAATTGTCTATAGTATACCAGAAATGCTTGTTGAATATCTTCCAATTTAGAGACTATATTATCTGTTTGGGGATCCCTTATTTTGTGAATTGTATTGTCCAATTGTTGTTTTCTTAATTTATAAGCCAATAACTTTGCAGATTTTCCTCCTGATTCATAATATCGTTGCCTCATAAAAATCATTTTTTTCCTTATTTCACTAGAGAGAATTTCATTAATTTCATTCTTTGTTTTATCTATTTCGATTTTCAAACTCGGATTTAAATTAGCTTTATGTGCATTCTCCAAAGATTTTAATTGCGTTTGTAAACTTGTTAAATGTTGGTTCCTTTTCTTTTTTAAATTTGAACTGTATCCAATAATGTTCCCCCTTATGACCGCTTTCAGTGCATCCCATACAGTGGTAGGCATAACTTCCTCATTATCATTTTCAGCTAAATAGTTTTGAATATCTTCTCTGATTTGTTCCCTCATAGAATGTAAGATACTTGTATTTAACTTCCAAGATGTATCTCTTTTTTCCTCACTTAAAGCTATGTCCATATACACTGGGGTGTGATCTGATATATCCATAACACCGATTTTACAATTAACCACTCTGTGTAAGTCATTTTTAAATATAAAGAAATAATCCAATCTAGAATAAAGATTATGGGGGTGAGAGAAGAAGGTATAATCCCTTTGTGTTGGGTTAAGTTCTCGCCAAACATCAAGGAGTCCCAGATCTTTCATTATCAATTTGAAGCTTTTAGTTAATTTACTCATCCCCTGTGTCTGTGAATTAGATGAATCTAATGACGGGTTAAGTCGTATGTTCAAATCACCTCCCAAAATCAAAATACCTTCTGTCTCTAAACTAATTATTTCAAAAATATGTTTATAAAACTTCCATTCAGATCCTGGGGGGGCATATAGATTTATAATAGTAATCAGAGCGCCCTGTAGATAACCTTTAACCATTACATACCTCCCCTCATTATCCCTTTTCTCTTGAATACACTCAAAATTTAATTTATTAGAAATCAGTATTACTACACCTCTCTTTGAGCTTTGGGAGCAAGAAGCTGAAAACTGTTTAAATTTCCATTTCTTAAGTTTTTCATGTTCTGATTGGGGTAAATGCGTTTCCTGAAGTAGGGCCAACTCTATTTTCTCCTTTTTCAACTTAGTCATAATTTTACCCCTTTTAATAGGATTCCCCAAACCATTAACATTGTAGGTTGCTACTCTTATTGTCTTAGTACTCTGCATAATTATTTCCAATATAGATTTCCTTCAGTAAATGAAACATGTACACCCCTAAAAACAATGATGGAACTAGTAACAAACATCAAAACAGATGTTACAGAACAAGAACAGAACATAATGACTTCCAAACCAAAGGCCACTTTATTGGCCGTAGGGAAAGGAAGGGCTACTCCGTCTTCTTGTGTAGGAGCGCCCTCTTCAGCCCGCAGGCTGTAACGTGAGTCTGTAGGGTCTTTTATCTTTATCCGTGACCCGACTACAAATATATTCTCACGCCCGTATCTTGAAGTATATTAAACTATAGGAAATTTATCGGTGCAAAATCAAAACACAATTATTTACTTAGTTATGTAAAGCATTACCTTACTTTGTCTACGAGTCCAGAAATAAAAACCTTATGCCGTGTCATCCTGACGTCGAAATGCCTGGAGTTTCTCCTTAAATCCTGGCGACTGAGCTACACCGCGTATCTTTCCACTCGCCGTCTGCCACATTCGCTGCTTTATTTGCTCCAAAAGGGAAGTGGAACTCTTGACCACGTTGACCGACATTCCTCTCTTCACCATGTCCTCCGTTGCCTCCTGAGC
Source organism: Taenioides sp. WSHXM2023 (assembly GCA_029959045.1). Taxonomy (NCBI): domain Eukaryota; kingdom Metazoa; phylum Chordata; class Actinopteri; order Gobiiformes; family Gobiidae; genus Taenioides; species Taenioides sp. WSHXM2023. Next base: position 5,423,769 of record CM057102.1, on the reverse strand, counting down.
CGAACTGTACGTTACCGTTCCTCCGCTGTAGTGCACTCTCAGCCTGGCCGGGAAAGGCGTCTGAAACCGAATGTTGTTCTCCCGGAGTGTTGCCTTTGCTGCTGTGTACTCTTTGCGTTTGCGTTGCACTTCTGGGGCATAGTCATTGTCCAAATAGATCTTTTTACCTTGAAAATCAAAACCACCTGCCCGCCACGCCCGCCGTAGAATATCCTCCTTCATCCGATAACTTGCGAACCTGGCCACGAAGGACCGCGGCGCGGCTCCAGCGGGCGGCCTCGCTCCGAGTGCGCGATGCGCCCTCTCGATGCCGAGCGCAGCGGGCGATGGTAGACCCAAGCCGTTTGCGAGTAAAGTCTCCACAAAGTTAATCACGGATGACGCTCCGTCCTCAGCCCCTTCTGTCACTCCGTATATTCTGACATTTTCACGCCTTGAACGCCCCTCCAGATCCAGTAGCTTAGCTTCAACTTGAGTTTGGAGTTTTGCGAGCTCAATTAGCATCTCTTCTGATGACTGGATGCGCGACTCTGCAGTCACTATTCGTTCTTCTGCTTCATCCATCCTCTTGCCTATATCCATCATGTCCTCTCTCATTGCGTCTAATTGCTTCTTGTTTTCCTTCCTAAAATCACGAAGCTCTTTCAGGATTAAGTCAGCTTTGCCTTCTTCGTCTCTGTCTTTCACTCTCGCTTCGTCGCCCTCCATGTTGCTATTACTACTAGCTTGAGATAACACTTCGTCTTCTTCACCACGTTCCATCATTTGTAAGGTAGTCTTCTTACCTTTTTTGGGCATTTTGTCATATTTATCTTACCCCACGTCTTTTAATCGAGAAACTTCAGTTTCGAGTTAGTCTTTGGGTATGCTAATGAATTTGCAGTCGGGAGCGAACTTTCTATGCTACCATCACTTCGCCCATCAGACCGGAAGTCCGACCGGAATTATTTTTAAGCGGAATAAACATTTACATGATCGAGGAATAAATGAATTCGGCTTTAAAATCGGAATAAACCACCTGCTCAATTAAGTTTAATTCCGAATAATCATTTTCAGTAGGAATTAAGTGTTTACATGGTCTTTTTAAAGCGGAATTCATTTTTATTGGGAATTAACTTACTTTTAAACATAATTAAAGCTCTCATGTAAATGTGGCAACTGACACACGACTGGCTGTCCACCTGTCCATTAAACTCATTATCATTGAGATCGACCAAAGTTTAGATCTTTCGACTTTGGGATGTTTTGACTTTTGGATCTTTCCACTTTTGGCACAGCTCTATCTTGCACCTGTGAAACTGCAGTGTTTAACATACATAAGAACAAAGATGTTTAAAAAAGGAACACCGAACTATTTGTGGTACAGCAAGTTCTTTTCCAGAGGAGAAGACAATGACTGTGCAGTGACGCCATGGCTGCTTTGGTGCACCAGCCAGGGGATTTGTGCCTCCAGGAGAGAGGGACTAGAAAGAGGAGAGAGGAGAGAGAGAAAAACGAAAGGAAGAGAGAGGGAGAAGGAGAAAGGTAGAAGAGAGAGGGAGCAGAGGGGAAAGAGAGAAGCTTGTCAGTCGGGAGCTCGGAGAACTCTGGAGAGGAGCCAGAATTAGCCGATAGGAAACAGGAACGTCCCCAGTGCCGTGCTGTCCTACAGGGGCATGACGCATGGACCACAGGAGCTGCACAGGAAGAACAGGAGGGGGGGACTACAAAGCCTCAAGGCATGATGGGAAATGCGTGCGGGACACGGGAGAATCCACTCACACAGTTTTCTATAGTTTGATTCAGCGCTTTAAATGAACAAGAGATCTGTCCTGAGTTCAAACGTTTTTCACAGAAGGGCCTCTTGGTTATCGCTCATCTAAAGAGTTGATTTTTATTGTTGGTATTGAGAGATGGAGAGATTGAGAAAGACTTGCTTTCACAGAGAGACAGAGAGAGACGAGAAAGAGAAAAATTGGAGAAGAGAGGAGATGGCAAAGGATAAATAGAGAGAGGAGAGGAAAGGTGAGGAGAGAGGAAGAGGGGAAAGGTGAGGGGACAGAGATGAAAAGGAGAGAGAAAAAAAGAGAATGGAGTGAGAAAAGGATAGAGGGAGAGCGAGAAGGAGAGGGCGAAAGATGATGAGAGGGAGGAAATGGGGAGGAATAGAGGAAAGTTGAGGTGAGAGAGAGAGATGGAATATGATGAAAGAGGGAGGAAAGGATGTAGAGAGGAGAGAGAGAGAGGGAGAGAGAGAAGAGGAAAGTTGAGGAGAAAGAAAAAGAGGAAAGGTCAGGGAAGAGGAAGAGAGGGAAAGTTAGAGCAAGAGGAAAAACGATGAGAGAAAGAGGGAAGAAAGGATAGAGTGAGTGAGAGGAGAGGGACAGAGAAAAGAGAAAAGATGAAGAGAGTGGGGAAGAGGATAGAGGGAGAAAGAGGAAAGGCCAGGGGAGAGAAAAAGATGAAAAGGAAAGAGAAAAAGAAGTGAGTGTTGAAAGGATAGAGGGAGAAAGAGGAAAGATGATGAGAGAGAGGGAGAAAAGGACAGTGAGCGTTAGAAGAGAGGGAGAGTTTTATTTATTTGTTTTTGTTTTTTGTTTTATATTTACCTTTTTTTTTGGTTAGGGAGTTGTGAGCTTTGTCGTTTTCCTATATTTGCATCTTGCTTTTGTTCTGTTAAATATTTTATTCTATTGTCCTTAATAAAAAACAGAGTTGTAGACCCCGCCCTGAAAAGTTATGTAAACACTAGAAGCCTCACCTTTACGGAGCAGGTCTACGATGTGGGTGAAGCCGGTGGTCCTGGGGTGGAGCACGTACTCAAACTTGGGCAGGGCGTTCTGTTCGGCGAAAGCGTCACTCTTGGCTTTGGTCTTCTCTTCAAAAACAAACAAACACATCTGATTAATATTACCATCACTGGATTCTTAAAGACGCACTGTGTAACTTTTTGGTTGGATACGTCATTGCTCTGCTCGGTATGTTCCACAGTGTGACTTTAAACAGCTCTGTGTTACATTTATTCAAGTACAACTGGTTTTATGGCAAACAAGCGTTGTGACTCCACACTGAACTGAACTTCTCCCAAAGTATATTAAAACATTTACTGTAAAATTCAAGATTATGATTTTAAAGTGGCTGATTTCTTCTGTGTATTTGAGCAAAATTGTTTTTAACCCTGTACAAATACATTGTAAAAGCAGCTCTTTAGGTGGTATTTTAAACATGTCCAAGAATTAACATTGGAGAGGAGACTGAAATATAAACTGCTTAACAAATACAAAAGTCCTATGCATTTTACAACATGTTTGCAGAAGGTTCCAGTTCAGGTTTGTAGACTGAAAAGGACTTAATAAGTAATAATTGCAGTCTTTGCGCTTTGGTAATGGCCTCTATTCAAACTGCAAATTACTGAGTCAATTCAAATTGCAATTACGATTTGATTACCACCACTACTGTTTACTCTCACTTGTTTTATGTATTAGTAAAATGGATGCAATATTATCAGAGGTGCCACAAATGAACTTCGCACTGGAAAATCAGAGCCCTCCTGGATGTACTGGGAGGTGGGGGGCAGGTGGAGGCTGGGGTTTAGTTTGCATAACAGCGCCAGTTTTGTTTTCACATCTTAAAGGGGACGTGTTACTGTAGTCAACTGTAACCATGTTTTTGTGGTGTTTTTGCTTCATCCAAGACATAACTGGAGATGTGTTTTCCTTCACACCTGTTTAAGTAAGGCTGTTTGGTGAGGTGTCTTCCTCTTAGAAGCTTCGTTTCAACTCTTTGCATAAGCACTTGAATCCAGTAAGTGCTTTTTCATATTTTTAATGTTCATACAACTTTACTAGACTCATTCTGAATTTTATCCCACTTAACTGCCTTTCTGTTTTCAGTCGGTGGTGTGACATCCAAATATTCTCTTTGAACTCAAAGCTAAGGTGCTAACCTGACAGCTTTAACAAAAGTACAGGACTGAACCTCTAGTACCTCCACCCTGTTCAGTCATGTGACTCCGCCTCCTGATTACTTCAGCACAGCAGCACAGGCCAAAGCAGGAACACTGCACTGTTGTGTCAAATACTACTACAGTACTACAGTACTACAGAGGCATATGCATCCTCATCAGCGGTGATGCCCTCACCAGTCAGGTCTGTGCCTTCAGGAAAGAGCAGCAGCTGCAGAGGCTCTCTGATGTCACAGAAGTACTGCAGCATGTTCTCCAAGTGTCTCCTGTCCTCGTCCCACCGCCGCTGGATAAACACGAAGCACGCCACCTGCATGGCCCAACCTGCACACACATGCACACGCATACACACACACAGATCTTCAACATTTATCGTGCATCAGGTCTCATACAAATTGTTATAGTGTGTATTTAGTGTAATGCAATAAGCCCACTGCCCACTGCCCATCACCCACCAAACCCGGGTACGGCCTTGAGTCCGGCCTTGAGGCAGATCTTCTCCAGGCGCAGGTAGCTGTAGCGGAGCAGGCAGCACCATAGGAACATCCAGTCCAGACGTGTGCGATGGTTCATGATGATCACGCTCCTCTCCCCGGGAACGAAGCCATCTCCTGTGATCACCACCTTCACCCCGAACACCAGCTCCAGCAGGGCCTTCAGGGCACATGGAGGAGGTAAAGTACAACTAAACACTACATTAGGTGGTTTGGTGGGAGAGAACTTGTGCTCAGTATTTATCATTGTTTTACATCAGTTAAAATGTTGAGAAGAAAAGTACAAAAATACAGGAAGTAGCACAGAGTTTTAAAATGCCTCTATCTATGTCATCAACAAAACTTCCAAAACGTAAAGACAATTTATGCACAAGGAAGGCTTATATTCTGACAGTTTAAACATTGATTTAACTAAATAAAGGCGTTGTCATCTTTCATTTGTCTAATCATAACTGTAATTTGAGTCATTTAAGGTTGTGGCCCATGCTAACATTACAGTTGCTGGGTAACGGAACAGGAATTACCTCTTTATATGTCACTTCTGTCGCCCATGTCCAACCAGGGAGTCAAATTATAAGCTTCACCAGAATTAAAAAATTACAAAAATTACAAAACTAAACTTAAACTAAACTAAAATCTTAAATATAATTATGTTAATAACTAATAACTAATTGTTTGAGCGGTCAGATCCGCTACCCCACAGGTTGGCGGTGTGATTCCAACTCCCACAGGTGAACGCTGTCATTGTGTCCTGGGCCCCAGTGTCTGCGTACACTGGTGTATGAATATGTGGTTGAATGGGTGAGTGCTTCCTTGATGTAAAGCGCTTTGAGTGCCTTGAAGGTGGATTTTTCATCATTTAGGATGAAATTTTTTAAGTTGATGACATAGATAGAGACATTTTGTTTTAGAACTTGTGGGGAAGCTGGTCAATGTGGTCTCAAGCAGGAGGCAGACTCAGAAAATTTTCCATTTCACAAAAACAATAACTGTGCTCAAATTAGGCAAAAGCAACAGAAATTAACAAAACTAAGAAAAACCCACGTGTACCCATTTACACCTCCTGAGAGATTAAGATGAACTGTTCATATAGCTCCCCCTGCAGGACGGACCTCCCTCCAGGCAAGCACAAAATCTCCTACAAGTCAGATATCAAAGGTAACGTCACTTTACGCTAGATTTAACCATTAGATTTATTCCAACAGCCTAAGTCCCCTTTACATTAAAGTGCTTAACATAAACTATAACCTCTGAAAAACCCTATGTATGTCATATGCACTTAAAACAGTCGAATATCCAAACATGTAACTGTATCGTATGGCACTCACAACAGGGAGGGTGAGCCATGTGGCCACTATGCGGTCAGTGAGCCAGCGGTACCAGGCTGGAGACAGCAGCATGAGGGGCAGGAAGGGCCCCAACATGTAGATGCTCCCGAAGAAACTGCCCAAAAATAGGGTGACGATGAAGTACAGCCCCCTCACCGACACAGCCATCTGGAACACACAAACAACGACAATAGTTCTCTGAATATTTGTGCTGGGATTGGACTGAAGAAGGCAACATTTTGATAATAGATTCTTTCCATTTTTACAGAATTTGCACAGTACTTTCCATTACAGGTCTCCTGTAGAGTGCTGGGGTATATACAGTAGGTACAATGTGTATTCAAACCAGTGAGGCAGTAGTGTAGTGGGTTAAGCATTCACCCAAACATAGAGCAAAAATTTTAAATAAATGGATAAATGTCATGATCCACAGTATGGCAATAAACTATCTTACATTTAGTCATTACGGTGTTTTGTTTAAACCAGTTACAGTAAAATGTGAACTTTCAGAAGAAGCAGATGACTTTATTTTCCACTTGGGCAATTCACTTCATTCACACGGGGCGGCAGCAGCTCAGTTGGTAGAGCGTTTGTCCACTGATCCGAAGGTTAGCGGTTCAAATCCTGCTCTCAACATAAACATTACTGGTTGAGCGGTCAGATCCACTGACCCACAGGTTGACGGTGCGATTCCAGCTCCCACAGATGAAGTGTGAGTGGTTCCTTGTTGTAAAACACTTTGAGAGCTGTGAAGGTGGAAAAGCGCTGTATAAAAATGTGACCATTTACCATTTATTCCTGGAAGTTGCTGTGGGTAAATAAGACTATAAAGCTGTATTAAAGTTGATGAGCATGAGCATTGAACATTTTACACAAATCAGCCCATTTTATTTCAGATTTTAGCAAAGAAACTGTTTTCAAATTCTTCATTTAAATCGACATAACATTTCCATGGAGTCAAGAAAGTGGTGAACCATCCATCAGAAAAGCTACATACAGCACGTTTGGTTAAATATGTCACCTTTTTCCATTTTCATTTATATGTGAAAAGAACATATATTTTAGATTATGTAATATTATAATCAAAATGGTTTGCTTTGGTTTAGCAAAAAGAGTGACATAATTTCATACATTTATACAAGGTCAACGTCAGGTCATTTTAATGCCGAGTTTCTAATAATTATTTAAGTTGCATAAATTAAAAATAAATAAAATGGTATTGTGGTATTAAAAGAAATGTATTGATTGCGTTATTATAAAACATGTCAAAACATTCTTGTCTTTGGAATCTGTATCTCTTCTTTCCTCTATGCGGCGCTGTGGTCGGGACTGCGGTGATCGTCCAAACATCCTGCTGCGCGATTGGACATTTTTGGACCCCGCTCATTTATCAATAATAAACCGACGGAGCCGTTTCAGAATTCCCCATGTAACAGTGGAAAGTGCAGGCAGACAGTCTCTCGCTGGAATGTAAATATGGGAGCCTGCGTGAGGGATGGCTCGTACGGCGGCATTAAATCAGGGCCTGTGGATGGGAGCTATGCGCAGAATGGGGAGAATGGCCGTGGCAGTACAGTTATGCCACAACACAAGTAATATATGAGAATGCATGGTCAACGTGGGCGCATTCCTCTCCGTTTCAAAAGATAAACATCGGGACATGCTTCACACTAGGGTTTGTCAAAAATATCGACAATCAGATACTAATAGATACTAAAACTAGAATTGAAACTAGATAGAAATAAGACCACATGGGAACAGAAAAGAAAGTACCTCCATTTAATGTGGAAAATCACATTCTATGGCCTAAATATGTGTTTTTTAATCATCATCATGGTATCGAAATCTGAATTAATTAGGAATGCACCAATCCACTGATACCGATTCTGATACATCTTCTATCTTTATCCAAGATTCACATATCATGGGGCTTTCTGAGTCAACTACAAACAGTAAATAGTCTTTTTAAATCAATTGGAAACTGGATATCGACTGAACCGATATTTGGAAGCAGATCGAGCTACCAAAATTTTCAGTATCATATCGGTGCATCCCTACTATTGAGTATCAAGTCTATTCCTTAGTATCGAAATAAAGTTTGAAATTTTAGTATCATGACAACACTAGTTAGTAACAAGGCATAAATTATTCACTATTGTTGTACGATTAGGTAGAGTGTGTGACTTCCTGGAGTTGGAAGTTAAAACTATAGAATTTTAACTTTTAACTAGAGATTTTATGCCATACTGTGGAATATAATAGCCTAAGGAACAACATTTCTGTGTAAACAAACAGGAAGAGGCCCTCCTCCAGGCCACATAAGAGTCAGGTTTGTGGAAATGCAAGCTCGCTCACAATAGGGACGTTTTTCTATGTTTTCAATGCAATAAACACAACCAGAATGAAAAACAAAACAAAAACAAAAACACGGTATTATTTAAAAGGTGCATTGTGTAACTTTTCAAATGTTTTTCTCTATGGGGGTTTGTCGTCATGGAGACCAAACCAGACCAAGTTACAGGTCAGGTCTGTGGAGAGGCGACCCCGCTCACAGTCAGAATGCCTGTTTTTCTACGTATTTTTGAGCTATAAAACCACCTATAATTGAATACAGAGTTGTTTAATGTCATACTGTGGAACCTTCCAGACAGAGCAATGACATATCCATAGAAACAAGCAGCTGGCAGACCCCCAACCAAAAAGTTACAGTATTTTTTGGCTAAAAGTTACATACTATAGCTTTAAATACATTTAAAAAAAAAAAAAAAAAAAACGTATAGAAGAAAAGTTACGCAGTGCACCTTTAAAACGCTAGATTATAATGGGTTTTTAAATCCTAGGCTTATTTGGAAAGTCCATTCAAGGCTTCAGGCCAACCACAACAGTGAAACAAAAAAAAATACTTAATTACAGAGAAGAAGTACAGCGTTTAGAGACCTCAAAAACACCACCATTATAGAACAGAAAATCAACACAAAGAGATGAAGGCCACTCAAAACAAACGGTCTTCTATGGCTCAGTTTGTGGCAATCTGGACAGTCAATAGAAACTTTCACAGCAATAATTTAGAAAAACACATTTACAGCAATCAGGTATTGACTAGGGGTAAATTCGATTATCTTGAGGAGCAGCTGAAGTGAATTTCACCAGTATGTAGGGTTGTCAAAAGTATTGAAAATCTGATACTAATCGATGTTAAAACTAGTATCGAAACTAGATACTCATTTGAGCAGGTATCGGTACTAAAAAAAACATCAACAGGACAGAAATTAACCTTTCCAGAATAGCTTTAGAACGATCTTGAGCAAGTATAAGAGCAAATACACTAGTGGACTTGACCACTGAGGGATTACACAGATTTAAGACCACATGGGAATAGAAAATAAAGTACTACGATTAAATGCTGAAACCCACATTCGACTGTCTAAAGGAAGTGTTTTTTATTATCATCATGGCATCGGCATCTGTATTGTGTATCGAGTCTATTCCTTAGTATCGAAATCAGAATGTTCGACTATTTAAATTGAATGTAATTGTCATGTAATAACAATAAAAACCCAAAAACTGCAATAACGTTCCGAATAAACCATCTTAAGACTTCTAACCTAAAATTAATATGACCGTCAACACATACAAAAAAGTCGATTCAGTAAAAATGTAACAGGTGTATAAATCTGTTAGGGCGGTCTGTTTAATCTTTAATATCTAGGAGCATTGACACAAGAGTAACTGCTAAACTACTCCAAGAATCACATGTATGTAGAAAATGTGAGTAAAGGTCTAAACTACAGGGTTAGCAGCTTTTACAGACACAGTGGAAACAGGATACTTCGTTCTCTACACTTAATCCGGTACATAATTTAGGTAGGGTTGCAAGATTAATCACAAATACCACAATTCCTCCACAAAAAAACAAAATCTCCTGTTGTATTCTGCATAAAAACGGCTAATCCTGGAGTTTGGATCTATCTTTTTATCAGTTCTTCTGGATGCGTTTGAAACATATGATATTAAAACAGAAATCGCCAATCTAATCACAACGCTTGCCAGTAATTTGATATTTTACTCAAACCATTCATCCCCTAACTGCATTTGATTAAAATTTCCAAAAAATAGACATTTTAAAATCATTGCCACGTTGTCATATTAAAAATTCAAACTGGATTTCGATAATAAAGGACAGACTAGATACTCAATGCTCATCACGATACCACGATAACACAAAAAACATTATTTATATAGACAATATAATGTGATTTTCAACATTAAATCATAGTACTTTCTTTTCTGTTCCCCTGTGTCCTTATATCTGTATAATTCCTCAGTGGTCCATGATTCTGATACATCTCAAGATCATTCTAAAACTATTCAGGAAAGGTTCATTTCTGTTCTATGAATGTGACTTTTATAGTATCGATACCTGCTAAAATGAGTATCTAGTTTCGATATTAGTTTTAGTAGCAATTATATCAGATTTCCGATACGTTTGACAATGCTAGTACATTAAAAAGAAAAGGTAGGTCTTTTTATTTCGTACACGATGCGTTTGAATGAGACGATTCTAGTTTCCCTCAAAATGGCCGTTTGGAAGTCTGTGGTCGTTCTCTGGTATTACTGAATCCTTGCTGACACCTCCACCCTTGGCTTGATGATAATTAGAGTCCCGTGATGACGCAGCGCCTGTGGCTTTGGTAACATTTATAATGCAGAGTCAGTGCCCTCTAATGACACGGTGCCAAGACGAAGGCAGGTGAGAACGTACTTACTCGACAGAACGTGAATGACACAGCACATGGAAGACTGTTATGGTTGTTTTCTTATATACATTTTCATATCTTCAACTACTTGTGTCCCGTGAGTGTTCCTCTGCGTTTTGAAAGCTGCTCCGTCTGATTTTTACTGTCTTGAAAACATGAAAAACAGGACTGGTTCAGCTTGCAGTGGTCCAAAGTTATTCCTCACTTACCTTATGCATTCCGAGCATCCTAATTCCTCACCATGATGAGTTTATAAGAGCTTTTCACAACTCTCAGAGACCAGAGCGGAGTTTTGCCATGCCGGTAAAGCTAACAACAACTAGCAAGCTAACTCACACTTCCTAATTGCTGGACGTTAAAATGGTTTGTGATTAGATGCAGACTTATTTTGACCTCAAGAGCTGCTACAATATATCTGTCCTGGGGCAAGACACATTTTGATAATACATGGAAAAAGCATCAGACTTCTAATCCAAGCATTTAAAAACATTGACTTTTTTTTTTACTTTTCTACCATATTTAAAAAAAAACAACAAAAAACAAAGATGAAGAGGTTTAAGGTGTCATCCATGTGTGTTTCAGTAATTTAGCGATCTCTCCCGGGCACTATTTGAACGCTCCTTACAGTTAGTAGTATGATTCTGTCCAATACAATAATAGCCCTCAAGCCTACATTTCCTATGCTCCCACACGACAATTCACCATAAACACACAAAAACAAAACTGTACACAGCAACTCGACAAACCTGATGCGATGTGCAGTAGTTTCATTAGCGGGATGCACGTTGATAGTAATGCGATAGCGCTCTGAAGGGGGAGTGGCTTAAGGAGAAGAGCAAAAGGGGGGGGGGGGCTCAAGAGTGTCAAAAACTAGGGCTGTCCTCCACCTGCTTGTCTACCATGGAGATGTTCTAGATCTGTCAGGTTTTTCCAACGTTATGGCATTAAATTCTCTCTTTGATTTACTTATACAGGTGTTTTAATTTGTATAAAGATGCCTTCCTCCACAGATCTGACTTGTAACTTGGCCTGGTGGCTACTAGTACATAGTTTAACGCCATACTGTGGAACATTCTGGGTGGTGCGTATTTAGTAGTTTGATACTGAATACAAAAAACATACAGCAAAAAATCTATTATACAAACCAACTCCTTGCAGACAATTCCCAAAGTCCCTGTTATGATCTATTCCATGTTCACACCGTTCTATTTCCATTATTATCTTGACTTCGTAATAACCTCCAATGCTGTAACACTGTCCAGCATACTTTTCATAGCTCATATCTATAACCATTACACAACCCAGACATCCCCGGAGACCCAAGTATGTCCAGGCCAAACAAGAGCGGGTGCTGCTGTGTCTGACGAGAGAGTCAACTGTATTCTCATCTCCGTGTTATTGATAAGTGCAGGGCAAAGGGCGAGCCTATGGAAAACTGCATTTGCAAAGACGTCATGCCAGTAGCCAATAAGTCACTTTAATGTCTGGCTGCTTACATTTTCACAGGAACACATAGCCTTCCTTACGGACAAACAATAATTTACAGGTGGGATGCAGAAATGTATGGAACTAAATGTACTGTATTGCATTATTAAAAGGTCCTATATTATACAAAATTTACTCTTTTTTTTTTTTTTTTTTGGACGCTTTAAGGCATGTTAGAACATAGGTGCCTCCTCAACAACAGACCTGGAGTTGTGTTTTGTTTCATTCACACATGTTTAGTAACACACTGACTATATCTCCAAAGCTCAAAATGCTCTGTTCCACCTTGTGACGTCATGAAGCAGTAGTTTTCAAGTTAACAGCTCCTTTTTACCTTTTGTTCAGTAAAGATTGGCAATTCCAGGTCTGAAATTATCCAAATTATTCTAGTGAAGGTGTGTGGAGTTTAAAAACATAATGGAGCACTTCCTGTATTACCACATGACATGTGTAAACGTGTTTTCAGTTTGAGAGAAGAAGAACACAACTCTAGGTATATTTCTGATGAGGAAACAACATTATAAATTGATAATGAGATAAATTAATTGATAATGTAAGATTGTTTTAATTGTTTATATGGATTTTATTTAATTGACTGTATAAGCTAAAGGTAAATTTCATTATTGCACTGTTCTAAACTTTAAAATCAGGTCATAGACTAGCTATTTGCACTATCCTCAGCCAATTACATTTTCTTGCTGAAAAAGGGGGATGTAATGTAATGTGAATTGCACAATCACCTTTTGTGTCCTTCCTGCTATCTGTAGTTGCCGTTATTCGACTGTAATAAACGCAGTCTGAAGAGTAAGTTTTTTGGAAGTAATATCTGATTTTTTTTATTTAAAGATAATGTAATTGGGAGGAGAAAATATTAAATAATAGAATAGATATTAAAAAAAAAAGACAAAAAGGAGCGGTGGTTGAAACAAATGTTCAAATCATTTCATATTGTCAACATAAAGCTTTTGTCACTTGTAGACTGACTCACAGTGGGAAGAGTAAACAAAACTTTTACTCAAGAAAGCATATTGTTACACTGTACAAAATATAACTTTAGCAGGTATAAAAGTACGGTGTCTGAAAACTATTTAAGTCAGACCTGTGCATTGTCCAGCCCCCAGGCCACATACGGACCTTTGCTTGACTCTGACCGGCCCCTTTAAGCCAATTTGGAATTAAAATAAACATATTTTATAATTTTACCTCATGGATGGACTAAAGCTGCAGTGCTTTTATTTTAGAGGAGTTTTTTTTTAAATTACATTATTTGTAAGACAACCTCACTAAACCAGAACTAAACCAGGTCTATACCAGAACTAAACCAGGTCTAAATCTGGACTAAACTAGAACTAAAGCAGGTCTATACCAGAACTAAAACCAGGTCTAAACCAGAACTAAACCAGGTCTAAACCAGGTCTAAACTTGGACTAAACCTGGACTAAACCTGGACTAAACCAGGTCTAAACCAGGTCTAAACTAAGACTAAACGGGTTTAGTGGTTTACTGCTTTTTATAAAGAAATATAATTATTATGCAGAAGTGAGTTAAATATTTTGGCCCGGCCCTCCACAATATTTTCTGTTTCTCATGTGGTCCCATGGAAAAAAAAACTCTGACTTGAGTAAACATACTTCATAAACTATAAACTGAACTATAACTTAACTACAAAACAAGACTTATTTTTGTGATATTATTAGTAATAATTATGAACCTGTTGGCTAAGTAACATGGAAACTGCAGTGTTTATTTTGCATCTAAGTGGAGAACATGTTTGATAAGCAAACGGACACGAAATACAAGTGGATTAAGCCAATGTAAACAAACAGCTGACATTTGCTTCTGGCTAATGCTAAGAATAGTGCAGTGTAAGTGGTTATTTCATGATAGCCGACTAGATCTCAACAATCGGGACAAAGTTTGCTCAAAAATAATCATCAAATTTAATGATGAATCACTTGACAGCCTATTTGATGCCATGCTCGCTCGCTCAGCTCTTTCTAATCACGAAAAACATGGGAAGGCTACAAGCTAAAGTATTAACAACGCTGCTAACAATCAGAAATCTAAACGGATCGATCTTACAACGATAACAGTTTAAGAAGGCGATCAGATCACTCACCTTTCCTTGCGTAATCTTGAGGTAGAAAATTAGAAAGTTAACTATCTCCACACGCCACTTCTCGGTTGCGACATTGCAGCAGCAGCAGCAGCAGTAGCAGCTAGCATGTTAGCATGTAGCCAGTAGCATCTCAAAACATCGACTTTGTTTTGGGTTATTCGGCTCTGACAGCTGTTGGCACCGAGTCGAAACTAAACGGCACATGAGTTGAAGTTGTGGCACGGTAAAAAATAAGGTTGGTTTGTAATAATTTGTAATAATAGAGCGATCTTCTGGCACGAGAGACGGCGCAGGTGGAGTATTGTGGAAATGCTGCAGCGTGACCTTTGAACTCTCCACCCCTCACCTGAGACCAATTTTCAACATGTTTATTTTTTATTATATATATGTTTTTTTTTTATTTGCATGTGGCATCTCTATGATATAATAATGAAAAGCTAAAAAAATACTGCTACTACTAATAATAATACTAATCGTTGTTTGCCACCATGTTAGTTCGAGTTGCCCTATCTAAAATAAAAAAAATAAATAAGTAAATACATTATTCCAGAGTTGCTGCTCTTGTGACTGACTGACTGGCTGGCAGGCACATTGAGCAGTTTTTAAACTTTTAAAATTTGTATCTTAATTTTTAAATTTGCAACAGATTTTCTATACCAAATATTGCAGAAGACGTTCCAGAGGGAATGAACTTCATCATCACGAACCGAAACAACAGAAAGTGAGGCTTAGAAGAGGCTTTCCTGGTGTGTGTCAAGGCTTCACCTGGCTCTTCCTGGGCTTCAGAACAGAGAGGAGGGACGCTTCTGTCCTGAGGGCTGTTACTCTCCACAAACTGCCCTGACACTGAACCTGATGAACCATTGAGCTGCACTGAGACTTTTTTTTTTTTTTTTTTTTTTTTTTTTTTTTAGCTTTCTATTATTATTATTTTTTACAGTTCAGTGTGCTTAAATTTCCCCTCTGGGACAAATAAAATGATATTGATTAATTGATAATAATAATTATAATTGATAATAATAATTTTCTTCTATATTCTGTTTATGTTGCTTACTCATAGACTTTCCATACAAATACTAATAGCAATTTTTTAAAGAGCTTTGATTTATGGTTTACCTTATTAATTTAAAATTCAAAGTTAAATTTACAACAGACAGTGATGGGAAGAATACTTGTATTTAGTTACAGAATACTGAATACCTGCATTACTACTAAGTACGGCCACGTATTCCTTTGATTTTAGAAACTGTAACTGTAACTTCTGAATACCACCAAATGAAAAAGTAACTACCACCAAATGAAAAAGTAACTACCACCAAATGAAAAAGTAACTGTATTGGAATACAATTACTCAAAATTAGTAGATAACAGAAGAGATCCGAGGCACACCGATATGCGTTGCTATAATTTTATTTCTTCATTGTCAAACGCCAACGCGTTTCGACTTGCGTCTTCATCAGGGCATGCCATATGCGTTGGCTTTTGACAATGAAGAAATAAAATTATAGCAACGCATATCGGTGTGCCTCATATCTCTTCTGTTATCTGGTAAGTTATTTTGCCCACTTGGGATCTCCGAAGAGCACCTGATTGCCATTCCACTTAGTAGTGATCCAGCGAGCGCTCCAGCTTTATCTATCTCTTTGTACTCAAAATTAGTATTCTGAATATGTATTCTTGGTACATGTATTCAGTCACTTCCCAACACTGACTACAGAACAGTACATTTCATTTTGTTTCGCTCAGGTGTCACAATGTTCTTGCTAAATAACATTTCAAAAGTTCACACTTGATTCCATTTGATTTTCTTAACAATAGACTATGATCACAGAGAGTCCTATTAACGCATTATTCTATTCTGAGTCTGCTATTTTCCAAAACAGCAACATGCCCGACCTGTCTGTGGCATGAGTGTTATCATCTTTAAGAGCTGGAAAGCATGAGTCAAAACTGGGCTGACTGATGGTTATCTGTTTGTCTCACAGGGAGGAGAAAAACGTGCCGCTAATTACAGCTGTTTGCATGTGTCAATGGTCTGTAGTTCCCAACCAGGAAAGAGGCTGCACAGTTTCCAGGAATCAAACCAGTAACCTACTTCTTCTTATGTGAGAGTGCTGAGTATTCATATGCAGTCTTATCGGCCATGTTATTATACGCTAGAACTGAATCTTTTAAAATGTGCACCATGTAACTTTTCGAGCAGAGGGTATGCCACCAGCTTGTCTCCATGGAGATGTTATTGTTTTGCCTGGAATGTCTCACTGCATGGCATTATAGCCTACTTATCTAAGAATGCAGGTATTATTAACCAATAAAAACCTCGCACACCAATGGTTGATGGTCAGACTGCAAAACATCTGAGGCAACAATAAATCCTTTTTTTGCCTTTCTTGTTGTTGGTTGTTTACTTGTTCCCACATAAAAAAAAAAATGCCTGAAGAGGTTTTCGATGTCATCCATGAATGTTTGAAGAATTTAGTGATCTCTTCCTATTCAAACCTTCCTTGCAGTTATCTGTAAGATTTTGTGTAATGCTCCGCCCACAAGCCCACGTCACCCATGCTTCCACATGACAATTCTCCATAAATATGCAAAAATATCACAGAAAACTGTACCAAGCAACTTCACAAACCTGATGTGATGGGCAGTAGTTTCATTAGCGGGATGCAAACTGATTGTGTTGTGATAGCGCTCTGAAGGGGGAGTGACTTAGCATACCAGAGTGTCAAAAACCAAAGAAAAACTTAGAACACATGTTGACATGTTTTTAATTTATAGCATATAGCATTTTCAAAACAATAAAAGGTAACATGGTGATCTATATATGTTATGTGGTAGCCCTTAATACTCCATAGAAGTAAAATCCACCCTTTTTAACCCATCATCTAACTGTTTAATCTCGGTATGTGCATATAGCAGCGCTCTGTATATTTTAACTCCAGTAAACTATTAATGGTTTCCTTTGGTCTGTTGAACCTCTTGTTCTCTTCAAAACATTTTAAAGTTCTACGCTGAAGTCTGTGTGGCATTGATTCAATTGTGGCTAAAATATACTGTACAAGAATATTACTCTGGCAAAAAAAAAAAAAGTAGTTAAATACATGTAACTTTAGTTCTCTATAGGGCAGCATGATTGTGGGAAAAAAACAGATCGAATTAATCAAATCTAAATCTAACTGCGATTAGATTTGCGATATGTGAAAAAAAAACGTAGATTCTGTTCAGATGCACATTAACATTAGAGGAAAGAAGTGAAAATGAACTGATAAATAAGAATCCTATGCACCTGTCCCTGACCCAGAGGAGCAGGGACGCGACCCTCTCCAACACATGGAGCTGTGGGGCTATAAGCAGGTTCACACCAGTACGCTGCTGCTCCCCGTGGGCAACGCCAGAGAAATAGAGAATCCAGCCCCTCTCAAGGAGTTGTGTTCCAGAGCTCAGGCTGTGTGTGGAGGTGAAGCCGACGATTTCTTGTTGGAAACGCTCAACCTTCTGCACAAGCTCAGGCTCCTCTTCCCCAGTGAGGTGACGTTCCATGTCCCCAGAGCTATTGTCCATGTCCGGAAATCCATTCGTCGAGGCCCTCGCCTTCGACTGCCGCCCAGAACCCTCTGCACCAGTCCATGGATCCTCCTGCAGGTGGTGAGTCCACAGGAGGACGGCCCCACGTCTTGTGTGTGCAGTTTGGGTCAGATACATAATAATAGTTTTGTCATTTTTAGAGGTTTCAGAGCCACCCCCTCTTTTTAGTTGACTAATGGATCACCAGGACATGTCTTTAGTCGACTACAGCCATAGACTGTATAAAGAAGTGGACTAAGGGAGTATGACTTCACCCATAGCGTTTACGTCCAGTCAGATGAACCTCACAGAGGCTAGCAGTTATGGGGCGAATTTGGAGCCGAGTTAGGAATAGGAACTGATATAGGGACAAAATAGCAAAATAAATACACCCAGATCATGTAAAGCAGATTAATAACGAACATTTTAAGATTAAAATAAGAGGGGTGAGGGTTTCTCAATACAAAGTGAATTAGAGCCAGAGTTGATGGAGGCAAAAGCGTGCCCATGCTCACTTCATATTTGGAACACAGTGGTTAGCGGGTTAGCTCTGTCCATTTATACAGTCTATATATAAACACAACCCTAAACCACAAATGTCTTCTTTAACTGTGCAGACTTAATTGTTTGGTCAGTATTGGCTTGGTTCTAGTTCAGGCTTTGATTCAGTCCTGATTTGCACACACACACACACAAACACACACACACACACACACGAATAGCTCCCCATAAGCCCCCAATCGCCCCGGTGACCTCAGCCCTCAGTCATGTTTTGGGCCCCTGCGTTGAGAGCGTGCAGGGCCAACTGCCGGACAAGTGCAGTCTCTCCAACTTTTCCATGATCTGCTGGGTAAGGCATGTGCTGTATCTGAGGTCCTACAGTGTTATCGGCATAAGGGTCACCGCATCACTTCAGAAGGAGAGGGAGAGAGAGAGGCCAATGGAAAAATGTTATGCTTTCAAACTGCAAACTCTATTTTTAACATTTCGGAGCCAAGTCTCGACTCCAAAACGGAAAAGTCCATGGTCTGTGTGATGGATAGAACCGAGCGATGTAGCAGTTCGATTCGTTCTAATTATAGTCTTCTTCTTGGAGAATTTGAAATATCTGAAGCTTGTGGAAAGACTGGCTTAGTTTTTGGTACAAAAGCTTGGTGGAAAGAAAAGCACACGTGATCATGAGGGGGTGAGGAGTTACAGGTGAGAACATGCCAAGTAAAAGTTCATGCCAAGTAAAAGTTCATTTTTGTTTAGAAGAAGAACTTAAAGGGCTAGGCTATTTTCTGATCTATGCTATAATGTTGTTTCCTCATCGCAAACACACCTGGAGTTGTGTTTTGTTTCATTCACACATGTTTAACACACAAACCCTGCATATTTAGGCTGTGTTCTTGTGTTCTTCCCTCATACACTCTGTTTCACCTTGTGATGTCATGTGGAATTGACAATCTCTACTGAACTAAAGGTAAAAGGTAGAAGTTAACGTGAAAACTACCACTACATGACATCACAAGGTGGACACTCAAAGACGTTTTACAGACTGTATACATAAATGGATTCCAAATTCCAAATAGGAAGTGAGCACTGAACATTAGTAACGGACCTGTAGTGTTAATAAGTTTGACTGACAGCCATCGCACCTCGTTGCTAAGCGCCCGACAAACCAACAACCTCTCTCCTGATTGGCTCTTCGGTTGCAAACTTGGTAGCTGCAAATTAGCCGCTATAACTCGCTAGCCTTGACTGGTACAGCTGCCCTGGGGTAGATTAACGGAAGCCGGGCTGCCAATCTGCACCATCAGCCACTACCAACACTTACATACACTCACTGATTCGAAGGTTGGTGGTTTGAATCCGGCTCTCGACATAAACGTCATTGGCTGAGCACAGATGAAGTCCCGAAGAAGATAAAGATCAGGGGACCGCAGATGAATGCTGTCGTGTCCTTGGGCACTTAACCCACTTTGCCTGTGTGCGTACACTGGTGTGAGTGTATGGGTGAGTGTTTCCTTGTTGAAAAGTGCTTTGAGTGCCTTGATGGTGGAGAAGCGCTACATAAAAATGTGACTATTTACCATTTACCATTCATTCTAAGCAAGATGGGTGAAGTGTCTTGCCCCAAGACACAATAACAGTACCAGCCTGGATTGGGATCAAACCTCAACCACTGCTAATCTTACTTTTGCTGACATTTTTAACATATATACCTGTATAAGTTCACTGTTCTATCCTCGCTTGAACCACTACTGCACTTAAAATGAAGCTGTTGTTGAGTCCAAAACACCAAAAAAAAAAAAAAAAAAAAAAAAAAAAACTACATTTAGCAAACAAAATATGGCTGTATATTTTTATCATTTCATTTTCCATTTCTGCCCAGAGCTCCAGCAACAGAGATACTCAGACTGCACTTAACTGTCCAAAACCACTGGGGTCCGCGCAGTTCCTCTTCCCTGACTTAATTACAGGTTATAAAACAATGATAAATGCAGTGGGGAATTGGCCTTACATAACATGAGCTGGGAGCGCGCCGAGGCCTTTTTGGGCATTGTACGTTTCTGTGCTGGTTTATTTGGAGTCTATTGATAGCTCTTCCACGGGTTCGGTACATTCTTGTTTTGTCTCCCGGGTCAGAGAGGGGGCACGGCTGATTTAGCGGCTCTGCTCTTTCCTAAGCTGAGGGCGCACACCTGGAGACATGGCAACAGAAAAGAGCAGTGCGTCCCCCCCTTTACAGTGAGTGCAGTAAGGAATCTAGGATGTGGAAGCCAACCGTAACACAGATATTTATATGTGGACAACAACAAGTTCATGGAAGACAGTGTTTGAACCATAGTAGTGAAGAGGTTTACTAATATGTGACAAGAATATGCTTTTGTTATAGAGACAGCTGTTTATTTAAAAAGGGGGTATTATGTAAATAGATTTCTGAACTTTCTGCTGTTACAACATTGCATGAAGTGGTTTTAGATGTCATCCATGCATATTTGAGTAATCTAACAATCTCTCCCAGGCCCTATCTGAACCTCCTTACTGTTAGCTGCATGAACCTGTACAAAGGCTCTCATACGCCTACAGCATACATGCTCTGGCATGGTCATTTTTCATAAATATCCACCTTATTCCGCCCCGCCCTCTTTTGTCTCTAAATGCTCCTAAACCGAGCTTTTTTTGTAGCGGCACTTCCGGTTAAACGGGGATCCCATTCATGTCAGTGAATGTTTTGCATCTTAAATATGACATAAAGTTGGTTCATTTGGGTAAAATGTTCAATTTTCACGTGCATTCTGGAGGCTTTATAGCCCGTATTGAACTTATTTACTGTGAGATCGGCAGCCCATAAAAAATAATACAACCCCAATCATGATGACGGCACCCACAGCAACTTCCAGAATAAGGTGAATACAAAAGCATAATACAAAACAATATACTATTATTTCACAAATCTGATGCAATGTACAGTGGTTTCATAACGAAATGCATGCCAAGTTTAATGTGGTAGCGAAGAGGGAGAGACATAACACTGAGAGCAAAGGGAGGGGAGACTCAGAGCATCAAAAACCAAAAGTGAAATGTGAAATGATGTTGTTTTTTGATGAAAACTGCTTTTTCAAACAATTAAAGGTAACATGGTGGTCTAAATACAGTACGTTATGTGTTAGCAGTAAGTACCCCATAAAAGTGTAATCTATTTTTCATCTGTTTAATTGCATTCTTACTGTGAGCAGGGTCTGCAGAACCGCAGATCTGACCTGTAACTTTTTCTGATACATTATTGTGTACCATTATGTTGTTTAGCATACATTATTTCACATATTCCTCTTACGTGAGCTAACACATATGGACACAGTAGTAATTTTATTCCTAAAATATAGCCAGTGGTGGAAAGAGTACTGAAAATGTAAACTCAAGTAAAAGTACAGTTACATGGCTAAAAACATACTCAGTTACAATTACTGCTGCCAAAATTGTACAAATGTATGCATGAAAAATACTACTCAGAGTACTAGTTACAAGTTATTATTTAAAACCGTTTTAGAAGCATTTTAGATCACGCTTTAAGGGTAAAACTGTATTTAGTCATTTTAAACCATAATTTACATATTCTCTGAGCTCTGGCCAATCAGAGCAGGCGATGCTGTGATGTATTTGTGCGTATAGAAAGAAGCAGAAGCAAACAACTGGGGCTTGTACTGTACACAGTATGTAACTTCTATGATTTAAATTTGAAGTCAAATTACATGGCTAGAATTATGCTCAAGTACATGAAAGTCCAGGTTTAAAAATCTACTCCAAAAAGTACAATTACCCAAAAAGTAACATAAGCTTTTGTAATTAGTTTCCTTATTCCAACCAATGAACATAGTTTCCACGGTTCTGCTGTAGTAACTGTACTTCTTCCATTTACCTGAAGCAATGTCCAAAACAACACCATAATTCACCGTTGTTTTGCTTCCGCACTTCAGTTTTTTCATCCGTGTCGGCCATTTGAGGAGAACGTGTCTTACCCAAGTACAAGCAGCTCTTGAGGTCAAAATAAGTCTGTTACGAACTGTCTGCACCTAACTGGAAAACGTTTTATTGCCAACTAATCAGGAGGTGCACTGTTAGCATGCTAGTTGTTGTTAGCTTTACCGTCATGGCGAACATCACTCTGGTCAATGCTTAACCTCCTACGACCTGGCGTCCACATATGTGGACAGCACATTTTTACAGTGTTACAGTGTTACAAAGGTTTTCACACATAGGTGGACAGTTTAGAACAGCAACAATGCAAAAATGTTCAATTTAGAATATTTTTAAGAGTTTGTAATGTTTAGAATAATTTAATTTAATATAAAAATAATTAATAAATGTAATAATTTAATTTAAGTTAATTCTTTGTTTTTGCACTTGTCAGATCCTAATCAGCCCAAATAACAAGGAGAAATCAATAAAGCATGCAATGCAAGAGTTTGGGTCTTAGGAGGATAAAGTAAGTGAGGAATAACTTTTTCACATTTTTAAAGGTCCTCTATTACATTAAACTGACTCTTGTGAGCTATAAGCCATTTTAGAATGTGTTTTGTTCACATATGTTTGAGTAACACTGGAGTATTAGTCTGTCTATCTTCTTCAAAGCTTTTTAAAGTTAATGCATATATACATACAATTTATTCTAAACTAATTATTCTAAACAGATATAGGGGTAGTTAAATGTTTCAGTACTGACCAGAGTGTTTTCCGTTGGAGAGAAGAAGAAAGACAACGTGTATTTACCTTGTTGACATGTTTCGGCTGCTGCTGCTGCATCTTCAGAACTGTCCCCGGTGTTGGTGGTGACGTGTCGTATATCAGCTGTTGTTACTTCTTGTAGGCGTGGTCAGCTGTTGTTACTTCCTGTAGGCGTGGTCAGCTGTTGTTACTTCCTGTAGGCGTGGTCAGCTGTTGTTACTTCTTGTAGGCGTGGTCAGCTGTTGTTACTTCCTGTAGGCGTGGTCAGCTGTTGTTACTTCCTATGGGCGTGGTCAGCTGTTGTTACTTCCTGCAGGCGTGGTCAGCCTGATGAACCTGGCAGGTCGCTCAGACTGACCCTGCCTCCCGTTGCCCGGTGAATGAGCGTTTGAACTTGTTGTTTTCCGATCCAAAGACCCGTGCCCCGTCCCAATCCATAATGTGGTTGTTTCTTTTCTTTCTTTTATTTCGGCTTGCAGCTAGCAGCCAAAACATGTCAACAAAGTAAATACACTTTATTGTATTGTCTTTAAAAAGAACCCAAGAAGTTAAAGTACATAAAAAGACAAAATGAACATCTTTGGTTTAATATGTAGGGTTTGTGTGAATGAAACAAAACACAACTCTGAGTATGTTTGTGATAAGGAAACAACATTAAAACATAGATAAAAAATGTGCAGGATGGACCCTTTAAGAATTTTAAAACTGGTATTGACTCTTCTAACTCTTCAAAACATCATTCCGTGTTCTCTGTCATGCCATTGCACCATTAAAGCCTTTTAAAGCTGAGTTACGAGTGTCAGTTATTTCCATCCGTCGCTGTTATCTAACCATGTCCTATTTAACCCGCTGACCTCCACACGCCCCCCTCTCCTCCTGCTGCTCCTCCCCGCCGCGGTGAGCCCTTCCCTGGGTAAGGAGTGCATCTCCAGGCCTCTTGTTGACAGTGCCAGATCTACGTCTCCAGACAGGTTAAAAATAACTCCGGACCTCTCCGTGTTCTGAGAGTCTGAGAGCCATGGGAATAGGCTCTTTCCCTAACCCTTGGACCACATGCGATTATGCTATGCTAAAGTTTGTGTTTCCATGGTGATGATTTAACGTGATGACGTCCATACATGTGTTTAGTTTGAGTGGATCTTAAAGGTCTTACATTACGCAAAATGGACTCATGAGCTTTAAGTCATGTTATAATGTTGTTACCTCCTCAAAAACAGACCTGGAGTTGTGTTTTGTTTCATTCACACATGTTTGAGTAATGCTTTATTATTAGTCTACATCTCCAAAGCTCATAATGCTTGGTTCAACTTTGTGATGTCATGAAGTGGTAGTTTTCAGTGCAATGCTCCAAAGTTATTCCTCACTTATCTTATGCATTCCGAGCAATTAGTCACCATGATGTAAAGGCCAGAATGGAATTTTGCCGTCACAGTAATGCTAACAGCGCACTTCCTGATCAAGAGTTTGTTTTCATACCTGACAGTTTCGACTGCTCACAAGCGGTCTTCCTCAGAGTGGTCACGTGATGTTGCTGTTACGTGTTCCATTCTGAGGACGACCGCTACTGAGCAGTTGAAACTGTCAGGTATGAAAACAAACTCTTGGTCTGAAAAAAGAACCTAATAACAAATTATCAGAAGACCAAATGAATCTAATTGGACTAGTGCACTTCCTGATTCTCAGGCAATAGAACACTTTATTATTAAATCACGCATACAGTACACAGCTGACTTATTTTGAGAACTGCTTTTCCACCTTGTGATGTCATGAACTTACAGCTTTCAAGTCAGCAGCTACCTTTTACCTTTTGTTCAGTGAGGTTACATGAAGTTTAAAACACAGCGGAGCACTTCCTGTATTGCTGGAAGTGTTGGTGGTGGAGTGTTTTCTGTTTGAGAGAAGAACTCAGCCTAAATCTGCAGGGTTTGTGTGTGAAACATGTGTGAATGAAGCAAAACACATCTCCAGTTATGTTTGTGATGAGGAAACAACATTATAGCATAGATCAGAAAATCACCAAATATGGACCTTTTAACAGTCTATAAGAACGCTGTCCGCATTATTCTTGTATCTTACCGTATCTTTTCTGTGGGGCTCTGAAAACAGCTGTTGTTGAGGCATATGCAGCGTCATTGTTTACACTGGGCTCCCATTACATAAGCTGCTGCTGTGTGGGAATGCACTGCACAAGCCAACCGCCAATGAGACCATGAGACATACTGTACATGTGAGACAATACAAGCACCAGGCCAGAGCGCTACAAGTCTGCCTTTTCTGATTGTTTTCACAGGCATCACATGCATTTCAGAACAGATTTGTAAGAGGTTTAAATTACGGAGTTTGCAGGTGTTATGGATTAAGAACACAGACTGTGTAAAGAAGTGGACTAAGGGAGTGTGATGTCACCCATAGCGCTCGGCTCCAGTCAAATGAAACTCATCGAGGCTAGCAGTTATAGGGTGAATTTGGAGTTCCTTATTAAGAATAGGAATTGATTTATGGACAAAATAGCAAAATAGTGGGTTAATACAAACATTTTAACACCAACATGAGGAGCCTGACAGCAGCAGATACGGAGCTTTTTCAATACGAAGTGAACTGGAGCTAGAGTCGATGGAGCCAGAAGCACGTCCATGCTCACTTCCTATTTTGACCGCGCAGCCAAGCAGAATAGCTACGTCCATTTATACACACAGTCTATGTCAAAGTAAGTCCACTGTGTACTGTCAGCAACTAATTATAAAGCAGTTCATTGCCAGAGAATCAGGAGGTGCGTGGTTTGCATGCTAGTTGTTGTTCGCATAACCGTGACGGCAAAACTTGTTCTCTCTATAAAAAGACAACTTGACCCAAAATGAGCGGTTTGGTCCATGAACTCTTTGCGCATCTGTGCTTAGAGAAAATTCCATGCAAAGTTTTATAAATGAGAACCCCGACCTGTAACTGTCAACAAAAAGCTTCACTTATCGACTTACAGTGGGAAAAGGAATCACAACTTTGACTCAACAATAAAATAATAAAATAATCTGGAGTAGGAGTAAAAGTATGCCACCAGAAGTAACTCTAAAAAGTAGAATTTCTTTAAAAGTTACTCCAGTAAATGTACTACCCACCACTGATTACAAGTTGGATTCCACACTTTTAACTCTGGCGAGAGTTATGTGAGTAAAACAGAACAACTTCAGGAGTGTTTTCTTTTTTTTTTTTTGTTTATTTGTTTTTGTATGAGAAAACACCATCGTAACATGCACTCAAAGTAAAAAAGGGTTTGACATGATGTAGATATCCCCACTCCAGAGACCTGCTGGCAAAACTTGCAGGCCTCTGAAAGTTGTACAAAAAAAACACTTACAAACTCATTGCTGTGAATAATTAAGACGTTCAGAATGCATAAGGTAAGTGAGTAATAACTTTGGACCACCGTAGACTAGTTCTGTTTATCACTTTTTAAAAAAACAAATACAGCACGTTTAATCATCCCATTTTCAGCATCACATTTTATTTTTAGAACGCAATGGAAAATGATGGAGTGCATGGAAAATGTTGAAAGTGTTATTTTTTGACACATGAGACGGCGTCGTGAGTGTGTGTGTGTGCGTGTGTGTGTGTGTCTGTGTGTGTGTGTGTGTGTGTGTGCATGTGTGTGTGTGGGGGGGGGTGATATAGGAGGAGGGGGAGGGGGAAAGTGGGGAAGGGGGGGGGGGGGTACTTCATGGTAAGAAAGAGAGAGTGGGACAGCAGAGGGAGGGAGGGAGAAACTAGGTCCGCTGACACACTGGGATCAGACATGGACATTGTTTCCGTCGGAAAGAATCCCAAGAATGATCCAGAAGAGCCGTGAGTCTCTTCAACGGTCCGAACACACACCCGGGGCCCTCAGCGTGTGCCGCGACTGTCAGCGGGGCCGACGCGCTCAGAGTGGACGCGCAGTTATGTTCAAAACAAGGCTCGCGTTATGCATTTACACCACCGTCAGTCAGTGGGAATTCTAATGCGTACTGCCATGCATTATTTTTGTATTATTTTTGATACTTTGCGGTGACCTCGTGCTGGGGGGGTTCTATGTGTATCTCTAATGGTGGAATGTTTAGGAGTTACCATGGAGACACATTGCACACGTTAGCAAACATTGTCAAAAAAGTGTTTAGAATATTTGAAAACTCAAGGTAAAAAAAACACAGAATGGCTTGTTTCTATGGAGATGTCATTGCTCTGCCTGGAATGTTCCACAGTGTGACATTAAACAGCTCTACTTTACATTTATTCAATGCATGTGGTTTTATAGCTCAAAAATACCTAGAAAAACAGACATTCTGACTGTGAGCGGGGTTGTCTCTCCACAGATCTGACCTGTAACTTGGTCTGGTTTGGAGAAAAGCATTTGACAGACCCTCCACCAGAAAAATTACACAGTGCAGCTTTAAACAACACAACTGGCAACTGAACTGACACAATTAGAAGCGATTAAAATGAGGCTAAAAGCAATACAGTTTGTGAAGGCAAGTTTACTTTGGTAAAGGTGCAAGAACTTTGGTGCTCAGTACAACTTTTATGATGGATGGGTCCGTCACCTTCTTGTCTCCATGCTTTGCTAGAAATGTTCCACAGTATAGCATAATAAACCATTAGTGATGATCCTATATTACATGTGTTTTTATTGCAAAAACGAATTGCTTTTTTACTATGAGCAGGGCTGTGATCTATAAAAAGACAACTTGACCCGAAAATGTCCATGAACTCTGAACTTTGCGCATCTGTGCTTAAAGAAAATTCCATGCAAAGTTTTATAAATGAGACCCCTGACCTGTAAAGCTTATGTCACTTGTAGACTTACTCACAGTGGGAAGAGGAATCACAACTTTGACTCAAGTAAGAGTTACTTAAATAAAAAAAAAAAAAAAAAATAGGAGTAGGAGTAAAAGTATGCCTCCAGAAGTAACTCTAAAAAGAACACTTTCTTTAAAGGTTACTCAAGTAAATGTAACTGAATAATACCCACCTCTGATGACATCTCAAGATGGGATCAGGCATTTTTTTTCCACACTTTTAACTCCGGCAAGAGTTATGTGAGTGAAACAGAACTCCAGAAGTGTTTTTGTTTTTTTTTGTTTTTTGTATGAGAAAACCACATCATAACATGCACTCAAAGTAAAAAAAGGTTTGACATGATCTAGATATCTCCACTCCAGAGACCTGCTGACTCCACAGGTCCTCTGCAGCACAGGCATGTTTCCATTGCTCCACTTTAAAGGTCATATATTATGCAAATTTGACACTCATGAGCTTTAAATCATGTTATAACGCTGCTACCTCCTCAAAAACAGACCTGGAGTTGTGTTTTGTTTCATTCACACATGTTTGAGTAACCCTTTATTATTAGTCTGTCTGCATCTCCAAAGTTCAAAATGCTCTGATCCACCTTGTGATGTCATGAAGCGGTAACAGCTCCCTTAGAGATTGGCAAATCCAGAGCTGAAATCATCCAAATGATTCAAGTGAAGCTGCATGGAGTTTAAAACCACACTGGAGCACTTCCTGTATTACCACAGCATTATGTAAAAAAAAATAATTAAAAACTACAGGAGTGTTATTTGAATGAGAAAACAATATCATAAGATGCACTCAGATCTTCAGATGATCTCGATATCTCCACTCCAGAGACCTGCTGACTCCACAGGTCCTCTGCAGCACAGGCATGTTTCCATTGCTCCACTTTAAGTACAAGAGCCCTATGACCTATGACCTTACATTTATTGACCTGACCTCTGCTGTTTCCACTCCCTAATAGGAGACAGCGCAGTGAATCGGATGAGCCGTTTCTGTGAGTGAGTCGTCATTTTTGACCTGGGACATAATTAAAGCTGCATTGTATAACTCTTCCTGCGGAGGGTCCGTCATGGAGATGTTATTGCTTCATCTGGAATGATTCACAGTATGGCATTAAACCTTTCTATCTTCATGGAGACCAAACCAGACCAAGTTACAGGTCAGATCTATGGAGAGGCGACGCCGCTCACAGTCAGAATGTTGTTTTTCTAAGTTTTTTTGAGCAATAAAACCATCTGTAATTTCATAAATGTGAAGTAGAGCTGTTTAATGTCATAATGTGGAGCTTTTCCAGGCAGAGCAATGACATCGCCATAAAAACAAGCAGGTGATGAGCCGACAACCAAAAAGTTACTTAGTGCAGCACGCAGCACATCTATAGTTATGTAGTTATTCCAGGAAGATTATTTTTTCCCATTGACCACTCAAAGATTCCAAGTAAGATTCTCCGGTGACATTCATGGAAAATATTAATTGTGATTCCAGCATTTTGTGAAGGCGTGTGTGGAATTTAAGTGTTCTCATAATGTAAGGGTGGGTTCTGGTATTTTCTCTGTCAAAGAGCTTAAAGGGCCCATTTTACACGATTTCCTGATCTATGTTTATAATGTTGTTTCCTCATCACAAACAGACCTGGAGTTGTGTTTTGTTTTCTTCACATGTTTAACACACAAAACCTGCAAATTTAGGATGAGCTCTTCTTTTAAACAGAAAACAACCTTGTGATGTGGTAATACAGGAAGCGCTCCACTGTGTTTTTAAACTCCATGCAGCTTCATTAAAATCATTTGGATGATTGCAGCTCTCCAATTGCTAATCTCTACTGAACTAAAGGTAAAACATAGCTGTTAACTTGAAAGCTACAGCTTCATGACATCACAAGGTGGAACAGAGCATTTTGAGCTTTGGAGATGTAGACTAATAATGCAGGATTACTCAAACATGTGTGAATAAAAAAACACAACTCCTGCTATGGTTTTGATGAAGTAACAACATTCTTATATGGCTTAAAGCTCACAAGAGTCTATTTTGTGTAGGACTGTGTAACTTTTCCAGAGATTTTAGTGCGTTGCCTGGAATGTTCCACAGTTTTGCATAACACTTCTATCTTACATTTTGTTCACTTAGGGGTGTTTTAATTGCTTAAAGACGGGGTGCACAATGTATTTCTACCATCTACCAACATTGTTCCCTAATCAAATACATGCCTGAAGTGGTTTTAGATGTCATCCATGTTTCAGATAAAGTGTCTACCGGGACAATGTAAACCTATACGTACTATAATGTAATGTCATGTAATATTTCTAGAGGGGACCTGCCACCTGTGTGTCTCTATTCAGGTGATATTGCTTTGCCTGTAATGTTCTGCAGTGTGAAATTGAATTTGTGTATCTCCATGGAGACAAGTAGATGACACCTTCAGACCAAGTAACAGATTAGATCCCTTTCTTACAGCCAGAATTTATTGCATATACTGTATCTCCATGGACTCAAGCAGGTGGCAGACACTCCAACAGAAAAGTTACATGTTGTATGTTTAAGGTAGGCCAATAGTAGTTATTTGTAATGACAAGTAAATGAGTGCACTGCACTGCACTCTCCATCGCCACTCGACTTAAAGGTCTTATATTATGTAAAATAGACTCTTGCGACTGTTAAGCCATGTTAGAATGTCTTATTTTTGGAAAATTTATTTTGTCTTCTTGTTAAATAGAAACTTTGGGTTTTCTTCTAATAAGACAAGTTTGTAAAAAGCTAAATAGCTTATTTACCGGACATGGCGGTAGCACTTCTGCCTTTGTCAGAGATGTCACTGCTGTGACGTGTCTCTGATCAGCTGTTCTTCAGGTGTGGTCATTGTGACGGATCTGGCAGATCTATCAGACTGAACACACCTACCGAAAAGAAAACCTAAAGTCTGCAATCTGACCACTGCAAAAGAGAAAACCATGTCATGGACTGGGACAGAGCTAAAATAGTAGGAACAGAGGAGCACAAATGCAAAAGATGGATACAAGAGGCTACTGAAATCAGGAAACGGGACGCACGGACCATCAACAGAGATGAGGGGGCATTTACCTTGGTGCACACATGGGACTCATTTCTCCAGAGACCACCACGTGACGGTAGGCGTGGTCAGTTTCAAGGATCTGGCAGATCTATCAGACCTACTGTCACGTGGTGGTCTCTGGAGAAGAGAACACGTCACAGCAGTGACACCTCTGATGAAGGTGGAAATGTTGTCACTAAAACATGTCAAGTAAATAAGATAATTAGCTTTTTACAAAGTTGTCTTATTAGAAGACAACACAAAGTTTCTTTGTTAGAATGCCATTACTTCATTTAGTTTCATTCATTGTTTGACTAATTAGCCCTTTATGGTTAATCTGTCTACATCTCAGCATCACAGCATTTGTGTGTTAAACATGTGTGAAAAAAACAAAACACAACTCAAGGTATGTTTGTGATGAGGAAACAACATTATATCATGAATCAGAAAATAGCATAATATTGGTCTTTTAACCTCAATGGCCACCACGTCCTTCTCCGGACTGACAGCATAAATATAAAGTGACAAAAATTTCAATTTCATTCCAGAATCTCATATTTGATCTAATTCTGTAGCTCAAATTATATAATAATAATAATAACAATAACCAATATACATGTAGTTTTTTTATGTAGGCTACACTTTACTCTAAATCTATAACTGCATTTAGAAGAAGATAAAGAGCTCTGCACAGAAACACTCAAAGACAGGAAGCAGCATGCGGCCTGATTTGAAATGCTGCTGATTACAATGGTTAGAACTGTAGCTATGTGAGAAACAGGGCAGGAAGTGAGAGCAGGTGAGGCCGTGCACAGTCGGGTAGCAAATGTTTATTTACAGTTTCACAAAGTGCTCGAGATACATAAAAAAACAACAACAAAAGAACAAGATGGCGGCGGCGTGTCTCCCTGAGCTTTACAGAAACATAGAACCTTCGTATCTGGTGCCTACATCGTACCTTAAAACTAAACTAAGCTAGCCAAACTTGTCTTATTTAAATGGCTCATGTTATGCTATTGTGTGATCTATGTTATAATGTTGTTTTCTCATCACAAAAATACCTGGTGTTGTGTTTTTTTATTCACACCTGGATATTTAGGCTTAAAATCCCCTCTCAAACAGAAAAAAAAAAGTGCTACACTCTGTTTTTAAACTCCATACACCTTCATTAAAATCATTTGGATAAGTAATTTTTAAAAAGACCTGGAATTCCCAGTCTGGGTTTGCGTTGGACGTAAGTGATCACACATTTAACCCTCACATGTTGTTAACAGGTGATCTAATACAGCCTATTCTAAGATTTTCACCATTTCGCTAACATGAACGCGAGCTGCCTTTGCCAACTGTTATCTTAAAATGGTGAATTTATCTGAAATCTATGCTATTTCTTTTGTGAAATAGGTTCATAATTAGTTATCTTGCCCTATGTCATCAGAGGTATAATACTCCCTACAATGGAAGCATGGGCAGACTGCACTAGTCTAGATTACAGTGTTAAGGGTTCATGTCTTCGTGTGTTGGGTCCTGCACTGATGTAAAGAAAGTTCTCGTGTGTTAGAACTCTTCAACTCTCGGACTACTATGAATTCTACAACAAATATCTGTAAATAAATGCCTATAAATATTTGTTTTTTTTGTTTCAATAAATAAATGCTTTCTATCTACACTTGCGCAGTTTGGCTGAAGGTACGAAGGGGGCATCCGTTACGAGAGGTGCAAAGTCACGCAGCCCTAAAGCCAAATACTGGGGAGGTGCATGTTATCCAAGTCCACACTGACAACTTTAACAGACTATGCCAACAACCATGGTTTGACATCCGCAGTTTGGTTATCTAGAGCACTTTTTTTTATTCACTTCTTTGTTAATATTTTGGTAGCAGTTTTTATAATACGCAATAATACAGGTCGCCAGTTGCCATAGAAATCCTGTTGTACACAATTTTTTTTTTTAGGTTTATTACCTTGGATAGTCTCTGCGTCCAATTATAAAGCATTTTATTGTCTGATAATCAGGAAGTATAGTTATAGTTAACTTTGCCGTGACAGCATAACGCCACTGTGTGAAAAGTACCTATAACCTCAATGTGGTGAGTAACTAGGACGCTCAGAATAAATAAAGGTAGTGTGGACACAGCATCATTCATGCTTGGCAAGGGCTGTCAAATATTTTCTCCAAATTCATATTAGAATTCTGTTACCCAAACCATACACACGTTATTAAAAAGACAAAATGGTGAACTAGGGACGGGACAAAATTGCCACAAGATCGTGCACACATGTGGAAATGATCTTGTGAGATTTTTTTTACATTTGCCTGGGATAAAAAGCGGTTTAACTTTCCTCTTGAGAAGCTGTAATTCCAAAAAGCAGTGCTACAATGACAGAAAAACTAAAAAAAAGTTAAATCAAAATTGTGAACTGAATGGCACAGATCATTTATTAAAAATTATACCAAAATCTCGTATCATGTCTTGTCTCATCCCTATAGTGAACACATGCTGGTTAATATTAGTTTTAGAGATACTGCCCACTCATATCATATTACGACAATATAAAATGTTTGCAAAAAGGAAGACTCTTTATTTTTAATACAAACCACCCAGAGGAAATCATGCTACTTTTTCTAATAATACAAAGAACTACAAATATTTACAAATATTCTTCATGGGGTCTGTACATTGCAATTTTCATAATCGTCCCACAATTCCAAAAAAAAAAAAAGAAAAAGTCTTGAACATTTTTTCACCAATTCACTCACAACACTGCCAGGCCTTTTAAAATATACATAGGTAGAATATGCTGGTATGTCTTCCTCTGTTAACATTTGTGGAAATTATTGAACATAAGGCCACAAATCAGACAAATCAGACAATTATTGCAAGTGAAATGGATAATATTTAACATGAAAAAATTACCAACAAGACAATTCACAAAACGGTTACAAGACGGAATTTAAAACAGCAGTTACAGAGATACGTTTCACCAAAAGACAAATCAGCGCAAGTTGGACCGAAAATTATGGAAATTATTGTATTTTGGCAAAGTAGAAATGGTTCCCGATTGTTAACAACATAATCACAGAAAAACAGGATGCATTTGTTGTCGAAAAGATGCACTATGTAACTTTTCGAGCGAGTCGTCTGCCAACTGCTTGTCACCATGGAAAAGTAGCTCTAGAGTACTCGAGGGTTGACGGTTCAAATCCCACTTTCAACATAAACATCGCTGGTAGAGGTTGGTGGCACCACTCCAGCTTTCATAGATGAACGTTGTCGCCGTGTCCTTGGGCAAGACACTTAACCCACCTCCCCCAATGTGTGTGAATGGGTGACTAGTTCCATGTGACTATTCACCATTGGTTTGTCTGGAATGTTCCACAGTATGACATTAAACTTCTCCAGTATGACATTAAACCATAGTATATTAAACTTTTCCATGGAGACAAGCAGAGGCCAACTTACAGGTCAGGTCTATGGCAAGGCGACCCTGCTCGCAAAAAGAACGCATGAATATTTGAGCAATAGAAACGCCTATAACTGAATAAAAGCCATACTGTGGGATATTTTAGGGAAACATAACAATCCATTGAGACAGGCATGTAAATGGACACACCCACACACACCAGAAAAGTTACACAGTGCATCTTTATTTAAAAATATGCATCTTTATTTAAAAATATGACTGAATAAGACCAAATCGAATCATTTTGTTCCAAGCTTTCAACTCCACATTATATTACTTCATTCATTAGGCTTTGTAGGGCATCAATATATACACATAAACCACTTAACTTTTAGACTGAACAAAGCACAAAATGGTCCCTTCATTTAACAGCTTACATAAACTAGCATCTATGTTTATCCAACTGCCCATTTCTACCCCGATAGAATCTATGGTCAGTGCTAACGTGCAGAAATCAAAGCCTTTGGGACCAACCACAATGAAGGAGGACACGAAGCAGCCTTATCCCAGCAGCGAGGGTCTGTCCATGGGGTAAAGAGCTCTGATACCCACCCACCCAAAAAAAACAAAAAACAAAAAACTTCCTGTAGACAAAGTGGAAGGCTAAGGAAGAGCAAATTCGCTTCTCGTCAAGGCAGTAAAGTTACCTTGCCAAACGTTATTGCTTATGTTGTTGACGTGCTACGGAAATAAAAGTTGTCCAGAATTTTCCAAAACTGATGCAAAAACAAGAAATGGTCCACCCAAGAAAGTTCATTTTTTTGAAAAAGAAAAAAAAAAAAAGTTCAAACCAGTGTCTTTAAATTTCATCGATGACAGAATGCTGAGGAAATATTGCTGGAAGAATTGGTCTGGTGATAGAATGTCACTTTGGGTTGGAGTCTACCAAGATGGCGGCCGGTTGGGAGGAGTGGACGGGAGCCTAGTGCTGGGAGATTTGCGTGGCTTGTCCGTTTTGCAGGTTGCCGTTGTTGTGCGCGTGTTCTTCCTCGTCTTCTTCGTCGTCCTCTTCCTCGCTGACCAGGAACTCCTCCGGGGGCCATCGCAGCTCCCCGCTCTCCACCTCCCCCTCTGTGGGCTCCACCACGATGGAGGGCAGCCGGTCCTTCAGCTTACAGCAGCGCTCGAAGTCTGACGGGTCCGGGAAGATCTGAGGACAGAAGAAGACACAAGGTGAACAATAAGCATCAACAGTTGTGACAAAACCAGTGATTTTTGTTTAGATTCAGTATCAAATAATTCTATTGGAATCTCATTATCAATCCAATATTGGCAACCCAATGGCTGAGTGGCTAACACCCATGCCTCACAGCACGATGGTTCCAGGTTCGACGCTCAGGTATTTCTGTGTGGAGTTTGCATGTTCTTTCTGTGTATGTGTGGGTTTCCTCTGGGCACCCCCCATATCAACTCAAAAAACATACAACAGGTCAAATCCTCTGGCTAAGGTAGTCCTGACCAAGACCAAGAGATGGGTCCCTGGACACAGCACTGCCCCATAGCAACATTGTATTGAAATACTGAGTGAGTGACAGCTGGATTTAACCAATCACAGTGAAGTTTCAGATTACTTCATTAAAAAGGTCCTACACTACACGAAATTGAGCTTTAAATCATGTTAGAAAGAATATTATAACATGGATGAGACAATAGCACAATGTGCCCTTTAACCTCATTAAAGTGGTAGAAAACTACAGTGTACATGAAGTGTTATAAATAAAAATGAACTGGCCCCAATTAAGTAGTGTTATTATTTATTTAGCCCACCCCCACCAGTATCAATGTTGTACTGAAATGCATTATAAAACCACTCCAGTAGTCATCTCTTAATGACCTGAGCCATACCAGTCGACCGGAAAATGGAAAATTGGCTTATGTAAGCGGGCACTTGACCCCTGAGGTCAGAGGTTGTGGGCAGTATGTCTTCATGTGACAGGCTCGGTCCTGTCAGAAGCAGGAGCCTCCTCTCCCCGCGTGGATGAGAGCGCTCCTCCGCATCTGTTCTCATAAAGCTCCCAAACAAACAGCCTGTGCAGCGTCCAAGAACACCATTTGTCCTGCGGAGTATTTTTAGACCTGAATATTTCATTCCAAGACATTAGGGGCAGTGGGGGCAGTGTGGCTGTCTGGGCACCGCGCCGACTGGAGGAGAGAGGGAAGAAGAGAGGGAAGAGACAGAAGAGAGAGAGATAGAGACAGAGAGAGAGAGACAGAGAGAGAGAGGAGAGAGAGAGAGGAGAGAGATAGATAAGAGATAGATAAGAGAGAGGGATAAGAGAGAGAATGAGAGAAAAGGAGAGAAAAGAAATTGAGAGATCACAAAGAGAAAAACAACATTTGAGAGAAAGAAAAAGGGATAAAATAAAGAAGATAAAAAGAGAGATCACAAAGAGAAAGAAAGAACAAGTGAGAGAGAGCGAAAAAGAGGGATAAAATAAAAAAATAAAGAGGGAGGAAGAGAGAAGATGGCGAAAAGAGAGGAGCTGGAGAAGAGAAAGGGGGGAGATGTGGAAGAAAGGGAAAGAGAGAGGAGATGGAGAAGATCCAGCTGTGTCCACATGGATTCCTCCAGGAGATGGATGAGGCAGAGGAACGCACAAAAGCGGCTAAAAATACTCTGAATGTGGACGCTCGTCTGATAAAACAACTATGCAGCCTTTATAGATGGACTCACATACCTCCCTGAGAAATGACCAAAGAGCATTTCAGAACATGTCTGTAGAGGGTTGAAGGCTTTTCCCCCCATTCAAAAGACAGGGTATTTTGTTGTCACGTTGTTAATCGCTATGGCAACGGGTCCAGTTTTCCATCATTCTGAAAACCATGATAGGGCTGCTGCATGTTTTGGAGGTTGAATGTTTTTAATGGAGAGCTCTACAGCCAATCCTCAGTCAGTTTTGAAAGCATGTGGTTTGGGGCAGAGTTTAGACTTTGGAGAAAGAAATGTGACTCTTTTTCTGTGTTAAAAAGATAGAAAAGAAAGAACAGAAAAGCTATAAAGTCTGCATTGTTCACATTGAGGAAATAAATGTTTTTTTTAAATAGCCTTTTTGGCACAAATGAAAAACTGTAAGAGCAGGTGGAAATCTGCTCGACTGTTTTCAACCCGGAAGTCAACGGACCAGTTTGTTTTATTATGTTGTTTTAGATAAAAATTGTGATGTAAAATGCCTAAAATATAACGCAACGAACCACTGACGTCAAAGAAAAGTACTATTGCAATGATCAGTTGATTTAATGGAGAACTCTACAGCCAATCGTGTCAGTAAAAGACTTGAGAAAGACATTTTATGGTTTTGTGTTAAACAGCAAAGATTTCAAGTCTGTTTTAGGTTCAGGAAATCAGTGACGACCAATTTTGGCACAAATGAAAAAAAAAAAAAAAATTAAAAATGCCGCTCGCTAGTGTGATCTGCAGCTGTTAAAGGGGCTAACAGCATGCGGCGCTTTGTGGTGATGACGTTTACGGCGACTGCAGCTCCCACTGGGCTCAGCGACGTTTCAATATGAAAGTCAGCTGACCAGTTTCTTTTTATTAAGCAAGTTTAGATTTCCAATTGCAATTTAAAATGTCCAAATAGCATAGATCCACTGGCATCATAGATGATAACTACACAGCAGACACAAGCACAGTAGATCTTCTACAAAAGGGCCCATATTACGCTAGTTTCTGATCTGTCATGTTGTTTCCTCATCAGAAACATACCTGGAGTTGTGTTGTTGAGTTTTTCTCTCAAACTGAAAACACTCCACCACCACTGGAAGTGCTCCACTGTGTTTTTTAAACTGCATACACTTCACTAGAATCATTTGGATGATTTCAGCCCTGGAACTGCCAATCTCTACTGAACTAAAGGTAAAAGGTAGTCGTTAACTTGAAAACTACAGCTTGATGACATCACAAGGTGGAACTGAGCATTTTGAGCTTTGGAGATGTAGACTGACTAATAATGCAGGATTACTCAAAAGTGTGAATGAAATGAAACACACCTCCAGGCATGTTTTTGATGAGGTAACATTATAACATGTCTAAAAGCTCTCAGAAGTCAGTTTTGCGTAATATAGCACCTTTAACAAACTCTATTTTTGGTCGTTTGTAGAGAACATTATTTGCGACAGCTCAAATTTCAGTTCAAATTCTATTCATCTTACAATCCTATGTCCCATAATGTCCTGTGCATGGACACACCATAGTGCCCTTGCTCCTGGTGCCCTCACAAGTCACCGCCAGTCTGACTTCCACCCTTCACACCTCGCACTACACAATGAGGGCTATTTTAAGAGCCTTCAGAGTGGGCTCGAGAGCGTGTCAGCAGCCCCTGGAGATTACTACAGTATGGATGCAGCCACTTCCTTATCCTCTGCACGGGCCAAGTCATTTCAATAATCTGCAGTGGATACAGCTGGAAGTGGGATGAGGGGCTGATGGTAAACAGGAGCGGATAGTGTTAGTCATGCTAGCTTGAAATGCTATAAGGAAGGAAGCTGGCTTTGTGTAGGTTAAATTGGATTTCCATTTGATTTTCATGCATGCGATGAGTACTTTAAGGGTGGTATTGTGGTGTGATTATCAAGGGTCTTGCTCTAGAAAACATTTTACTCCATACAGTACGATGTTGATTCTGCATGGTCTACAAACATCAACATTTATGTGTTGCCTCATTAAAATGAATGGGATCGATTTTGGGATCAGCTAAAGGCTGGTTTATAGTCCTCGATGCAGACCTGAATCATACCAACTTCTGCTGAGCTCAGAGTCCAGGTGCGTTGTGGGAATCCAAACCATTTAAATTTGAAGTCATTATTTTTTTATTTGCTGTGACAATAAATATCATATTAGACCGGATGCAGACATTTCTGTGCCAAACTTTAGCTATTCCAAGCTGTTTTAATCAGTTGTCTTTGTGGAGCAGCCAATCACAGCCCTTGCATTCGGTGGAAGTTCGACACGTAGTAACTTTCTGGCCGAGGTACACGTACACGGAAGGAGCGTGGCACGGCAAACACCACAAGCTTTCTGATTGGCTTTCATGTGCCCCGGGGATCTCTGTGGCACTTCTGCGTAGATTTGATGAAGAAGTATAAACCGGCCTCATCTACAGAAGCTGAAGTAAAAAGTTATCTTATACTGATGACTATTGCAATGAAGACTCACACAATTACAAACCCACTGGACATGATTTCCAAGTTGCTTATGTTATAATTTGGTGTTGTCAGAATGAGCCTTACTCGAGTCTCTCATTTGCGTTGCCAGTTGCAATACCCAAGTCCAGTTGGTTTAAACCTAAAATGCCTCTCTCTGGTCTAAATGGTCACTACCTAAACCCCAGTACCTGCACCAGTCATGAATCAGTGCTAGTGCAGCCTCTGTAGCTCAGGGAGGGAATTCTGGAGGTTCTGAGCTTCACATGAGGCCTGGTCTGTCCATATACTGAGAATGAGACAAACTTGGATGTGTCCTCTATCTGCAGGTTACGGCTCTGGCAACACAGGTTGAGTTGAAATTGCAGTACCTTTTTAATAATAATAATAATAATAATAATAATAATAATAATAATAATAATAAGCAGCGTTTTTATGGACACTCAAAGAAGCTTTACAGTTCATTATTCATTCACTCCACACTCGGTGGTGGCACAGGCTAATTGAGACAATTTGGGGCCATTTTGCATTAGAGTTGTATTGCGCGAGCTAAACCAGAGGAAGGCCCCATCAGACACATGGCCGTACATGGGTGTCCAGAATAGCTCATGAAGTGACAGTAAAACAAAGGCGTGGAAAGAACTTGTCATCAGCACCTGATGGACACCGCTATTCCTGCACACCTGCATCAGGGCCTCAGAGCGAGGATCCACAGGCCGTCTGCAACAACACCTTATGTAATACTTATTTATCAACCCCAGACTACAGTGGAGTGATGATCTGCAAATCCATGTCACATTTATTTACAGAATAAAACAAAACCAAAACACAGAACATGAGTGAACTGTTGGACATCCTAGCGATACATCAAGAGACACCGATATAATACATAAACTGAGATAAACAAATATTGTGATGTATTTTTTTCTTTCACTTGAATGTTGTTTCACCGTTCTGGTCTGCTACATGTGAGTCCACGGTGCAACGACTAGTTTGACATCGTTGCTGATCTAGCTCATGCAGTTGAATACCTCTCTTAATGTAAATCAGACTGTTATTACATGCAGTGGGTACCAGAGTATGTACCAGCTTCTCCAGATGTGTTTTTAGGATCTAGGAGATCACTACACTATTAAACTACTACACCTCAATCGTAATTCTCAGATGAAAAGTCCGTTTACATTGGACCAGACCTGTGATCCGGGTGTAAGTCTGTGCATGTACCTGGCAATACACACTGTCCTTTTGTGCGTGTGCATGTGTGGTAGGAGACACTGTCCTTTTGTGTGTGTGCATGTGTGATAGGAGACACTGGCCTTGTGTGTGTGCGTTTATGCATGTGTGCATGATGTACCTGGTAGGAGACACTGTCCTTTTGTGTGTGTGCATGTGTGATAGGAGACACTGTCCTTTTGTGTGTATGCATGTGTGAAAGGAGACACTGTCCTTTTGTGCGTGTATGTACCTGGTAGGAGACACTGGTCTTTTGTGTGTGCGTGCGTATGAGTGTGTGCATGTGTGCGTGCATGTACCCGGTAGGAGACACTGTCCTTTTGTGTGTGTGTGCGCGTGCATGTACCTGGTAGGAAAGCCTGTCTTTGCCGGGGCTCAGCCGGATGTCGTCCATGGGGGTGCTGCTGATCATCACCTCAGTCATGTCTGAGCAGGGCACAAACACTGGGCTGTGGAGGACAAGAGAACAACACCATCAGACGTAGGACAAATCACCTTCTAACGCACACCAGCGGTCCACACCGAGTACCAACAGATCTAAACCAGGACTATTCCAGGTCTAAACCAGCATAAACTGGGACTACACCATTGCTTCAGTAGTTATGAATCGACTGTACAAACGCTTTGAAAACACTATTTGAGTTGGCGCAATTATCGGTTCACAAAGGCTGCATTGATTGAGATAATTGCATGTTCTCTGCAGGGAAAATATCCAGTTTCATTGAAAAATCTTGTTGTGCCTGTTGTCAAACCTTAAACATGCTCTGAAATGCAAAGGATTCTTGTATTAGTTTAGCAGTTCAGATCTGAGTCTTCTCTCAAATGTTAATACCTCAGGGTTTTTTACAATGTGCACTTTGAACCAAGAATAAGGTTCCATGATATCGGTTAAGATGATTTCCTGGTTGGGCATTTAAGTGGATGTAATAAGACTATTTACAGGCTGACTTTGACCTGGAACGTCTCATAATGTTTGAACTTTTATTCATACAAACTCTTCAGTAGTGATGTGAAGGAGAAATAACAGTTGCATAACACTACTGGGATCTTTGTAATAAGTTAACTGTGTTTTAATGCCATTTTCTGTCCTTAAACTGGTGTCTGTTAATATTCGTATTCGGAAACTTAGTCAATGTATCGAAAAAGCTGGATCAGTGCATCCCTACCTAGCATCCTACTTGTAAGACAAATCTAATGACAATTCTTGTGCAGCCCTACTTAAAACCATAGACTGTATATATAAATGGACATAGCCAACGCACTAGGGTTAATGCTGCGTTCCAAATAGAAAGTCAGCAAAGGGACGCTTCCGGCTGACCCTGGCTCCCATTGACTTGCGTTTGAATATTGTCGCCCCTCTCTCTGGAACTGCTGCTGTGAGCCTCGTCATTTTGGTTTTAAAATGTTCGTATTAACCTGCTCTACACGATCCTGGTGTTTTTATGTCGCTATATTGTCTGCTTGGCTCCACATTTGCTCCTGTAACCGCTAGCATCGTGAGCTTCCTTTGAGTGGAGCTGAACGCCATGGGTGACGTCACACTCGCTTAGTCCACTTCTTTAAACAGTCTATGCTTAAAGCCAAGGACTAACCCAAAATGACTGATGGTATTACAAATGTGCATGAAATAAGAGTTCAGATTTGCAGAGGTCAAAGCCAATGCAAGAAAACTACACTGGCTCGTCCAAATCTAGGATCAGATTAGTGCTCAATAATCCCGGAAAGAGCTTGAGTAAGGGTCTCAGGAGTCCCTCGCTGCAGGATTAGCCTAACCAGAGTGCCCCAAATCCCACTTATACATGGTGTAACTGCACGTAGAAAGGAATGGAACCTTCTTGGTGTGAGGTAAACGTAAACTAACCACAAACAAAACGCTAATATAGAAAAATAGGTCAGTCACAGTACATAAGCAGGCCTACAAACACAGACACAGTAAAATGTGTCTCATTGCATTGCCGCCGAGTTGCTAAACAGCCGATAAGTGCCTCTTCAGCAATGACGATGACTCCTATGCCCTGTGACGCTTATGCAACCGTAGAACCGTATTCATTACAACCTTCAGAACAGCTCCTTCTGTAGCATGAACAATAGGGCAAAAATATACTGTAACAATCCTGTCAAACTCTGGGGTGAGGTGGATTTTGGATTTTGTCGTCGTTAGAATATTCCACAGAGTTCCGATACCGATTTTGATACAGATACTCTAGCTTTAAATCGTACGATACCTGTGCAGTGATGCTATTACAACATTTATTTCCTTTAAAACAATAACAAAATAAGACAGAACTGATCCAAAAGTGTTATGTAGCTGTTATTTATCCTTCAAGTAATTGCAGAACAGCTTTGCAAATACAAGTTCAAACACTGAGACTTTCCGGGCTTATTACATCAAATTTAGTTTTCCTTCATATAGTATATTCAAAGAGCAGCCATTTGTAACAAGATCAGACAGTTTGCATCCATTTTATCCTTTGAAAGTTGAATCAAAATCGCTCTATTTGTCTCCAAGGGGCAATTTGATTTAAGAATAGTTAATAAAATAGAATGCTAACAGAAAACGCAAACAAAAATCTCAGCTCAACAGGAAGAGGAACCAGGTCCAGTGTCAGGACAGTTTGAGATAATGTAAAAACCGTGGAAAACATTGTAAATTTATTTCAGTTTAGTTTAAAAGCAACAGTGTGTAACTTTCTGGAGGCGGTGGGTCTCCTGATTCCACAGCAATAGAAAGTTAAAACCATGTTGAAATATTCAAAGGAACAGAATTTCCATGGAAAGGCCACCAAGTTTGGTTTATGGAGATGCAAGCCTGCTCAGAGTAAAGACGCATGTTTTAGCAAAAAATGTCAGTGCGATAAACATAACCATGATGAAAATACATGCTTTTAGTCTGTTTATTGGCTAAAAAGTTACATAGTGTGGCTTTAGGTTTATAGTTTATTCATTTCCACAAAAAAAAAAAATAAAAAATAAAAAATAAAAAATCACACAATCTTTTCAAAAAATTGCACTTCATGTACTACAAATGTTAAAACCAGTCAGACAACAACTGCTACTAAATCTAGTGACACGTTGCAGCTGACGTCATCAAAATTCCCTGGGGGTTTTGATGCCAACTGAAAGCACTACTCTGTCTGAAGCTCTGTTACTCAAGTTAGACTTAATCTGTGCTTTATAACACAATCTGACCAGAAAGAACAGACTTAGCTGGAACTACAACAGGCGAGCCGATTTGTGCGTTTAAACAAGTTCTTTTCAGATAAAATTAAAGTCACAAGCTGGTTAGTATTCGCCAACAATTTTTCAATTGGTCTCTCACGTTTTTGTTGAAAAATCAAACACCTAAACACGACCATGGACGCTCATATTGACAGACTCCTGAAAATGTG
Source organism: Taenioides sp. WSHXM2023 (assembly GCA_029959045.1). Classification (NCBI taxonomy): domain Eukaryota; kingdom Metazoa; phylum Chordata; class Actinopteri; order Gobiiformes; family Gobiidae; genus Taenioides; species Taenioides sp. WSHXM2023. The sequence continues at coordinate 5,379,766 of CM057102.1, read as the reverse complement.
TTGTATAAAAAGGTGCACTGTGTAACTTTTCTGGTGAAGGGTCAGATTTGTGGAGAAGCAACCCCACTCAGTCAGAATGTCTGTTTTTCTAGGTATTTTTGAGCTATAAAACAACTGTAATTGAATAAATGTAAGGTAGAGCTGTGGAACATTCCAGGCAGAGAAATTACATATCCATAGAAACAAGCAGGAGATGAACCCCCACCAAAAACTTACCATTGTACACATTTTGTATTTTTGTCTTGAGCTTTGTTAAAAACTAAAAACTTCTTTGTCAGTGTTTGCTAATGTGCACATTGTGTCTTGTGCTGAACATTCCACGGATAGAGATGCAGGTAGAAAGCCCCCAGAGCAATGTCACTGCAAAGTATCGATAGTCAAAATGAAGAAAGGCCAAGGATCTTTGCTTTCTCTTTCTATGCGACCACAAACTTTCTAGCCTTTCGCACTGAGGCTTGCATAAGGTCGTGCTAATGGCTCTAATGCTCTTCAGGCCGTCATTTGCAGAGCGCTGGGGGCGTGCTGTGGTGTTCGACCGTCATGTACTCCGCTCAATCAAAGTTTCCATTTCAGACCACTGTTTATCCACGTCCAACGCATCCACTTTTGAGAATTATTATTATCTGGAGGGAAAAAAGATGCAGTCCCATGTTTTGAGAGGAGAAGCTAGCGGGCCTTCTCACGAGGGCTATTTAAAGTAAAGGGCATTTTGGTCAGTGGCTGCAGGCTGGTGCGCTACGTGTGAACTAAGTGACTTTTAAAGGACAAAGAACAGCTAGAGCTTAGTCATATGGGCCTTTTTGCGCTCACACGGTACAGCTGCACAGTGGCCTTTTGACCCACTTTGGAGATGGAATTTGAATACATTTATCGCTCAGTTGTAGTGGTTTAAAAAATATTCCAAAAACTGTTGCAATGTAGGTGAGAAGGTAAGATATGCACTGTTCAGGGTGTTAAAAAGATCTATCGGAACTGATACTGAAACTAAAATGTTCAAAGTAGATATTCATTTGCACAAGCATCGACAGGCCTACTGAAAAAAAAAAAAATCTATAACAGAACTAATGACTAATTTTGTATTGAAAAATTTCCATCGTCTAAAATGAGTTGTAGGCAAGTAGATCTAGCCAAGAAACAGAAAAGGTAAACAAGTAGATGTGTTGGTTTCAGAGCAGTTTCACTGTAGTTAGCTCCTCCCTTTAGATATAAAGCAGTGTCCACCAGTGTCTGACCAGAACTCAAGAAGCAGCTTGGATGAGCTGAGAAACGTATTCGACCAAATAAACTTTGTCCAGTTGACAAATTGAATTTCTCCTTTGCCATAACATGTGTTGTTTTTCCTCACTATTGTTGTGTTAAAGGTGCACTGTGTAACTTTTTGGTTGGGTTCTATAGATATGTCATTGCTTTGCCTGGAATGTTCCACAGTATGGCATTAAACAGTTGGGCTTTACATTTATTCAATTACAGGTGGTTTTATAACTCAAAAATATCTAGGAAAACAGGCATTGAGAGAATTCATTACGGTTAGGCAACAACAATTAAAAGGAAAAAAAAAAAAAAAAAAAAAAAAAATCACTAAAATGGTCTTTCTGTGGCATCATGTAGCTAAATCTAGTTAAAAATCAAATGTTATTCAAAATCTTGCAACTTTCCTGGTGGAGGGTCCATCACCTGCTTGTCTCCATGGAGATGTTATTACTTTACCTGAAATATTCCATGGTATGACATTAAACACATCTATCTAGCTTTTCTTCATTACAAGCTTCTATTGTTCAATGATTCTCTCTGAATAGGGCTGCCTCTCCACAGATCTGACCTGTAAAGCAGCCTGTGATTGTCTCCCTTGGGATAGACGGGTTTAATCTCTACTGTGGAACATTCTAGACAAAGCAATAACATCTTCATGAAGACAAGCAGGTGGTGGACCCTACACTAGAAATGTTACGCAGTGCACCTTTGTTTTCATAATTTCATTTTGATTTAATAGTTTTGGAATTTTAACATAAAACAAAATAAAACCAACCAGGACACGAAAAGCAATAAGACGAAACGAGAGACAGGTGCAGACAAATAAACCAAAAGTATCCCACTGCTTTGCCGATGAAAACGGTAAAGGAAAACGGTAAAGGTATAATAGAAATAATGGTTTAACTCGTCAAAAATAACTACGCTAAAAAGTATTTCTTCTGCAAGGTTAGTCACATGTAACCGATTTTTGCACAAAGTCCTTCTTAAAAAGATGACTTATGATGATGTAAACAGGCAGCCACATCACACTAAGCCCATTAGCAAACACTCACATTAACATAAGGCACGTGGCAAGGACTGCACCAAATGTTTTTAAGTGCTCGGGTTTCTTACGGAGAGAGCGCTTACTGTTTACGTCCCTCTGTAACTCATTGGAGTGCCCTGCCATTCTGAAGCTAACCATTACTGCGGCGGTCAGGGCTAGCATTGTTGTTCTGCAGCCCAGTCTGGACCCTAAATCTTAAGGGACATGGCCTTTTGGAGAAGTGGAAAAACAGCTAAAAACAGAAATGAACAAGCACACGTAACTGCAAGGAAATAAGAATAACACGGCAAAAGATGATTCTAGTGCGAACGCCACAAAATTCATGTGACTTTTAGTTCGCAGCACACAAATTGGTCCTAGAAACGGATATGGGTGAACTGTGAAATATGTGAACCTACAAACCACTGCCCTGCGGGTTAGATTAGTGGTGGTGGCAACTAGTCATAAATAGTACTGACCAGGAATCAAACCCCAAACCCCAATAGTGAGGTAATGAACAAAGTTTTCTATGTATTTGAGCAAGATTGTCTCAGTACAGATGTATTATAAAAGCAGCTCGGAGGGTGAAAATGAGACTGCTGCTGTGCGCTCTCTGCATTCAATTCTAAAGCGTTTGTACGGTCAGAGATTCAGGAAGTGCACCGTTAGTATTCTAGTAGATGCAAAACTCCGCTCTGGTCTCTGAAAGTTGGGAAAAGCGCTTATAAACTTATCGCCATGAATAATTAGGATGCCCAGAATCCATAAGGTCAGAGAGGAATAACTTTGGACCAACGCAAAGTATTTAAAATAAACTAGTTCGGTTTGTCTTTGTGCCTTTGAGCACAGCACCTTAACTGTATAAAAGACTCATAAGGTAATAAAAAGGAAGAAATATTAAAGATAATTTTAACTGGATGAAAGACATGACCCATTCGGACTAATAACGTGTATATATATGAAAGACATCGAATATATGTAATGCAAGTAAGATATTTGGAATTATGTAGTAAAGAAAAAGTTAAATAATTAAAAAATGTTAGTTATTTACCTTTGCTACATAATTCCGTTTATTTTACTTCATATATTTCATGTCGTCTGTATGTATATCAAATGTAGAAACTAGTAAGAATACAAGAAAAAACAATGAATGAGATGACGTGTCCAAACTTTTGACTGTTAGTGTACCTGTCAAATACTTTCAGAATATTTAGTAAGATATATTTGAACTCTGAAGAACTTTGCGTGTACCATGACCTTTCCAGCACAGTCCAGAACACCACAGACATTTTGAGACAATACCCGGATATCCAAAAATACAAAAGAAGGTTAAGGAGGATACGCTCCGGTTACAGAACCCAAAATCTGCCAGATGCGCCGTTTTAAAACAGACTGGCGCGTTACGATGAAAACAGAAGAGACGTGAAGCCAAAGAAGCGTTTACGCAATCCTTCAAACACTACAAATGAGGTAATATTCCAGAAATTCCATCGCTAAGGGAAAAAAAAGATACTAGACCTGAGCGGAGGAGTGGAGAATGGAGATAAACAGAGAGGCCTTGCCCGTCATATTTCTACACAGGGTTCCTATAAACATCCTGCTTGGCTAAGAATAACAGAGCACCGGGCTAATAAAACATGAAGAGGACAATAAGAAGCAAGAGAGGAGGAGGGAGGACAGAGGGAGTGGAGCACACCAGCTGGAACATAATGCTAAGTTGTTAAAAGGTTACATGGCACAGCTAAACAAAGCTCCAAACCACAAGCTTTTATTGACAGATCTTAATCTTGATTCAATCCATTATTCATTAAAAAGGTCCTATATTATTACACAAAATGGACGCTTTAAATCATGTTATAATAATAAAAACATACTTGCCGTACTTTTACTTTTTTAAATTGGTATTTTAATACTTTTCTCATGTGATACTTGAGTAAGTTTTTGCCACTGTACAATGTTACCTCCTCAAAAACATACCTGGAGTTGTGCGTGTGTGTGTGTGTGTGTGTGCGCGTGTGTGCGTGTTTTTTTTCCCCCCATCCACACGTTTGAGTAATCCTGCGTTATGTCTGTCTACATCTCCAAAGCTCAAAATGCTCTGTTCCACCTTGTGATGTCATGAAGCGGTAGTTTAAGTTGACTGCTCCTTTTACCTTTTTTTTTGTTCAGTGGAGATTGGAAATTCCAGGGCTGAACGTGTCCAAATAATTCCAATAAATGTGTGAGGAGTTTAAAAACACAGTGGAACACTTCCTGTATTACCCACATGTGTTGCTTGTGTGTTAAACATGTGTGACTGAAACAAAACAACTCCAGGGTTCTTTGTGATGAGGAAACAACATTTTAAAAGCTTATTTTGTGAGCTTTAAGCCATGTCACAAAAACATGGCACAAAACCGCACACAGCAACTTGACAAACCTGATGTGATGTGCAGTAGTTTCATTAGCTGATTATGCTGTGATAGCGCTCAGAAGGGGGAGGGACTTAGCGTAGAGAGCGGAGGGAGGGGACACTCTGAATCAAAACTTAAAATGAATCTTTTTAAAACATGTAAATACATACAGTTCACAAACTCACAAGAATCCAGTTTCTGCCCATCACGCGATTAAGATTAAAAACCACCAAAGGGACGGAGTTTGGACCAATCACAGCGCCCAAAGGTCAAAGGTGAAGATCCCAAACAAACCAAAAATAAACATGATGATACAAATTGCCCACATACTTCAGCCTATTTGAGCAGAAATATGCAAGACTATTTTCCATTTATTTGTGGAATGAAAGATGTTTGTGTGTTACAAGGTCCCATTTTACCCTCATCTATACAGTGTTGTGTTCTAATGTTGTTTCTTCATCACAAACAGACCTGGAGTTGTGTTTTGGTTCATTCACATGTTTAAACACACAAACCCTGCATCTGCTCTCAAACAGAAAACACTCCACCTTGTGATGTAATGTGGCAATACAGGAAGTGCTCCACTGCGTTTTTAAAGTCCATAAACTCTACTGAAATCCAATCTCTACTGAACTAAAGGTAAAAGGAGTTAACTTGAAAACTACCGCTTCATGACATCACAAGGTGGAACAGAGCATTTTGAGCTTTGGAGCTGTAGACAGACTAATAGCACAGAAAAAAAACAACTCCAGGTGTTTTTGAGGAGGTAACAAAATTATACAGTGGCAAAAACTTAATTATCACATGAAAAAAATCTACATAAGTAAAATTATTAAAATTCCAATTTAAAAAAGTAAAAGTACTGTGTAGTGATACATGTGTTTGGTTAACAGCTGCAATACAAATCGATTTTTTAATTTCTTATGAAATTTGTGCATTTACTTTGTTCGCTCAAAGCCAAAACCTTTAGTCAGGATGTTACAAACAAACATGGTAAAAAAAAAAAAAAAAAAAGTCTTAAAATTGTATGAAAAGTACTTTTTACATTTCAGTCCTGTTTCACAAATGTAGTAGAGTTGAAAGTACAGATACCTGCTCTTAAATGTAGTCAAGTAAAAGTAGAAAGTATCCTCTATAAAATTATAAATAAGTACAAGTTTAGATATCTGTACTTTATTACCTTCCAGCACTGAACATGGCCCATCCCCTCCATTGTTGTCTTAACCAACAGACAAGTCCCAACCAGGTTTTTATATTGTGCATTAGTCAGACTTTTAAACCTTTTTGAACACGTAGGCTTTGACATTTCCTATTTTACATTATAGCCTTCCTTCATACAACACAACAGGAGGGTTCAAGGACAGAACTTGCAAACACAGCACAACATGGGCTAAAATAGAAGCTACAAATGAGCAGGATCACTCAAATACACACAAATGAAACAAGCAGAGTTCGTTTAGACACAACAAAATCCAGGCACTCCCAAAGAAGTAAAAGTCTCAAGAGGATTTTAGATCCTTTTTCCAAGAGCACCCTCTACCTGTTCTCACTGCTTGGAACACCTGCAGCCAACAGCCACATTTTTGTTTTTTCTGTAAAAGTTGAGCTAGTTTTTGATAAGAAAAATGCAACAAATCTCACTGCACTATGATCAAACTCCCATCCCTCCTCCTCTGAATGAGTGACAGGTGAGTACAAATTTATTATCATTTTTTCATTCACACATGTTTAAGTAACTCTTTATTATTAGTCTTTCTACATCTCCAAAGCTCAAAATGCTGCGTTCCACCTGGTGATGTCATGAAGTGGTAGTTTTCAAGTTAACTGCTACTCCTTTACCTTTAATTCAGTAGAGATTGACAATTTCAGGCCTTAAATTATACAGATGATTCTAGTAAAGGTGTACGGAGTTTATAAACACACTGGAGCACTTCCTGTATTACCACATGACATCACAAGGTGGAACAGAGTGTTTTCTGTTTTGTTTGAGAGAATATGCAAAATTTTTGTGTTAAAAACAAAAAACAAAAAAAACAACCAGGTACGTCTGTGATTATTTCAAGTAAAAGGTTGAAATATGGTGACTGAAAGAAAATCAGAAATTGTTTTACGCTTTTGTTCCCCTAGTGCAGTGCAGTGCAGCATTTGGTACTGTATAGTCCAGTATTGACTAAAATGATCAAAAATACGATTTTTTAAATAGTCAAATTGTGATCTATGCCAAGACAATTCAGATCAAAATTGGCAGAATTGGATCAAAATAGGCAGAATACTTAAAGGTAAAGTATGACCAGGTAGCTCTTAACAGGGGCCTATCGTCTGCACTGTGTCCCAGAGACGTGCATCTCTCCCTGGGAAAATGGAGGTCCACTTCCAGGAAAGAACCATCCACCCTCCGTCCTCCATCACATCCTTTTAATCCTAGAAAACTGTTCACCAACGACATATACATGATGGACAACTGAACTCTTGTATTGATTTCAAATTCTTCCAAATCAATAATATCTTGAATCTAATTTTGGCATCGGTGATTCCAGGACGTTTCCAGTAGCGATGTGGTCATGTATGGATTTGGTTGCGCATTTGGTACTTTGACAAGTTCACTGGATCACTTGATAAAAGACTGAAATAGGAACCGCTAAACTAATACAAGAATCACTATCCAAAGAGGTCTAAACTAGGGATGGGACGAGACGAGACACGAGAGGGTCAGCGAAAACGAGACAAGATGAAATTTTAACACATTTCCCAATATACAAATTTCCATTCTAGTACTGCTTTTTGGAACAGTAAGATGTAACCCTTTTTGTCCAATCCAAATGTGAAAATGAATCATGGAAAAAAAAATCTCACATTATATAATTTTTCTCTTATGTGCACAATTTTGTCTTGTGTGGTCTTGTACCATCTCTAGACTAAACTACAGGATTAGCAGGTTTTACAGCTACAAGACTAATCCCAGCTACAGCTACAGCATGACTCACTGCCGCTGGTCTTTGGGCAAAACACTTCCAATATACTGGCCTTAGGTAAAAATAAATAAAAGTCACTACCAGCTGGAGTTGTCGAAAGTAGAGATGGACCAATATACAGTATTGGTTGGCCGATATTTGTAGTTTTTAGAGCATAAACTAATCTGCCTTAAATCTCCAGCACAGGCCGATATTTTGTTTTGGTCAATCTGATGGCTAAAAAATACACACAAAACTTTATTTGAACACTTGACTGCGAAGAGATGACGACTGAGAACAGGTTTGTGGGTGGGTTTGTACTAAATTTAAAATGACAGAATTTGAAGAAAATACTCAAAATTGGCCACATATCGGCAAAGATATCGGCAGAGCTCATCGGCCATTGGTTCTCTGAATTCTAAACAATCGGCATCGGCCATGAAAACCCATATCTTTAGTTAAAAGTATCAAAAATCTGATACTAAGCGATTCTAAAACCATTATTGAGGTATCGATACTAAAAAGACAGAAATGAACCTTTCCTGAATGTCTTTAGAAAGATCTTGAGCTGTATCAGAACAAGTATAAGAGCACACAGACGAGTATACGCCCATGGACCACTATGGAACCTACCTGGACCACTGAGGATTACACAGATTAGGGATGAAATGAAAATTTGTGGCCGAAACCGAAAAAAAATTAAACACTTTGCCGAATACCAAAACTAAATATCAAACGTGGTTGTCAAGTTTTTCACTAGTTTTTGAATAAATAGCCTTGAATACATTTTTAGACATGTTTTTAAAAGAAAGTAAATGTCCTTTAAACATTCCAGTAATTTTAAAGCATTTTACCGCGTCACTGCACGTTGTTTGATTGTGTCCTTGCATCACACACACACACACCACTATTTGGCCGTACTTTTACGCCTTACGAACGTAACTTTTTTTGCAATATGCGAACGAATATATTCAGTTGCCAAATAGTCGGTGCATCCCTAACACAGATATAAGGCCACATGGGAATATAAAAGAAAATACTACCATTTAATGTTGAAAAGCACATATTGTCTAATCATCATCGTGGTATCGGAATCAGTATTGAGTATCAAGTCGAAACAGAGTTTGAAATTTTTGTATTATGACAAAACCAGCACAAAAAAAGTATGTACGATAAATATTGACCCCTACACACAAACTGTCTACAACTGGAGTCTTCGCGATTTACAGATTTCGCTTAAATGTTTTGTCTGGATTGTTTCACGGTATGGCATTAAACTTCATGGAAACCAAACCAGACCAAGTTACAGATCAGTTCTGTGGAGAGGTGACCCTGCTCACAGTCAGAATGCTTGTTTTTCTAGTATTTTTGAGCAATGAAAACCTCCTGTAACTGAATAAACTTAGGGTAGAGATGTCATATTGTGAAACATTCCAGGCAGAGCAATGACATATTCATAGAAACAAGCAGGTGACGGACCCTCAACCAAAAAGTTACAGTGCACCTTCTATAGTGCATTTCAGGATCTTTCGCAGCCTTGCCAGCTACTCCCTTTCCTTGCCATTCACAAAGCTAAAATTCCACACTCTATTCTTGCGAAAATTGTTTTGCACATTTCTTCCTGTTCCTTCAGAAAACCAGAACCAGAGCGGAGAGAGGAGAGACTGAAAAGCACCGTGTGGTTACAGTAAAAAGGTGGGCCCAGAACTTCCTCCTCGCGCTGTGCTGGCTGAGGTTTGAGCTAAATCATATTTCAAAGTGACAGGTTCCCAAGCTGCAGTAGCAAAGAAACACGCACAGTTACAGACGCAGAGGGGTGGGTATAAATATGTAGGTTAGAATAATTGATGTGGAAACAATAAGTGTTGGGGTCCCCTTTAATGTTGTTTGCAGTTTTTCCATTGCTTGTGGGAGGTGGTGGGGTTTTGCAGGTGCACATAGACTACTCACAAAAAAGTACACATATACAGAGTTTATTGAAAAAGCTGGTTTTGTGGGTGATAAGAATTCATTTTATTGACTTACTAGTACTGTACTTCACTATCAGAGGTGGTAGAGTAGACAAAAAATGTACTCAAGTAAAAGTCATGTTACTTCAAAATAATATTACTCAAGTAAAAGTACAAAATAGTGGTACAAATATGATTATAAACTTACATTTGGGTAATGTGTAGAGTAACTGTCAGGATGTAAGATCTGATTTGAAGTTGATACACAAACTCTGGTATTTTCAAAAAAGGACATACACAAAAATGAGAAAAACTAAATATCTGAAGGAGTATTCTGCTAGAAAAGCACTCTGAAAACTATGATTTCGCTTAAGTAAAGTAGTACCCACCTCTGATCACTTATGTTTTGGTTGATGGAGCAAGGACCAGATTAAAAAGCTGCTTCTAACATTCTTTAGTTTGAAAAACAGATAACAAATAGTCTTTTTAATTAACAAATAGCTGCAATAGAAGATGCGTTATACATTCTTTTTGGGGTGGAGGAGGTACGCCACCTGCTCGTTTCCATGGAGAGGTTGTTGCTTTGCTTGAAAATGTTCCACAGTTAAACTTCTCTAAACAGGAACTGAATAAAAAACAAAAAATACCTTGACAAACATACATTTTTAGTCTGGGCGAGGTTTCTACTCTGTAACTTGCTCTGTGCATGGTGTTACTACTAGTCTCCATGGAGATAGACAAGTTTAATGCCATACTGTGGAACATTCACCAGAAAAGTGACACACAAGGCACCTCAAGTTACCACAGTGACCTATAGCCTAACGAGCCCGATTTACTGCCAGACACAAACATGCCTACAGCTTCACTACATAAACATTTATACACACATGTAGCAGTAATAATCTGACTCAACCCACTTCTCGTAAAGATACACTGAGTAACTTCCCTGGTGGAGGCTCTGCTCATTGCTCGTCTCCATGGAGATGTTACTGCTTTGCCTGAATGCGCCACAATACGGTATTAGACTTGCCATTTTCCATAAAAACAAGCACGTGACGCCACCAAGCTAAGTTACGAGCCAGATCCATGGAGAGATGACCTCACTCATAGTAAGAATGCACGTTTTTCCAGGTATTTTTGAGCAATAAAAACAACTTTAATTGAATGAATGCAAGCCTGATACGTTTAATGGCATACTGTGGAATATTCCAGACAAAATAGAATCACATCGACCCTCCCCATGAAAGTTACACAATGCAGCTTTAAAAGGTCAAAATATGTCAGCCGTTTACTGTCTGCATCTAGAAAGCATTTTCCTGTCTGATAATCAGTAAGTGCACTTTGGCATGCTAGTTGTCGTTAGTTTGGTCTCTGAAAGTTGTGAATAATTAAGGAGGAGTAACTATAAACCACTGCAAACTAGTTCAGATTTTCACATTTTTAATACAATAAAACATTTATAAAACCATAAACTATGAAAACTCATTATAATTTAACTAATCTAAACTGAAAAAGAACCACCAATTCTAATATCCGTCATTAAAAGACAATTTTTTCAAACTAGACAGCCTTTACGAGATCAAAAATTAACACAAACCCGCATACAAGATCCCACATTAACAAGAACTGTGTGAGATTCAAGTGCTTTAGGAAAGAATCTTTAAAGGAAACTCCAGTGGGTGAACAACAGAGGCGGGACAGAACCAGGGAAAGTACTAAACACATATTTATAGTCTGCGACGTGTTTTGTTTTAACTTAGAAGAAGAGGAGGTTTCGCAGACTATAAAAGGACAAAACAGTACATTTAAAAAGATTAGAAATTGGTTGTGTTGAAATTAAAATGTACAATGTAATTTTACAGCTACACTTTTGCATGAATCTAGCATGGGATTTGCGTTTTGTTTTTCAGCAAGTGGGAAAACGTGAAGCTGCAACCACGTTATTGATGAAAACGTAGGTTGGAATAGGCTAAATTATTATTAATGATCGCCAAATGAAAGTAGCCCAAGAAGAAACTACAAACAGATAGAGATGGTTACAAGTTTTTAGTTTTTTTTTTAGCAAGTACGATCCAAATGTTGCAACAAAATTGGAATCAAACGTGAAAAATATCGTATTGCTTCATTTTTTCTTGATACCCAAAATCATTGTAGCGTTACATAACATTTTTGAGTTTTGACTAAACGATTATTTAAGTTAATGGAGGAACAAAGGATCAACTTTTCCATTAAAAAAAAAAAAAAAAAAAAAATGCACCTTTAATATACATATTTATAAAGTGTTTTTGTTCGTTCCACGTGTTACAATTTCACCATCTGAAAACAATTAAACCCCAAATTACGCACGTGCATTTTTAATTAACCGTCCGTGCCCCAACGTAGCCAACTTTTTTTCGGAAATCTTCTGAACATCCGTGAACGCCGATGCACCTTGCTACTACTAAAGAGGATGTACTCACCAGTAGATGTACGGGGAAACTGCAGACATGTATGCTCCGGTTCCGCCGAAGTGAATTGGAACTCCGAACTTTCCGACCGAACGAACTCAACAATCAACCCGGCTCCACTCGTCTACCCACGGCCACAAAACCTTTTAATTTGCGCTTTGCCCGAGTTCCATGCGCTCTTTATAAGCGAGAGGCGGGTATCGGAGTGAGCCAGCGGAGTATGACAAACACCTCCCTCCGAACGAACGCTCGCACGGCGCAAATGCTCAATGGCGTTGGGTGGTGGCGCGCCCCCCTCCTTTGCGCGCAGTGGCCAATCGGATCACAGGAGTCTAGTGACGTCAGAAGTCATTGCAGGTTCTCGTTGGGAATAGAATTTGATGATGTCAAAAAATCAAGGACAACGGGTGATGTTGGTCTATGGATGCTGCTGTTTCAAATGAAATATCGAAAAGTGTGCGGAAAAATGCAATATAAACCCTAATTTTAGTTTGCAAGGACTGGCTTCTCGTTTACTGTGATATACTGGTATTTCATTGCGAATGATCAAGACATGTTTTTTTCGCTGTTGTAGAAAAAAAAGCTCTTTTAACGCTACTAACAAAGACGACGTACGTTTGTGCCAATAAATATCTGCATTTTAACACTTTTCACCGGTCTACCACAGAATTCCGACCTGCCAGCCGTCTGAATTGTAACCTATATATGGGTCCTTTGAGTCATCCACGCTACACGGGTGATGCGATACGTGGTGCCATTGATTTATTGTCTCCAAGGCAACGTGAGGACAGTGCCGCCTGCAGCAGCGCGTCTTGAATGACAAAACTCTCCCGTTAGGTAATGCGTGAGAGGCGAGGGAGGGACGCCGCCGAGTCTTGCCCATTCACAAATTTATTCCAAGGACAAGTCAATAGGCTATATATTCCGCTGTCGTGTCTCCGAGCCGCGTGTAATCCCGTTGAGGGGCGTTACATCACTCAGGCATTCGGTTGCACCATGGTTAATTAGTGTCAAAATGTGCGCTTTGAAGTGTGCGTAACGGTGCCAAAGTGACCTTCACGGCTCGTAATTTACGCGCGGAGCTCCCCACCGCTCGGTGTGCTGGTGCGAGGGGAGAGCGGAGCAGGTGCACACTCCGGACCTGTGCGCATTTTTAGGAGCCATCAGTAAGTCTGGGTGGCGCTCTGCTGCCCTCTAGCGGTGGACGATGGAAATGTTTTTGAAGACTAAAGGCGCTTGATGGAAAAGGGGTTTTGTGAATGACTTGTTTGGGATTTTTCTGTTCAGCGATTGTTAAGTCAAAATGAATGACTGAATAAAGTTATGTATTAATATAATCATTTATTTATTTATCGTGATACAATGCTAAGTGATAGTGACTTATGTATCATAACTTTTAAGTTCTGTAAACTGTAACATGAACCTGCCCTTGGACCACAGATGGAAAGTAGCATTTTCTGCTATAACTTGGTACACTGCATCTTCCCTTTTGGTCCATTTTTATTGTACTGTCCCTGTATAAATATAAACATACCATACTGTACCATACCATACTATATCATACCATACCAATAATCTTACTTCCTTCATTTCATATTACAGGCATTTAAAACAAGAAGTCTTATTTGTGTTTACTCCAATTTTCTTCAAAAAAGTAGTACCAGATTTGAAAAAACAAAACAAAATGTGCTTGGCTGCCTATACTGTATGTTACAATATATCTGTGTGTACATGGCCCTGCTTTTTTCTGGAGTCCAAAGTGAGATATAGATGAATTTACAACTGAAACTGAAACAGTTATTCTTGTAGTTATTCTGGCCGCAACAGCTCACTCTGGTGCTTTCACGGATGTGGTCACGTCGAGTTTATTTAGAAAGCACATTTAAAACAACCACAGCTGCCACAAAGGCCATTAAAGTCAGATTAAACAAACAAGACATGCAAAAACAAGATAAAAAAATGATACATTATAAATATTTAGTATTCCTGAGTCTGGACCTGCTACTGCAAAAGTTTGGTCCCTCTACAAGTTGTTCGGAGGTGGTGTTGTACTCTTCTCAGTTGCATTTACTTGAGTAATTTTTAAAGAATTTGTACTTTTCATAGTTCTTTTCTAGCAGCTTACATTTACTACTTGAGTATTATTTTTTATTGAAGTAACAGTACTCTTCCCACTGTGAATACACAGTATCTACAAGGGACAAAAGCTTTACGTGACAATATGAAATGATTTGAACTTTTGTGCTTCTTGCACTGTTTGTTCACATAATTGTCTCATTTTTGTGTCTATCCTTTCATAATAAGAGAATACAATCACCCAGACAGAGCGATATCATCTCCATGGAGACAAGCAGATGGTAAACTAGAAAAGTTACATAGTGCATCATTTCAGCCTGTCCATCCACAGTTAAAAAACTGTCAAAATTTTACAACTATTTGAGGCGGTCACCATTGTTGCAGTTAGTCAGCAGAATTAAATTGTACTGACGCAAAATGACCACAGGGTGTCACTAGAGTTTGAGGAATAACAAGGAGTTGGGCCGGCATTGGGCCGCGACTCATTTTCTCTTCGCGTGTCAATTCTCTCTCCTCGCTTCCTTTTCCTTGATTCCTCTCCTTGATCCTCCATTTTTCAGCTGTCAATCAAATGTGTCACATTAAGTGGTGTCCCAAAGAAATTCACGGAATTAAGGAGTAAACATGAGGGAGGCTTCACCATAAATACACAAAAACATGATACAAACTGCACACAACAGACTGCATGCTGATTTGTGTTGTGACATCGCTCTGAAGGAGAAGTGACTTAGCGCAGAGAGCAAAGAGAGGGGAGACTCAGACCGTCAAAAACGAAAGTGAAACTTGTTAAATATGTTAATGCATTGTTTTTGAATAAGTAAAATGTAACACTGATCTAAATATGTGAAGTACAATACATCTTCATTTAAAGGTGCATTGTGTAACTTTTCTGGTGGAGGGTCCGTCACATGTTTTTCTCCATGGAGATGTTATTGCTTTGTCTGGAATGTTTCACAGTGTGGCATTAAACCTTTCTATCTTCATGGAGACCAAACCGGACCAAGTTACAGGTCAGATCTGTGGAGAGGCGACTCCGCTCACAGTCAGAATGTCTGTTTTTCTAGTATTTTCTAAGTATTGAGCAGTAAAACCACCTATAATTGAATAAATATAAGGTAGAGCTGTTTAATGTCATACTGTGGAACATTCCAGGCAGAGCAATGACATATCCATAGAAACAAGCAGCTGACAGACCCGCCACCATAAAAGTTACACAATGCACTTTTAACAAAATAAAAGTATTGCCATTATTATTATTATTTTTTTTTTTTTATCAGTCTAACCATATTATGCAAAAAAGTCTCGACCTTTGTTTACATTATGGTTGCTATAGGTAACAGCTATTGAATTACCTTTAAGTGTGTCATACATCTGCTGCTTATGTCCAAAAAGGAAATACAATAATGACCTTCACTAAAATGAAAAAAAGAAAAGAAAGATCTTAAACAGAATTGTGTTTACTATGTTACTGAATGAGTAGTCCGACCTGTCAGATCCACTCATATTAGCTAAATAAAGATGGAACGTTGTGTAATGTTTCTTGTTTGTGTGGTCGATTGTGTTGTGGAGCTGTTTGGACGGGCCTGCTCTGGTGCACATCTGGAGCGGCCCCGATGCCTTCAGGGCCCGGTCTGGAGTCTGTACACTGCAGCTCTCCCACACAGAGCAGAGCAGGTGGGGCCAGAGCAGAGGAGCCTGGTCTCTGGTCCAACAGGTGGTTTAGCGTAAGTCTATACAGAACGTGGAGGAACAGTCTGGTTATATGGAACATTGTGACTTCAAAGGAGCCTGATTTATTAAAGGGTTGTGTTCTTCTCTTAAACAGAAAACACTCTTTTCTACCTTGTGATGTCATGAGGTGGTACAGGAAGTGCTCCAGTGTGTTTTTAAATTCCACACACCTTCACTAGAAACATTTGGATCATTTCAGACCTGGAATCACTACTGAACAAAAGGTAAAAGAAGCTGTTTGAGCTTTGGAGAAGTAGACAGACAGTCAGAATATGCCTGAATATCTAGTAGAGTTAGTTAGGGTTTGTCAAACAATCAGGATCTGCTCATTAACATGCTAGTTTTTGTTAGCTTTAAGTACATCAGAAGTTTCAAAATGTTACTGCCTGAAAAACAGACCAGGAGTTGTGTTTTGTTTCATTCACACATGTTTGAATAATCCTTTATTATTAGTCTGTCTACGTCTCCAAAGCTCAAAATGCTCTGTTCCACCTTGTGATGTCATGAAGTGATAGTTTTCAAGTGAACAGCTCCTTTTACCTTTAGTTCATTAGAGATTGGCAATTCCAGAGCTGAAATTATCCAAATGATTCTAGTGAAGGTGTGTGGAGTTTAAAACACAGAGTACTTCCTGTATTACCACACGACATCACAAGGTGGAACAGAGTGTTTTCTGTTGGAGAGAAGAACTCCAGAAGAACTGTCAAACGTGTGAATGAAGCAAAACACAACTCCAGGTATGTTTGTGATGAGGAAACAACATTATAACATAGATGAGAATATAGCGTCTTATGGGCCCTTTAACATGTTTTCCCATCCACCTGCAGTGCCTGGCCCTAATGAGATCTCAAAGTCCAGAACCTGTTTCAGATTGAAGACAGATGACAGAGCAGGGGATTAACGATTTGTGGCTGACGTTTAGCATGTAGCATTTAGCCGATAGCGTTAGCGGATCGAGTCTCAGCTGCGGGTACAAGAACGCCGGCTGGTAAAATGAACAGCTGTGAAGAGCCTGTGTGCCAAAAAGGAATCATGAGGTGTGACTGTGCTCCTTATGCACCTGCCTGTGTCTGCGGGCGTGCACGAGAGGGGTGTGCACGAGAGGGGTGTGCATGAGAGGGGTGTGCATGTGATTGCTTCGAAGTACCAGGTCCAAATCATGTGTACTTAAAGGCTTATTATGCTTTTATCTGGTATTTAGTAATAATTTGTTCCATATGTAAATCATTATTAAACATTTAGTTGGAAAACTCTTGCGTTGGATACACATTTCTTCAATATTTTATGAACATGTGAGTCTGGTCACTGGTGAATTTCGTGGAGTTCAGATGGGTGTGATTGACAGGTGGATGAGCCAATCAGGGACACGTCTGCGCCTCTGTTCGTATCAAAACAAATATGGCTGCTTATGAGGAAAAAAGAAAGGAAAAAATATCACAGGGAATTGAAAAAGATCAGATTTCTGCCGACTCACTGAGACTCACTAAACTGTATTTAGAGTGATATAATCCCAACATGCTCTGGGGTCTGAGGGCCAGCTCCAGCTCATGGTACCTAAATTTAGACTTAAAACCAGGGGAACAGGGCCGAAGACCAGACTTAAAACCGGGGGACAGGGCCTAAGACCAGACTTAAAACCAGGGGGAGAGGGCCGAAGACCAGACTTAAAACCAGGGGGACGAGGCCTAAGACCAGACTTAAAACCAGGGGAATAGGGCCTAAGACCAGACTTAAAACCAGGGGGACAGGACCTAAGCCCAGACTTAAAAGCAAGGGGACAGGAGATATCATTCTTGATGTGCCAGGCAAAAAAAAAAAAAAAAAGATAATAATAAACAAAATAAACAAAAACAAACAAAAAAACAATGATGATAATCTTTGACTGAAAGGTGCTCTATGTCACTTGTTCTGTTGGAGGTTTGACACCTGGTTGTCTCCATGGAGATGTTATTGCTTTGCTTGGAATGTTCCACAGTACGACAATAAACTTGTAACTCGTATTGATTCTTTTACAGGAGGTGTTATATTGCTGAATATTCTAGTATACCTTGAGAACATTCATTCTTACTGTGAGTGGGGTCACCTCGCCACAACTGAACTTGAAGTGAACTTCAAAACTACACTTAATGACATCACAAGGTGGCATAGAGCATTTCGAGCTTTGGAGATCGACACAGACTACAACTCGAGTTATGTTTTTGGTGAGGGAACATTTTAACATGGCCTAAAGCTCACAAGAGTAATTTTTGTGTAATAATGGACCTATAAACTAATGAACCTGCTGTACTGATCCAACCACCTCATAGACAATACACACACGTGGACAAAGACTTCACATTTTCCCATGGTAGTTCTATATGAATTCTGCTCTGCTTTTTGAACTCAAATAGCTCTGAACGGATACCACCTTGAAGCAGATCTCCTCCGCAGACCGCTCTGGGCCTGCTGAGTGAGGAGGCTCAGGTATGGAGATGGGGCATGTTATGGAGGTTCTTAAACTTTCTCTGGTGGATCTGGTGCTATTTACAAGGTGTGTGTTCTGCCTCCAGGACCTGAGCGGCCTTTGGAGGACCGCTCCATGTGCTGCTCCCTGCATGTTCTCAGGATGTGCTCAGTGTCAGGGCTGTGTGGATGGCAGAGGGAAGAGACGTGTCCAGCAGGTAGCTTGTTTAGACCAGAAGGATTCCAAACATTCTAGAGCATGCCAGCAGAGGGCAGTGGAGTGCTGTTTGTCGGTGATGTTTTCAATAGAAAACTGAAAATGAATGAATGAAATGAAAATTAAAGGAAATACAAAGTTCCATAATTGTCTTCATTTCAGATCAGAGACAGTGGCAAAGTCTAATCCTATGAGAGTTTCACAGATTTTAAAAGAAATATCAAACTTCTGCTTCACAAATGTTGAACTTTATCATTATTTGTTAATTGTCTGTAAAGTCCAGAATGATATCGGCACATGATCGCGCAATCACATTTGTTTATTTCAGTAACATTTCTACAGTCATGTAGTGCTTCACTCATCGATTCTGCAGAAACCTGCGATGGTTTTCAGTCCCTGTGATATTATTTTTCTCTTTTTGAGCCTCATAAGCAGACATATTTGTTTTTATACGGGCGGATTGTGATTGGCTAATCCTTTTGTCAATCACGCCCATCTGAACTCTGGAGATTCACTGATGACCAGACTCACAGCTGTGTAAAGTATTGAAGTAGTGTGTATTCTGGAGTCCAGGCAAATTTGTTAAAGCAACATTATGTCATTTCTGGAAATGGCATGTCATCTAAACGATTCCACGAAAATAGAAAGTTAAAACTATTCTCCATGGATAATGAAGTTGTCTGCCATACTGTGTAATATCCAAATAACCACAAGAACAGCCTTCCCTGGAAAGTCTATTCTTTGACTAAAAAGTTAAGTACTGGGGCTTTAAGGATCCGATCCACAAATGAATTACGTATATTAATTGAAAAATCCCCTAACAACAGCAACAACAGCAGCAGCTCTTTCTCTAACTATTGTGAATTCTGTTTTCGTTTATACTGTCTAAAAGTGACCCCATTTTACGTGACTTAAAAAAACGTCCACAGATCAAGAAATCGTAAGATAAAATGAAGACCTTTTTAGTTGTCACATTTTCATAGTTTGTAGAAATTTTGAGTTTTATATCAACCTCAAAATGTCTACAAACGTTTGGCCACCATCCAACCCCATAAACCATGCCATTTTTACCTCTTCACTCACTTTTCTACAACTTTCCTGTGAACCTATCCACATCAGTTCTTCTGCAAGTCTTCCAACGTGCATCGAATTTACGTCAACATACTATATCAATGAAGAAAAAAAAAAAGAAAAACTATCAAATTGTATCTAGTCACATGTTGCGCATGTGGCTCTGCTTCTTGTTAAACGCTAGCTAGCTGCGGTGGAAGGGCTAAAGAGAAAAGGCATGCGTCGTGATCCGATTTCTGCTTGTCAAAAATCTGCTCTTGTATTCTCGTCTTTCAGCTTGGTTTGCTTCCTTGGGAGTGCGGTTGAGAGATGAGTCCTCCATCACGGGGCTAATGGGTGTCAGATGTGCGTTAGCGTGTTTCGTGTTAGCGTGTTAGCATGATGAGCGGGGTAGCAGCTGGAGTTCTGAAGGCCCTCCCCGCTCATAATAAGTCTGTATTTGGATTCCCGCTCCTGTCCGGCCCCGATCTCCCTCCGCGCAACAAAATATATTGGTATTAATAAAGCGAAAGGTTCCGAATCCATGCAACAGATCGTTTTCCAAGATTTTTTTTTTTTTTTTTTGTGGAAGCTGTCAGATGATGTAGATGTAAGGACGATGCTCAGTGCACCACATGGGTTATATATGTGAATAGAAAAAAAAAACATACTACTCAATAAATAAAAAAGGCAATTCTTTTGGGTGGGTGGAGTGTCCTTGCCTCAAGTGGAGGAGTTCAAGTATCTCGTCTTGTTCACGAGTGAGGGGAGGATGGAGCGTGAGACTGACAGGCGGATTGGTGCAGCGTTGGCAATGATGCGGAGCTAAGCCAAAAGGCAAAGCTCTCGATTTACCGTCAGTCTACGTTCCAGCCCTCACCTATGGTCATGAGCTTTGGGTAATGACTGAAAGGACAAGATCGCGGATACAAGCGGCCGAAATGAGTTTCCTCCGCAGAGTGGCTGGGTGCTCCCTTAGAGATAGGGTGAGGAGCTCAGTCACACGGGAGGAGCTCGGAGAAGAGCCGCTGCTCCTCCACATCGAGTGGAGCCAGCTGAGGTGGCTCGGGCATCTGTTCCGGATGCCTCCTGGACACCTCTCTCGGGAGGTGTTCTGGGCATGTCCCCCCGGGAGTAGACCCAGGACACGCTGAAGGGACTATGTCTCTGGGCTGGCCTGGGAACACCTTGGGGTCCCCCCCGGATGAGCTGGAGGAAGTGTCCAGGGTGAAGGAAGTCTGGGAGTCCCTGCTTAGACTGCTGCCCCTGCGACCCGGCCCTGGATAAGCGGAAGAAAATGGATGGATGGAATTATTTTTTTTTTACATAGTTGGTTTGTCTGCTTAAAGCCAGTACTGTATGTAACTTTTTATCCAAAAACACACTAAAATAAAAGCATGTTTTTTTTCATTGTGGATGTTTTTTTTGCACTGAAGAACTTATGCATCCTCACTGTGCTTACATCTACACAAACCTGTCTCTTATTTGACCTGGGGGAGGACCTTCTCCTGCTTGTTCACATGGAAATGTTGTTCCTTTGGCTATAATGTTCCTCAATATGGCATAAAAAGTTTGGTTTTAACTTTCTGTTTCCATGGAATCATGCAGTTGACAGGCCACCTCCAGAAAGTTACATACTGTCACTTTAATGGCATTCATTGGGGTATGTTTTTAACTTAATTGTTTTTAACTTGATCGTTTTAACCATTGTTTTCTCATCCTCATTCATACATTTGGAGTGTAATAGAACAGTACTGCACATTAGTTGTACAAAAGCTTTATTTTTCTATGATGAATTTGGCTTTAAGTTATATATAAAATGCTAATCAGTGAACATTTATGATTTGCATACAGACTAAACATAATGGACATAAGAAATCAACACACAATTACAACATGGCATGTAAGTGTGAGAAACTTTCCCTGTATATGGTGATAGTGCCGCACTCAGTATAATTTAAAGTGGGACTAAACACCTAAACTCCACCCTCCAGCCACAACCACATTTCAACAGAGCTGCTAAACTAAGAGTGGGGAGGGGGCCACGGTCTGGAGGTATAAGGAACAGTGTGATTGATCCAACAGGTCTCCACACTTCAAACTCCGCCCTGCAGCCAGGTGTTTGTTTCAGAAACACCTGTCTTTAATGAGGGCAGTGGGCAGTCTCTTGTCACCAACTACATGAAATTGCAAACGTGCCTAGTTTCCACAAAAATGGCCAAAAAATGACTGGGAACAGTAGATAATGCTATTAAAACATCATATTTAGAAACAAAAAAAAGTGTATTTAGTGTTCCACCCATTATAAGTTTGTGTGATATTTAGACTGAGTTCTTCTCTCAAACGGAAATCGTTCTGTTCCACCTTGTGATGTCATGTGGTAATACAGGAAGTGCTCCGTTGTGTTTTTAAACTCCACACACCTTCACTAGAATCACTTGGATAATTTCAGCCCTGGAAGTGCCGATCTCTACTGAACTAAAGGTAAAAGGGAGCTGTTAACTTCAACTTCATGACATCATAAGGTGGAACAGAGCATTTAGACAGACTAACAATAAAGCCTTCCTCAAACACGCGTGAATGAAACAAAACACAACTCCAGGTACGTTTTTGACGAGGTAACAACACTGTAACACGACTTAAACCTCACAAAAGTCCATTTTGCGTAACACAGGACCTTTTAGAGCTGCAGTTACCGGGACAAGCTTTGGTACTTTTCCCGTAGTAAATCTGCTGCGTCTGGGCTCTGTGTTAACTCTCTCCAGGGTGATTACAGCGGAGTCCAAGGCCGCGCTCTGGTCCTGCTTATGGCCACGCCGCCTCATCGTACGGTGCATTGGACAGCTTCAATCGCACGCACCCCCATGCAGTACCCATTTGGGGAAGGCAGGGACAGAGGTGGCGCTTAACTGGAAGTGGCATCCCCGTCCGAGCACGACATTGGGACCATGTGCGAGCTGTGTTGTTGCAGTGCGGCTGTGTAATGTTGAAACGGTCGGGGGACGATGATTGAGAAAGGGTCGTATTTCAAAGCAGGTCAAACGGACAGGAGAAGTTTGGGGAAGAGTTTGAGGTGATACCGACACCAACACGAAAAGAAAGTGGTTTATAGTGGGGTTTCCTAGTTGGTTTTTTCAAGCAAATATGATGCGTACTACAGTAGAGCTGCACCTGCTCCAGTTTAGAGACACGTCTGGACATGTCCAAGTGAACTGAGGCTGATTCATTAGCTGTGTGTGTGCGTGTGTGCATCTGTATGGTGGAGGACATGCATTCTTGTTACTTTAATTCCCTTTTAAACATGCTTTTGGACACTTAAGGCTTACTATTTTATGTTTTCATATCTTAAAGGGCCTATATTACGCTATTTTCTGAGCTGTGTTATAATGTTGTTTGCTCATCACAAACAGACCTGGAGCTGTGTTTTGTTTCATTCCCATCCTTCCATGTTCATCCTTGGAACTGCCAATCTCTACTCAACAAACGGTCAAAGGTGTTAACTTGAAAACTACCACTACATGACATCACAAGGTGCAACAGAGCATTTTGAGCTTTGGAGATGAAGGCAGACTAATAATAAAGGGTTATTCAAACATGTGAATGAAACAAAACACAACACCAAGTTTATTTTTGATGAGGTAACAACATTATAACATGGCTTAAAGCTCACAAGAGTCAATTTTACGTAATATAGGACCTTTAAAATAATTTCTAAAAACTACACCTCTGTTCCCAATAAGGCATTTAGGTGTTGTAGCTCCCTCTGCTGTCAGCTATAAGAATTAACAATGCTAATAGAGCCATGCGCTTGTTACACAGAAGGAAAAATCCAGATTTATACCTGTGACACAACAATCCAGGCAAAATCCTCCATATTTTGGTTGAGTTCTTCTCTCAAACGGAAAACTGTTCCACCTTGTGATGTCATGTGGCAATATAGGAAGTGCTCCACTGTGTTTTTAAACTCCACACACCTTCACTAGAATCATTTGGATGATTACAGCCCTGGAATTTCCATTCTCTACTGGACTAAAGGTAAAAGAAGCTGTTAACTTCAAAACGACCTCTTGATGACATCACAAGGTGGAACAGAGCATTTTGATCTTTAAAGATGTAGACAGACTAATAATGCAGGATTACACAAACGTGTGAATGAAACAAAACTGGGTAACTTTTTGTCTGGAATGTTCCACAGTTTGACATTAAACAGCTCTACCTTACATTTATTCAATTACATGTGGTTTTAGAGGTCAAAAATACTGTGAGCGGGGTCGCCTCTCCACAGATCTAAGCTGTAACTTGGTCTGGTTTGGTCTCCATGAAGATAGAAATGTTTAACACCACACTGTGAAACATTCCAGACAAAGCAATAAACGTTAAATGGAAAAAAGCATTTGATGGACCCTCCACCAGAAAAAGTTACACAATGCAGCTTTAAAGCTCACGAGTCAAGTTTGTGTAATGGAGAACCTCTGAATAAAATGTAGCCCAGAAAATATGAGTAATGAAAGAGAGCGCGAGTGGCCTACAATAAAACAGGCCACAGGTGCAGTGTCGGAGCGGGGCCAGTGGAGGGGCCCTCGGTGTTGCCCTGAGTGGAGCGGGGGGAGGGTGAGAGGGGCCATGGGGGCGTGGGGGGCCTCATTATATCTCTTTCATGTCGGGCCCTTAAGTCCATCTCTTCATCGCCTGTTCTGTTTGTTTAGAGAGCCGGGGCCCTTTTAAGCTACGTCTGGCCTAATGAGCCCATTATCTGCCAATGATCCACAGAGAGGCCCCCCTGTCCCGGCCCCGGCCCCCCTCGCGCTCTAGCCCACTTGTGTCACATCGCTCTGTCCAGTCCAATTACCGGGCCCTTGCGCTGGTGCCCATTTGGCCTGCCCGGGGTCACATGTCCACCTTAGCTTACATGACAGCACTTTCTGCGAGCGGTCAACCATCTCCAACCTCAGGCTGTGTTGTTACACCTGTACGGAAAAATATGGAAAGGCTCTTGTGTTGTTGCCATGGCAATATTCAAACAAAATATTTAAATGGTTGAATACTCAAAATTTTGTTTTTTAAAAGGGGCCTTATTACGCTCTTTTCTGATCTATGTTATAATGTTGTTTTCTCATCACAAACAGACCTAGAGTTGTGTTTGGGTTGGTTCTTCTCTGCAAACTGAAAACACTCACATACAGGAAGTGCTCCATTCTGTTTTTAAACCACATACACCTTTACTAGAATCATTTGGACAACTGAAGCCATCTCTGCTGTACAAAAGGTAAAATGTAGCTGTTAACTTGAACTCTACCACTATGTGACATCACAAGGTGGAACAGATTTCAATCATATAATACAATACAGTGTGCTTAAATAAGTCTTGGTCTTTCAAGTCAAAAATAAAACATAAAACTGCAAAAACATAAGAAATCCTACATAATGTGGAATGTCTGTCTTGATCTCTCATGTTAAAAATTAAATATAAAACGGCTAAAATACCACTTTATGACATCACAAGGTGGAACAGAGCATTTTGAGCTTTGGAGATGTAGACAGATTAATAATAAAGGGTTATTCAAACGTGTGTGAATAAAAAAAAATATATAATTCCAGATTTGTTTTTTGAGGAGGTCAGAACATTCTAACATTGCTTAAAGTCAATTTTGACCTTTAACTCAAAACTCCAAAAAAGTCGACAGGTGCATTGCATAAAAAAACCCTTAAACCCACTCGTCTTGTACTATAAATTCCACCTTCCAGCTTTTGTGACTCAATGTTTACGCAAATTCCTTAAAAGAAAAAAAAAAAAAGTTCTACTTTCCGTAAACAACTTGTCTTGTCCTCCCTCTAATCCTGTCCCACACTGTGCTATCCATCCCCGGGGACACTTTTTATGTTGTTGAGTCCGGTTTAAACTGGCTCACACCTGCCCGCCTCCCGGATGACACCCCGAGCCAGTACAAGTACAAGTACAAGTACAAGTAGTAGTAGTAGTAGTAGTAGAGGGCACTTTCCTCCGTACATGGTGGTGGAAGATTTGTGGCCTTGGGGGCTGTTGGAGCAGGATTTGTCCAGGATGTGGATGTTCTCTCTGGGAATACAAATTATGTGCTGGCAGCGTTTGGTGTGGTCCTCATCTGGACTTTTTAGCACATGCACTTCCATATGCTCTTGTGTTGTTGCCATGGCGAAATTAAAACCAAATAATCGGATGGTCGAATGTACACAAAATGGCGTCCTTTAAATGGCCCATATTTAGCTATTTTCCGATCAGTGTTATAAAGTTGTTTCCTCATCACAAATATACTGTACCTGGAGTTGTGTTTTGTTTCATTTCATTTAACACACAAACCCCGCATATTTAGGCTGAGTTCTTCTCTTCAAACACAAAACACTGTTCTACCTTGCTCCACTGTGTTTCTAAACTCCATACACCTTCACTAGAATCATTTGACCCTGGAATTTCCAATGTCTACTGAACTAAAGGTAAAAGGTAACTTGAAAACTACCCCTACATGACATCACGAGGTGGAACAGAGCGTTTTGAGCTTCAGAAACATAAACAGACTATTAATAAAAACAAAACACAACTCCAGGTATGTTTTTGATGAGATAACAACATTATAACATGGCTTAAAAGTGCACTGTGTAACTTGTCTGGTAGAGGGTCTGTACCTGCTTGTCTCCATGGAGATGTGCCTACGATGTTCCACAGTAGGACCTTAAACTTAAGAATCTCCATGGAAACTTGCAAGCTACGATTAAATTACAGGTTAGATTTTAGGAGTAAGAATTAATGTTTTTTTTGTTTTTTTAAAGATATTTTTAGCACTTAAACACCTGTAGTTAAATAAATGCAAGACATTTGTGGACCTCCTCCAGAAAAGTTACACAATGCACCTTTAAAGCTCACAAGAATCCATTTTGTGTAATATAGGACCTTTAAAACACTTGCATTTGATCCTTTCTTCAGCGCTAATTGGATCTGTAAGGAGCAGGACCACTGAACCCTGGATTCAAAACAAAACTACATTATTGCACTTCCTGTCCCATAGCTGCAGGTGCATTGTGGGTGATAACTCCCAGGTGCCTCTGCCCTCACACGTTGGGCAGGTAAACCCGGGCTGACCTCTGGCAGCAGTAGCAGGCGGCTCACTCTTCAGGCTTGTCGCACCGTTAGCGTTGAAGGCTAATGACGCTGATCTGGTAATAGCTGAGGAAATGAATGGAATGCTGTCCACGCTGCCTGCCAGAGTCACTACCGGATTTGCTGCACGTGGAAGTGAGGGGAAGTTAGATGGATTCAAAGTTTAATGCCTTTTGATAAGCGTCCTGTAATTAAACGGCTGATCAGCTAATGTGGTTCGGTTTTGTTAAGTACATTTGGTATTGATTTATTTGAAGGAAGGAAGGAAGGAAGGAAGGAAAGAAGGCAAGAAAAACATCGAAAACCTTGTGTAGTTTGCAAATTATGTATACACAATTAAAATAAAGACATATGCAATGAATATATATATAAAATAAAAATAAAAACATATGCAATAAAAATAAATATGTATACAATAAAAATAAATACATACAAAATAAAAACAGTAATAACAAGACTACTTTTACTACATTTTACTAAAACACAGTTAAGATAATAATATTTAAGATTTTTGCAAATATTTACACTTGTTTTCCCAAATTGGCCATATTTTAGGTTTAAAATTTTACTTCCTGGTTTCACTCACTGTTAGCGTCACTACTTCCTGTTCAATTGTGTATCTTTGAGGTTTTTTTTGCTCAGTCAAGTGGATGTTAAAAATGTAAAAAAATGCACAAATAATATGAATACTTGAGCGGAGGACCCTTCTGCGTTTAGAAAGGTAGAGATTTGTGGCTCAATGCTAACGCTAATGCTAATTTTGAGGGATAATAAATATTAGAATGCCACAAACTCAAGTATTTTACGCAAAAAACAATCGGGTAGTGTCCATTTGAATTTTAATACATTGTTTATTTTATATTTTACGATCTGATTAAAAGTGACTGTTAGCTTTTTTGAGTATTATAATGTTTTTTGCGTGTTATAACTCCAGATCTTACTACTGAAAAGCTAAAGCTACATAACTGATTGATATGAATACATTTTAATACTTTTTTCCCTCTCTGTCTCACTGTCTTTAGCTCAGGTGCTTATCTGCATCCAAATTGATCCACTGCATCTGATGTCATTAACATTCCCTGGAAGTGTGATGCTAACGGTAGGCATGCCCTGTCTGAGGCTTTGTTAGACTTTAATCTCAGCTTTATTTCAACACAATCTGACCAGAAAGAACTCACTTAGCTGGAACTACAACAGGAGAGCTGATTTTTGCTGTTAAACATGTCCCTAAACAGTTTTTCAGTCATGCTCACCTTTTTGTTGATTCACTGTTCCTGAAAATTACTATATTTACATTTGTTTTGTATTTTTTCTTGAGTTTTCAAACTATCTTAAAACTCTTTTGGCTGTGTTTGCTCATGTGTGCATTGTGGCACCATAGTGACTGATGAACTGATTCTGCCATACACATACATGTTGAACAGCCCCAGCGTGATGTCACTGCAAAATATCAATAGGAAATACTACCAAAGCCTGCACTGGGGCCCATGGACACTCGTCTCTTGTTTGCTTGGGGTCGCCTTTGTGGTGTGAGAAGCTATAGTAAACAAAAAACTTCTGGTTTATTATCAAACTTTTCTGCATTTTTATCACTTCTCTTCTATAAATCAGAGTTTGGTGAGATAATTTTAAGTTTATATCTACTTTTTGCCGCCTTGAGTCTGCGTTCTCTCTTGTCCAATCATCTCGTTTGGTTGTTTTAGCCACGCCTTAGCTAAACCAATCCGCGATCTGAAGTGACCCAGACCCCTCTGCGAGCTACGCCCCAGGGTCCACTTCAGACCCCTCAAACTGGGCGGTACAGTTCACTTTAGACAGTGGAGACACTTGTGGGCCGTACCGATCTGCTCCAAAGTGAACCAATGGAAACAAGGCTTATGTTACACCGCTTCTCCAACATGACGGCCACATCAAGACTATGGCTGAACCTGGGACTGATCATGG
Source organism: Taenioides sp. WSHXM2023 (assembly GCA_029959045.1). NCBI lineage: Eukaryota > Metazoa > Chordata > Actinopteri > Gobiiformes > Gobiidae > Taenioides > Taenioides sp. WSHXM2023. The sequence continues at coordinate 5,351,159 of CM057102.1, read as the reverse complement.
AACTAAACCTGAATTAGACCACGAATAAACCAGGACTAGAACATGACATAAAGGTGCACTACTTTTGTGTAACTTTTTGTCGGGGGGACTATCACCTGCTTGTTTCTATGTCATCTCTCTGTCTGGAATATTCCACAATATGACATTAAACTGCTCTACATTGCATTTATTCTATTACAGGTGGTTTCATAGCTCAAAAATACATAGAAAAACAAGCATTCTCCACAGGTCTTGGTCTGGTTTGGTCTCCATGAAGATAGAAAGGTTTAACGCCATACCGTGAAACATCCCAGACAGAGCAATAACATCTCCATAGAGAAAAGCATATGATGGACCCTCCACCAGAAAGGTTACACAATGCACCATTAACCAATACTACATCAGGACTAAACCGGGATCAAACCAGGACTAAATCAGGGCCAGTGAGAACATTGCCACTGACAACGAAATTCAAACCAAAACGTACTGTGCGCAAACCCAAGACTTTGCACAGTTTGAGAAGCTTTGCAGTAGAAAAATGGCCGCCGCTGTGTAGAATTAAACCCCCAACCCGCTCTCCACCCTCCTCTAAACATGCACAACCAGTTTGTCCGCCCGCAGCCGCCCATTACAGTGTCCATCTCCCCGGAGTTTGACAGGTGGAAGTACAACGCTGGGGTTTATGTTTTAATTATAAAGAATTCCAGATGCAGAGGCCGGCCCATAAATTAGAAGCAGGACTACTCAGATGTCTGTTTTCAAAGCCAGCGAGCAGGTCAGCATCTGGTCCTCATTGCAGCTCAATGTTATTAAGGGCCCCGGCACTACACACGGGCCCCCGAGTCCCCCGCCCGGCCCCTCCGTAATTGACACTATTAAATGTGCCTAAACAGATTTGGAAAAGTTACATTTGTCTTGCTGAATGAGGCTAATCGTCCATTTGGGATGGAAGACAACTGGGGAAGGAGAGCGTGGTATGGTATTGTGAAATGGGGAAAAAAATGGGGAAATTGAAATTGCGTTGTAAACTCTTTTTAAGGTTGTCTGTACTGGTAAATGGATTATTGTGAGCTTTAAAGGTGCATTGTGTAACTTTTGTGGTGGAGAGTCCGTCAAATGCTTTTCTCCATGGAGATGTTATTGCTTTATCTGGAATGTTTCACAGTATGGCATTAAACCTTTCTATCATCATGGAGACCGAACCAGGCCAAGTTACAGGTCATATCTGTGGAGAGGCAACCCCGCTCACAGTCAGAATGCCTGTTTTTCTAGGTATTTTTGAGCTATAAAACCACCCACACTGCATTCCAAATGATTATGCAAATTATATTTTTCTCTGATTTTGCCAAACTGTCAATATAAATGACGATCATCATAATTTAAGTCATCAGCCTTTAGAGTACAGTTCAAATGGTACTGAACAAACCTCATTGATAACAGTATTTTTTTCAAAAATAAAAAATAAAATGTACTGTTCCAAATTATTTTACAGAATAGAGTTTCAAACCATGTTATTGTTGTAAAGAACTGAAAATGGTCATTTGTTTATTTTTCAGTTAGAAACATTAGCATATTACTGAAATCAAAAGCTATTTCAATCAAAACATCAACAGGTCAAGTTACATTTTAACATAGGACCCGCTTATTTGATAGGAGCTTTACAATTCTGCATCCATTGAACTTGTGAGTTTGTGGAGAGTTTCTGCTTGAATTTCTTTGTCAGAATAGCCTCCCAGAGCTGCTGTTTGGATGTGAACTGCCTCCTGCCCTCACAGATCTTTCGCATGAGGAGCTGAGGAGCTCCAAAGGTTCTCAATAGGGTTGAAGTCAGGGGAGGATGGGGCCACACCATGAGTTTCTCTTCTTTTATGCCCATAGCAGCCAATGATGCAGAGGTATTTCTTGCAGCATGAGATGGAGCATTGTCATGCATGAATATGATTTTGCTACGGAAAGTACGGTTCTTCTTTTTGTACCATGGAAGAAAGTGGTCAATCAGAAACTCCACATACTTTACAGAGGTCATTTTCACACCTTCAGGGATCCTAAAGGGGCCTACCAGCTCTCTCCCCATGATCCCGGCCCAAAACATGACTCCTCCTTGCTGATGTCATTGCCTTGTTGGGACACGGTGGCCGTCCACCAACCATCCACCACTCCATCCATCTGGACCATCCAGGGTTGCACGGGGCTCATCGGTGAACAAGACTGTTTGAAAATGAGTCTTTCATTTTCAGTCATGCATCTTATTTTCCTACTGTTTCTGTAACTTGCGTTGTGACACTGCAATTTCCCCATTGTGGGACAAATAAAGTATTGTCTTATCTTATCTTATCTTCTGGGTCCACTGGAGCCATTTCTGCTTGTGAGCATTGTTTAAGGGTGGCCAAATAGAAGGTTTATGCATAACTGCAAGACTCTGGAGGATCCTACTCCTTGATGTTCGCGGGACTCCAGAGGCACCAGCAGCTTCAAATACCTGTTTGCTGCTTTGACATTTTAGCAGCTCCTCCCTTAATCCGATGTATTTGTCTGGCAGAAACCTTCCTCATTGTGCCTTTATCTGCATGAATCTGTGTGTGCTCTGAATCAGCTACAAATCTCTTAATAGTACGACGATCATGCTTAAGTTTGCGTGAAATATCTAAGGTTTTCATACCTTGTCCAAGGTATCCAACTATTTCACGCTTTTCAGCACTAGAGAGATCCTTTTTCTTTCCCATATTGCTTGAAAATGGTGCTCTGCTTAATAATGTGGAACGTTCTTCTTAAGTAGTTTTTCCTTTAACTGGACGCACCGGGCAAACTCATTGTCACAGTTGTGTGAGATTGATTTCACTGAGACACAAGACCATCCATGAGTTTCACCGGAAAACTAAACATTTACCTTTATGACACTTAAACACAATTTGCATAATAATTTGGGATGCGGTGTAGTTCCATCACAACTGATTAAGTTCTAGTTTAGAATTAATTTAGTCCTTGTTTATACCTGGCTTAGTTCTAAATTACACCAGGTATCGTCCCATTTTAGATGTGGTTTAGTTTTGGACCTAGTTTGGTTTAGCTCATGTTTAGACCTGGTTTAGTTCTTGTTTGGACCTAGTTTCAACCTTGCTTGGTTCTACAATTAATAATTTTATAATAATACTTGCTTAGTTCTGGTTTAGTTCTTGTTAGACCTGGTTTATTCCTACTGTAGTCCTGGTTTACTTCTAGACTCTAGGCTAATTCAGTTAAACGGAAGTTAGTCTGTTTTTATACCTTGAGTTGCCCTGTCTTCCCTTGTTTATCCTGATCTAGACCTGGTTGCTCTTGGTCCAGGACCTGGTTTAGTCCAGTTCTAGTCCTGGTTTAGTCCTTGAGCTGCGTATGGCCCTGATTGGAACCATGGTTGCGTTGGAATGCCAGGGGAAGGAGGTGGGCCTGTAGCATATTAGAGGCTGGTGCAGGGAGAATTGTGTTTTACAAAAGCAGCAGTCATGAAACACCATCTGTTCTGAGGAGCCTTGAAGCCACATTAATGCACTCCTCAAACCATGTGATCCAAACCCAAACTGCATGGGACTCATTTCACATAGACAAGTCCCATATTAGCCTCAACCCTGACTTTCTTTTAGCGTTTGACCATGTTATAAACTTCCTTCGTCATTAAAAAAAAACATATCTAGCGCGATGTTTCGTTTTATTCAAGCACTTTGGAGAATTCTGTGGTTCGCAGTTCAGTTCTATCAGTTGCATTCGAGTACGGCTGGTGCACAGTTTTATTGTCCGTGAACCAGGAAGTGAGGCTGGAGCGCTGTTAGCATGCTAGTTGTTGTTAGCATTAGCGTGAGTTAGGACTGCTGCAAATAGTTTAGAATGAAGTAGTTTTGTTTTTTATGTTTTTTCCGTCCATCCGTCGTCTACCTCTTATCCGGGGACAGGTCGTGAGGGCAGCGTTCTGAGCAGGGACTCCCAGACTTCCCTCTCCCCAGACAGGTCAGGTTAAGGCAGGTAGCTACAGCATCTTTAAAGGGCCTATATATAAAACGCAAAATTTACTCCTGTGAGCTTTAAAGTGAATACCTTTTTGTTGTGGAGAGCAGTAATTCCAGGGCTGAAATTATCCAAATGATTCTAGTGTATGGAGTTTAAAAACATAGGGGAGAGCTTCCTGTATAACCACATGACATCACAAGATGGAACAGAATGTTTTCCATTTGAGAGAAGAACTCAGCCTAAATCTGCAGGGTTTGTGTGTTAAACATGTGTGAATGAAACAAAACACGACTCTGGGGCTGTTTTTGATGAGGAAACAACATTACAACAGAACAGAAAACAGCATTTGACCACTTTTCTGGAAAAAAAAAAAAAAAAAAAAAAAGAGACAAAAACCTGTGCATGTCAACATAGTGAATAAAACATTGGAGAATTAAAGGGCCCATATTACACTATTTTCTGATCTATTTTATAATGTTGTTTCTCTTTTTTTTTTTTCCTCACAAACAGACCTGGAGTTGTGTTTTGTTTCATTCACACATGTTTAACACACATGTGATGTCATGTGGTAATACACAAAGTGCTCCACTGTGTTTTTAAACTCCATACACCTTCACTAGAATCATTTAGATTATTTCAGCTTTGGAATTACCCATCTCTACTAAACAAAAAGTAAAATGTAGCCTTGAACTTGAAAACTACCACTACACGACGTCACAAGACTAATAATAAATTACTCCGTTAAATTACTCAAACTTGTGTGAATGAAACAAAACACAACTCCAGGTTTGTTTTTGATGACGTAACAACATTATAACTTGACTTAAAGCTCACAAGAGTCCATTTTGTGTAATATAAAAACTATAGATACTTCTAAACTATTTTCATAAGCTAACTTTCAAAGCTACTGTGATGACTCTTCTTCTTGACTTCTCTCCCAAACGTGTGACCAGCCTGACTCTCATGTCCACACTGAATCTCTATTACATGCGTGTGTTTTCGGAAGCCAGCGTTCAAAGGACTACCCCAGAAGCGGAGGGGAAGTAGCGCTGCCTTAAATGTGTTTGCATTGGCCCGTGAGTACAGCCCGGGGTCTGGGGTCCTACGCAGTGTGAGGGTGCTATGTTTCTTTACAGTACAGAGGAGCGGGGGAGCTGTGGCACTAGCTTGTTTTCAGACTCACGCTAATCCATCCTGCACGGCTTTCGCTGATCCGTTTGAGTCTGCGCACCTTTTGGGAGTCGATTTTCAAAAATATTTAATTAAAGGGCCCATATTATGCTGTTTTCTGATCTATGTTGTAATGTTGTTTCCTCATCACAAACACACCTGGAGTTGAGTTTTGCTTCATTTACACATTTAACACACAAACCCTGCATTTTTAAGCATGTTCTTCTCACAAACAGAAAACATTTGTCATGTGGTTATACAGGAAGTGCTCTACGGTGTTTTTAAACTCTATACATCTTCACTAGAATCATTTGGATTAATCTCTACTGAAGTAAAGGTAAAAGGAGCTGTTAACTTTAAAACTACCGCTTCATGACATCACAAGGTGGAACAAAGCAAGAACTTGAAATGTAGACAGTCTAATAATAAAGTGTCACTCAAACATGTGTGAATGAAACAAAACGCAACTCCAGGTCTGTTTTTGAGGAGGTAACAACATTATAACATGGCTAAAAGCTCACAAGAGTCAATTTTGTGTAATATAGGACCTTTAACTGGTAACAAAATAGCAAGGGTAAAAATGTTAGGTGCACATTTAGCCAAAACGATATTGCTTTATTGTCAAAGCATGTTAATTGACGGCAATGCACAATCATCATCCTACATCACTCATGCTCCCACACAACAGTTCTCCTTAAGTATACAAAAACATGATACAAAATAATACACTACATCTTCACAAACCTGATGCGATGCGCTGTAGTTTCATTAGCAGGACGCACACTAATTGTGTTGTGATAGTGCTCTGAAATTGGAGTGGATTGTCAAAAACTATAACCTGAAGGTTGTCTCCTTAGGTAAGACACGTAACCCCCATTGCCTAGTATGAAAATGGTGTGTGCGTATATGATTGTAGTTTACCACCACCGAGTGTGGAGTGAATGAATAATGAATGAATAGTGTAGCGCTTTGAGGGACTTAGACAAGCCTGTAAAGCATATTACAAGTGTAAGGCAGTATTATTATGTTGTTGTTTTTTTGGTAAATTTAGCATTTTCAAAACAATAAAAGGTAACATGATGATCTAAATATGTTTTGTGTTAGCTGTTAATACCCCTTTAACAAGTGCCTTATAGTCATACTAGCCTTACCCAGGTTTGTTCTAGTGTAGACCTGGTTCAGTTTTAGTACAGACCTGGTTAAGTCCCAGTTTAAACCTAGTCCTGGTTTAGACCTGAGCAGAGGAGCAATAGCGTGGTCCCTGGTCCCGTACGCGTTGGACTAAAGTGGGCCTGGGTCTCTAGGGTGTGATTGAGAGGGTGACAAGTTAATTTGGCAGCTTTTCCTCAGCGCTTTGCTAATGTTTCCTCTCAGCTCCCAGGGATAAACCCCTCCAGCCCCCCACCAGCCCACTCTCGCCCCGCATCCCGCTACTTCCTCCTGAACAATGTACTATACTTTACTTTACTTTACCTCAAGGCTCATGTTCAGGGACTAAAATATACAGTTATATTTTATATGTTTTTAATATTCGGAAAAACAGATCAGGCTTTATTTAGACCTGATTTCCAGCCACACAAAATGCTGTTACTTGTAATCAAGGTACATTGAAATAAACATATCAAAACAAGTCTAGTGAAGGTCCATGAACTGTAGAAACGTGGAGGAGCACTTCCACCTCATGACATCATCAGGTAGAACAGAGCATATATTGTTAATTATTGTTTTTTCCCCATGTATTTGAGCAAAATTTCACTCCAGTACAGATATCGTTTATAAGCAGCTCTTGAGGTCGAATTAAAAACAAAACAAAACATTGTGCTTATGAGTAAAATGTCAAACTATTTTGCTTCTGTGGGGTATTATTCGGTTTTGATGCTGAGTCTCACCCTCTCCACACACATAAGTTATGTCACTCCCCCTTCAGAGCCCTATTGCAACACAATCAGCGTGCATCCCGCTAACGAAACTACTCTACATCACATCAGGTTTGTGAATTAGTGTGCAGTTTTGTATTTATGGAGAACTGTCGTGTGGGAGAATGAGTGTGGACAGAATGTCACAGTTAACCGTAAGGAGGGTTTGAATAGGACCCGGGAGAGATCGATAAATTACTCAGACATGCATGGATGACATCTAAAACCTCTTCAGGAATGTTTTTGATGAGGGAACAACATTTTAACATGGTAGAAAACATCATCTACCTCTTTAAAAGTGCACTATGTAACTTTTTTGTTTTGCTTGTTCATGACCTACTTGTTTCTGTTGATATGTCATTCCTCTGGCTTGAATGTTCCACAGTATGACATTAAACAGATCTGCCTTACATTTATTCAATGACAGGTGGTTTTATAGCTCAAAAATACGTAGAAAAACTGGCATTCTGACTGTGAGCGGGGTCGCCTCTCCACAGATCTGACCTGTAACTTGGTCTGGTTTAATCTCCATGAAGATAGAAAGGTTTAATATCATACTGGGAAACATTCCAGACAAAGCAATAACATCTCCATGGAGAAAAGAATTTGACGGACCCTCCAGCAGAAAAGTTACACAATGCACCTTTAAGAAGACAGATTTCCACTTTTTGAACTTAATGTTGATCAATTCTGAACACCACTTTCTTTCGTAATCATACAGTGAGTGAACTTTCCCATGCGGCGTTGAAACTGCGAACAAACGCGGGCTGTCCGGGCCTGGCCCACATGTGTTTTGCTACGTCAGTTTTAGTAGCCTTCGGAGAGCGCATATCCTAAAAAACAAGCACATAGTTCTAGTTTAAACACCGCCGTGCCCTGGCTGTTTCCACTCCCCCCTGCTCTGCCCCACTGTGAAAGCCCCTCTCTCCGTCACTGCACTGTGCCCTGACCCTGCACCAAACCTCCTCTCTGCGGGGAACATCCTGCTCCGAAACACTCCGGCTCAAGTGTGTTTTCTCCCGGGACGTGACCGGGGTGGGTAGGGGTGTTGGGGTGGTGGGTGGGTGAGTGTGGGGGTTGGAGCGGGTGCTGTTGTCTGAGGTGGCGGGCGCTCTGGTACTTGAGCTAAATGGAGGGCCCGGTGCGGTATCTTCACAGCCTGTCAATCACGGGGTGGGCTGATGCGTTCGGGGGCTCCGGGGTCAGCTGGGGCGGCGCTGAAGGTGCTGCCGCGGTAATGGCCTAGTCCAAGGGGGGTGGGGGGGTTATGTGTATGTGTGTGTGTGTGTGAGCTTGCTCCTTGCTCCGCTCACTCAGCACATGGTAGAGCGCCCCACCACCCCCGTCAACATCAGGGAGCTCTGGTGGGAAGAAGGGCCACTTTTCTGGTACTGGGAACTTACTTTTATATGTTTGTAACCATAGACTGTACAGAACTAACCTGCTAGCCCCTGCATTCCAATAGGAAGTGAGCATGGGCGTGCTTCTGGTTCCATCGACACTCCGCTCCGATTCACTTGGTACTGAAAAAGTGTCACCCTTGTCTCTGTAACTGCTGCTGTCACGCTCCTCATTTTAGTCTTAAAATGTTCGTATTAACCCGCTCTACATGATTTTTTGCTTTTATTTTGCTATTTTGTCTGTAAATCAATTCTTATTCCTCATGTGCAACTCGACTCCAAATTTGTTCCTATAGCTGCTAGCCTCATGAGCTTCATTTAACTGGAGTCGAACGCTATGGGTGACTTTACACTCCTTTAGTGTTCATTTGGGTCTACAGGCTATTAAATTACAATTGCCCCAGTCCTCAGATCAGACCCACAGAAATACTCTGGCCCCTCGGCACCCATGGGATCATCACCTATGTTTCTAAATGAGAGGTTGCTGTCATTGTCAACTTTAGCTTTATTTCATTTCCCCATGTCTAAGACACGCCGTAAATGAAGTTATGAACATTGATAACTGACCAGTCAGGTGCCTTCTCAAACCTGAGGTCGGATCGCGCTATAGTTTGCAACAGGTTAGATTGACAGCTATCATGCCTCATTGCTAAGCGCCGAATACCTTCAACAGCTTCACTCCTGACTGGCTCTTTGGTTGCAAGCTCAGATTTCCAAATATGAAGCTCCAAATTAGCTGCTATAACTACTAGCCGGTAGGAAATATCAAACGCCCAAACAATATAGGCCCAAAAAATAGGTCCAGATGACATTTTAATGGGCTCTCACTTGTCAGCAGCACATGTCCGGCACAGGGCGGAGTGGAGATGATTTCTTCAGTGACATCACAGCACAGAGCCTGTTCCATGTCACCCTCACAGACATAGCTTTGGACTGAGGTCGCCATGACGTGCTTGTACACACACACACACCTGCAGACCACATATGACCTCATGGACATGTATGTAAAACAGTCCCTCTGATGGGGCTACATTCTCAGACAGTGTCCAAAGAGCGGCTGCATGGAAGGCTCATGATGTAACCAGCAAAGACACGCAATCCGGGAATTCTGCGAGTCCTGATGGTGAGGAGTGGGTCGGGGTTGCACAATGATCTTATATAGGCCTATCAATTTGAAATTTCATCTGTAGTTTGGACACTCCTGCTCACCCACTGCACGATGCTGGGCTGTGGGCACAGGGCCCACTACAGGACGTGGCTCCACCCTCATGAAGTCTGTTTGTGATTGTTTGGGCAGAGACATTCACACCAATGGCCTGCTGGAGGTCATTCTGTAGGGCATGGGCAGTGCTCAGCCTGTTCCTCCTATACAAAGGAGCAGATATAGGTCCTGCAGATGGGTTGAGGACCTTCTACGGCCCTGTCCAGCTCTCCAAGAGTAACTGCATGTCTCCTGAATTCTCCTCCATGTTCTGGAGATTGTGCTGGGAGACACATTAAATCTCCTTGCAACGGCACATCTGGGTGTGCCATCCTGGAGAAGGTTTGTGCAATTCTGCAACTTCTGCAGGGTTACGGAACAGCCTCATACTCTCAGTAGTGATAATCACTCCAGCCAAAGCCAGCACTAGTGGAAAACCAGCCAAAAAGGTGGTCGTTTTATTAGTGGGATGCATGCTGATTGTGTTGTGATAGCGCTCTGAAGGAGTTACTTAACAAGGAGAACATTACAACAATTAAAGGTAACATGGGGATCTAAATATGTTATGTGTTAGCAGTTAATACCTCACAGAAGTAAAATACCACCGCTTTAATACAAGATGCTCTATGTAGGTGTTACTTTAGGAGCGTGAGCTTTATGTCCCTAGAGCATTTTGAGGAAACAGCCTTTGAAGTTACAATTCCCCATATTCCCCAATTCTCCATGGATGCCAACTGAATTCAAGTCTTGGTGTTTCCATGTAAGCTTTTGTTGAGAGGCCAAACTGACAATAAATAAAAAATATATATATTAATTTAGTGCCTTCAGTGCATCGTAACTGCGAATTCCTTCTTAATTTCTATAATAGAAGACATGCTAAACCTGTAGTTTTTAAGACCTAAACCTGTTCTGAAATGCTTGCAATTCTTACATTAGTTTAGCATTGCAGATTTCAGTCTTCTCCTCATATTTCTGTCTTGTGCCTTTTGAAATTATTTATTCATTCATTATTTAATTATGTATTATTTAATTTCCTCCATCAAGATCCACAAATGAGCATGAATCGAGACAAGAGAGCCTACACCTTATCACACATATGGAATGCAGGGTGGTGAGCGCATCAACTTCTTTAAATATTCTTTCTTTTTTTTATAGTAGGCTATAGCTGCACTTTTTAGTCACTCTGATTGCTAGCTACAGCTCGTGCCAGCGTCCCAGCAGCTAACACAGAGCAGGTTATAGGTGGTGACAGTGTGCAGCCCCTCTCTGCCTCATTTATCTGCCATGGACGTGGACAGAATGCAATTTCCTGAGAGGAGGGAGTGTGGGGGTGTCAAGGGGAGCCCGGGGCCACAGCGGTGAGGGGCCCCGGGGTGCTGGCGACTTCAAAGCTCCCGCACAGGGCTATCAGGAGCCTGAGCAGTGCCAGCACTGCGTGCCAACTCCCAGCCACACACACAAGGACCATACTGGGCTCTGGGTTGTCAAAAATATTGAAAATCAGATACTAATCCCTACTAAAACTTGTATTGAAACTAGATACTCATTTGAGCAGGTATTGAGACTAAAAAAGTTACATTCACAGGACAGAACCTGAAGCTCTAGAATGATCTTGAGCTGTATCAGAACAAGTACAAGAGCACATAGACTAGTATACGCCCATGGACCACTATGGAACCTACCTGGACCACTGAGGGATTACACCGCATGGGAATAAAAAAGAAAATACTATGATTTAATGTTGAAAATCAATTCTATTGTCTGTTGTCTTGACAATGGTGGGCTGTGGGTTGTGAAGCTGCAGGCCTGCTCACAGTAAGGTTTATTCAGTTCAATAAACACAACAAAAAAAAAAACAAAAAACCAAAAAAACCCAACCCCCCAAAAATATAAGTAGAAATAAGTTTTTCATTCTCAGTATATGAACAGGCAAAGCTCAGAACCTCCAGAATTCATATTAATAATTCTAATTGCGTAATCATTTTGAGAAAAAAACAAAAACAAAACCTCATTATAACAAAAACAATTTGTCCACCATGTCCAATGTTTATGTAATTAAAGGCACATTGTGTAACTTATCTGGTGGTGGGTCCATCACCTGCTTGTTTCTATGGATATGTCATTGCTCTCCCTAGAATGTTCCACAGTATTAACAGACATTAAACAGCTCTACCTTAATTTTTTTTTCCAATTACAGGTGGTTTTGTAGCTCAAAAATACCTAAAAAAAAAACAACCATTCAGACAGTGGGTTGCCTCTCCACAGATCTGACCTGTAACTTGGTTTGGTTTGGTTTCCATGAAGATAGAAAGGTTTAATGCCATACTGTGAAACATTCCAGACAAAGCAATAACATCTCCATGGAGAAAAGCATTTAAAGGACCCTCCACAATGCACCATGAAGAATAAATCAGCATTACAATGACCAAACTACCAGTAAATATAAGATCTGAACATCATACCTCAAAATCTTGGGACACGTGTATGAAATGTAAAATCGAAAACTAGCGTACAATCCCTTAAACTTTCCATCCATGTACGTTTTGAATTAATTTTTGAATACATTACGAGGGGCTTTGATGTCCTCAGAAAGCTGGTGCCTGTTATGGGAAAGGGCCACCTGTCAGAAGGATCGTGATCTGTTTGGAGTTGTGTTTAGATCAGAAACATGCACACAGAGTCCCCCCCTCTCCCAGCACCCCTCTGACAGTGTACAGGTGTGGGACAAACGACAGGACCAGGAGCAGACAGGGGCAGAGGCAGGAGCAGGGGCAGAGGCAGGTCCACACAGGTGTTCTGAGTTAGAGGGAAATGAAATCTGCTCAGATAGAACCCCCAACCACACTCGTCCACAAGCTACTGTGGGCACCAGAGGATAATATAAAACAATTTTTTTTTCTGTTAAACAAGTGAAATAAGCGATTGGTGATCAAAATGAAGTGGTATTCTAACAAATAAACAAATTTCCCATCTATTTGTGTAGATTGCTTTATGTCTTTGTCAATTCTGACTGTAAAAACACTCTGTACCACCTTGTGATGTCATGTGGTAATACAGGAAGTGCTGTTCTACTCACACTCACAAGCATCGTGTGGATAATTTCAGCCCTGGAATTACCTATTTCTGCTGAACTAAAAGTGAAAGGAGCTGTTAACTTGAAAACTACCACTATATGACATCACAAGGTGGAACAGAGCATTTTGAGCTTTGGAGATGTAGACCGACTAATAATAAAGGATTATTCAAACATGTGTGAATGAAACAAAACACAACTCCAGGTCTGTTGTTGGGGAGGTAACGACATTATAACATGACTTAAAGCTCACAAAGGTGCATTGTGTAACTTTTCTGGTGGAGGGTCCATCAAATGCTTTATGTTTTGGCTGGAATGTTCCACAGTATGACATTAAACCTCTCTATCATCATGGAAATCAAACCAGACCAAGCTACAGGTCAGATCTGTGGAGAGACGACCCCGCTCACAGTCAGAATGTCTGTTTTTCTAGGTATTTTTGAACTATAAAACCATCTGTAATTGAATAAATGTGAGGTAGATCTGTTTAATGTCACACTGTGGAACATTCCAGGCAGAACAATGACATATCCAAAGAAGCAAGCCGGTGACGGGCCCTTAACCATAAAGTTACATAGCGCAGCTCTGATGTCCACCAAGTTCACGTCCAAACATGTCCCATATAAGGCATTATGGAGCATGTGTGACCAGCTGGTGGAGTAAAGCCTGGCTCACTTCTGTTAAATCCAAACTATAATCCATGTTGTAAATCAAGTTAGCACCTTGGCCCCGTTTTGGAACAACAGGTGCGTTTTTCACGAGACAAACAGGGTTAGGGTTAGGGTTAGAGAAATAGTGGATTACTATCTTATTTTTACTTTGCACCAGACTTTATACGTCAATAAATGTAGGGTGAATTTTAAATTAGACTTGTTTTAAAGGTGCACTGCGTAACTTTTGGGTTAGAGGGTTTGTAAACTGTTCCCATGGAGATGTTATTGCTTTGGGCTGCAATGTTCTTCTACAGTATGACAATAAACTTCTGTATCTCCATGCAGACGTCACCAAATCAAGTTACAGGTCAAGTTACAGGTCAGATCTGTGAAAATGCGACCTCAGTAACAGTAAAAATTTGTGTTTTCAAGGTATTTTTTTCTATTAAAAGACCTGTAATGACATAAATGCTAGAGAAATGTTTAATGCTATCCCATGTAACATTCCAGGTAGAGCAATAACATCTCCATGGAGACAAGCAAGTGACAGACCAGTTACCTTTCAGTGTGGATATAGACTACAAGGGATGTTATAATAGACAATCATAGTTTTACACCAAAATAGTTAAAACACATACAGTCCCTGACAAAAGTCTTGTCGCTTATTCATTTTGTAGAAACAAAAGCTTATAACCTGACTTTAAATTAATCGATTGGTTTTAGAAATGTCTCATATGAAAGCTAAAACCCTCCCAAATTATGCTCAATATACTAAAATAAATTTGCTTCACTGAAGAAAGATTGATCATTTAATGAACACAGAAAGGTCAGATTTTGGCAAGACAAAAGTCTGCTGTTATTGCTTTGTCTAAAATGTTCTATGGTAGAGATAAATCCTGTCTATCTCAAAGGAGACAACTATAGGCTACATTATAGGTCAGATCTGCGGAGAGGCGATCCTATTCACAGAGAGAATTATTGTATTTTTGAGCAATAGAAACACCCATAATGAATAAATGCTAGATAGATGTGTTTAATGTCATACCATGGAACATTCCAGGTAAAGCAATAACCTATCTTCATGGAGACAAGCAAATGACGGATCCTCCACCAGAAAAGTTGCGCAGTGCACCTTTTAAAGCTCACAAGAGTCAGTTTTGCCTAATATAGGACCTTTAAGCTACACCTGCATTGGGACAGACACATGGGGATGGGGGGTCTCAGTTTGCGAAAGAAACAGCCCAAATTGTTGCGCTTTCACTGGGGCGCTGAGTGAAGCCGCACTCCCTCCACCGATTCCCAAGACTCTCCGGTAACCAAGGCCCCTTCTCACACTGAACTGCCCTGTTTTCTCTTTCCCCTCCAATAAAACGCCACAGAAAGCACCCAGTGACAGACGACCAGGCAGAGGGACCCCCACAGGGACCCCCACGGCTGCCTGTTATCTCCCCCGCAACTCGGTCAAGAGCACAGGGCTGGAGTTTGGCCTTATCTCCACCATTTCGGATGCACGCGATAAGATTTTCCACGTGCTAATGTCCGGACCAGACTTCCTTCGAGATCGTAAGCCAACCGGGGGTCAACCATTCCCCCAAAAAGCCTCTACTGAAAGATGTCGTGAGGTGGTCCAGTGGTGTTGAAAAGGCGGAGATGGTGGAGAAAGCGGAAGGAGCTAGTTTAGAGGTCGTGTAGCTTTGACCTACCACAGTAAGGCCAGACAAAAGCATTCCAAAGCCAACGGCAGCAGGTCTGTTGGTGACAGGGTTTAGATAGGCCCTATTAGACCATATTTCATGCAGCTGTCTATTGTGTGTGGGGGACAGCGTGTTTTTGAGGGGCCCGGGGTCCAGTGTGAGGATGCAAACACAGTGGATGTACAGAGGTCAGAGCTAAAGGCTGTTTAACCAACTGACAACTGTGCTCCATTGGTTTTAGATACAGTGTTAAAGGTCCTATATTATACAAATTTGACTCTTGTGAGCTTTAAGCCGTGTTATAATGTTGTTACCTCCTCAAAAACATACCCAGAGTTGTGTTTTGTTTCATTCACACACGTTTGAGTAATCCTGCCAAAGCTCAAAATACTCTGTTCCACCTTGTGATGTCATGTAGTGGTACTTTTAAGGTACCAGCATATGTTTTTGAGGAGGTAACAACATTATAACATGGCTTAAATCTCACAAGAGTCAATTTTAAGTGCAAGCCCTTGTCTGTGTCATGGCTGAATACCAGAGTGAGAAAAGGGACTAAGTGGGCGGGCTAAGAGTTCATCCTGATGCACGTTCTTCCCTCATGGTTAATGTATTCATGATTTTACAAAGCTAGATAACAATTTCATTAGATGCAAAATTTGAAGTAGCACTGACCGATACAAACTGTGATGTCATGAAATTTTAAGAACAATGTCTATTTGAATGTCTGTCAAATGCTTGTCTCCGTGGAGATCTTATTGCTTTGTCTGGAATGTTTCACAGTGTGCGTTTGCACCTTCCTATCTTCATGGAGACCAAACCAGACCAGGTTACAGGTCAGATCTGTGAAGAGGCGACCCCGCTCACAGTCAGAATGCCTGATTTTCTAGGTATTTTTGAGCTATAAAACCAGCTGTAATTGAATAAATGTGAGGTAGAGCTGTTTAAAATCATATTATGGAACATTCCAGGCAGAGAAATGACATATCCATAGAAACAAGCAGGTGACGGACCCCCAACCAAAAAGTTACATAATGTACCTTTAATAATAATACACTATAGACTTGTTCATTCACTCGCCTGCACCATCAGCTCCTCCAACTATCACCATTCACACACACACCACATTCATACTTGGCAATGTGGGTGAAGTGTCTTGCTTAAGGACACAACAACAAGAATTGGTCTGATCGGACATCCATCCTGTGACCTTCGGGTTGGTATATCACTGCTCTAACCACTGAGCCACTGTTGCCCTGACAGTAATAAATTAGTTTCATTATAGTTTTTGATGCTCTCACTCCCCGATTTCCATTGCTCTCTGTGCTAATTCACTCCCCCTACAAAGCTCTGTCACAGCACCATTGGCGCGCATCTGGGGAATCGATCCTCGAATCTCTGGGAATTGAACTCGGGACCTTTTTGCTATGAGGCAGACCACAACCAGAATTTGGTCTGAAAGTTAATGATATCGTATCACATTTTTCCTACAGCTAGCATGCTAACTGTGCACTTCCTGATTCTCAAATATTAAAACACTTTATAATTAGATGTAGACAGTACACAATGGACTTATTTTGACCTCAAGAGCTGCTTATATCTGACAAACTTTGCTCAAATACGTGGAAAGAAATCAGCTACAGGCCCTTTAAGATCAGACGTGGAAGGGTCACCGGGTACGAATGAAAATATGTTCAGATCCCATTTTACTCGATCGCTTCTCGCTTCACATACATATTTCTTTTGTGCCCTTTAGCAAGCTCACACCTCACATGACAGAAGAAGGCATGAATAATAGCCGTGCGGACAAATTCCCATGGTTCATAGTAGGGGTTGAGAGCTTTCCATGTTTGCTCAGCCTGCGTTGAGCAATACAGATTTTCAATGGGGAGAATCAGATGTGTTTAAATAAAGGTATGCTGGGAGTCACAGGATTGGATTTTGTTGTGGAGACCTGTGCAGCTGTGCAAACATGGGCCAGTAATCAGTAACCAGGCCAAATGTTATCTGAGAGAGGCTGTTTATGGAGAAAATGAGCCTTCAAATCGACGGAAACGCACTAATAATCACAAACTACAGCTCAGGAGATTAGAGTTTGTGTGATGGTGTGATGTTTCACTTTGTTGAGCCGAGATAGTGCAGGTATCATTTATCAAGTTGTAGTCAGGTCACGCTGAAGTGCGTATTGAGTCCAAGTCAAGTCCTCTTAAACTATTCCAAGTCATTAATTCCCATTGTTCACCTGTAAACGGCCCAATACACCTGTTACAGATTATTTCACCATCTCTAGTTCCATCTAAAGATAAATCATAACTTCAAATATTTATTCTCATTACAGGTTTCTCAAGTTTTTACACACAACACGACTGAACAAATCTTATACTGTACTTGCATAACTATAAGAACTTTGCCTGGCATCTTATTTCTTAAGCTGCGTTCAGACCACCGTATCAGGGCGTCCATTTTACAGGTAAAGTATTAATCCGCATTAATCAGTCAGGGACTACTCTCCAGTGATGTAGCGACGTCATTATCCAGAAGAAGGAGAAGAAATAGAAAGACCTGGAAGCATTGATCCATGTCCGGGAGCCAGTGATGAAACTGGCCAAACTCAGAACTCAGAATATCACCGACCCAGACACGCCGTCGCCAATCGCCTCTGCTGACAGTTTTAATGTAATAAATACACTCTCTCAACCTGATCTCTCATCGCTCACAAAGAAGGTGTCTGCCCTCAAATGCAAAGGTGTCCAACTAGAGGAGTCCAACACGTTTTTCACAGCTTTAGTATTTGTCTTACAGAAAAAATCCACACCTCAAGCCAGAACCAAATGGATGAATGAAACCAAACACTTCTGGTGTGTTTTTGATGAGGTAACAGCATTATAACATGTCAAAAAGGTCATAAGAGTCAATTCTGTGTAATATAGGACCTTTAACAGAGATTCAGTGTTTGCTTATTGATTCTGCAGAAATCCGTGATGTTTCAGTCTCGTGTTATATTCCTTTTTCCCTTGTAATCTCATATTTGTTTTGATACATGTATGTCCGTGATTGGCTAATCCACCTGTCAATCATGCCCATCTGAACTGTTCTGGATCGCAGGCAAGTACCTCTGAGCCTCAGGAAATACGTGGTTTGAATTTTCCCAGAATTGTTGCGTCACAAGTGGAAACCCTGCACAGTTTTTAAGTTCATAAACCTTCACCTGACCCGTTCAAAGCAAATTATTATCATCGTGGTATCGGAATTGGTATTGAGTCTATTCATCGGCACTAAAATTGAGTTATAATGAATCAAAATAACTGAGCGTCAATTATGTAAGTGAATCTTTCATGCAATTTATACAAAAGATATAGTACTGGACTTTAGGGATGGGCGATATATCGGTTCCAGTATTGGTATTGACCGATATTCAGTGCTGATTTTTTTTTTTTCTCTCTCTGTGGGCCCTTTTTGAAAACGCTAATGAAGAAAACTGGAAATAGAAGAACTGTATGTTTACATAAATATCCAACAAATTATTTTATACCCCATATTAATACATGTTGCTATTATTTTGACAAAAGTGAAAAGTGCATTTGTGAACTTTAATTTAACTTAAAGAAGCACTGTGTAACTTTTCTGGTGGAGGGTCCGTCACCTGCTTTATTGCTTTGCCTAGAATGTTCCATCGCATGACTTTAAACATATCCATCAAGCATTTATTCATTACAGGTGCTTCTATTGCTCAAAAATACTTATGGGGTGACTTTCCACGAATCTGAACTGTCATGTAGCGTAATGCTGTAACCTGCTTGTCTCCCTTGTGATAAATAGGTTTAATCTGTACTGTGGAACATTCTAGACAAAGAAATAACATCTCCATGGAGACAAGTCGGTAGCGGACCCACTAGAAAAGTTGCGCAGTGCACCAAGTGAATCCTACGTGCGTTTCCAGACAGTTGTAGTACTGAATTGGAGCAAAACGCTGGTCCATATGAGTGAGACCCTCCACAGTGCGTCCTATAGCGTACCCTCGGACTCAAATCCTCTGCTTTGAGCCTTTCATGGTCCTGGCAGATTTAGGTTTCCTCTGCGAACAAAGCCACACAGATCCACTAAGTTCACCTTTGTACTGCGCATAGCTGGGGTTTAGCGTCCCCAGGTGATGGCCCTCCCTGCACACCGCCACACTGCAAAAATCAACGCAAATCTCTTCACATTTTTTCCAGTCGCTTTGAAAATTTAATCTCTGCGAACAAAACGTACCACACTCTTGTAAAAAGGACAATTTGTGGTTCAAACATACACAGTTATCAGATTTATAAAGTTATGTAACCATCATCCAAACACTGTCCAGATCATACTGTTTTTGATGTCACTTGATGTCATTTAGGTCACAAAAAAATAACATTTTCAGATCTGTGCTTTTTAGCACAGATCTTTCGAAGTCTCTGAATGAAAACAGGTTTTCTCTACAGAAGTCTTTTACGTTTTGTTTCTAGTGCTTCAGTGTCTGTCTATAAAATCTGTTCATATTGTGATTCTGTGCGTTCAGTTCTGTCCTTTGTGTGTTTGGTCTATGGCGTTTGGTGTTGTAGATTTTTAATTTCTCTATGTGCAGCACTTTGGAAACAGTCTTTAAGTATGAAATGTGCTATAGAAAGAAAGTGTACTGGATTTGTTAAGAGTGTGCAGTATTTGTGTACACAGACTACAGCACGTGCAGAGAGAGTGGTACTGCGGTATTCTGTTTAAATAGTTGATCGTTGTGTTTTGAGTTCTGAAAAAGTGTTTTGTCGTTTTGATCTGAGAGATAACTTTGAAAATGGAGACAGAGTTGTGCCAATATGACAGGAGTATTTGCTCCTTGAGTGACAAGTTTGGAAATTTGAGCTGAAATTCAGACTAGTGTCAAAGCGACTGAAAAAGAAAACTGTAAATGAGTGGAATTCATAACTTGGTTTACTACTAAATGTACTGAGTTTGTGTGGTGGGAGTATTGGCTTTGATTTCAGAGATGGTGCTGGTCTTTCAAATGGGGGAAGCTTATATTTAAGTTTAATTGATTATTATAGGGCATTATTATAGTTTTCATGTACAATGACTGACTGTATATATCTTGTCTAATTGTTTGGAACATTCTACATGGATCGACAAGTTATATGTGGAATATTAGAGCCAAAGGAACAACATTTCCTAATAATATGAAACCATTCATCTTTTTTTTTTTTTTTATGTATTTGATCTTCACGTAAAATTTCATCTTGGAATAAACAAATCATCTTCCACTGGCCACACTTTTAGTAGGAATCAGGAAAAAGAATATTGAAACCATGGCCAAATAAATGAAATATGAATAAATACATTTTTTGCAGTGCATCTGTAACCACGGAGATGGATTTAGATAGACCCAGGCTGCGGGGCATCCGGGGAGAGGGCTCAGTAGCTTTTGTGGTGACTCTCTGACAGTCCACCACACCCCCACACCCCCCTGCAGCCCTCCCACCCTCGACCGGCTTCACCTGTGCTGGGGTCCCGGGGCGGGGGGAGACTGTTCAGCTCCACATCCCACTGGGCTCTGAGGCCTGGGGACAGAGGTGAGCTGAAGCCATCGCCGGCTGAGGAAATAACTGTACAAATAATGTGTCCTTTACACAGGGCTGTTATGCTAAATCAAGTTGCTCCTTGGAGCTCTGGCTGCAAATCACTTTCTATTGAAAAACTGTGGCCCTTCTCTCTGTAAATGCTGCTGTCAGATGGTCATTTTGGTCTTAAAAATGTTCGTATTAACCCACTCAACTTGATCCTGGGGGTTATTTCACTATTTTGTCCATTAATCAAGATATGAATGTTAATAACAGAGGTTTGATTGACAGCGTTGTTGCTAAGTGCCTGTGGATTATTATGTTGTAATTTGGACATTTTAACTCACAAGATTAATCTAAAATGACTTAATAAAAGAAATAAGATCGCTGACTT
Organism: Taenioides sp. WSHXM2023; assembly: GCA_029959045.1. Classification (NCBI taxonomy): domain Eukaryota; kingdom Metazoa; phylum Chordata; class Actinopteri; order Gobiiformes; family Gobiidae; genus Taenioides; species Taenioides sp. WSHXM2023. The sequence goes on along the minus strand of CM057102.1, from coordinate 5,330,131 downwards.
CTGTGTTAGAAAACGCCAGTGCCCACTGGGAGCTGACATTGCCATAAATGTCATCACAACCATGGCTGTGGGAAGTGGGCGTGCTGTGGGGGTTAAATTGGAGATGAAAAAAGTACGTCACAGTAGATGTGCAATATGCCGTCTTGAAATAAGCGATTAAAGAATACTCGAATGCACGATCACCCCAAACGCACTGTCCAGAGGGTAAATAAAAAGGGGCAACAACTATAATATAAAGCTCTGAAAAGTCTATTTTGCAGAATGGGTCTGCTTTAAGAACATTTTGCTGTATGAGCGTCACTGAATCTAACTAACTTCCCCGCCCACCTTCACCTGTGCTACTGTCCCAGGCTGGGGGAGGGGGGGCCTCGGGAGAGAGGTTAACTGAAGCCAGCGCTGTCTGAGGAAACAAAGGCCGCAGGTCAGGAGCCGGCTCTTTTGATGCCGACTCGCTCCGCTCAGACCACTGCCAGACCGCTTTGTCTCACCTGGGCCCTCCGTACCCCCGAGGCACTCCGGCCCCCACAATGGAGTCACTTACAAAGCTCCCAGCGTGTATGGGCTGCCAGTCAGCGCAGGGGACAGGTTTCAAAGGGAAGGCAAAGGCAGCGGTCCCCAGTGGCGAGACAGATACGGGGGCCCTTTCAGAGCTGGGAGCGGGGACACTGCCCAACAGCTGCAGGGGGACAAAGAGGCCGAGGAGATCCATAAACACAGGGATATGAGACAGCAAGTGCCTGGACTCTATCTGAGGATGGATGTCATAAGTGGAGGATAGTAAAATCAGTTAATCAGTAAATAGTAAATCCCTTGTGGATCAATAAAGGTTGTCTAAGTGTGCATTAAGGTTGGATTTTTTTAAATAGTGCAGATTTCTGTCAGGTCCTTGGTATTTTTTTAATAAATGCTGTTGTTTTTTTTAGCCTTTGTCAGTATTGCAATACATTGTGCACCTCTACTATGCATAACATTTGCCAGGTTATGATTCATGGTGTAGCATTTCTACTGTAACTGATGGTGTGGTATGCAAGCTCCTTCAGGTGGTACTTGGACAGTTCTTCAGTTTGTGGATTTGACATTCATTTATATTTCATTTGATCCACTTCCTTGTTCTCGTTTGGATCATTTCCTGTTTAGATCTACAGTGGAAATGATGTAGCCCAGTTATAGACCTGGTTTAGATCTGCTGAAAAAAGGTAGGTAGTGAGAGAAATGTAATTAAACTCACAGTGTCAAGAAATGTGGCGTTACTCATTGACTGGTGGAGTTGTCAAAACCTTTGGCACAAGCAAATAGTATAGTGTCATAAAACTACTCTTAACAGAACTATTTTGTCCAAAAGTCACTCAAGAGAACTCCACACTTGTTCTTCTTGTTCTGTTCTTCTGTGAATGTTCAACCTGGAGTGTGCACGAGCAGGTGCAGGGCAAATACTGCAGAGCATTCTCACACCTTTAAACTCTTTACAACAGGCTTTATGTTCTCAGTGTAGCTTCAAGAAAGAAAACAACTTCACCAGACCACTTTGAAGTACACAGAGCTCCCATTTTGTGCCATATTCAGGGTTTATGAACTTTGGATGATAGGTTTGATAGTTTACAACTCAACCTATTCTGTGGAAAGACAAATAAAACAAATTATAACTATAATTCTCAGTGTGCGTACATGCATATATGACCTTTACTATAACAAGATTGGTGGGCATTTTGAAAAGGGGCAGGGCTCTGTTATGTGAGCAGCTGACACATCGAATGAGACCAAAATGACCAAGCTCACAGCAGCAGTTACAGAGAGAGGCGCTACGTTTTTTCAATACAAAGTCAACTGGAACAGAAGTTGATGGAGCCAGAAGCGTGCCCATGCTCACATCCGATTTGGAACATGTCTTGTCATGATTCATGTTTTGTAGTCATTGTTGTTGCATATTTTGGTGTATCTTATTCCTTTAGTGTAGTATGCCCTTAGTGTTTTATTTTGACATTTGTCCTGTCAGTTTGTTGCTTTTAGTTTCACTTCCTGTCTGTTGATTGTTTTCCCCGCCCTAATGTGTTACACCTGGGTCTGTGTGCATATACCCTGTGTTCTCCTTTGCCCTTTGTTGGTCCATTGTCATTATCAGTGTCTTGTCTCGTCATGTCATGGTCGTGTCGATTTTGGATTTTGGTCATTCTTTGTTTGTTATTAAAGGACTTTAAGAGCAGCCCTGCATTTTGGGTCCTCCCTTTGTTTCTACATGACAGAATGGACCAACCAGATCAGACCCAAGCAGCCTGTTCTCCTTTTTCTATTTTTTGTTAATGTGTGGGAAGTGGATTGTCTCCTGCAGCTGCTCTGCAGCAGGCCCAGGACTATGCCTGCAATGAGTTTGCCACCTCCAGAAGAGTTACAAGGAGGAGACATGGGGCTTGCAGGTGGCAGCCCAGCCCTGCTTGTGCACCCCTCCTTTCTCCACCTCAGCTCCCACCTGCTTCACAAGAGCCACTGTTGTCCAATGCCATTACAGACTGCCCACCACCCCTGGATCCTATTCCGTTGGAGTCTTTTTTGGAACTTCCCGACCTCGACCCGCCTGCCTCTGTTCCTGAGCCACTGCTGGACACATCTCTCCGTCCGGGGTGGTCGTTTTCCTATGTCCCTGCTGCAGCTTCGCTGGACACAATTCTCCGTCCAGGGAGTTTGCCTCCAGATCTTAGTCCTGCTCCTCAATCAAGTTTGGCTCCAGACAACATATCTCTTCTAAGTTCACTGCCTTTCCAGGACCTGCTTATATGCCTCTACAGCCACTGAATTTCCCTGGGCTGCCTCCATGGCCACCTGACCCCTCGAACTGCCTTTGCCTTCCTGACCCCAGATCATTCTGACTGTTTTCAAATCTCTTGTCCCTCCTCCAGGCCCCCCTCCACCCTCCCGAGATCATTGTGGCTCTTTGGGACGTCTGGGAGCCGTCCCTTGAGGGGGAGGTACTGTCATGATTCATGTTTTGTAGTCATTGTTGTTGCATATTTTGGTGTATCTTATTCCTTTAGTGTAGTATGCCCTTAGTGTTTTATTTTGACATTTGTCCTGTCAGTTTGTTGCTTTTAGTTTCACTTCCTGTCTGTTGATTGTTTTCCCCGCCCTAATGTGTTACACCTGGGTCTGTGTGCATATACCCTGTGTTCTCCTTTGCCCTTTGTTGGTCCATTGTCATTATCAGTGTCTTGTCTCGTCATGTCATGGTCGTGTCGATTTTGGATTTTGGTCATTCTTTGTTTGTTATTAAAGGACTTTAAGAGCAGCCCTGCATTTTGGGTCCTCCCTTTGTTTCTACATGACATGTCTATTTATATATATGAACTGACATCAGCCAAATATAACAAATGTTTTCTTAATAAATAAAATTGAATTGTACCTGAATTATCTTTTATATCATAAGGCCGATCTCAGCAGTTCACTAAAACACATTAGGTAATTCCAGGTTAATAGCTCTGTGAGACATGGCTAAAGCTGAGACAAAATGATTTAATGTTTATCGTCAGCTTTTTCTGCATTTATTTCACTTCTCTGCACCTCTGTGATGCATTTAAGAATATCTTCCATCTTTACACGAGATCCAATCATCTGTAGCTCCTCCTTAGCTAAAGTGGACCAGGATCTAAAGCAAGCAAGACCACTGTGGAATCTAGCACCCTTCAGGACAATAAAACCGTGTGACAGTTCTCTTCCATTGTCTCTCAGCCGTTCCCATCTCCACTGTAGGCTGTAGGTGCATGTGCTGTGTGTGGCAGGGGCCCCGGGCGAGGGCCCCGGGTGAGGGCCGCGAGGGCTGGAATGTGACGGCAGCACTGGGGGCCTCGCCGGTGCTAATGGATTAACAGGGCAGCTTGGCATGCTAATGGAGATGGTCTGTGATGTAATGAGCTTCTAATTAGGTCACCTCTGAGCTTGACCCTGGTGTAATGAGGGGGCTGCTGCGGGCGGGGGAGGGGCCAAATGATAGCACCCTGACCTGCAGGTGTGAACCAGCCCGGCCCGTAAACGGTCTGGGACATTCCACGCATTCCCAACACAGCATCCCCTCCTCCTGCTCCGGCCCCGTGCACGACTCCTACACACACACACACATACACACACACACTGCCACTGTGCAGGCTCGGAGCAGGAAGGCTACATCTCGGACTGGGTTACACCATGAGGAAGTCTTCACTGGAAAAGGGATGTGACGGTGTGAACAAGAGCTAAAAGATGCACTGGGGACACTATTTAAAGACAGTGTGTAACTTTCTGCAAGTAGTGCGTCACCACAGAATTCCAGAGAAAGTTCAAACAATACTTTGGAACATTCTACATGGAGATAGATACATTTTATGCGGTAAGATTATAGCAAAAGGAACAACATTTCCATGGAAACAAGTGGGTGGAGGCAAAATCAGAGTCAGTTTTGTGGAGATGTCGACAGTAGCTCAGTTGGTTGAGCATTTGACCTCTTCTGATCCGAAGGCTGGAGGTTTGAATCCCGCTCTTGACATAAACATCTTTTGTTGATCCACAGGTTGGTGGTGTGATTCCAGCTCCCACAGATGAATGCTGTTGTTGTGTCCTTGGGCAAGACACTTAACCCCCCTCGCCCCCAGTGTCTGCGTACACTGGTGTGTGAATGTGTGTGTGAATGGGTGAGTGGCTCTTTGATGTAAAGTGCTTTGAGTGCCTTAAAGGTGGAAAAGCGTTGTATAAAAATGTGACCATTTGCCATTTTAAAAGTCACTGTGGTTTTAAAAAGCAAAATATTGATCTGAAGTGGATTCTTAATAGAAACAGGTCCACTGACTTCCTGTTCCAAACAGCAGTATAGTGTTGTTTCACTGTGTTTTTAGTCATTTCACCGTAACAGCAGTGCTGTAAACTGAAATAACTGACATTTTCTGAGCACTCAAGTCTCAGGTACAAGACATTACTCAAACATTCATGAATAAGTCAAAATACAACTCTGAGTAAACTCGTGAGCATGTGTGTAGAATCCCTCAGTCGTCCAGGTAGAATCCATAGCAAAAGGAGAAATTTAATTTGTCAACTGGACAGAGTTTATTTGGTGAAATACGTTTCACAGCTCATCCAAGCTGCGAAACGTATTCGACCAAATAAACTCTGTCCAGTTGACAAATTAAATTTCTCCTTTTGCTATAATGTGAGCATGGTTAAAGTGGACTTTACATAGCAAGTCTCCTTTAAGTCCTCATTTCTGCTGCTTTTAACACTCACTTCCTTTTGATAATATGATTTCTTTGGCAAAGATAAAATTTAACTACTACACAACATTTAATATGGAGCTACAGCCTACAAATAAGGTAGTTGCACTTCACTGTCCCCATATGGAAATATGTTCTCTGCATTTGACCCATTCTTCAATGCCAGTGTCAGGAGCAGTGGAACAGATCTTGAGCTAATCTCGGTCATGACCAAAGATTGTAGGTATAAATGCACATAGCTAACCAAGCTAGCCGCCGCATTCCAAACGGGAAGTGAGCATGGGTGCGCTTCCGGATCAATCGACTCTGGCTCCAATTCACTTTATATTGAAAACACATTGCCCCTCTCTGTAACTGCTCCTGTCAGGCTCCTCGTTCTGGTCTTAAAATGTTTGTATAAACCCGTTCTCCATGAGTCTGGTGTTTTTATTACACTATTTTGTCCGTTAATCATTTTCCATTCTTAATAATGAACTCTGCTCCAAATTCACCCCATAACTTCCAGCCACGATGAGCTTCATTTGACTGGAGCCAAATGCTATGGGTGTCGCACTCTTTTAGTCCACTTCTTTACACAGTCTATGATCATAACTACTTTAGCTGGAGGGTTTGAGCTATTGTGTTATGTTTTGGGTCTTAAACCAGACTTTCTTTCCTCAACACATGGAGCTCATATGGGTTTTGCCTTTAATAAACATGTTTTTGTGAAAGAGAAATTTAACAAACCCGGCGCAGCAACCTGGCAAGCAATGACATAAATATTTGCACACATTTAAGTCAATTACACCAACTCTTATAATTGGGCTGGAATTGGCAATCCTGCGAATTTCTCCCGCTGCCTGATACCACCCAAACACCGGCTCATAAAACAAACCTTTATTTGCTGTGCCGACGTGCCGTTGAGCAACTCCATGAGGCGAGGTTGGGCTGCCAGCTCTTTGGGTTTACGGCCGCACGGTTGGTCCGATGGCGCGATTAGTTCATCTGAGTTTTACAATGCGGTCTGCAGCTTTCTGTTTACTTTTCACCCCTTGTGTGTTTGTCTAATGAAGTGGAATTAGAATGATTAAGTTTGACGGAGGAACATTTGGTTTCACTTACAGCTTATGGAAGTATTTGCCTCTCAATGTGTTTGCGTTGGAGACAGACCAATCAGAAATAGCCAGCACAGAAGCCCCGTAGTGTTGGCTTGATATCGGACTGGCTATTACGTGTTAAAGGTACATTGTGTAACTTTTCCTGTGGTGGGTCCATCAAATGTTTTTTCTCCATGGAGATGATATTGCTTTGTCTGGAATTTTTAACAGTATGGTATTAAACCTTTCTATCTTCTTGGATACCAAACCAGACCAAGTTACAGGTCAGATCTGTGGAGAGGCGACCCTGGTCACTGTCAGAATGTCTGTTTTTCTAGGTATTTTTGAGCTCTAAAACCACCTGTAATTGAATAAATGCAAAGTAGAGCTGTTTAATGTGACACTATGGAACATTCCAGGCAGAGCGATGACATTTCCATAGAAACAAGCAAACGGACCCAACCAAAAAGTTACACAATGAACTTTTAGCAGTATTATGCAGGTCATAGGAACTAAAGAGTCTGAAATATTACAAAAGCTCATACAGTACAAGCAGCAGAAATGCCAATATCCTGGTTGATGTAATGATTACTGGTACTTGGCCCAGAAGGTTTCACAATCTTTCAATTTTCTTTTTATTTATACAGCAGTTACTTGTAGAAAAAAAGGAAAATAAATGCTCTTTCCAGAATCTGCACTTTAAAAGTCTTATATTACGCAAAATGAACTTTAAGCCATGTTCTAATGTTGTTACCTCCTCAAAAACAGATCTGGAGTTATGTTTTGTTTCATGCACACGTTTGAGTAATTCTTTATTATTAGTTTGTCTACATCTCCAAACCTCAAAACGCTCTGTTCCACCTTGTGATGTCATGAAGTAATAGTTTTCAAGTTAACAGCTCCTTTTACCTTCAATTCAGTAGAGACAATTCCAGGGCTGAAATCATCCAAATGAATCTAGTGAAGTTGGAATTTAAAAACACTGTGGAACACTTCCTGTATTACCACGTGACATCACAAAGGAGTGTTTTCTGTTTGAAAGAAGAACTCAGCCTAAATTTGCAGAATTTGTGTGTTAATCGTGTAAATTAAACAAAACACAACTCCAGCTGTAGCATTGAAATCAGCATCTGAACTGAAAAATTCTGATCATCCCTAATAACTGGCCCATGTTCTAGTTCTTGCTTATCATGTCCTCGGGAGCACGCAGGATTAGGAAACTAGTGATGGGAAGATAGATACCAATATATCAATACTGACTGAGGTATCGAAAAGTATGGATTCTTGTGCAAAAATATCAATACTTAAAATTTCTGGAAATAGATTGTTTCTGTTTCAGTTTATCTGCACATAAAAATGTTGGGTAAGTTAGAACTGGAGTGGAGGAAAAGTAATGATGCCAAGGTAGAAAAGAAATAAAAACGTTTCAAGGCATTTCAATACAAAATATTGGTATTGGATAGTGTGATACTTACCATAGTATTACTTGGTATCAGATCTAAACAAAAATCACTAGTATCATCCATCACTGCCCCAAACAAGAGAGCAAGCTTAATGGTTCCTGTATAATGTATTTGAACAGGGTCTGAACATAGACTGTGTAAAGAAGTGGACTAAGTGAGTGTAACGTCATCCATAACGTTCAGCTCCAGTCAAATGAAGCTCACCGAGGCTATAAGTTATAGGAGCGAATTTGAGCCAAGTTCAATATCAGGAATAGGAATTTATTAATGGACAAAATAGCCAATTAAAAACACCAGGATCATGTAAAGTGGGTTAATATGAACATTTTAAGATGAAAATGACGGGGCTCACAGTTACAGGGAGAGGGCTCACTTCCTATTTGGAACACAGCGGCTAGCGGGTTAGCCATGTCCATTTTAGGGCTGCAACTAACGATTATTTTCATAATCGACTAATCGGACGATTAATTCAACGATTAATCGATTAATCGGATAAATGGCACTTTTTTGCAATTAACTCCTAAATGTTGTTTATTTATGTATTTATTTATCAAATAACAGATTTTACTGACTGCAATGCTTTATTATATTTTGCACCGACTGTGTGTCTCGGGTCTACATACGTGTATACTACAGACATGATAGCTATGTCTATGACTACACGAAGTGTAGTTTTCCCTTATCACAGATCCCATTTCAGCGCTCATGTTTTCATGGCGAAATCGCGCAACACGACGGCAATAAGACATCCCAGTGACGGGAATACATAGTTAAAAGCCAAGACAGACAACAGTGTTTATGCCAATACCATGCTCGCTCATAAGCTAACCTACCGGGGTGAGTCTTTATCTTCGAGTACTCCGACATGTCTTCTCTTCAGATGTTCGTGCATAGTGGTTGTGCTCCCGTGCTAAGCAAAGTCCATCTTGCAAATGTTGCATGTGATTCTTTGCTTCACCTTGTCAAGAGTGAAATGCTCCCATGTTTTTGAAGTTTTAGGACGATCACGCGCCTGTGCCGAACAGGACGCAGCCATCTTTGTTTGGGATAGCGCAGGGAGATGCGAACTTACTGCGCATGCGCACAAGTACGGGGAGACGTGCCCTGTGGAAAGCTCACCAGAACGCTCGTCTCAGCAGCTTTGAAGCTACAACTAATGTTGGAAAACACTCGCGATTAGTTGCCGACAATAATCGATGATTAAATTCGTTGGCAACAAATTTAATCATCGATTTTTATCGATTTTATCGATTAGTTGTTGCAGCCCTAGTCCATTTATATATAGTCTATGTCAGTTCTCTTTCCTCACTTCCTTTTCCTTGATTCCTCTCCTCAACCCTCCATTTTTCAGCTGCCAATCAAATGTGCCATATTGTGTGGTGTCCCAAAGAAAACCACGGAATGATGGAGTAAACATGAGGGAGGCTTCAGAAGGCAGACATCAGAGAAAAGAATCAAACTTTACTGGTCTCAGTCATGGAGCTATTAAGATAACTGGATAGGGTATTTCTGCTTGTAGCTGTCTTGAGTTGGCGTAATGTCCACTCATTGTCTTGAATGGGCGGTCATGTTTAGACCCCGGGCCTTGGATTCTATATCCTCTCCTCCCTGGGTCTCCTCTGTGGGTGGGACTTCCTCACCCATTTCCTGCAGAATCGAGGGAAGGAATCAAGGAGAAGGAGAAACCTAAAAAATCTGCACCAGGGAGTACAGGTGGAAATTAGCTCTGATGGTACAGCTTGGCACAATGCATCTCTCCTGTTAAGGTAGATTGTGCACTGTCCCTGTCTCATAAATAAATAAATAAATAAATAAATAAATAAAATGAAATAAGGAAGCAAGGAAAGAGAAATGAGACGCAGCCAATGGGTCAGAACACATTAACATTTCTGTAACTAAATGTTTTCAAGTTTTATTGCTAGTAATATGTAAAAATCTCTCTAGATAAACAGACATGGCTTTGGTATGTTAAGGCATATCTGAGAGAAGTTTTCCGCATTTGAATGTTTGATCGGACACACCAGTCACAGATAAACAGCTGTAATTGGTTCATTCAAACATTTCACCATGAAAACACCACACAGCTCCTGCTGTAAAGAAGGAAGGAGCATCTGATCACCCTTATCACCAACATGTTAGCCTGAGACCTGACTGTGAGCCAGCTGATAGCATCATGGAAACTACAGATACCAAATGAATCTGTGATCAGTGGAATGAATGCCTAGAGCTGGCCGCTAAATGAAAGTAGAATTTTTGTCGGTCTGTCCCAGCACAGGAAATGCATGTGTACCTGCTCACACACGTCACCTGTTTACTGTACAACCTGATAGGATCACAGCGGGTTATCAGACGAGGAAAAGGAAGGACAGAAAGTGGAGCTTCAGGCCAATGACAAACACCAATAGACACTTAAAGGAACAGAGCATTTTGAGCTTTGTAGATATAGCCATTCTAATAATGAAGGGTTACTCAGACATGTGTAATGAAACAAAACAACTCCAGGTACGTTTTTGATGAGGTAACAGCATTCTAACATGGCGTAAAGCTCACAAGAGGCTGCCAATCTGCACCTTCAGCCACACTGTCTACTATCCAACAATTAAACGCCATATACTGGGCAAGGTGGAGGAAAGTGTATTGCTTAAGAACACAATTAGCGCTGAGCCACTATTGCCTCACTGTGGCCTCTGCTTAGCTTTTGAGATCAGAAGATTGGCATTGGTAAGCAGGTATGTATATTTTACACTTCATTTTGCTAGCCTAGTATAATAAAGTTACTGGTAATATCCATTGGCAGTGGTCTGTATGTAAAACGCTGCTCTCTTATTTGCTAAGAAAGTGAAATTCGAAAGTCATACCAATCACCATTCCAAATTATACTGTATAAAATGACTAATATTATGCAAAATGTACTTTTTAAATCTTTTAACCAGGTTATATTGTTGCATACCTTGAGTTGTATTTTACTTCATTCGTATTTGTTTATAATCCCATTCATCCAAAATCATCTCCTCTTGCCCAGATTGTTGCGTCACAGTTAAAATTCTGTATTTCTCCTGCACAGTTTAGCCCATAAACCATCACCAGATTCATACTGCAGGCAAATTGGGTTTAGATGCGGCTCAATTAGCACAGCATCCACCGGGAGAATAAAGACGTCGTTTGTTTATTTTAGCATTGTTCATTCCCGTTGCTGACAGCAGAGGGAGCTCCAATGCCTAAATATTGGAAACAAGTGTGTTTAATACAGGTATTATTTTAAGTTAGAAAATGTGAAATCTCAGGGTGACCAAAAGCATGTTTAAATGGAATTAAAGATACAAGCGTGTTCTTTAAACCTGATGTTTCAAACAGACGTGTCTATGTCTCACCTGGCATGTCAGGAGAACGGTTCCATTGGTCCAAAGAGCTTTCTACCATGTTATAATGTTGTGTAATGAAGAAATGCCCGAAGAGGTCCATGCATGTTTGAGTAATTTAGCGATCTCTACCGGGCTCTATTCAAACTCTCCTTATGTTATCTGTAAGATTCTGTGCAATGCTCCGCCCACAAGCCCACGTCACCCACACGACAATTCACCATAAATATACAAAAAAACATGGTACAAAACTGTACACAACAACTTCACAAACCTGATGCGATGTGCAGTATTTTCATTAGTGGTATGCACACTGATTGTGCTCTGAAGGGCGAGTGAATTAGTGTGGAGAGCAAAAGTAAGGGACACTCAGCATCAAAAATGAAAGTGAAACTTAATAAAATATGTTGTTTCTGCAAATATAGTATTTTCCAAACAATAAAAGGTAACACAGTGATCTAAATATATTATGTGTTAACAGTTAATACCCCATAGAAGTAAAATACCCCCTCATTAAGGGATTTGCAGTGGTTTATAAGCACTTTTCCTGTCCAGAGCAGAACAACCAGCATGCTAATAGTGCACTTCCTGATTATCAAACAATACCACTGGGCCCTTTAATGTTGTTTTGACTGTGTAGGTGTCTGGAGCTGTGAGGGCAAGGAGGTGAGTGTGCAGGACGTCCCCTCGGTCACTCCCCCATCGGCCCTCTTCTTTTTAGGGGCCTAGACTCATTAAGGCTTCTATAAATGGAGGGGCCCTAATGAGGGACTTTATAGGGCTCTCCCTTAGCCCCCAGGGAGCACTCAGACGGAGGCTAGGAAGTCGTCTGTCCTGATAGTCTGGCTCTATCTTAGCGGTGGTCCGGTCATGCCCAAAGCCATCACAGCTTTCCTCAATCTCAGAATCAGACCTGGGTACTACTCACTTACATTTACTAGAGTAACTTTTTAAAGAAATTGTACTTTTCTAGCAGCATATTTTTACTTCTACTTGGGTAATATTTTTTTTGTGAAGTAAAAGTACTCTTCAGGAAAAGTTGTGGTTCCTCTACAAGTGACAAAAGCTTTATGTGACATTTGAACATGTGTGTTTCTTGCATCCTTTGAAAATACCAGATTTTGTGCAAATTTAAATTACACTGACTTACTATAAATAAATTATCACATATATATGTTTGAAACCAATGACCCTTGGTGAACAAAATTAGTGACATGAACCGTAGCATATTTGCGTTACTCACTATTTTTGGTCATCTCTTCTCAAACATCTGTTAAATTGTTAATTTCAATTGACCAGGCTAATGCTAGAAGCAAAATTAGCATAATTTAAAGGTGGGCAATGTAATTTTTTAGTGAAGAACATCTTCATGGGGGCCAGCAGATAGCATGCCCTTTACCAGAAAAGTTACATTTTTCACCTTTAAATCCAAGCCAACTATTATCAAACTTTGCTGTGACATTAGCATGCTAACATACAAATGTGAAACACTTTTAAGCACAATACATTAACAGGCATGCTTACGCGCTAATGCTAACAGCTCAGTCAGGTAAACACAATACATTTACAGGTATGCTAACGTGCTAATGCTAAAGGCTGAGTGAGTTAAACACAATACAAACCTGTAACGTATGTCCTTTGTCTGCGCCGCGTCCCTCTGCTGTAGATTGTGATATGATAAGTGTCAGCTGGGCCCATGCTGCTTGTGGCTGTGTTAATTGCCTCCTTCCTCTGTCCCCTCTGGTCCAGCCGGCTGCGGTCTTTATGAGGCCCAGGCCCCGGACCCCCCGGCCCCTCCACGGCCCCTCCACGGCTCTTCCTCCGCTCTGCTCCTCGGGGCCTCTCTCTCACGCTGATGTCTCCTTTCTCCATTGTCCTCTGCAGGAGCTCTGGGATGGATCAAGGACACATGCCTGCAGAAGATCTGAACAAGTCTCTACCACTTCCATGAATCTTCAGACTTATTCAGACAAGAAGAGTCATGGAAAGAAATGGAATGAATCAGCAATTGTATTTATGTGAAATGTTATTGTTTCTGGCCTAAGTCAAGTCCATGTTTGAAACATAAAAAACATGGGTGATGTTAAGGAGAAGAAAGAAGAAGTTTTAACGTCCATAGGCCTGCCTCTCATGACTCACTGTGAATAATGCAAGGTAACCTAATTGACAACTTTTTTTTTGCTTTGCTTTCATAGTAAATTAACAATGACACTGTCATATTTCCTCCAAACCAAAATCATCCTTGTTTTGCTGCATTCTCACTGTTTGAGCAGTTTGCACATTCAGGCTGTCCACTTTCCAGAGCTCCACATTTTTGTCATCTGGTGCTTCTCCAGGTCAAATGACTTCACTACTTCACTATGACACGGCAAAATAACTTCAAAACTGACAGATATATCTTCTAACTTTTATTATCCTTTTTTTATATACATTGTAAAACACATGCACCTAGGGGCACCAATAAAGATTTTTTTTTTTAATGATTATTGCATAATAACCTATAATATCTTTAAAGGTGAACTATATATAACTTTTATGATGGAGGATCCTCTATCTGCTTGCCTCCATGGAAATGCGATTGCTTTTGCTGGAATATTCCACAGTATGAAATTAAACATCTACATCAACTTCTGTCTACACAGAGAAGCCCCTCTCTCAGCAAAAGTGCATATTTTTCAACTAAGTAGGAGTAGGTGTATGAGTTTAGCAATACAAACAATTTAAATTTGTATATACAAGATAAATCATTTCAGTGCTACTTTGGTAACACCTCTTCATTTACTATAGTCACTTATTTTCTTTTTAGGTAGACTCGTTTATTGATGAGATGTTTCAGCTGCTGTGAGCCTTTCTCACAGCTGTCACCAGTCTTGGTCATTTAAAGGCGCACTATGTCACTTTTCTGGTAGAGGACCCACCAGTTGCTTGTCTCCATGGAGATGTTATTGCTTTGCCTGCGATGTAAGCAGTATGGCATTAAATGTATCAATCTCCATAGAGACAAGCAGGAGACGCCACCAGGTCAATTTACAGACGAGATCTGTGAAGAGGCAACCCCACTCAAAGTCAGAATGCATATTTTTAGGTATTTTTGAGCAATAAAAACACCCATAATTTAATAAATGCATCTTATATAATTTTAATACCATACTGTGGAACATTACAGGCAAAACAATAGCGTCTCCATGGTGACCTACCCCTACCTGAAAAGTTCCGCAGTCCTGTACGGTGGAACATTACAGACAAAGCAGCAGCAGCTCTTTGAGCAGATGACGCACTCTCTTCACAGTTACATAATGCCCCTTTAAAGAAAAAAACACAAAACTATTTCCACAAGTCGTATTTTCACATGTGCACCAGCTTCAAATATCGCTCCATCCCCTTTAAGCGAATAACGCAGCCGTTCTTCCCGTTCATTTCAAACCACCATCCACAGCTCGCCCTTAGCGCCCTTAAGCGAACCACACCAGCCGCGCGCGTCTCGGCATGAGCTCGCGTCCCTGGTCTGGCTCACTGTTGTTTAAGTAGATAATGAAGATCCGTTTAATGCGTTGCCCTTGGTGATTAAAAACGTATTCATCAGCGTTGTGCCGGAGCGTGGTGAAAGCTAATCCCGGCGCAGATGTTTACCGTCGGGGTCAAGGGTCACGCACTGTTTACATCCATTCGGACATGTTTGGAGCTGGGACCGCTGCTGTAGGCTAAGACTTTAATCAAATTACACCTCCGCTCCATTCTGGCTCTTAAGAACTTTACTTTTTTGTCTCTTTTTGCGAGATTCAAAACAACTGTGCGTCTCTCTGCTAAGTCTGTCACTTCCTGCCTGAGGGGTCGGTACTTCCTGCCTGATTCGATCCAGAAGAGGGCTCCACTCGTGTTCACTAGTCGAAAACAGACGAGAAATGATTTGGAAGGAGATATGTAAAAGGGAGGAGGAAGAGGAGGGAGGGGAAGGAGAGGAGGAAGAGAGGACAAAGAAGAAGAGCAGGGAGGGGAAGAAGAGGCGGAAGAGAAGGAACAGGAGGAGCAGGTGGAAGAGGAGGGAGGAAGGAGGAGAGGAGGATGGAGAGCAGGGAGAGGAGGAGAGAGAGTAGGAAGAAGAGGGGAGGAGAGGAAGCAGGAAGAAGGGGAGGAGGAAGGAGTGGAGGAGGTTAAAAAGGAGGAAGACAAGAGAGGAGGGAAGGAGGGAAGGAAGGAAGAAGGGGGGGAGGAGGAGGAGGATGAAGAGAAAGGAGAGGAAGGAGTGAGGAGAGGAAGAGGTAGAGTAGGATGGAGAGGAGAGAGAGCAGGAAAATTAGGGAGAAGGGGGAGAAGGAAGAGGCAGAAAGAGGAAGGAGAGGAAGCAGGAAGAAGAAGGGGAGGAGGAAGGAGAGGAAGATAAAAAGGAGGGAGACAAGAGAGGAGGGAGGGAGGGAAGAAGGGGAGGAGAAGGATGAATGAGAGGAGGGAGAGAGGAGGAAGAGGAGGAGAGAGAAAAGGAAGTGGAGGATGAAGAAGAGGGAGGGGAGGAGGAAGAGGAATGAGAGGAGGGAGAAGAGGAAGGCCCAGGGGATCCTCGCAAACAAACAAGAAGTGATTTGGAATGAGACGTGTAAATACACACTCATCCAGGAAGCTCATTTTTGTAACTATGGCGTCATCTCTTCTAATGGAGGGAGAGAAGAGAGAAAGAGAGAGGGAGGAGGGAGAGAAGGACAAAGGAGGGAGAGGAGGAAGAGGGGTAGAGAGAGAGAAGGGAGAGTAGGAAGGAGAGGAGAAAGGAGAAGGAAGAGGAAACAGAAAAGAGGGAAAAGAGGAAGGAGGGGCAGAGGGAGGAGAGAGGAGGGAAGGAGGAGGGAGAGGAAGAAGAGAAGGAATATCTCAGGAGGATGGGAACAAGAAGTGAGACCAAAACAAATCCTGACTGGTCTCACTTAGACCTGCTCAATTACCAGGCGTAGTGTCAGCTCTGGTACAGATACAGAGGGAGGGAGAGGAAGAGGAAGGAGACGAGGAAGAGGAGGGTGAGGAGGAAGAGAAGAGAGAGGAGGAAGAGGAGAGAGAGAAGGGAGAGAAGGAAGAAGAGGCAGAGAAGGAAGAGGAGGCGCAGTGTCAGGTCTGGTACAGGTGCAGGGGTACAGGGAGAAAGAGGAGAAAAGAGAGGACAGAGAGGAGGAAAAGGAGGGTGAGGAAGGAAAGGAGAGAGAGGAGTAAGAAGATACAGGTGCAGAGGTATACAGGGGAGAAAGAGGAGGAAAGAGAAGAGAGAGAGGAGGAAGAGGACGGAGAGGAGGAAGAGGAGGTGTGGTGTCAGGTCTGGTACAGGTGCAGAGGCATAAAGGGGAGGAAGAGGAGAGTGAGGAGGAAAGAGGAGGAAAAAAAGAAAGAAGACACAAAGAAAGAGGTGGCAGTAGAAAGAAAGGAGAGAAAGGAGGGAAGAAGGAGATGAGAGAATGGAGGTAGAGAAGGAGGAAGAGAAGAGAAAGGAAGAAGAGGGAGAAGAAGAAGAGGAGGAAGAGGTAAGGTACAGGTGCAGAGGTATACAGATTCAGGAGAGGAGGAAGAGAAGAGCCCAACAACAGCATTGATCAAACCACCAACCTTTGGTTTAGCCAACGGAGCTACTGTTGCCCAGTCTGCACCGGTCTGCTTCAGTGAACCCTTCGACCACCACCAGCCCACGCACCACTGTCACACTAGGCAATGTGGGTGAAGTGTCTTGCCAAAGGACACAACAACAGTTTCCACTAAGGGGGAAAACAAAAGCAAAATTTTCACCGCACCCACATGTGACCAGTGATCTCAGGAGGTTTTTGCAAATTGAAAAGATAAACCGTACACTTACAGGCTCAACATGACAAGATTTGGCTTTTTGGTCACATTTATTTATTTTATGTATCTTTATTTGTATTGTCTGTTGTTTTTATTATTTTATTTTTATTTATTTATTTTTGGTTTGTTTGTTTGTTTGTCGGAGTTATAAAAACACAATAAAAACACTTTAATGGTGCATTGTGTAACTTTTTTGATGGAGGGTCTGCCAAATGTTTTTCTCCATGCAGATGTTGTTGCTTTGTCTGGAATGTTTCACAGTATGGTTTTAAACCTTTCTATCTCCATGGAGACTAAACCAGGCCGAGTTACAGGTCAGATCTGTGGAGAGGCGACCCCGCTCACAATCAGAATGTTGTTTTTCTAGGTACTTTTGAGCTATAAAAAAAACCCTGTAATTGAATAAATGTAAAGTAGAGCTGTTTAATGTCACACTGTGGAACATTCCAGGCAGAGCTCTGACATATCCATAGAAACAAGCAGATAACAGACCCTCCACCAGAAAAGTTACACAATGCACCTTTAATTAGACACTAACTAAACCTGACGGAGGGAGAGGACGTCATGGTGAAGGGTCCGGGTGTGACCCCGGCCCTTCCTGCAGGGAGCGACCGGAGACCCCACGCCGGCTCACGTTACCGAGGCGACGGAAATGTTTGGCTCTCCCCCTCCGAAAGAAAACATCATTAGGATCTGAGGCTGGATTTCACTTTTCCCTCACGTCCTCCAGCCCCAGACAGGACCATGGCCTTAGACCTGACCCCCAACCTGCAGCTCCAAACACCACACCGAGCTGGGGGAGGAAGTCAGTGTGTAACAAAAGACTCTGGGACATTTCTCTGTAGTTTTATTCAGATTAACAATTTGATTGGTATAAAATGTTGGTCAGTGGTTGAACAAATGTCTATTACCATTAATTTTTACAGAGAAATTTTGTGTTTACATTAGTAACTCATGTAACTCTAACATATACACATTGCAAAAAAAAAAAAAAAAAAAAAAAAAAAAAACATGGCCAAAATTTAAGATATAAACACTTATATAAACACTTCTATCTATCAGAAAATGACTTAAAAGTAGTGAAATTATCCGGCCATGCAGCAAGATAATTTTACTTCACAAGTTATCTTAAAATAAATTACCTCTAGACTAGAATGAAGCAGTATCTGAACAAGTAAGTCGATAATAAATCTGAAAACAAGATGAATAACCTGATATAAGTTTTAAAATCTTGGCCAGATCAGAGAAATTTGCCGTGAAGATACTTATTTTACATTTTGTACCTTACCTTTTTCTACAAGATGGCGCTCAATGAAATATTCTGTAGTAGTGTTGTCCTGATGCTAAAATTTCAAACTTGATTTTGATACTAAGGAATCGATACAGTTTCCGATATCACAATGATGATAGCTGAAGCTATTCAGGAAATGTTCATTTCTGTCCTGCAAATGGGATTTTTTTAGAATCAGTATTTGCTCAAATGAGTATCTAGTTTCGATACTACAATTAGTATTTGATTTTTGTTACTTTTCATACTTTTCGACTAAAAAGGGAGCGTGCCAAAAGCTCTCAAAACTATTACGTATCTCTGTGTATCTGACCCAAACTGCACTTACAAGGCTACACCTGCAGGGGGAGTTCATGCAAAAACCACTACTTATGTAGAAAAAAGTACAAGGAAACAATGTATTTATATAAAGATTAAACTTCTGAATCATATCTGTTTCAACATTTCTTATGAACTTCAACCTACCGTATAATCAGAGTAGGAACACTGGCTCCTGCCCCCAAGTAAATGTTGACAACAAAGCACCAGTGTCCTCGTCTGTGATTGGCTGCTGAACCCCTGTTGTCATAATTAGCTTATAGTTTACGAGAATCGGACCCACTAGAGATGATGATGAGAGAAGAGTTGCATCATTCGAGTTTTGGCAGTGGCCCTCTGGTGACACCTCCTCCTCACTCGTGCTTCACCTGCTGCTGGTGTAATGGAGAGTGGAGCTGAATGTTTAAGGTGAAGCACGGGCTTTTTTGACAAGTTTACAGTGAGGAGTGGGCCTTCTCCTGACCCTTATATCACCCAGTATCTCCCAGTGGTCAGACCACCGTCTATGCCCAGTCCTGTTTGATCCCACACAATGAGCAGGGTTTGGATGGGAGAGCACTGGGAATACCGGGTGCCATGAGGGAGGCGGCAGTGGCTCTAGTGTGTACTGTTCACCACCATTTGTAGTATGAATGTGGTGAGTGGCCCCCTCTGAACGTGGTCCGAGGGGCAGATTGGCAGCCTCACTCCCGTGTGGAGTGAACAAGTCATGCATGAAAATGAAAAGTGACTTTGAGTGTCTGGAAAAGCGCTCTATGAGACTAATGCATTGCTATGAACTGAATTTAGTACAAATTAAACAAACTAATTAAAACTTTAGTAACAGCTGAAATTGCTTTTCCTTCACTTGAAGAGTCAGATTTGTGGAGATGCAAGCCTTCAGTAAGGATATGTGTTTTTCAGGGTAATAAACACACACACACATTCAAAATGGAAAAAAAGTCATTTTCTTACACAAGTATGACACATTTAAAGATGTGCTCACACATGACGCTGGTCTAATCAGTAAAACCTCACCTGCAGATGCAGACAGAACTTGTGATTCCAAAGATTTGAGCAAATGTACCTGACCCCCTCCTCTTCCTCAGAGACCTCCTGCGACCTGCATTGTCCTGATGTGAGAAGAGCAGCACGTCTTTTGTTTAGGGTTTTAATGATGGGCTAATGGCTTCCTATAACTTTATAGTGTTTCCAGTGTTTTACAGGGGAACAGCGGCAGCCGGGCCTTGTTTGGAGCGCGTGGAATTTGCCTAAACGCCATGATGTCACCCCCCCTCCTCTGCCCCTCCTCTGCCCCGGGGCTCCACAGACAGGCCAAATTAGAGGGCAACTTTCACATAAAAGATGAAGGCTCGGTACTTTCAAACACAGTCATGTGATGCAGGAAAACAGGTATTCAAAGGCTTTGGTTGGGCTCAGAAAGAAGAAGAAATGATGACATCAACATCAGCTAAACTACAGTAATGCAACGGGACACAGAGGTCAACAGCAGTTATGGTTTATGGGAAATGGTAAGATTAAGGAAGAGTCATTAATTTGTCTATAATCTCCCACGATATGACATAAAACTTACCCGTTTCCAGGGAGAATGTTCTGAATTATATTATAACTTTGTTTCCAGGGAGTCATGCAGGTGATGCGCCACCTCCAGAAAGTTGCATAGTGTTGTTTTAACTGTAGCAGCTTGTTTGTGTTAAAAAGGGCACTGCTTGTCATATAACATGATTATTCATTTAATTCAAATCATTTCCTTGGATTTGTAGCACCCAAAGAGCTTCACTCTGCATTCATTCATTCACTCTACACTTGGTGACTTCTGTAGCCACAGCTGCCCTGGGACAGACTGATGGTGTGAGTGAGAATGCCAGTCTGCACCACCTTCTGACCAACACCAACACCCACACACACACCACAACAACACACACCACAACAACACACACCACCTTCAGACTCGGCAAGTGTCTTTACCAAACCTCAGGGGCTTCCAGTGCCTCTTACTAAATACAGAATAATTACTCTCATCTGTTTGCTTTTTCCAGCCTGAAATTCAATTCAAAAACACATCCTAAGCATATGGTAAAAATGCACTAACAGTTCACCTGCTAATGTCAAGTGGCCCTGTGGTTCTAGCTAGTACGATGCATGGTTACGTCTAGTCTGTTGTTTAGCATGCTAATCAATTCAATGGAAGTTAAAACCAGACCAAAATATGTCAGCTACATGCTGTCTTGTTCTTCTTGTTATAAAGTGTTTTATTCATTTGAGAATCAGGAAGTGCACAGTTGCCATGCTAGTTGTTGTTAGCTTTACTGTGATGGCAAAACTAAGAAGCTCTGGCCTCTGAAAGTTGTGAAAAGAGTGTATAAACTAATGAGGACGCTCTAAATGCACAAGGTAAGTGCAGAGTAACTTTGGACCACTGTAAAGTTGTATTTCCACCAGACCAATTTACAGGTGAGATCTGTGAAGCGGCGACCCCACTCACAGTAAGAATGCATGTTTTTAAAGGTATTTTTGAGCTATAAAAACACCCATAATTTAGCAAATGCATCTTGTATACGTTTAATACCATATTGTGGAACACTGCAGGTAAAGCATCTCCATGGTAGCAGACCCCCAACCTGAAAAGTTACGCAGTGCACCTTTAACTGTGTAGTAAAATGAGTAGTCTGCCATGTCATAGGCACTTTAAAAGCTCTAAAAAAGTAAATTTTGCAGAGCAGGTCTCCCCCTCCCAGGCTCACACATGTAGAAAGTCTTAAAGAGCATAGATCAGTGTCACACGTCAATAATAATGACCCCGTCCCTTTAAGAGGCTTTGAAAAGAGCTCTTTGAAGCAGGCCGACAACTAGCTGTCAATCACATCCTCTAATCGGCCCCATCTCCCCCACTAACCCCTCATCTGGGTCATGATCTTTCACATTTCACAGGAGAGAATTCTACCTCCGTAGCGCTTGCTCCTTTGTAAACATCTAATACTGTGGTTCCCAAATACCACCTCGGAGAAATACTTGGCCTTTCTAAGTACTGTAAATAGTTTTAATTGTAAAAAACTGCATGGTCTGAACAAGATCTAGACCAGGACTATGTTCTTAGCTAAAGGAGTAAAGGACTATGTCAGAATGCCTTGTGACGTTCTTAGGTGGACATTTTTGGTGTGAAGGTTTTCTTACACTTTCACTCGCCTAATTTAGATTCTTTTAGCGCACCAGTTTCCTTCATAACGTTAAGAAACTGTAATGCTTACAGAGAATCATTAAAGCAGAGGGTATTAACAGTAAATAAGTAACATTCTCATAACAGTCTCATTTTCCTGGACCCAGAGGGAGCATATTTTGACATGTTTTTGGTGGTAGGGGAAACAAATATAGACACAGAGAGAACATGCAAACTCGTCACCCAGGAGTCAAACCCAGGACCTTCTTGCTGTGAGGTAAAAGCGCTAACCACTGCGCCACCGTGCTGCCCAATCATTTTAATAATTTAAAGGTCCTATATTACACTAAACAGACTCTTCTGAGCTTTAAAAATCGTTTTGTTTCATTCACACACATTTGAGTAATCCTTTATTATTAGTCTGTCTACACCTCCAAAGCTCAAAATGCTCTGTTCCACCTTGTGATGTCATGAAGTTGTATTTTTCAAGTTAACCTTTTAACTATTGTTCAGCAGAGATTGACAATTCTAGTGCTGAAATGATCCAAATGATTCTAATGAAAGAGTTTAAAGATACTATGGAGCACTTCCTGTATTACCACATGACATCACAAGGTCAAACAGAGTGTCTTCTGTTTGAAAAAAGAACTCATCTTAAATATACAGGAATGACGCATTAAACATGTGCGAATGAAACAAAACACAAATCCAGGTCTGTTTGTGACGACGAAACAACATTATAACATACAATAGATCAGAAAATAGCGTAATCTAGGCCCTTTAAAAAATCCACTAATTTGTAGTTCACAGATTAACCTGAAATAATAAAAAAGCAGAAAATCTTCCAAGGAGACGTACTGTAGCATTAGCATTAGCTCGCCCCAGCCTCCCCTCCCCGTCCCCGGGCTTTAGCTGGGAGCACAAAACACATATTAAGTGAGCTGGTTGGACGTGGTCTTGTAGCGTAGTGACTGTGCTCTCCCTGCCTCTGTTCCTTCACGTCCCTGATATAATTATAGCTGTCCGGCCCTGATTATATGTTTATGGTGGAGCTGGCCGACTGCCTGTCCCCAGTCCCACAGGAGCAGCTCTTCAAGGCTGAAGTGGCGTTAGGGTACGGAGAAGGATAACGGAACAGAGATAAGGCTGCGTCTACAGTACGTCCGATTGCTCATTGTTCTATTTTTAAGATCAAGTAGACAATAAAGAGATGGGCTGCCGGAATATACTAGAACATATACAACTTTTCTGCTTTGTCTGGAATGTTTCACAGTGTGGCATTAAACCTTTCTATCTTCATGGAGACCAAACCGGACCAAGTTACAGGTCAGATCTGTGGAGAGGCGACCCCGCTCACAGTCAGAATGTCTGTTTTTAGAGCTATGAAACCACCTGTAACTGAATAAATGTAAGGCAGAGCTGTTTAATGTCATACTGTGGAACATTCCAGGCAGAGCAATGACATCTCCGTAGAAACAAGCAGGTGACGGACTCATACCCTTTATTATTAGTCTGTCTACATCCCCAAAGCTCAAAATGCTCTGTTCCACCTTGTGATGTCATGAAGTGGCAGTTTTTAAAGTTAACAGCTCCTTTTACCTTTAGTTCAGTAGAGATTCACAATTCCAGGGCTGAAATTATTCAAATGATTCTAGTGAAGCTGTATGGAGTTTAAAAACACAGTGGAGCACTTCCTGTATTACCACATGACATCACAAGGTGGAACAGAGTGTTGTAGAGAGTTTGAGAGAAGAACACAGCCGAAATCTGCAAGGTTTGTGCATTAAACATGAGAACGAAACAAAACACAACTCCAGGTCTGTTTGTGATGAAGAAACATTATAACATAGATCAGAAAATCCTACTATGGGCACTTTAAAGGTTCACTATGTAACTTTTCTGGTGTGATGCTATTATTTTGTGCCTGGAATTGGGGTGAACAGATTTTGGGATGTTGGGTATAAATAAAATTGTAAAAAGAGCATGTAACACTGTCCATTTGAGACTCACTTGTGGGCATTAACTGTGTATATAAATGGAAATAGGAAGTAAGCATGGGCGCGCTTCCTGCTCCATCGACTCTGGCTTCAATTCACTTTGTATTGAAAAAACGCCGCCCCTCTCTGTAACTGCTGCGGTCAGACTCATCATTTTGGTCTTAAAATGTTTGTATGAACTTGCTCTGCATGATCCTGGTGTTTTTATGCCGCTATTTTGCTCATAAATAAATTCCTGGCTCCAAATTCGCTCCTATCACTGCTAGCCTCTGTGAGCTTCATTTGACTGGAGCCGAACGCTATGGGAGACGTCACACTCCCTTTGTCCACTTCTATTTATTTGGGTCTATCCACTTTTTTTCCTTATGGCCATTTTCAAGCACGTTTTTTGGCCTTTTTAGTGTATTTTCTGTAATTTTTTTGTATTTTTTTGAAAGGGGCTGCTATGACTGTCACATTGTATTGACTTTTGTAATTGTATGTTATTTTTATGTGTTTTAGCTTCTTGTTCTGAATCATTTTGTGACTTCCTTGTCCGTGAGAGGTGCTATATAAATAAACTTTGCTTTCTTGCTAAACAGATTGGTCAGAATATGGACATCTGGGACATTTTGTTGCATAAAACTTGGACAAATCACTGGTTTTGTGTAAATCTGCTGGGACAGGGGACACAGGACTCCAAACTGGGACTGTCCTGGATAAATAGTGGTGGAAGAAGTACTTGGTTTTGTTTGTTAAGTAAAAGTACAGATACCGGAGCAGAAGAAATGCTTAAGTAAAAGTATCACATGAAAAATCAACATTCAGTTTTAAAGTACCTGTTTTAAAGTGAAGTAAAAGTAAAAAGTATCCATATTAAAATGTACTTAAGCAAAGTACAGCTACCTAATTTGTTTACTTAAGTACAGTACTTTACTACTTTTACTTCATTACATTCAACCACTGGTCAATAGGGATGTCTGGTGACCTTACCTGGAATGTTCCGCAGTATGACAGAAACTTGCACAAAAATACTTTGAAAAAACATGTATTCAGGATCACCTCTCTGCAGATCTGACCTGTAACTTGACCTGCTGGTGTCACTTGACCTGCTTGTTTCCATGGAGATTGATAAGCAAAGTACAAGCAGGAAGCGGACCCTTGACCAGAAATGTTACACCTTTAAAACATGCCTTTTATGTTTAATTTAAATAAAATTTTATTGGGTAATAACTAATAAAGAAATAACTACAGGTGACACAAGTTTTTGTCCAATCAGGTGCAGCGTTCACTAAGAATCATGGGAAAGTCATGGGAAAAGTGTTTTGTTTCATTCACACGTTTGAGTAGTAATCCTTTATTATTAGCCTGTCTACATCTCCAAAGCTCAAAACGCTCTGTTCCACCTTGTGATGTCATGTTGTGGTAGTTTTCAAGTTAACAGCTACGTTTTACCTTTAGTTCAATAGAGTTTGACAGTTACAGGGCTGAAATTACCCAAATGATTCTCGTGAAGGTGCAATCTAGTGAAGACACAGTGGAGCGCTTCCTGTATTACTGCGTGACATCACAAGGTGGAACAGAGTGTTTTCCGTTTGAGAGAAGAACTCTAAATAGTCTAAACATGCAGGGTTTGTGTGTTAAACATGTGTGAATGAAACAAAACACAACTCCAGGTCTGTTTGTGACGAGGAAACAACATTACTGTATAACATAGATCAGAAAAAGTGTAATATGGGCCCTTTAAGTTGGAGAATTATGAGAACCATGTGGAAACAACTGCACAAGACTGTACCAGACACTTGTTGCTATGTCATGGTGCAATATCACAGTAGCAGGAAAGCTAAAAGTTAAACTAAAACCTGTTCCTGACTCATGATTCAAAATGACATACAGACCCTTTAATGGACCATACGCTCATATACACAAGATTAAAGGAGACGTATCGTGCAAAGTCGACTATTACAGGGTGGTTTTTGTTTCAGTAATCAGAATCAATGGTCTGTTTTGGACTCTGTTTCTGTTGTTTTGTACCAGTTCCCCTTGTGACGTCATTAGGTGGTATTCCCAAGCCTCACCCTGACCATTTTAGCACCAGTTTGGATTGCATTTTCTAGACTAACTTTACTTTATTTCACTTTAGATCGCCACATTACCTTTTTAGTGTCTTGAGTCCCACCTTCCCTTGCTCAGTCACTCAAACACGCATGGATGACATATACTACCACTTCAGGCATGTTTTTGGAGGAACATTATAACATGGTTGACAGCTCAAAAAAGTTACATAATTCCCCCTCTTTAACGCTAGCCAATAGAGTTTTATACTTAACTATTCCATGGACGTAATTCCATGGACTTTTTTGCATAATACTGTATTTTAAAGAGAGCGTATTATGCAAAATTATTTTATTTGAACTTTTTATCATGTTATAACGCTGTTCCCTCGTCAAAAACCTGCCTGAAGAGGTTGTAGACGTCATCCGTGCATGTCTGAATTTAGTGATCTCTCCTGGGCACTATTTGAACCCTCCTTACAGTTAGCTGTAAGATTCTGTGCGATGTTCAGCCCGCAAGCCTACATCACCCATGCACGCTGATTGTGTCGCGATAGCACTCTGAAGGGGGAATGACTTAGCGTGGAGAGCAAAACATAAGTGAAACTAATAAAACATGTTAATATGTTGTTTAATATGTTGTTTTCTAGGTATTTTTGAACTATAAAACCACCTGTAATTGAATAAATGTAAGGCAGAGCTGTTTAATGTCATACTGTGGAACATTCCAGGCAGAACAATGGCATATCCATAGAAACGAGCAGGTGACAGACAGACCCTCCACCAGAAATGCACACAATGCACCTTTAAGGCTCACAAGAGTCAATTTTGCGTAATACAGGACCTTTAAAGAGGTTGTATCATGTTTTTTTTTTTTAGCTTTCAACCAGATGTTTTGTACATTCTCAAACCCGACTGCTCCACGTCTGCTGCCTTCCATGTGAAATCTAAATACATCACTTCCCCGTTGTACACGTCCATCTAAACAGAGCGGGCTGTTTGGCTGCCGGCGCGCTCTGATGAAGTGTTTTTAATGATCTGAGACAAGAATTTGCAGACAACTCCTCCTGTTGCCTAGCGATACCTATCCATCTTACCCCCCACGCTCAAACACAAGTGTCCCTTTAGGCTACAGGGGTCATGTCTCCTCACCGTATTACCAGCACTTTGTTCACACCTCATGTACGTCTGCTGTGCGTGCGCTTTCAAAACACCGCTGTTTAGTGTAATAGTGAAAAACGCAAATATTCAACGGAATAATTTTGTTGTTAAAGGTTCTTTGTGTAGCTTTTCTGCTGGAGGATCCATCAAATGTTTTTCTTCATGGAGATGTTATTGCTTTGTCTGGAATGTTTCACAGTATGGTATAAAAAACTTCCTATCTTCACAGAGACCAAACCAGACCAAGTTACAGGTCAGATCTGTGGAGAAGCAAGCCCACTCACAGTCAGAATGCTTGTTTTTCTTTTGAGCTATTAAAAAAAGCCCATGTAATCATACCGTGGAACATTCCAGGCAGAGCAAAGACATATCCACAGAAACGAGAAGCTGATGGACCCCCAGCCAAAAAGTTACACAGTGCACCTTTAATGTGAATGAATAGGTTTAACAGTTTTGTTTGGTAAATTGTATCTTTATTATCATAGAATATTCTCGTTTTCTCGTATCATACAACTTTTTGGAGCTTTCTGCCATGTTATAACGTTGTTCCCTCATCAAAACATGCCTGAAGAGGTTTTAGATGTCATCCATGCATGTTTGAGTAATCTAGCAATCTTTCCTGGGCCCTATTCAAACCCTCCTTATGGTTAGCTGTAAGATTCTGTCCATGATTCAGCCCACAAGCCTACGTCACCCGTGCCTCCCACAAGGTCATTTTTCATACAAAACATCAACATGTGCACAAAAACATGATACAAAACAACACACTACAACTTCACAAACCTGTGCAGTAGTTTCATTATTGAAGGGGGAGTTGGTTAGCACGAGGAGCAAAGGGACTGAACTCAAGAGTGTCAAAAACAAAACTGAAAGTCATATATTTGAATAGGAATGCATTTTATTTTTAAAACAATAAAAGGCAACAACGTGATCTAAATACTGTTATGTGCTACAAATTTGAACCCTGTAATAAGTAATACTGTAAGCATTTGTGGTCTGCAGTTGACCCATCATCCTTCACTGTCGTTGGGGCACCTGTCAGAATCAGCGGGCTAGACTGAGTGTAGCATCAGGGACCATCACTGTGGATGTTTGAGGTGGAAACCAGAGAACGTGACACAAACACACACACAGGGAACAGAAAAACTACACAGATCTAGCAGGATCAAACTGGGATCTTGTAGCTGTGAGGCGAGTGCTAGACACCGTGCTTCTAGGGGGTGCTTATTTGCCTCACCAGTAAGTTTAAAGAACTGCTCTATGGTTTTATTCTGACACCTGTGGATCATTAACACTGTGAAAACGAGTTGATCAGTAATATGGCGTCGTGAAAATAAGTGAGTAAAAATGTTCAAGATTACAAATAATTTCCCTTGTGGATCAATAAAGTTTGTCTAATTAAAGATTGCTCAAATATGCACGAATCACTCCAAATACGACTGCAGAGGGTCATTGAGAAAGGAAACAAATATAAGATGGTTAAAAGCTCCAAAAAAGTCCATTTGTCAGAATCAGTCTGCTTTAATTATGTCACTCTCTCTGAATTGTCTAATGGCACAAATATTTTCCTTTGCATAGTTTCTGTCCCTGATAAATAAATATGTCAGACTCTTTGCTTGTTTATTTCATGTGTTTAATAAATGGTCAGTGGTCCGTTCTGTCAGGGGTGACAATGCTGGGGCCATGGGAGTACATGGGAAAACATGGAAGTACATTGGAATACATGGACTGTGCTCCGGCCCCTCACATCTCAGGGCCACAGCAGAATGTAACCCAGGCCAAAACATGTGCTTATGTCATGCTTTGACTTGTTTACGTTCACACCGGCTCTCTTGGAACTGTGACTCTGCTGGTGAAGCGTGGGAATCGTTAAGGGCCTGGATGAATCGTATGAATCGAACCAAATTGAGAGCATAAAATTAAATCTGATTTCCTGGTTTGGCATTTAAGTGGATGTAATAATACTATTTACCGTCTGACTTTGGCCTAGAATGTCTCGTAAACTTTTATTCATACAAAGCTGTTCTGTTGTGATGTGAAGGAGAAATAACAGTTACACAACACCTCTGGATCTCTGTGTAATAAGTTAACTGTTTTTTATTAATGGAATAAGCGCCATTTTCCATTTTCCCTACACTGGTATCGGTTAAAACTGAGGACTGACAATAAAGTATCAGTATCGGAACTGCAAAAGATGGATCAGTGCATCTGTAATCCCACTAGACACTAAACTCTCCGTCATGGTGCATTGTTGAGTGTGACAAACTTTAAGCAGGAAGAGATGTGACAACTATAAGGAAACAACTTCATAAGATTATCCCAGACAGTGGTTCCATGCATTTCGCTAAAAAAAACCCTGCTACACATCTCATCAGGTTTGTGAAGTTGTAGTGTATTGTTTTGCATCCTGCTTTTATACATTTATGGAGAATTTCCGTGTGGGATCATGGGTGACGTTGGCTTGTGGGCGGAGCATAAGGAGGGTTTGAATGGGGCCCAGGAGAGATCCCTAAATTACTCAAACCACTTCAGGCATGTTTTTGATGAGAGAACGACATTATGACATGGTAGAACGCTCCGAAAAGTCGATTTTGCATATTAAAGATCCCTTATTTTGCTGTTTTTTTCTGATCTATGTTATAAAGTTGTTTCCTCATCGCAACATACCTGGAGTTATATTTTGTTTCATTCATTCTCGTATATTCTCTCTTCTTTCACACTGTTCCACCTTGTGATGTCATGAAGTAATACAGGAAGTGATCCATTGTGTTTTTAAACTCCATACACCTTCACTAGAATCATTTGGATGATTTCAGACCTGGAATTGCCAATCTGTACTGAACAAAAGGTAAAAGGCAGTTGTTAAAAGGTGCATTGTGTAACTTTTCTGGTGGAGGGTCCGTCAAATGCTTTTCTCCGTGCAGATGTCATTACTTTGTCTGGAATATTTCACAGTAGCTCACCTTTAACTTGAAAACTACCGCTTCATGACATCACAAGGTGGAACAGAGCATTTTGAGCTTTGGAGATGTAGACAGACTAATAATAAAGTGTTACTCAAACAAAAACACAACTCCAGGTCTGTTTTTGAGGAGGTAACGACATTAGAACATGACTTAAAGCTCACAAGAGGCAATTTTGTGTAATATAGGACCTTTAAGGACACCATCTATACACAAACAGACTCCACTGTGAAACAACATAAGGTTTAAATGGACGCACACAGGGACACAGCAGCCACGCACTTGTATTCTTTGTGTTGTGATGATCGCGTTTCATTCAGACTTTTCTGAATATGTGCAGGACTCACAAAGGTGAAAAGTTGATGAGCACAGCTTGTATATTTGTGGATGTTTGGTTGTAAACTCTGCAAGGTTTCTAGTTTCCCAATTTCCTGATTTAGGACAAATAAATATCTTGCGTAAACAGACCAAGAACACACTTGTTTGGAGCTCATTTAACTGTCAAATTCTCAAGGATACGCTGATGGATTTTGAAGGCACTGTTATTGCTAAGTTTTTCAGCCATTTTTGAGCTGGATTTATGAAGGTTACACTTGTCGACTTTTATGACCCTATTTTCTGATCTATGTTATAATGTTTCCTCATCACAAACACCTGGAGTTGTGTTTTGTTTCATTCACACGTGTTTAACACACAAATCCTGCATATTTAAGCTGAGTTCTTCTCTCAAACTCTCTACAACACTCTGTTCCACCTTGTGATGTCATGTTGTAATACAGGAAGTGCTCCACTGTGTTTTAAAACTCTTAAAGCATTTCTGGTGGAGGGTCCGTCAAATGCTTTTCTCCATGGAGATGTTGTTGCTTCGTCTGGAATGTTTCACAGTACGGCATTAAAGTTTTCTATCTTCATGGAGACCAAACCAGACCAAGTTACAGGTCAGATCTGTGGAGAGGCGACCCCGCTCACAGTCAGAATGCCTGTTTTTCTAGGTATTTTTGAACTATAAAACCACCTGTAATTGAATAAAAATAAAGACAGAGCTGTTTAATGTCATACTGTGGAACATTCCAGGCAAAGCAATAACATCTCCATGGAGATAAGCAGACGACGGAGACAAGTTGCGCATTGCACCGTTAAGATAGGATAGGAATAAAATCAATCCTAATATTTTAAATAATTAGAAAACCTTCCATATAAACAAGTTAATTACATGTTATCAATTTATAAAAAACTGAAATTATCCGTCTGAATCATTTAACTACTCCTGTGTCTTCTAATCTCTGTGTATATTGTTTATCTGTTTTCTTTAGAATAATTTGTATGTATATATGTAATAAATTTTATGAAAAAATTATTTAATTTCAGCCCTGGAATTGCTAATCTCTACTGAACTGAAGGTAAAAGGAGCTGTTAACTTGAAAACTACTGCTTCATGACATCACATAGACAGATTAAAAATGCAGGATTACTCAAACATGTGTGAATGAAACAAAACACAACTCCAGATCTGTTTCTGAGGAGGCTAGAAGCTCACAAGAGTCAACTTTGCCTAATATAGGACCTTTAAAATGAGACAGAAATAGAGCTTTTTACAGGTCGCTAAAAATAGACTGTGACATCAAATCGCAAAGCATTATGGGATACCTCTTAGACAAACAAACACTAGAGCAAAGCCGCTATGTCCTCCTCCGTCCAGTCCTGACATTCTGTAACATTAAAACTCTAACTTTTTGGTTGGGGGTCCGTCGCCTGTTTGTTTCTATGGATACATCATTGCTCTGCCTGGGATGTTCCACAGTATGACATTAAACAGCTCTACCTTATAATTGTTAAAGTACACATAGTTTTATAGCTCAAAAATACCTAAACAGGCATTCTGACTGTGAGCGGGGTTGCCTCTCCACAGATCTGACTGGTTTTAAAGAGAATTTAAATGCAGAATACCATGGGCCCATTTGTTTGTTGTAACATCAGTTGTAAAGTAGGCTGTTCATTCCAAAACGTAACATTTTCACTTTTTTCTTAAAGCAACACTATGTAACTTTCTGGAGGTGGCACGTCATCTGCCTGTTTCCACGGAAACAGAAAGTTAAAATCATACTTCGGAACATTCTCCATGGAGACAGATACATTTTATGTTATATTGTGTAATATTACAGCCAAATGAAAAACATTTCCATAGAAACAAGCAGGAAGAGACCCTCCTCCAGGCCTAATAAGAGTCAGGTTTGTGGAGATGCAAGCCTGCTCATGGTAAGGATGCATGTTTTTATATGTTTATAGGCAATGCCAGTGCAATAAAAACAACAAAACATGTTTATGGCAGTCTAATTTATAAATTATATAATATATATAAATTTAAAAATTTAATAAATAAAATAAAATCAATTAATTAATTAATTAAAAATATATAAATAATTTGATATTAAAGGTGCACTGTGTAACTTTTTGGTTGAGGGTACGTCACCTGCTTGTCTTCATGGAGAGATTATTGCTTTGTCCAGAATGTTCCGAGACTAAATCTATCTAAATCTATCTCAAGGGAGACAACTGCTGTATAGGCTACATTACAGGTCAGATCTGTGGAGAGGCAACCCTATTCACAAAGAGAATGACTACATTTTTGAGCAATAGAAACACCTGTAATGAATAAATTC
Organism: Taenioides sp. WSHXM2023; assembly: GCA_029959045.1. Lineage (NCBI taxonomy): Eukaryota > Metazoa > Chordata > Actinopteri > Gobiiformes > Gobiidae > Taenioides > Taenioides sp. WSHXM2023. The sequence continues at coordinate 5,297,620 of CM057102.1, read as the reverse complement.
TAGATAATTGTGTTTAATCTCATACTACGGAACATTCCAGGCAAAGTAATAACATCTCCATGGAGACAAGCAAGTGCAAGTGTATTCACCGCAATGAGTTTGTAAACTGAGTGGAGTTTAGCTGAGTTTTTCTGTGACGTTAAAGCTAACAACTGGAAAATAAAATGCTTTCTAATGAGATACAGACAGTACACAGCTGACACTTATTCTAACCTCAAAAGCTTCTTATACAATATATCAGAACTGGGGCAAGACACGTTTAAAGGTCCTAGATTACACAAAATGGATTCTTGAACTCAAAATGTTCCACTGTTCCACCTTGTGATGTCATGTAGCGGTAGTTTTCAAGTTAACAGCTCTTTTTACCTTTAGTTCTGTAGAAATCGGCAATTCCAGGGCAGAAATCATCCAATTGATTCTTGCGAAGGTGTATGGAGTTTAAAAACACAGTGGAGCACTTCCTGTATTACCACATGACATCACAAGGTGGAGCAGAGCGAGGTGGAACAGATGAGAGAAGAACTAAGCCTAAATATGCAGGGTTTGTGTGTTAAGCTTGTGTGAATGAAACAAAACACAACTCCAGGTGTGTTTGTGATGAGGAAATAGCATTATAACAGATCAGAAAATAGCCAAATACGGGCCCTTTAAGTGATCTTTATACTGTAAGAAATATCTGGAAATAAGTTTAAAAATGTAGACCTGCATATATACTTTTTTGTAGAATAAGTTTACAAACAAAAACAATGCATATAATATCCAATGACCTGGTTCGGGGCACCCATCCCGCCTCTCCTGGGTGCTGTCTGGGTAACGGGTGGTATCAGAGCCCCGTCCCCCCGCCCTAACCCCACTCCCTCGATATAAACCAGAGGACAGGACTTATCTGCTCTGCTGAAAGTCACCATTGACATCAGGCACTTTAGAGGAAGTAGCACTCACTGGACCATCCATCCATCCTCTCATCTGCTGCTCCACCGGCGGAGAGGAGATGGCGGAGCTAACGGCAACTACAGCACACAGATAAGGTCAAAATACATGCAGCAACAGCAGTGTTTCCCGTTATGAGACTACGGTAGACACCTGTAATCACATTTTTGTAAAAGAAAACAAGCCATGTCTGTGGTGCTCACATTAATTTTTATACTTACCATTTCAGTTTTGGTGTGTGCATGCTCAGGGTCCGTCACCTGCTTGTTTTTTCTTTGCAGAATGATCCACTGTATGGCATTTCAGTCGTCTATCCTGCACTGATTTAATTATCAGCGTTTTATTGCTCAGAAATACCTTGAAAAGTATAAATCTGCTCTCGAGAGTGGGCTTGCCTCCCCACAGATCTGTTCTGTAAGTTGGCCTGGTGGTGTCACGTACTTTCTTTATGGTGATAAATAAGTTTAATGCCAAACCTCCACCTGAAACTTGCACAGTGCACCAAACTGATGTTTTGCATCAAACACTGTGGTTCTTTTGAGTCCTTCCTGGTTTGTTTACGTGACTGTTGTGTTTATAGAGACTTTTGAAAGGTCATCTGCAGTTTATTTGACCATCACATGCTTATTTCTTGTTACTTCAACCTAATCTGAGCGGTGCGTAACATAATTACACTCACTGGACATTGACACAGCTGGTGTAAATTGTTTGACTGGGTAATAATAAAGCAATTGTTTATGCATTCTGGGACTTATGCACTCTGAGCGTCCAAATTATTCTCCGCGTTGAGTTTATAAGTGCTTTTCATAACTTTCAGTTTTGCCGTCAAGGTAAAGCTAACAATAACTAGCATGCCAACTGCACACTTCTTCATTATCAAACAATAAAACACTTTCATTTTTTTTAATCATGTGCAGACAGTACAGCACACATTCTGACCTCAAGAGCTGCTTCTACAATATATCTGTACTGGGACAAGACCATTTCTGCTCAAATACGTGGAAAAAATTTAAGCTACTGGTAGGCCTATGAACTAGCAACCTCAAAATCCAATGTGGGTTTAAAAGTGTATTGCTTATCTGCTTTTTCTTGTTGTCACAATGAAGAGATACTGCAGCTTCCCATTTCACTAGGGTCCCTTTGATAAAGTATCCCAGACTAAATAAGTGACATTATTTCCCAGCATCAAAACAAAATCCTCATTATGGGATTAGGCTCAAGTACCTCCGTGACAATGCCCAAATATTAACTCCGCGACCTCTAGTGGCAAAAATGCATCCGCCTTAATTCCCTTTTGTCAGTGTGAAATCTTATCTACAGTGTCCACAAGATAACAAAGCCCCTCCGCCTCCCATCTGGCCGTTTTGTGCTGGCGTGCTAATTCTTCCCCCGCCACCCACTTCACCAACGGCAACCTCCACAGAAAAGTCAATCACAGCCCGCGCCCGGCTTTAACTCGGGCACAATGGGAACACAACTGGGTCTGGTGGGTCGTTTGATTGCTGACAAGTGAGGGGAAAAGGTCTGTTAGCTTAGCGATGCTAGCCAACAAAGGGCAAATCTTATTGTAAACGTCGTAGCACTCAATCGCGGCGTGATGGGGAGCGGGGACAATGGAACAGCAGGCTACGCTAACCAAAAGTGCCAGCAGCAGGTGTCTTCCATTCAACGCCAGGCAGGTTCATAAAGTTTCCCCCTCGAAAGTCAATAAACACGGGCTTGTTCACACACTGGCTAATTGTGCTCCACTCGGCAGAAACAACATGGCCGCTCGGAGGGATAAAGTAAGCAGGAAAAGTTGAGGGGTTTCTGTTCGTGACAGTGATGGGGGGCCCTGGACGCGAACTTTGGGGCCACTTCAGTCGGACCCCCATCTGGGAGTTGAAGCAGCGAGTTTTTGTTGATGTAGCCATTAGTAACGGAAGATCTGGGTAACTGCTGTTGCTTGAAATCCTCGAAAAGTTTCACTAGTAGATTATAGTGATCATAATTCCTTACTTTTGTTTTGTCCTTTTCTTGACAATTATGTGTCTTGCCCAAGGACACAACACAACACAACACTGATCAGTCAAATTTTGGGTTGGTGGGCCAAAACTGTAACATCTGAGCCTCTGCCACCCAAACTGCGCTGTATTTTTGTGAACATTTATTTTCTACCAAATTGATATTTCGCAGCTGATGTCTTCTGCATTATCTAGGGACGTGATGCTAACTGAAAGCACTACTCTGTTAGAAGCTCTGTCACTCAAGTCAGGCTTAACCTGAGCTTCAGTGTAACACAGTTTGACCAGAAAGAGATGACCCTGTCTGTCCTGCAGTTCTTTTCTCAAACGGAAAACACTCTGTTCCACCTTGTGATGTCATGTGTGATACAGGAAGTGTATCACACATGTGTTTTTAAACTTCAAACACCTTCATTAGAACCTGGAATTGCCCATTTCTACTGAACTAAAGGTAAAGGTAGCTGTAAAACTATCACTACATGACATCACAAGTTGGAACAGAACATTTTGAGCTTTGGAGATGTAGACAGTCTAATAATAAACGATTACTCAAACATGTGTGAATGAAACAAAACTTGCTTGTCTCCATGGAGATTTTCTTTCTTTCCTTGGAATATTCCACAGTAGGGCATTAAACATATCTGCCTTGTATTTTCTTGTTTCAGGTGTTTCATAGTTTAAAAATACTTTGAAAAACATACTTTTTTTTACCATGTGCAGGCTCGGTTCTCCATAGATCTAACTATTACCTTGTCTCCATTGTGATTACCTCCATGTTTATTTCAATACTGTGAAATAATCAAGGCAAAAAAAATTACACAGTGCACCTTTAGAGCTCACAAGAGTCAATTTTAGCGTAATATAGGAGCTTTAAAATAACATTACAACGCACATCCTACAGTAGTGGTGGCTTTGTGTTCGCGTTGCCACACTCTACATGCTGTTACCATTGTTTTTACCTCGTCCCCCAGGCTCATGTCCCAGCGCTCCGGATTCATCCAAAGCCCCATAAACAGCTCCTGATGTGAGGGAGGAGAAAATGAGGGGTCCAGCAGGAACAGGAACCAGGCCTGGAACAAGTCCTCCAGCACAACCACAAGAACGCTGCACACTCGAGGTCACTGAGGTTAAGGTACGCACGGCCCTGTAGGTAGGTCAGCTCATTCTAATGCATACTGGTGTTGTGTCCTTTCGCAAGACACTTAAATGTGCACTGCGCAACTTTTCTGGTGGAGGTTCCATGGATATGTTATTGCTTTGCCTGGAATGTTCCATGGTATGACTTTAAACATATCTAGCATTTATTCATTACAGGGGTTTCTCTTGCTCAGAAATGGAATCATTCTGAATAGGGGCGACTCTCCACAGATCTGAATTGTAATGTAGCGTAGTGCTGTAACCTGTTCCCTCTTGATAGATAGGTTTAATCTATACTGTGGAAAATTCTAGACAAAACAATCATTTTTCCATGGAGACGAGCAAGTCTCCATGGAAAAGTTGCACAGTGCACCTTTAAGTCACCTTGTGGAAGTGTGTATGGAGTGTGTTATGGACAGATTGATAAATTGAAGTTGAGACATTTCCAGAGGGACTCGTGAATTCTCATTGTGCAAAGCCTCATGGACTCGAGGAATAAAGTCTTCAGTTTAAATCTTGATGACAGGTTGTTACTCTAAAGCGTTGACAGAGGCGTTACACAAAACAAGTGAATTTCCACTGACAATCACATTTGCGCAATTTTGTCAAGTTGACATTAAACTTCCAGTTTGACATTTAAAAGATTTTTGTGCTTGGAATTGGTAGTTTTTTTCTGAAAGAACTGAACGGTACGTATTTCGCAAAACTGCACAACACAGTGTTACAGGGTCGAACTGGATTTTTATCAAAGACTAAAGCAGCAAATTTGAACGGTCACATTTTTATATAGCACTTCTCCACCTTTAAGGCCCTCAAAGCGATTTACACATTTATACATTCATACACCAGTGTATGCACACACTGGGGGCAAGGCAGGTTAAGTATCATGCCCAAGGACACAACAGTATTCATCTGTGGGAGCTGGAATCGCACCACCAACCTGTGGGCCAGTGGATCTGACTCCTCTCCCAGTTACGTTTTATGTCGAGAGCAGGATTCAGTGGACAAACGCTCTACCAACTGTCGCCCCTGTACCTTTTTCATTTATAAAGCCGCGGTTTCTGGTCAGGGGTCTCTCGCTCAAGTAACTAATTGTGTTTGAGTATTGCAATTATTAAAATAACTTCTTGCAAAGTCTGACACCTGCTTGTCTCCATGGAGATTAGAGATCGACTGAACACCTTCACAAGAATCATTTGGGTAATTTCAGCTCTGGAATGGCAAATCTCTACTGAAATAAAAGTAAAAGGAGCTCTTAACTTGTAAACCACTGCTACATGCTTTTTGAGTTTTGGAGGTAGACAGACTAATAATGCAGGATTATTCAAACATGTGTGAATGAAACAAAACACAGCTACGTTTTTAAGGAGGTAACAACATTATAACATGGCTAAAAGCTCACAAGAGTTAATTTTGTGTAATATGGAACCTTGAAATGTTTACCAATACTTACCAAGTCACAATTCAATCGTTTTCTCCATTTATTTTATATTGCCCCAACTTCTTTCCAGACTTTTGAAGATGTATTGACCACCGCAATACCGAACCTACGTAGCAGGTCACATGCTTTGACAAGATTTGAAGATGCTTAGTCCTAATCGGAACAACATGTGTAGTAATGAGACATGGATTAGCAGCATTCCTCCCCTTGCGCTTTTATGGAAGGAAAAGGGAATAGCGCTCCCCGGTTTATTTGATTTTCGGAGGCTGTGGTCTCTAGAAAAAAAAAAAAGTTAAAAAACGTTGGATAAATGCATGTTACATCGAATTTTTTCCACCCCGTGAAAAAATTCCATCCGTAACACAAGCCAGATCCACGGTGTGCTGTTGGGAACTATATGTTTAAAAGTGCATTGTGTCACTTTTCTGGTGGAGGTTCATAGTATGGTACTAAACCTTTCTATCTTCATGGAGACCAAACCAGACCAAGTTACAGGTCAGATCTGTGGAGAGGAGACCCCGCTCACAGTCGCAATGCGTTTTTGTTGTTTTTTTTTTTTTTTGGGGGGGGGGGGGTTGAGCTATAAAACCACCTGTAATTGAAGGTAAAGGTAAAGCTGTTTAATGTCATACTGTGAAACATTCTGGGAAGAGCAATGTCATCTCCATAGAAACAAGCAGATGACAGACCCTCCACCAGAAAAGTTACACAATGCACCTTTAACACTGAAGTTAGGAGAATAATATCTTACAAAGTCTGCCACCTGCTTGTCTCCAAGGAAAGACTTTACCAGAATTTTTTTTCCACATTTTGCATCAAACTAATTCTTCAGTTGCAAAAAAAAATGTTTTTGAAAATCCATTCTTTCTGTAATCAGGGTTGCCTCTCCACAGATTTGACCTGTAACTTGGTCTGACAGTGTAGTTGTCTCCATGGAGATAGATAAGTTTCATGCCATCTCAAACAAGGATGTGGCAGATCCTTCACTGGAAATATTACATTGTTTAGCTTTAAAATGGTATCTAGGTTCACATGCATTTAACTCTGCATTGTGTAAGTTTTCTGGTGGAGAGTATCAAATGCTTTTCTCCATGGAGATGTTATTGCATTGTCTGGAATGTTTCACAGTATGGTTTTAAACCTTTCTATCTTCATGGAGACCAAACCAGACCAAGTTACAGGTCAGATCTGTGGAGTGGCAACCCCCTCACAGTCAGAATACTTGTTTTTCTATGTATTTTTGAGCTATAAAACCTGTAATTGAAAAAATGTAAGGTAGAGCTGTTTAATGTCATACTGTGGAACATTCCAGGCAGAACAATAACATGTCCATAGAAACAAGCAGGTGGCAAACCCCCAACCAAAAAGTTCCATGATGCACCATGGCTCATATTCTGCTATTTTCAGATTCTAACGTCTCCTAATCAAAAACATACCTAGGGTTGTGTTTCATTTCGGGCTGAGTTCTTCTCTCAAACAAAAAAAAAACACTGTTCCACCTTGTAATGTTATGTGGCAATACAGGAAGCGCTCCACTGTGTTTTTAAACTCTAAACACCTTCACTTTAATCATTTGGCCGATTTCAGCTCTGGTATTTCCAATATTTCCAAAACAAAAAAAGAAAAAACCTCGGATAAATCCATGTTACATCGAATTTTTTCCACCCCGTGAAAAAATTCAGCTGTAACACAAGCCAGACCCGAGGTACGCTTTTGGGAACTATTTGTTTACGCGGCGCTCCGAGGGCCTACTGCAAATAAATAACATTTCCGTGGTTGGAGCAGGTGCTTGACCAGACCGCGGCTGTATCGAGTTACCGTGTACTTTCCCCCCCGATTGTGAAGTGTTTAGCAAATAAAACGGTACGCATCAAGATGGATGGTTGGAGGCTCGAGGTGAGCACATGCGAGGCTGACAGCTCCGCTAAAAGGCTTCCATCAAAGTGAAACATTCGCTCGTAATGTCCCAGTAAACGCTCCAACCCCATCTGGTCCGAGCGCAGGGGGAGAGAAATCGGCTACTATCCGTCTTCCATATTTTCCCTACCTTCAGAAAGCTTGTAAAGGGAACATATGAGTGTACTGAGGGCAATAGTTCATGTGTTTGAAGCAGCAGAACAGCGGGTTACTGGGACACGAGCGCGAGAGGATTCAATAGGGGTTTTGTTCAGCTGGGTTTTAGGGTTTTGGCTGGAAATATTTAACGTAACTTCACCTTTTTGGTTTTTGTTTAAAGGGTCCATGTTACGCTGTTTTCTGAGCTATGTTATAAAGATGTTTCCTCGTTACGAAATACCTGGAGTTGTGTTTTGTTTTGTTTCATTCGCACATGTTTAACACACAGACTCTGCATATTTAGGCTGAGTTCTTCTCTCAAAACACTCCTTGTGATGTCATGTGGTGAGACAGGAAGTGCTCCATTGTGTTTTTAAACTCTGCACCCCTTCACTAGAATCATTTGGAAGATTTCAACCCTGGGATTTCCAATCTCTACTGAACAGGATTTTCAAGTTAAAGGTGCACTGTGTAACTTTTCTGGTTCAGGGTCCACCACCTGCTTATCTCCGTGCAGACGTTATTGCTTTGTCTGAAATGTTCCATAGTATAGCATTACGTATATCCATCTTTGCAGGGACACGCATGGTGACTCCATGAGGTAGCAGGTCAACCTCTCTCACAGTAAGGATGTTTTTAAGTTATTTTTGAGCAATAAAAACATCAGTGATTAAATGAATGCTAGATATATACTTCAAATGCCATACACAAATTAAACTATATCTGAAGGAACTGCAAGAAACACAAACGTTCAAATCATTTCATATTATCACATGAAGCTTTTGTCACTTTAGACTTGGGAAGAGGAACCAAAACTTTTACTGTAACAAACAGCCTAGACAAAGAAACATCTTCATGAAGCAGCTAGGGGACCCCCCACATGAAAAGTTACACAATGCACCTTTAAAAGCTACCTTTCATCATTTATAAATCACCACTACATGACATCACAATTTGGAACAGAGCATTTTGAGCTTTGGAGATGTAGACAGATGAATAATAAAAGGTTACTCACAACTCAGAGGTCACATTCTATCATGACTTAAAGGTGCGCTATGTAACTTTTCGGTTGGGGATCCGTCACCTGCTTGCTCTGCCTGGAATGTTCCACAGTATGACATTAAACAACTCTGCCTTACATTTATTAAATTACAGGTGAGCAGTGCCTACAGTTAGCATCACAGCCCCAGTGAACGTTGATGGCATCAGTTGCAAAGTGTCAATGCAATGGCCTGTTACACCATGTTTATGCTAAAAAAAAAAGCTCAGAAACTGCCTCATCGTGACTACTGAACCACCTGTCAAGTCCGACAAACCAAACCGTGCATGCGACTCTTTGTGGACTTCGCCACAACAAGCAGCACGGAAGCTTTGTGTCCTTCCATTCATCTGGACTCCATTTTGTTCACCCGAGATGCTATCTGCTTGAGTCCAGCGTCGAAACCAAACAATACAGTGGCCAAATGAAGCTGGGATTACGTGAATTGTAACATGAGAAGTGGTGATTTTCATAAACAGGATTAAACCGGCCTTCGTCATCAGTCAAACATGTCATTCAGAAGAAGGAGCAGACAGCAAGGCCTGGTTGGAACACATTTGTGGTTTTGATTGAGTACAAAGTTTGCAAAAATTGTGTACAGAATTATACTATACTGTACTCCTGACTAAGACTCTTCCTGCTTGCCTGACCAGCCAGTCCCTTCTACACTCTGTTCAAATCCAGTGTAGAAGAGTCTACAACTGGACAATAAAGCGTGAAAATCCTCCATCCAAACGAAGAAGATCCAACCACAACCGCTAATTTGAATCACGTGTCTCAAATGCAGAAGACGTTACCTCTCCAAAACTTCTTTTGCCTGAGATAAATAACATTTGGTGTTTTGATTCTGTAAAAATCTGAGATGTTTCTCAGTCCTTTATGCAGTTTTTTTTTCTCGTTTTTTACATGTAAGCAGCCACAGATTATGTGTCTCTCTAATTGGTTAAAGGTGCATTATGTAACTTTTCTTCCTGAAGATGTTATTGCTTTGGCTGGAATGTTTTACAATATGGTATTAAACCTTTCTATCTTCAAGGAGTCCAAACTGTGTGAGATCTGTGGAGAGGCGACCCCACTCACAGTCAGAATACCTGTTTTCTAGGTATTTTTGAGCTATAAAATTGCCTGTAATTGAATAAATGTAAGATCTGTTTAATGTCATACTGTGGAGCATATCCAGGCAGAGCAATGACATCTCTACAGAAATAAGTAGGTGACTGACCCCCAACCGAAAAGTTACACGGTGCACTTTTAATCCGCCTGTCAATCACGCCCTCTGGAATCAAGGAGACAGGACACAGCTCCAGATCCACTCGTCTTTGTAAAGTTTTGTGGGCAAAATGACAACAAGAGTGTGTTTGTTATATTTGTCTCAACATTTTGTAACTCATGTCAGTCGGTAAAGGATTCTGCAAAATGATATTGCTTTGCCTGCAGGGTTCCAAAGTATGGCTTTAAACTTATCAGTCTCCATAGAAACAAGCAGGAGACACGACCAGACTGATTTACAGGTGAGATCTGTGACGAGGCGAGCCCACTCACAGTAAGAATGCATGTTTATAAAGATATTTTTGACCAATGAAAACACAGATAATTGAATAATTGCATCTTATAAGTTTAATACCGTATTGTGGAACATTAAAAGCAATAGCATTTTCATGGAGACCAAACTGGACCAAGTTACAGGTCAGATCTGTGGAGAGGCGACCCCGCTCACAGTCAGAATACCTGTTTTTCTAGGTATTTTTGAGCTATAAAACCACCTGTAACTGAATAAATGTAAAGTAGAGCTGTTTAATGTCATTCTGTGGAACATTCCAGGCAGAGCAACGACATATCCACAGTAACAAGCAGGTGACGGACCCTCCACCAGAAAAGTTACATAGTGCAACTTTGCACCTTTAAGTCTAACTTGACTTGCTTCAGACAGAGCAGTACCTCCAGTTAGCATCACACCACCCAGGGAATGTTGATGGCATCAGCTGCAAAGTATCAATGAAGCAAACACTTGACCTGCAGAGGAATCCACAGTCTGAACCTAATGGTACCAGTGGTTCCACAGTTTGAGAAGCAATAATGCATCTTCCAGCTCCACGGTCACTGCGCCCCAACCCCACCTGAGAACAGCTGCACGCTCCTGCTTTCTTCTTTAAAACTCTTCCATCCACCTCTCCTACTCCTCCAGCTCTCCTCCTTCTCCTCCTCCTCTCCTCCTCTACTCCTTCTATTCCTCCTCTACTCCTTCTCCTCCTCTTCTCCTCTCTTCCTCTCCTCCTTCCCTACTCCTTCTCCTCCTCCTCTACTCATTCTCCTCCTCCCCTCTCCCTCTTCTCCTCTTCTCCCTCCTCTCCTCCTTCTCCTCTCCTCCTCCTGTACTCCTTCTCTCATCTTCTGCTCCTTCTCCCCCTCTCCTCTCCTCTTCCTCCTCCTCCCCCTCTCTTTCTCCCCCCTTCTCCCCCCTTCACCCCCCCTCTCTTCCTCCCCTCTCCTCCCCCCTCTCTCCTCCCCCTCTCGTCCAGCCTGCCCCACCAGGCCGCTCGAGCCAGAGCACCTGCAAGTGCTCACTTTGAAAGATGTGGCCGGGCCCAAAGAATGTGCGCAGTAAACACATGAGAGCTGTATTTATAATAAATCAGCTTTATGGCCCACTGATGGAGGTGATATCAGCCAAATTTATGCTGGGGAGACCTCGGCGTCCTTTAGCGAACCAGCTGCAAGATAGCCCTACACCCACCACCCGCCCACCCCTCTCGCTCGCGCTCCTCTCCCCCAGGACGGGAGCTCTGCCTGGGGGAAGGCTTCGGCACTGCGCTGCTCTCTTTGTGGAAGTCTGCGGTCCTTGGAACACTTTAGCCCGAACTGAAATAGAGTGTGGGCAGCCGGGCGGTAGTGGCAAGGGTGCGCGTCTGTGGCGTATTAAAATGTAGACTAGCAAAACAGCATGGGCTCAAATGAGGATGCAGATTTACGGTAAGTTACTGTGAGAAGTTCGTACATACAAGGACAGAGGTGAGGAGAGAGGCTTAAATTATACTTAAAGATGCATCGTGTTACTTTTCTGGTGGGGGTCCGTTGAATACTTTTCTCTATGGAGATGATATTGCTTTGTCTGGAATGTTTCACAGTATGGCATTAAACCTCTCAATCTTCATGGAGACCAAACCAGACCAAGTTACAGGTCACATCTGTGGACAGGCAACCCCGTTCATAGTCAGAACGCCTGTTTTTCTTGATATTTTTGAGCTATAAAACCACATGTTATTGAATAAATATAAGGTAGAGCTGTTTAATGTCACACTGTGGAACATTCCAGGCAGAGCAATGACATATTCATAGAAACAAGCAGGTGACAGACCCTCAATCAAAAAGTTACATAGTGCACCTTTAAGTAAGCGTAATGTCATTTCAAAATATTACTCAAGTACAAGTACAAAGTAGTGGTCCAAGACGTAACTGAAACAGAAGTAAAACAAAATTTAAAAAAAGTATTTGGGAAAAGTACTAATCAATTAAGAGTAACTGTTGGGACGTGACATCTGATTTATAATTTAAACTAATATAACTGGAAAAACATTAAATAATGCACAAAATCTGGTATTTTCAAAGGACAGACACATTATTGTAACATAAAGCTTTTGTCACCTTAGACTTGGGAAGAGGAACCAAAACTTTTACTCAAGTAAGAGTACTGTTACTTAAATTAAAATATTATATGATAATACTCAAGTAGAAGTAAAAGTATACCGCTGAAAAGTAAAGTTTTTCAAGTAAAACCCAAGTAAATGTAACTGAGTATTCCCCACCGATGTGCATGGAGGCAGTCAGGATTTTAAATGGAAAATAAGAGTCTGTCATCAGAACTGCGTGTTTTGGTTGCCAGTTCTGATAGAGCCTCGCAGGTGCCTGGAGACACGATCTGCAAAACAAACAAGATATTTTGAACATACTGTAGTTCAAAGTGTAAACCTGAGGTGTTGGAGAAGATCGTTGGCAGCGATAACAAGGTTTGAACTTGATGGGAACACGCCCGTAACCCTGATGGTAGTCCTGCTTACTAAACACATTCCCCACACAAATAAGGACAGTTGCCATAGCAATTAACAAAACATGCATGAAAAAGTCCTCTGAAGTCCTGTAAAGTTACGTGTCAAAATTCATGTAAATGCTTTAAAACCTTATATCCTTTGTTTACCATATGGACAGGGTGCTAATGTTTCTTCTTCAAAAAGACAGCGGATTTAGGGTCATGCTGTTGTTGTGTCCTTGAGCAAACCACTTAATTGTCTTCTCCAGTCATGGCAAGCCTCCTTGGGTGCCATAGTTGCTGAGTGGGTAGGACTTTCACCATGCAGCTAGAAGGTCCCAAGTTTGACTGGTTTGACCCATCAGCCTAAACATGCACCATAGGTCAAATCCTCCAGCTAAGGTAGTCCTGACTAAGACTATCTCAGGATCTAGAGGCATTGAAGGATGGGTGAAATGCAAAGGACAACTTTGTCTATGAGGACAATAAAGTATACCATAACCTTAATGCATAACAGGATGCAACAAGAAGGGCATCTGGAGAAAAAATGTACCAAAATGAAATGAGAAGTGAGGAAAATATACAGAATGGGCAGTTCATGTTTAAAAAAAATCAAGTTTTAGGCTTTGGTTGATCATAGAAATTCCACGATTTGCTGTTTCTGATCATAGACTGTATAAAGAAGTAGAATAAGGGAGTATGGCATCTCCCACAGCGTTCAGCTCCAGTCAAATGAAGCTCATGAGGCTAGAAGTTATAGGAGCGAATTTGGAGCTGAGTTCCATATTGGGAATTGGAATTTTTATTACGGACAAAATAGTGAATAGTGAAGTTAGCTATGACCATTTATATATACAGTCTATGTATATTTTTGATTAGATTTTCTTTAATAATCAATTGCAGCTGATGTCCCCCCCCCATCAACATTCCCTCGCATCGTGATGCTAACTGTAGGCATGCCCTGTCTGAGGCTTTGTTAGACTTTAATCTGAGCTTTATTTTAACACAATCTGACCAGAAAAAGATGATTTAGCTTGAAATACAACATGTGCTCTGATTTGTACTATTAAACAAGTCCCTCTCAATATTACATCAGCTACAAGCTAGCATCTGAAGTTCCAGATCCACTGACACACAGGTTGGCAGTGCGATTCCAGCTCCCACAGATGAATACTGTTGTTATGTCCGTGGACAAGACACTTAACCCACCTTGCCCCCAGTGTCTGTGTACACTGGTGTATGAACGGGGGAGTGGTTATAATAAGATTAAAAAAAAGTGTGCCAAGAATGGTAACTCCTGAACATTCTGCCATAGAAATACACGTAGTACACCCCGGCCTGATGTTGCTGCAAAGTATCAATACAACCTAAAAATGGTAGGTAGATAGCTGAAAGTGTTTTGCTAACATCTCCCCTGACCTCTCTCCCCATGCAGCCGCACTCTCCGGTCCAGATGTTCTTCGTCCGTCCTCGCGACTGGACACTACACAAAAGCGCTGATGTCACCAGCCGGCCCGTACCACAGCGCCATTCCCGTCATTCCAGGATGAAAGCTGACCACCCGCCACTGTTTGGTTTTCCACACATGCTAGCAATACTAACAAGAGGAGAGGCCCCAGCTTCACAAGTGTTCTTAAAACCTCCGAAATGTAGTGGACCTGAAATAGCCGGAGTAAACACGGAATTACAGCTTTTTCCTGTGATGTCATCCACCACTTCGCCGGGCCAACATGGGTGCAGCGGGCTCGGTAAATGTTTGGTTTGTTTTCGTCAACAAGTTCAAATAGGTTTTCTAATCTGATATCTTGGGGAAATAAAAGGAGTCGTGGCTTGGCTGTACTTGGAAAGCAAAATGTTGGCGATGATGACGATGGAATGAATTGGAAACTTTAAAGCGGACCTATTCAGCAAAATGGACTTTTCCGAGCTTTTATCCATGTTACAGTTGTTTCCTTCTCGTTTACCCTTTTTACCCCACATACCCCACATTTGGCATGATTTGTGCAAGTTTGCGTAATCATTACCCACTTATTTTCAAGACTTTTCTGGTGGAGGGTCCGTCACCTGCTTGTTTCTATAGATATGCCATTCCTTTGCCTGGAATATTCCACAGTATGACATTAAACAGCTCTAGCTTACATTTAAGCTAGAGCTGTGAGCGGGGTTGCCTCTCCACAGATCTGACATGTAACTTGATCCGGTTTGATCTCTGTGAGGGAAGAAACGTTTTATACCATACTGTGAAACATTCCAGATAAAGCAATAAAGCAAAATCTCCATGAAGAAAAGCATCTGACGGACCCTCCAACAGAAAAGTTACACAATGCACCTTTAATTAGTCACAGATGCTTACAACAACCACAAAACGGCTGTCAGAAATGTTACTCAGTCCTCCATTACATTACCTATCAGTAATAACTTGCTTGTTAGATAGTCCTGTGTTTGCCCTTTGGCCCTGACATTTCTTGTAACATCACGCTTAAGTGGTTCTGACTAAGCCTGCTTCACCAAACCATTATTTATCTATTTATTGAGTTAGTCACTGGAAAATCTGGCTCCCATCACCCAACCACCCAGCGCCGTGGTTACAAGAGAATTTCCTACAGTGTGGTCCAATGGATTCTAGTCACTGTCATCTGGATACAGAATCTGGTTTCATTTTTATGACAGGTTAGACCAATTTCACTAGTTAATGTTTGTCATTTGACTCATTCCTGGAAGGACGCGGGCAGAAGATGCGACCCGCGTAGAGTTAACTGTCTAAAACTGTTACCTTACCTGGCAACCATAATGTAAACAAGGGTCAAAACGAGAGATTGAGTGATATGTTGTTGTTTTTTTCCATGGTCGATGCAAATATTGATTGATTTTGATCCAGAGAAACCTTATATTATCTATATTTTTGGTCTTATTTTTGTAAATTCCCCCAAGTTATCAAATCTGTAGTTTCTCAGATTCGAGAATGTGATGATGTCATACTTCCAGACTTGGACCTAAGATGCTTTTTGTGATATGGTCAAACTATTTTTGTACTTTATGGGAATGTTTTTATGTAAATATCTAACTGTTTTTTCTTGCTGTAGAGAGGGTTGATCTCACTGGGTGACCTCACTTTGGGACCCCCCATTCGTTGGAGGGGGATATGAGCACTTGGGCTGGCAACCATTTTGTATACTGTGGTCCAAAGCAAGAAAAATGATCTGACGAAGGCTTTTTGCCGAAACCTTATTTAAAAATAAATTAAAAAGCTTTGGAACATCGGCCATCTGAGTGTGCTATGCATTTTTTTCACTTTTAATTCACTTCCAGAGAAGGGCAAGAACCAGATTTCCCTATTGATTACATTGTACTTTACCATGAAATCCAAAAGGTACATTCTCAAATTTTGAACCTGATCACTTCTATCAGCGACTAGACCCAAAAACTCACTGTATTACAAAAGATACCTGCATTTTCACGACATAAATTTTAGCTTCTGCCGTGGGAACCCTTGCCGCTGATTGGTGGACTGCTCTCCCGCCCGGTCACTTTGATTTACACTAGTATGTGTATGACTTTGTGTGTGTTGAGACACTCGATTACTGTTAGTTTAGTTGAGTTCTGTTTTGTGTCTCTTTTTAGTTGTCACTCAATTTTTTTTGTGGGTTTTTGTGACTTTTGTTTTGGGGACATTTGTGGATTTGTTGTGTTATGTGTCCCTTAGTTCGTTATTTGTAAATCCTGTTATTTTGTTTCTTAGTTTAGGTTTAGGTTATTTTATGTATATATTTTAGATTCCCTTTGTTAATTTTACCTCTTACATTCCTGTTTATTAAATTATCACTTTATGTAACCATTCACGATCTTGTTTTACCTCAAACTGGATCAGACTTTGCACTACCCTCTTTGGACTAAAGTGTTCAAAGCTTTTTGTGTACTCTTTATGCATATGTAGACACTCTAACGTCTCGAGACTGAAATCTGATAGCCAAAGATCCACCCTATCTGTCTATCTCTAGTCAAAACTTGTCTAAATTACAGTAGTTATGATTAGACTAATACAAATAAATGACTTTATTTAGTTAAAGGTCCTATATTATGTTTCTTGTGAGCTTTACCCCATGTTATAATGTTGTTACCTCATCCAAAACATACCTTCCTTGCCTGTAAACAGTCCCTGGACGGAGTTCTCCATGTTGACGACACAGATAGAAGTATTCTGTTTTAGAACTTAGCGCTACTTCCTGTATTTTTGTACTGGAAACCCCTTCATACGCACTTGAGTTGTTAGCATAGTTTAGCCAATCTGAAAATAACCAAGCAAACATTTACCAGAAAGTGAATAACTGATCCCATGACTAAGTCCAGTTTGGTGATTCCCAGCAGCTATATATCTATGAGTTAAATCCGCTTCCATTACGCGTCTGCATCACTCAGTCCGCTGTTAATTTGAAAAGCTTTTAAGGTTCACAGACAAATATTTAGCTTGGCATTAAAGGGCAAATTTTATGAGCATGAAGGAGTTAAGTAAAGAAGATTAAAGGTCTCGTCTTATGCTGTGATAAATCAGCTTTTTTGAGTTTTCAAACCAGTTGTATTAAAAGTGCACTGTGTCATTTTTCAGGAGGAGGGACCGCCATCTGCTTGTCGCCATGGTGATGTTACTGCTTTGCCTGGATGTTCCACAGTATGACATTTCACAAATATTTCTTGTATTTATTAAATTACGGGTGTTTTTATTTCTCAAAAGTACCACATAAACTTTCATTACTAAAATGAGTGGGCCCACGCCTCCACAGATTTGACCTGTAACTTGGCCTGGTGATGTGGTGTGCCAATTAAATGCCATACTGTAGAACATTCAAGGAAAAAAACAACATCTACACGGACTCAAGCAGGTTTCAGACTCTCTGTCAGAAAAGTTCCACAGTGCGGCTCTATTTCCACATCAAAAGCATGAGCTGGAATTGTTTCGTTCTACATATTTAGGCCGACTCACTCCCCAGAGCTCAAAATGTGTGGTTCTACCTTGTGATGTCATTAGGTGATAATCCAGGAAGTGCTCCTCGTGCCATTGTTTCAGATGATTTCTACAGTTAAATTGTTTGTATCACTCCTTGGTGCCAAAAGGTACAAGAATTCGCCTTCTGTTGCAGTAGTGTGAAGTCGTGTAAATGAGGCTAAACAGACTAAAGATGAGGTACTGAATTTTCTTCTGTGGTTGCCATGATCGTGGTTTGCTGCTTTTAAATTATTTGGGGATTTTGAACAAGAAATGCAGCTCAAAGGACAGAAGTTAAGGACTATTGGCTTGTGTCATTTCATGGCGACCCTGCTTAGAGAAAGCTACGCTAGCTCTGTTTGGGCTTTCTATTAATACTGCATTTTCCTGCTCAATGTTCTTAAATTGCCACTTGAGGACAAATAAAATTATTTTGATTTGATTCAGACAGCGAAAAAATGATCAGGCAAGTCCAGAGTTCATATCTCTCTGTAAAAGGAGCGTCATTCCAGCTGCTATTGAATTAATTAATACATTGTAATCTGTTTATTTGTCGATTTTAGTACCTTGTCTTTGAAAGTCGTGCTTTTTATATATGCTTTATATTTATTGTGATTTTTAGCCAAGCATGATTAATGAATTATTTATGGAACAAAACCATTCTGCACTGGAGCACTGTAACACTTTATTTGTAATTGTGTTTTTATTAGACTTAGACTTAGACAAACTTTATTGATCCAGAAGGGAAATTATTTAGATACAGTCGCTCACTCATCACAATATAATATAATAACAGAGAGTAACAAAAATAGATGGTTTAGCAAAAAGATAGCAAGAGATGTGTGTTTATTGTGTATAGTGTGGATGAATGAAATGTGAAATGTGGGACCAGCCTCTCAAATCTGCAAAACAGCAGTTGTTTTTTTGTTTCATTCACACATTTTTAACACACAAACCCTGCATATTTAGGCTGAGTTCTTCTCTCAAACAGACAGACTAATAATAAAGTGTTACTCAAACACATGCGAATGAAACAAAACACAACTCCAGGTCTGTTTATGAATAGGTAGCAGCTTTATAACATGACTCAAAGCTCACAAGAGTCCATTTCTTTTCATTCCTTTCTTTAACTGCCAGCTTCAAAGTTCTTAGCAAAAAGCAATTGAACCTTTTGAGCCAGCTTGTTGCAGTGTATTATGGGATTTTGCATTGCCACCCCTGTTCTGCTGGTCTCCAATCAGAGGCTGAAAGTAAACACCAGAACCCTCCATGTTTATCAAATGTGCAATCACTCTCATAATGTGGAGCTAAATGGCCTATAATTATAGCCTCACATGGACCGAGCCAAAAATCTGTGCAACTTTTCAACACACAACCCAAAAGTTCATACAAAGGAATAGTCTGGGGTTTCCAAAATAAAATAAAATAAAGTCAAATAGAGTCCATCTTTAGTTTTATCTACGTCATTAAACAGCTCTAATTACGTTTATGAAATTACAGGTGTTTTTATAGCTCAAACATACCTAAAAACAGCATTCTGACTGTGAGCGGGGTCGCCTCTCCACAGATCTGACCTGTAACTTGGTCTGCTTTGGTTTCCATGAAGATAGAAAGGTTTAATGCCATGCTGTGGAATATTCCAGACAAAGCAATAACATCTCCATGGCGAAAAGCATTTAACAGACCCTCCATCAAAAAAGTTACACAGTGCACCTTTAAATCTTAAATTATCGTAAATAATTCTAATTAATAAAGCTCCATTTGGTAACTGTTTGTAGACTTGTCTCCATGGAGATGTTTTGGTTTTTTTTTATTTACACTGATATTCGAAATCAAGCAAAAATATACTTGGTTTTCCAAAATAAAATAAAATAACACACTGATTCCACCTTCAGTTTTATCTTAAATAATTCTAATTAATAAAGCTCCACTGCATAGCTTTGCTGTTTGTGGACATGCCTCACTTGTCTCCATGGAGATGTTTTTTACTTGTTTGTTTGTTTCACGCTATGGCCTTCATCTACCACGGTTCAGAAAAGAGGGTGATATGCTGACCACTAGGCCTGGTACAAGTCAGGTTTGTGGAGATTTCATTTTGAGCAATAAAAAGGCCATAATTAAAGATCCTAAAATGGACTTTTGTGAACTTTAAGCCATGTTAGAACACTGTTACCTCCTCAAAAACATACCTAGAGTCGTGTTTTTTTTCATTCACACATGTTTGAGTCACCCTTTTTCATCTCCAAAGCTCAAAATGCTCTGTTCCACCTTGTGATGTCATGGAGTGATGAAGTTTTCAAGTTAGCATCTATTGTCTATTATCTTTCGTTCAGTAGAGATTGGCTGAAATGATCCAAATGATTCTAGTGAAGGTGTTTGGAGTTTAAAAACACAGTGGAGCACTTTCTTTATTAAAGGTGCATTGTGTAACTTCTCTGGTACGGGGGTGGGGGGGTGGGGGGCTGCTTGTATCCATGGAGATGTTATTGTTTGCCCTACAATGTTCCACAGTCTGGCATTAAAGGTCTCTGTCTTGGGACCGTGCCAAGTTACAGGTCAGATTTGTGGAGAGGCGACCCTGCACATGTTTTTTAAGTTGTTGTTTTTTGTTTTTTTTTGTTTTTTTACAATATAAGATGTGTAACTTAATAAATACAAGATGGATAAGTTTAATGTCATACTATAAAACAATCCAGGCAAAGTTTAAACATCTCCATGGAGACGAGCAGTTGGTGAAAAGTTCAAATAAATGCTTTTATTTTTATTTTTTTATCGGCTGGAGCTTTAACACAATGGACCAAATCATAACACCAGATTTAAATGCCTGAACTTTGTAGCCAGCAGCTCTCGCCAACATCTTGACCGCTCCTAAAAGCCATTCCGCAGGGCGCCGATGCCTGGTGGAAAGGTTGTCTCTTTCATGTGCGCTGTGGTCCCTCCTAGTTTAATTATGTGGTCCAGGGTGGAACTACTCTAGCTCCTCACTGCCCAACATAAGTGCATTTTCCAGGGCTAAAGCATGCAAGGCTCCGGTTCCCACAGCCCCAAAAACCTGCCCTTCCTGGATCTCGGAGTTGGAGGGGTGAGCTAATGCTAACCACCTCTAGCCCGCTGCCAAGTCCCAAATATGGCCGAGCTTCAGAGGAAAAGCTGGGGTGGAATATGACATCAGCGGGGAGTTGGTTGTACGGGCTACACTTTCTCAAATACCTGCTGCAGATGTTGGGAGAGAAGTGGCGTCCATTGCCAGGCGGCGTGGGGAAAATGTTAGCTAGCTAGCGCAGGTGCAGGCCGACTTGGATGAGTGGTGGGGCACTACAGGGCCCACCCACCTCCAGACCTCGGAAGTCACAGTTCCCGAGAGAGTTTCCAATAATTTCTTTTAAGCTCACAAGAATGATAGTTTCCTTTAAACTCTTAAGAATCCCAAACAGATTCTTCAGAGTTTAAAGGCACATCGGAAACTAATGAAGGATTCCAACGACTAGTCACCCAGGCCATACTGAAAACATAAATGTGTGGGAGAATGTATTGATACTTGCAGTTTACAGTTTTAGGTATTTATACGTGACATAAAGGCACTGTATCCGATTTGTACTGTCTCAAAAATGTGAAAGAACTGTTTTTTTAACAGTTTGCAGTGATCCAAAATGATACCTCCCTTTATATGAGCTTTTCACAACTTTCAGAGACCAGAGTGCAGTTTTGATGTCGTGGTAATGACGCAAATTTCACCAAAAGTTCACATTTTTCACCTCTGCGTCTGAGACCCGAGGTGATGCTCAAGTGCACAGCGGGAACGCTAGAAATGCTCCGTGGAAACATTGGACCAGCTTAGACGTCCCTCATAGACCTTTTTTATGATGTTTTATGATGTTTTATGGCCCAGAGTTACCTGGTGATACGCTGTCAGATTTATGAAAATTAAAAAAAAACTCCATAACCCATTCCACCTAGAATACAAACCCTTTCTACCAGTGGCTACCCTGGTCTATTCGGCGGCACGGTGGCAAAGTGGTTAGCACTCTTGCCTCACAGCTAGAAGGTCCTGGGTTGGAGTCTGAGGCGGTGTGGGGCCTTTCTTTGTGGAGTTTGCATATTCTCCCTGTGCCTGGTGCTCCGGTTTCCCCTACCACTAAAAACATGTACAATAGGGTTCTCTGTGGGGCCCTGACTCCCCTGAAAAAGAGATTCTTAAGTGAGATCCTGGTTAAATAAAATAAAATTGTTAAAGGTGCACTGTATGGGACTTTTCCTGCATTTACACAATTACAGGTGTTTTCACGACTTGGCCTGCTTGTTTCATGATAGATAATGCCGTACTCTGGAACATAAAGCAACAAACAGCTCAAATGGTGGCGTTCCTATAAAAGTTACATAATGCAGCTTAACAATAATCTTGGAAATTTGGTACCGTTAACTGGAAGTGGAATCTTAATCAGTAGAACCTCGCTGGAACATTAACAAACTGTGAACCTCTTCTGTTGTTGTCCTTTATGTATTTCTCCTAAACTCCTAACTCCTCACTGTTGATCCATGTAGTCCCATTATCTTTCCCCGTACTCGCCCTCTCTTGGATGTTAGCATAGTCCGGCTGTTTGGAATTCCAGCTCTGTCCTGGGAGTGTGTGGAGCGTTTGAAAACTTGTTAGCTGCTTTCATGTTTTATTTGAAAGTATGTAATGGCATTCTTTGGACAATAACAGGTCCCGGGGGTGGCTCCGAGTCTGTATGAAACGCTGTGGCCTGCAGACAGCTCTGAGTGATGGTACTGCACTGGTGGAGCAGATTAGAACAGTTGGAGGAGGGTGGGGTGTTCAGGCTCTGTAAAGAACAAGAGAGGTTAAGTGTGCCATGTGCTGCACTTTTACATGTACATATGTTGTTTTAAAGCTGCATTGTGTAACTTTTCTGGTGGAGAGTCCGTCAAATGCTTGTCTCCATGGAGATGTTATTGCTTTGCCTTGAATGTTAACGGTGCAATGTGTAACTTTTTGAATGGAGGTCTGTTACCTTTTTGTTTCTATGGATATGTCATTGCTCTGCTTAGAATGTTCCACAGTATGACATTAAACAGCTCTACCTTTACATTTATTTATTTTATTACTCAAAATATCTATAAAAACAGGCATTCTGACTGTGAGCGGGGTCGCCTCTCCACAGATCTGACTTGTAACTTGGTTTGAATTGGTCTCCATGAAGATAGAATGGTTAATACCATACTGTGGAACATTCCAGACAGATTTATTTCAGGTTTTTCTATTGCTCAAAACTCTCCACAGATCTGACCTGTAATGTAGCGTAGTGCTGTAACCTGCTTGGCTCTCTCGTGACATATAGGTTTAATGTATACTGTGGAACATTCTAGACAAAGCAGTAACATTTCCATGGAGACAAGCAGGTGACGGACCCTGCACTAGAAATGTTACGCAGTGCACCTTTAAGTTTAATGCTGAGCAGTAACATGTACGTTGTGTCTGTCAGGAAAACGTACATAATGACTCTTTAAAAGTCGTGTAAGTAAACAAATTAATATAACAATTGTTTAGTAAACGTCAGGGTATAAAGGGTAGAAGAGTAGAATGAACTTTCAAATTCTATATGTAAATTGTGTGTTGTGTTTTCAGTTTATAGCAGCTATGACATGAGTTTATTAAAATGCATATTTCTGGTCTGTGGTGCAGGGGTTGTTATATAAGCGATATATACTGTATGTACATGTATTTTGGTTCATATGTAATGGAGCATTGTCAGCACAGTACTCGAATCTTGTTTTCTATTGTTTTGTTTTTTTTCTATTTTTAAAGCACATCAGTTTTTTCTATTTTTAAAGCACATCAGTAACCAGGCGTCTGTTGATATCACCTTTTTGGTCCTCTCTTGGCACGGTTAGAACCTTCTGTAGGAAAATGTTGCACCGACCACTCAGTAAAAATATCTGACCGGTTGGTGGGTGTCATAAGTGAATAGATGAGCTCTAATGGTTCAGGGTAGGGGGATATTTACTGGTAGACCACATTTAGATCTTAAGTCTTTAATAACCCGTGTCTAAGTGGAAAGAGTGAAGCTGCAGCAGCAGAATATAGCACCTGTCACCTCCCTCAGAGCAGCGCCTGACAGCCTCCTCCTGGGACCTGCTCCACTCTCCACTGATTAAAGGAGCAGCCTCAAGAGCCAATCCAGCCAGTGATAACAAGCCTTTTAATCCACCGGGGAAGGGCTCCTGGTTCGGGCCCCGGGGTCCAGGGGCCAGGCGTGGGTCCACTCAGCCTGCATCTGGACAGTGTTGTGGCTCTGACAGGGGGACAGGGGACTAAAAAGGCTGCGGCACACACTTAAACCTTCCTCCGATAACATCTGCCACACTGACGGAGGAGATGAAGCCCGTCACTCACTGGACCCGGTCACCGGCCGCCCCCGTGGGTCCCGATTGCCTGGCTAATGGCTGTGGGCGCGGGGTGAGAGGAGATGAAGGTGTTTGGGTGAAGCCTTGGACATGTGCGGATGGACGGTGTAGCATCACTCAGGGAGAGCCTACATTTAGAGGCACTCTTCTGTCCACAGGGGCTGATAGCAGGGCTGTTAGCAGGGGAGGTGCTGGGTGGGATGGTGGGATGGGTGCCCCTAGTCCAGGGGGTTGTGTGAGGTTATATTTGTGTGAGTTTTAAGGGACAACTATGTAAAAAGGAAGATTACAGAAACTGTGTTATAATTTGGACATTTTAAATCGAAATAGTCATCTAAAACAAATTAATAAAAGAAACAATTAGAAAACATTAGAAAACTGCAGTGCCCAGTGGGAGCTGACATCACTGTAAACATCATGACAACAAAGATTTGGCAACTCCTATGGATAGCTGCACTTCACACTAGCGAGCAGATTATTTTTTTATTTGTACAAAAATGGCTACGCAACACTACTGAATCCTACACATATCACCAATTAAGAAAGTTAAACTGGAGAACAAAGTAAGAACAGAGCAGTGGGAGTAGGCGGTGGAGGTGAAAACAGGAGTTGATCGCCAATATGGCGCCTTGAAAATAAGAGATTAAAGATTGCTCAAACATGCACAAATCACTCCAAATACAACTTTAAATGGCTAAATTGTGAGGGGAAACACCTATAACATGATTAAAAGCTCTGAAAAGTTGATTTTGCATAATAGGCATAATTGCTTGCTACCTGTGAGTCAGACCCAGGATCTTCTTGCTATGAGGCAGTTAGCAGTGGAGTCTAATGCAGTTTTACTAAATAGTAAAACTGAAAGAAATGATTAAAATGTGGGTATGAGAGCATGAACACTTTTCCACCTTCAAGACACTCAGAGTACTTTACATCAAGGAACTACTCACCCATTCACACACACACTCATACACCAGTGTACACGGACACTGGGAATGAGGGGGTTAAGTGTCTTGCCCAAGGACACAAAGGCATCATTCATCTGTGGGAGCTGGAATGGCACCCCCACCCTGTGGGCCAGTGTATCTGACCGCTCTACCAATGATTTGAACTGCCAGTACCCGATATCAACTGATACCACTGCAGTGACTAAGAACAGCATATTATAAGGAGCACTATGTAACATTTTGGTTAGGGGTCCGTCACCTGCTGGTTTCTATGGAGATGACATTGCTCTGCCTGAAATGTTCCACAGCATGACAAACAGCTTTGCCTTACATTTATTCAACTACAGGTGGTTTTATAGCTCAAAAATACATAGAAAAACAGGAATTCTGACTATGAGTGGACTCGCCTCTCCACAGATCTGACCTGTACCTTGGTCTAGTTTGGTCTTTAGAAAGATAGAAAGGTGAAACATTCCAGAGCAAATAACCACGGCGAAAAGCATTCCACCTGAAATGTTACACGACTCACCTTTAAACCAAAAATATGTCAAATATCTTCTGTAGTTTTGATTTACGCCTCAAATAACTACAGAACAGCTTTGTATAAATAGAAATTCAAACAAAAAGAGAAATCTGGGTCAACTACCACTTCTAAATACTTACTACACATACGAAATTACATCAACCAGGATATCAGCTGAAATCTCTTATCTTTAGAAGCTGTTGGACACTAATCATAACAAACATGGTTGTTACACAGATTTCATACAGTGATACAAATATTTACATTCTGATCCATATTCAGATTGTACTTTTGGCATCATGATACACCATTAATTCTAAACTGTGACAACAAATGAACAGGCCTGGTGCATGTACTTCAGTTGGTCTTCTCTTGAACCGGACTGACGGAGTTTATCTAAACACCAGCGAGCCAGAGAGGACTTTGACCCGGTTTTGTTCTCTTTCAAAATGGCCGCCGCTGCTTCTTTCTACACACGTCGTCCCTCTTCCCGCTCCGTCCTCTCTGTGTTTACTCGTACTTTCACCAGTGCACAGTCCAATTCCATTAGAGGGATTACGAGAGTTTGTCTCGATGTGTTCTTCTTTTGTTTCAATTTCCTTTTTCTTATCACATATTTTTACTACATTTTGTCACTCCTAGTCTATATATATTTGTATTTTTAATTGTTGGATATTTGCTGTATATTAATTAATTTTTGCTGAGATCTTCAGAGCTAAAAGTAATTGAAAATGATAATAAGAAGGAATGTTAAAGGATCTGTATGTAACCTGCACAGTGTTAACAGTGGCACTACATCTCCAGAGCCTTAACCTGCAGACAGAGACACATCCAAGTTTGTCTCATTCTCAGTTTATGGACAGGCCTCATGTGAAGCTCAGAACCTCCAGAATTCCCTCCCTGAGCTGCAGAGGCTGCACTAGCACTGACTCATGATTGGCTGTAGGTGCTGGGGTTTAGGTAGTGACCGTTCAGATCAGCATTGAAACTGACAACACAAATGGAACTCATATGATTGGATAATTGTCTTGAGAACCAAAACACGCCCGCAGCCGCCTTGATCTCATGATATTTCCGAGGCCTATGTAGCTGTGTCGTAGGTGCCTTCATCTCCTTCATCTCCTTCATCACCCTCATCACCTTCATCACCTTGCTCATCTTTAACACATCTCTCATAACAACTTGAACAACTTGTCCAATGTTTTTTTTTTTTACAACTGTGAATAAATCAGAATTGGAAACTGGAAATCAGAATATTTTATATGAACATGTATACCCCATACCACGAATCATTTTATTTAATATACCTGTTTCTGAAACTTTATGAATAACATTTAGCAGATTTTTAAGTTTAAAATTTCTTTTTGCACTGAGAACAACCACATATTGTACATTAGTCACCATGTAACTGGTCTTTATATTTTAATTTTTGGATAAGTCTACGGGGAAAATGAATTGGAAATGTACTTATGAAACCAGAGCAGACTTTGAAGTGGGTGAACTGTTGAGATATGCTGTCTGGGCTTTGAAAGAGACAACTTTATTGAACAAAACCAAAAATGGCCGCTGTCCTGCACAGTGTCTCTGTAGAGTGCAGTGGGAGCTGGTGTGATTGTAGTGTGCACGTGTCTGCACTAGTGCACACACTTAGCACACATAAAGAGTGTTGTGACAGCGCTGTGGTCCAGAGGTGCAGGTCAGAGCACAGGTGAACGCCTCGGAGCAGCTCTACAAACACCACTTATGTTTAGAAAGAACGGACAACAGGAAAACCTGCTTTGATTCCATCTTCTGTTTATTTCTTCATTTTTAATCAAGGCCCTGTACCCATTTTTTTCTGTGTTTGAGTAAAACCTGTAATAAGCCCGCTGTGTGCTGTCTGCGTCTAATTATAAAGCGTTTCATTTGCACGGTTCAAGTGCACGGTTAGCATGCTAGTTTTTGTTAGCGATGGCAAAAACTCCACTCTGGCCTCTGAAAGTTGCAAAAAGTGTTTAGGAAATACAAATAAAACCATACTTCAGATATGTTTTATGCCATACTGTGGACAACAGGCAAAGGAAGAACATTTCCATGGAAACAAGCAGGAGAAGGTCCTCCTCCAGGCCAAGTAAGAGTCAGGTTTGTGGAAATGCAAGCCCACACACAGGAAGAAGGTTATGGGTTAGATGCCTGTGCCTTTCTGTGTGGAATTAGCATATTCTCCCTGTGCCTGGATGGGTTTCCTGTGGTTTCCCCCAGCAAATCCTCGTAGCTGAAAATCTGGAGATGGGCCCCAGTGGCATTGATGGATGGATCAAATGCAGAGGATTAATTTCTCTATATATTTTACACTGAAATAACTGCAAAGTGTTGTTGCTTGGTGTTGGTAACTTGAAGAAAACCTAACTGAGTGATCCCTGGTTGAGTGGAGGGTCTCTAAGCCTGTGCAGCCGTCAGGTAATCCGTCTGAACTGGAGGGGCAGGGGGCTAAGCTCGGTCCACACACCCCCACCCACCCACACACCCCAGCAGCATGTGTGAGGAGGGGGGAGGATGGGCAGCTGTGGACACGTCCGAGCGCACCGACATGCAAGGGACAGTTGGTGGATTCAAACTTCTTTGTACTGAAAAAAGTACATTATTGGCTTGAACTGTGTATATATTTTTTATTTTATTACTTTTAACTAGTTTAGATTAATCCAGGTTTTTGTACTTGTTTACATGTAGGTATTTCGGACTGGTTTCAAATTGTTTGAAGTGGAGTAAGACAAAAAATCTTAACCCATGACATCTGTTCTCAAGACAATTAAAAAAACAGCCAGAAATGTAAAAAAAAAAAGTAGTAAAAGTAGTACAGCTATTGTATAAGCAGCTCTTGAAGTCAAAGTAAGTCCACTGTGTTCTGTCTGCACCTAATTATAAAGCATTTGATCGTCCCATACTCAGGACATATGCGGTTATCATGCTAGTTGTTGTTAGGTGAATAATTAGCCTGCTTGAATGTGTAAGGTAAGTGAAGAATGAATATGGACTACTGCAAACTGTTTACAATGAACTAGTTCTGTTATTCACGTTTTTTAAGACAGTAAAAAGCCTTTAAAATATACACAGAAATATGTAAAAATATGTCTGATTTTCTGATTTTGGTCAACATTTCATTTTTGGTAAGTGAAATGGCTTCAAAAATATAACCATATAAACAAATATCGAAACGACTGGACTCAAGATTCTGAATTCTGAAAGTATTTTTTTTTTTTTTTTTACAGTCCAAACATATCTGATAACTGGTACGTAAACGGTTGATGTCATAGTTTCTTCCTCTTCATTACTACACTATTCAAAATCTCATCTGGACTTACTTCATGGAGCTGTATCAGTCCATGGATCAAGATGGCGGACGACACCCAAACATCCTGCCATTGGATTCTCTTGTTGTGGTTTCTGCGTTGTAAGAATAGTCCCGTTCGCTGATAACATCGCCACACCGGGCCTTGAAAACTCATCGGAAAACACAGTAGAGCTTTGGAGATTACGCATACAAAAACACGCAGTTGTAATATTACTTCATTTCCGTGTTTTGATTCACTTTGAGTTTCACATTTGTGTATTTCTTTTGTGTTACAGCGTTAGACAGATACATGGAGCTGTACTTTGATTCAGTCATGATTTCATGTTGGTATTTGACAATATTTGGGTACGTAAAGGTGCCTTGCGTAACTTTTCTGGTGGAGGGTCCGTCGTCACTTGCTTGTTTCTCTGGATATGTCATTGCTCTTCCCAGAATGTTCCACAGTATGACATTAAACAGCTTTACCTTACATTTATTCAATTAGATGTGGTTTTATAGCTCAAAAATACATACAAAAACAGGCATTCTGACGGTGAGCAGGATGTAACTTGGTCTACTTTGGTCTCCATGACGATAGAAAGGTTTATTATCATACTGTGAAGCAATAACATTTCTGTGGAGAAAAGCATTTAGCGGAATCTCCACCAGAAAAGTTACACAATCCACCTTTAATGTCATGTAATGTGGCTGATTTCCCCACTACTCCTATTCTCTCTGAAATCAAATTTGAAAAAACTAGTACAGCAATTTGAAAATGTGTCCTCTGATCGAAAGGTTACCATAAACATTATTAGTATTAGTATTAGTATTAGTATAAGTATTGACTTAGACTAAACTTTATTGATCCACAAGGGAAATTATTTGGATACAGTAGCTCAAACACATAAACCAGGCTAAGCTTCGGTTAAACTCGGTTAAATTAGGTTAAAATAAAAAGCAGTCAAAAAGTCAGGCAAACCAATGCATTTCGACACACACGGTGTCATTGTCACGGCATATCTTGTCCCATGTAACCATTAAAAGACTTTTATTCTAATTCCAGTAGAGTGCCTTGGACTTTTTGACCACTTTTTACCTTATCACAGTATGTTTTTACATTACAAGCTTGGTTATCTTCACTATATTTTCACTTTTGAGCCTCGTCCTTGAAGAGCACCTGTTGTGTACTTCTACTAAGATACCCTGAAGCTCTCACTTCCTCTGTGTTTTTTTTTTTACTGGTGAAAAGCATATTTAAATAGTCCTTCATAGATCTCAAAACACCTTGGGAATTACTTATTTTTTAGGAAAGGACTTTACAAACATGACCTTAACATGGTTGGTTTTGTTCTGATGAAGACTAGGTTTAGTCCTGTTCTAGTCCTGGTTTAGTCATCGTCTAGTCCAGGTTTAGTTCTAGGTTTAGTATCCGTTAAGTCCTAATTTTGAGTATGAACACAGCTTTTCTCCTATTCTAACGCTAACAGCTATTGTGTTTTATGTCATTTACACTGCCTTTCTCCACATAGAAATCAGTTACTTCTGAAACTCTCCACATGTACAGCACCTGCCCAAAAACAGGTGTCTAATCTGACCCCCGCCCGGAAGCACCCACCTCGTCCACTTTACTTAAATGATTTGAGTAACGCTCCTGGAATGAGACCTGCTTTATTGGTCATGCCTCAGGTATGCGCCACAAACACGGGTAACTTTTAGCTTTCCAGAAAACTACTACTACTTAGTCATACTCACGTAGTCACCCCGAAACAAGGCCTATAAAACGTGACCAAAACTACAGCTAAAGCCCAATTACGTAGCATGTACCAGTGACTCATTCGTCGTAACCTTTTAAATTGTGCGATGGAGGTCTGATTTCAAACAACATCAAATTAAGCGCATGTTTTCTTATAAATTCACCTCGTAAATTCTTAACATTGTAAGTCAGTTGTGTCAAAATGCAAATTGGAACATAAATTTATCTTTAAAGGCCCTGTATCCGATTTTGACCGTGTGTGTGTCAAAATAAGTTTGTCTTATGAAGCGTTTTATTGTACGAAAATCAGGAAGTGCACGTTAGCATGCATGTTTATAGCTCTGCAGTCGTGGTGAATGTTTTATTGCACTGAAAACTGTGAGGAGGCTTGCATCTTCACAAACTTGACTCTTCAACTGCTTGTTTCCATGGAAATATTGTTCCTTTGGGTAAAATGTTCCACAGCGAGGCATATCTAACTCCACGAAGAATGTTCCCGAGTAAAATTTTTATGTTTTGTTTCCGTGGAATCATGCAGGTGATGTGCCGCCTCTAGAAAGTTACATACTATACCTTTAAATAAATAAATATATATAATTTACTGTTCAGTGTTAAGTCAAGAGTTTCAGTGTCATTAACAAATCAAAAAAATACATGGAGAATTCAAACTATATCTAAGTAAAACAAACACACAAAAGCTTGTATTCATGTGGATTATTATCGTTTCTACGCCTTACGTCATTTTTACGCACAGCCAATTCAAGATGACGGAATAGTTCTACCATAAATTCTTCCATAAATATTACTCCTAATTTTTTTTTCAACTTTATACCCATTTTAACCAACGCAAGTGGAGTTATTTTGATATTATCTGTGTGATTTTCTCTGCGTAAATCCCTAACATCGTGCGTAAAGTTGGAACGTCTTACGGCGCTTAGATAAACAACACCTCTAATGAAAGTGCCCATTTGTCTCCATATGCATGCGCCTCTAATGCGCCTCTCAGTCCGCGATGCAAATGCGCGCCCTTTACACCTGAATTGGGCATTATTAGGCACGTCTGGGTTTGTTTTTTCACGCCAGGTACGCGCTCTCTGCCTTAATGAGGGACCCGTGATGGCACCGCGTCTGGAGCAGCTTTTCAAATGCAGATACGCACTATTGACAGCCTCGTATTCACAACAGAGGGTCAAATTTGTACGTAAAGATAAAAGTAGTGGTCCTTACAACTCGTATAGTAGTTAAAAAAATAATATTTGGCGAACAACGGTGTTACTAACGCAAAAGTTTGGAGTTTGCTATGTTATTATTTGTTTGTAGACCTATTTGCAAATTTAAACAAGAAAAAATGTTTCCTAATTGAAGCATTTCCAATTAACTTATCCAACAAATTGTGCAAAACATACATTTAAATGATGTAATGCAATGTAATGATGTAATGACGTAAATACAGGCTATTATGAACTTTAAAACCACAACCTAATAGCCTAGTAGACTACTTCGAGTTGTCAAAACACGATCTATGAAAAGTACTGTTACTTTAGAATATTACTCAAGTAATAAACACAGTCATACAACTACTATTACGCGTAAAGATGTAGTTTAAAAAGCTACTCGAGTAAATGTAACTAATTACTACACGGTCAATCCCCCAAAGTTTCACATAATGGGAGAGAAAATAGTTTGGCGCAGGGGAGGGGGGTTATCCAAGGTGTTTGAGCCGCACGAGGGACAGGGAGAGAGGGAGGAAGAGGAGGAGGGGGGTCTGGGAGGGCCGAGGAGGCAGGGAGGGCAGAAATTGGGCGGACACATAAAAACTGCAAGGGACCATAGATGCTGGGATCATTTGGAAAAAGTCTGCGTGACCAGCCTTACGCTCTCCTCGCTTCTCTCTCCTCTCGCGTTTGAAACTGGACTGAAACTTCGAGACCGAGACTTCCAAAACTGCGCAATTCCACTTTGAACTGCGCGATAAAGGTGCGCACGTACAGCGGTTGCGTTTCTGGGTCCGAATTGTAACGGATTATTGAGAGGCGTCGCGGTTTTTGCCAGCCTTGAGGACAGGAGCGTTGCCTCTCCGGTCGTATTCTTTCTTTTGGATTTGAGGACACCTGGACCATTACTGATGGTAAGATCCCCCGCTGAGGGCTTCTTCTAGCGGCTTCTGTCACTCTCACTGAGCGGTTACGAAGAGGAGGATGGTGGAAGTTGGCGCTGATCGGTCATGTGTGTTCTTGGCTTCCGTGGAATTGTTGTTTAACGCTTTAAGTTCGCAGATCGCTGTAAATTTGTTTGAAAACTAAACATATCCGGCTTGTTTGCTTTTTATTTCCTTAAACTAGAAGGTGTTTGTAGTTTGGTTATCCAAGCGTTGCTAAATCATCCCAAAACCACGCGTTCATATCTCCATAGAACAAACATAAATATTGATCAAATGCCTTTCCGTAAACTTTGACCGAGTTTAACCGAAGCTTAGCCTGGTTTAGACACCTGCGCCCCCCTCCCGCCCCTTCACCCCCGTCCCCCAAAGCGCGCGCGGCTGCATCTGACACTTTAAACACAATTTTGTAATCCCGAAATATTTATGGCATCATGTGCTGGTGCTGGCGGTTAATCATTATTAACGCGGAGCAAGTCTGACTAAACTGCGGAGGAGAGCGTGAGAAACCGGTCCGTTCAAGTCGTGCGTAATGGCAACGAAAGTTCAACGGAGCCCGGAATTTCTAAGAAGTGTTAACAGTTTTCAGTCAGGGCTTTTGGGGTTTTTTGGCGAGAGGACGTGTTGGCTTATGTTGAGCTGTTTTAGACTGGAGTGGAGGAGAGGAGAAAGGGAGAGGAGAAAGGAGTTTGCGGCCTGCGGCGCATGGCACGGACACACCAGCAGATCTAGAATGCTCGAATATACTTCATGCTTTAGCTGTAGAAGTGTTGTATTGTGCATATTTTTGCACCAATTCACACGGTTTAACATTTTTAGCAGACCATCGGCATGTTAATACCACAATCCGCACGCGTAAAACTAAACCAACTTGAACGCCTGTTGCAATATGTCTGGTAAAGCAACCACTATCTCTTTGGAAGTCAGATATCTGGTCTGGAAGTTGTGTTAGTGCAGCAAACCAAGCCGTAGCCTACTCCAAGGTGATCTCATAGACTGCGAATGTTCGGCGGACACTGCGCTCTGCTCCCCGTGCGCACTGATCACAAACACGCCAAATCTCTGGACACTTCTTCCCCTTACGCTTACGAGTGTGTTCCTCTCCAACGGCTGTGTGCACTAGATAGATAAGCTGTGGCTGGGCCTAGCAAGGATCCACTAGCTACAGCTTTATGTCAGTGCACTTTTTGATTCTTGAGAAATGTTGGCATCTTGGAAAGTAAATCATATTTTTAGTTGGCTCATGTTTTTTTTTTTTTTACACTGTACCCAAGTGACTTTTTTCGATTTCATTTCATGCTTGTAAAACACATGGTAGCACATTTAAACAGATTTGCCAGAAGGTATAACACTGACCTATGTTCCTAAGAAGTCTACAGAGATAAATCAGCCTTTAAAAGTGTCTGCTTTTCAAATTTCTGATTGCATTTTCAATTTTCAATAGCATACTTGTGTAAAGGAAAGCTTCACTGCGAATTTTGTAAAGTCGTTTTGACCAATTAGCAATTAACGTTTCTCTGCCCCACTCGCTGACATCAAACACATGGATAAAATCTACCAATTCAAAGTGCTCAAAGTGCATAGGGATAAAAGCAGGCTAGCACGGCCCTCCTCCCTCCATCGCTGACAAAATTCCTCCACTTTAAACGAGATCCGTGCACGTTACTATCTGTGGTCAGTTGAAAGGGCCAAGGACGGACTGCTTTGCTTTGGTCTGGTTTGGTAGTTTTTGGTAATTGCAGCCTGCATTGCATTTTCTCTGATGTTAAGATGGAAGGATTGCAGACCCACCCTTCCTACAAATGCAAAAGGGAGATAGCGAAGTGGAGTTTGGCTGGCTAGCGTGTTTTCAAAGTACCCGTGAAAGGAGGCCAGTAGCTCCGTTGTCAAATCTGGCTTAGCTTGACTTGCTACACATTCAACAGGTTGATTATGTCCGAGAGAGATGATAAGAGCAACTTTTTGGCTGCGTGCCTTGGCTAGCTTCCATAGCAGCTTGAAAAACCACGCTACATTCACTTTAAGGCAGCAGATCTATATTAACTGCCTACAGTATCATTTAATTTTTGTTGTTTTTTGTTCCAGCCCAGCCCCACATATAAACCATCTTCCACTTTTTTCCAATTTCTTATTTTGTGCATTTATTAACTGCACAGCAACATTGTTTGCAATTTAATCTGCATTTCTAATACATTTCAATCAATAAAAAGTAAAGTTATGCTAAATTACTTTACAATCTTCTCCCATATTGTCCTATTTAGGCCTGTCTGTAGGGGCCTCTGTCATTTGCTATTGGCTTCATGCACTGCTTACGTTTTAATCTATGTTTTTTGCTAATTGTACCATTAGCAAAACCCTTCCAAAGCTCTGTTACACATTAGTATTGTTTACCATGAGGGATTACTACATACCTACTAGTATTTCAAAGCAACGCATTTTACGATTT
The DNA here is from genome assembly GCA_029959045.1 of Taenioides sp. WSHXM2023. Lineage (NCBI taxonomy): Eukaryota > Metazoa > Chordata > Actinopteri > Gobiiformes > Gobiidae > Taenioides > Taenioides sp. WSHXM2023. The sequence goes on along the minus strand of CM057102.1, from coordinate 5,262,471 downwards.
GGCTACAGTTACCCGATTTGTATGGCTAGTGTGTTTTTAAGCCACTATGTATCCCTGTAATCATGGGAGAGGCCCGGGAGCTTTACAATGAGCGTTTGTTGTCAATGATGTGCACATAGCCTCCTCGCTCCAACACCCCACCAACCTGCCCCTCCTGCCCCCGCCTCGGCCCAGGGGTAATGGGGCCGATCATGTTCGGAAACCCTCCTCGTTCTCACGAATAGTGGCACTCACGCGGTGGGGCGAGCGGTTATCTTCTAGTCGAAACGCTAAAGGTTACAGCGAGGTCAGGTTGTTTTTGATGATTCTGATTGTTAATTTGCATGTACAGTACAAAAAGGCAGTCCGAAATGTACCCCAGCTTAAATATTCCGGTACTTGTAATTCTGGGAGCTAGCCAGTCGAACCAGTTCCAAATGATGACCAAATAGTTGCATCATAGGAGCACACGACACAGCGGGTCCGCGAAGCCAAAAGTGCAATTGGATTAGTTATGTTCCGTAAAAGAAATAGTGGCGGAGTCCAAAAACAACTGGGCAAGCGGTCTGTTTAAGTAAAACCATGTACGCCCATGTAGCTGCATTAGCATTCAAACAGCAAAGTATGCTTTTTTATGCAAACATATCCACGAAAACTGCCCAAATTCTGCTAATTTTAACAGATTTGGGTAGTTGTTGTCATCGTTTATTCATATTTTTGTATATGATTATGGTTTTTCAAAAAATACTTCAGTAAAACTACAAAATTGAAGTACTGAGTAGTAAGTATTGACAGAGAGGGGCCAAAAAGTACTGGTCACCTCATCAGCGTCACTACAACCTGTGATCTCTCAAGTGGCGTAGTAGAGGCGGGGGTTAGCATGCTACGACTAACAATAGCATGTGGACTTTAACATAACCAGTTGGACTTTAGCTTTTTGTTTTCATATACATACAAGCTAAAGATGCTAATAGTTCTACTTCACAGTGGAATCGCGATCATAAAAAGACCTCTTTGCCATAAGGCTAATGGATGGTTCCTTAAAATTTTGCATAAACATGAATTTCTTTTAAAAGCTATCTTAAATGTGTACTTTGAAGCAGCAATGCAATAATGGCCTATCATTTCAGATTTTTTATTTTAAATTTACTTTCATAATATTTTTTTAAGCCAAGATAAGAGTAAGGCGTTGGAGGTCTACAGTCAGTGTTGTTCTACATACCTCCTAACATTCCAGTTACAGTAAATAGCTAGCTTAAGCCCAGAGCCAAAATGATAAGGCTTAAAGACACACTCCTGCCCCGCCGCTATGCTCTCCCGTGCTAACCTAACACGCCAGTGCTACAATGCTAACTTTAATCACTGTTTTTCTATGTTTTCTTCACAGGAACAGGGTCACTCCACCGGTCCCCAGCAGCCGCCCAGCACCAGCTAACATTTCCTGGAAGAACGTGTCCATAGCCCGCTCCCAACAAACATGGACAGTTTTCCCATGCTTTATTTTCTGTCGGTAAGTGAACGCATCGTGGCATTTGAGAATTCCACATGTGATGAAGTGTTCCTGCTGGGCTTGTAATATATAAACGTACTGAGCAGTTAAAAGTTGTAGGCCTATTTACTGAAATGGACTGATATGGATGGGCTACTTTTATGGTTGTAGTAAATATATTTATGTTGCAAATTTGTTGTTTTGTGAACATAAATCAAAAGTGGCAAACTAAAACATATTAAGTAGATGAAAATGTGAAAAAAGCTGCAGAAATTTTCATTTTCTAATAAAGTCAGGCAAAGTTTTTTTTATCATCAGGGCAAAGTATTTATCGTCACCACAAATCACGACTTAAACGAACACCTCACCAAAATTGGGTCTAAACCCAGAACTCAACCTGGGCTAAACCAGGACTAAACCAGGACCAGAACTGGACTAAACCAAGTCCACAAACCAGATCAAAAATCAAACCAGGACAAGTGTGAACACAGTCTTGGATTTGGGAGGTTTTATCAAGATGAAACTTTGCTCCAAGAGGGGGAGGGATGAGGGAATTTACTTAAAATTCCCCAAATCTTTGTTTAAGAAGCAGTTTTTCCCTGAAGGATGTGTCAATAGGTAAACAGTAGTTCTGATCTAGTATCTGATTCTGCGATCTGACTGTTGTGTGGTAAACAACACTTAGAGCTTAGATATGTTAAGTTATCTGTAAATGTTGAGCTTGTAGGCTATTGGTCAAAACCTTAATATCCCAGGCCAGTAAGTGTAGCTAATAAATACATTTCATGCTTTATTCATATTAGCTTGATTAATATGTAATAGTATGTTGAGGGTAGCCTTTGAAACCTTCATCAAATACCTTGTTTTTTGTGACTGGTTGAGACAAGAATGGCATCTGCTATAAAAGCTGCAGAAAATGTCGAAATTCAAGGGTAAACCAGATTACAAAATATAAAAATATTACAAAATATAGGCCCAATAAAGACTAAAATGACTGCTTAAGTTCACAATGTGTTAAACACTTCAGTAGATCCGGCCACTTTTCAATTTATTTCAAACTTGAAAAAAAAAAAAAAAAAAAAAAATATATATATATATATATATATACACACACACACACACATATATATATATATATATGCATATATATATATATATATATATGTGTATGTGTATATATATATATATATATATATATATATATATATATATATATATATATATATATATATATATATATATTTCTGTCACTTCTGTCAAATTTTTTCAGCATTTTAGTTGTTTTGCCCATGGCTAGTCTAATAGTCTAAATAAAACTAGAGTTAGGCTCACTTTCCAGCTACTTGCCAATATTAACCCAACCGCATTTTATTTGGTTTACCCATGGTTTACAGGCTAGCCTAAACAAAACTAGGGATAGGCTACATGTCCAGCTACTTGCCGATATTGGCTAACCACACTGACGCAATTCCGCTCAAAATTTGACATACTGTTCCGTATCGAATCTGTGGTTAATCACTTGTTTGTCTTCCCCATTTCTGTCAAAAAAAATTGAGTTGTTTTAACCATGGTGTCCAGGCTAGCCTAAATAAAACTAGGGTTAGTTTAAATTTCTTGCTACTTACCAATATTGACGACAGACACTGACGCTACTTAGAAGCTTATCAAATCTAGTTGTAATTGCTTGTTTGCCTCTATTTCTGTGGAAAAACAATAATAAAATTTGTTGAGGATTTTTTTTTTTTTTTTTAACCATGGTTTATAGGCTAGCCTAAACAAAACTAAGGTTAGGCTAAATGTCCAGCTACTTTGCAATATTGACCAACCACACTGACCCAACTCCATCCAGATTTGACCGTATCTTTCTGTATTCAATCTGTTTCCAATTTTAAAATGTTAACTGCTTAAACTGCCTTCTCCATTTCTGTCAAAAATAATAATCAAATTTGTTTGTTTTAGCACAGTGAACAGGCTAATCTAAACAAAACTAGTGTTAGTCTAAATTTCCGGCTACTTGCCAGTATTGACTACACACACATTGACGCAACTCCACCCAAATTTGACCGTAGCGTTCTTTACCCAATCTGATGTTAATCGCTTGTTTGCCTTCTCCCTAGAGACATCATGATTCCTGGTAATCGAATGCTGATGGTCATTTTAATATGCCAAGTCCTGCTGGGAGAGAGCAACCATGCTAATCTGATACCTGAGGAAGGGAAGAAGAAGGTTCCGGGAGTTCGCGCTGGTGGGGACCCTCAGAGCAATGACCTGCTACGGGACTTCGAGGCCACGCTGCTCCAGATGTTCGGCCTCCGCAGACGGCCCCGCCCCAGCCGTGCCCTCACCGTGCCCCAGTACATGCTGGACCTGTACAGGCTGCAGTCCGGAGAGGCCGAGGAGGACACGGAGGCCTTCCAGTACCCAGAGAGGTCCGCCAGCCGGGCCAACACCGTGAGGGGCTTCCACCATGAGGGTAAGCAGTGTGGTAGATACACTTCAGTCTCCATAATCCAGTGTTTAGTGCAAGTAGATTAGAGTATGCAGTGACATCGCAATGGGGGGGGGGGGTTCTACATGTAGAGTATGTCTATGGCAGAATGTTCAGTAGCTACCATAGTGACACAATACACACATTAGACACACTGCCAAAAATGTTGTAAATCTCAAAAAAAAAAAAAAAGATACAAATTAGGTTTAGGAGTTTGATTTTCAACAAAAAATGAGATTGACTATCTGAAAAAAATTGTTGGATTATGCTAGCTATTTTCTGAAGCTAATGTGATTTGAGAGGGGCTTGTTTTACCGCACAAATCAGCTCACCTGTCGGAGTTCCAGCTAAGGTCTTTCTGGTCAGACTGTGTTAAAATGAAGCTCAGATTAAAGTCCATTAAAGATTAGAGGACCACAGCAGGACTAAACTAGAACTAAAACAGTTACGAAGACTACACTAAAAGTAAAGCAGGTTTGAACTAGTCCTAGGTTAAACCAGGTCTAAAGCAAACCAAAGTCAAAACTTGGACAATATATATTATAAAAAGGACTGAAGCAGGTGTAAAGCCAGACCAATGTGGTTACCAGGACTAAACTGAAACTAAACCAGGTGATAAGTAAGACTATACCAGATCTAAGCTAGGACTACATAGTTCTAAACTAGGAGTATAAACTAGAACATGTATACTATATGAAAACATATTCGACCAAATACAGTCCAGTTGACAAATTGAATTTCTCCTTTTGCTACTATATGTTTACTTACTTTATTCTTTATTATGAAAGTAATTGCCCATTTGTCAATATATTTTAGCAAATACTAATGTGTTTCTTTGGGTTGGTGTACAGCACGTCTTTGTTTTTTCTTTTTGCAACATTTAAATGGGTCTGACAGAGTCTGAGTAAGACTAGTTTAACACCGACTCAGCAATGGTCCTGCAATGGTAATCAGTTGTTGCACACATGGTTAACAGATCTGCGCAGCTAAAAATACACTTTCTCAAATGTGTAACTGCTTATTCCACTAGCCATATTGGAAAGCTAACCTGCAACAAAGCTATTTTTAAGTTTAATTAGCAGTCAACACCCACTAAATTCAAGCATAACCATACAACTTCGCGAACCCGTGGGAAGAGTTTGAATCACCCGATAAAAACTAGATAAAACCAATTTGATTTTAAAACCAAACTAGCTCTTCTATTTTGGCGCATATCTTGACAACCGCGCGAAAGGCAGTGGCTTATTTTGTCTCGCATTTAAATCGCCGCTCTGTCATCGCCGCCGTCTCTTCCAACCGGCCTTTGGTGAAAAGTGCCTCATTGGGTTGCATCATTCCCAGTGTTTTCATAAACTCCCAATCTCCCCCTTGCTTCCCCTGCGCGCACGCCAGCAGCCAGCAGCCCGCCATCTGGCCAGTGGAAAAGCGCCGTCTTGCATTTGCGTTGGGTGAGGACTGCAAAACGCATTTCCTACATCCCTTGAAACACGATTTTAAAGCCGCCCCGCCCTTCTCACCCAAACCATGGAGGATGTGGTCAGCGAATAGGAGGAAAAAAATCTGCAGGACAAGCTTTCCAGAATGTGTGGACGGTTCGCAGCTGGAGCTATAAGGCATACCTCTAGATTATGGCTTGCAACTGGGACCCCACCCAAGTGTCTAGGCCCGGGCGAGCTCTTTCTTGTGTCTTGCTTTGTGTGTTTGCATGGAAGGCTCATTTCGAAGGGCTATCGCGAACGTGCAATTATCTTTAATTCTACTCTGCACTCCCGTCTAAATAAAACCCGCCTTCCAACAATGTGGGACGACGCTCTCTCAGGACGTGGAAAAACAGGCAAAGGCAAAGTCTCAAGGGAAATTTTTCGCAGAGAGAATTGGTTTGGTGATTTGGGTTGGGTAGAGAATGTATGAGGTAAACAGCGATCCAAAATGTGTCTGACTTAAAGGTGCACTGTGTAACTTTCGAGGTGGAGGGTCCGTCACCATGGAGATGCTGTTGTTTTTCCTGGAAATTTTCACAGTATGATATTAAACTTATCTATTTACATGGAGACGAGCTCCAAGCCAATTTACGGGTCCGATCTGTGGAGAGGTGGGCCTATTTACAGCAGAATAGTAGATATAGTACTCTATTTTCAATAATAATAAGCACATTTTTTCCCTACATTTTAGGGAACGCAATCTCCCTCGTATATCTCCATACACACAAGCAGGTGCTGGACTGTACTGTATGAAAATATAATTTACATACCCCCTTAACACTTTAAAAGGGCAATATGTAACTTTTCTGTTGCTTTTCTATTGCCTTGGATGTTCCAAAGTATGGCATTAAACATAATTATCTCGTATTTCTTCAACTACAGGTGTTTTTCAGAATCGTGCATTGGCGTCAGGTGCTTGTCTCCATAGAGAAGTTTAACGCATTATGGTGGAACTTTCCAGGCAAAGCAATAACATCTCAGTGAAAATCTTTTACCAGCAAAGTTACACAGTACGCCTTTAGTTTGGCTGATGTTTTTAGAACTAGAATGGACTTGCAGGAGAAAATTGTATGTTAAAAGCTACGGCCAGAGCTAGTCAACAGTTTGGTCCCGGGGGGGAGGAGTGGAGATAGGATGATTCAGCCTTAATACGCCCACTTACATATAAAACAATTGACAACATTAGCCAATTTGAACAAGTAACGTCACGTAACAACAACTTAATTTTGGATTCCAAAACTACAAAGAAGATTTTTACTTTTTAACATACATTTCACATAATTTGTAAATTGAATTAACATCATATAACCTTGTCAACCACAAAAGCACTATGAATGTTCCAAAGTATGGTTTTAACTTTCTACACCCATGGAACCATGTCGGCGCCACTTCCAGAAAGTTACATACTGCACCTTTAATACTACACAGTTTTTTGATCTGCCATGATGTTGTTTCCTCATCACAAACATACCTGGAGTGGTGTTTTGTTTCATTCGCACATGTTTAACTCTGAATGTTCTTCTCTCAAACAGAAAATTCTCTGTTCCACCTTGTGATGTTGTGTGTTAATACAGGAAGTGCTCCACTTTGTTTTGAAACTCCACACACGTTCACTCAAATCTTTTGTATGATTTCATCACTGCCTATTTCTACTGAACAAAAGCTAAAAGGTATCCGTTAACTTGAAAACTACCAGTGTGTATTCTATGACATCACAAGGTGGAACGAAGTATCCTGAGCTTTGAAGAAGTAGACAGACTAATAATAAAGTATTACTCAAACATGTGTATGAAACAAAACACAACTCTGGGTATGTTTTTGATGAGGTAACAACATTATAAAATAGCTTGAACTTCACAAGAGTCAATGTGGCGTAATATAGGACTTTGCATGGGCTGATTTGTAAGTCCTTTGGCTTCAAACTGGACTCCTGCGTTACCTTAACTGTTGTAACTAGTCTGGGCCACTAACTCTGAACAAACATGGCCGACGAGCGCTGTGATGCAACGTATTTCTCCTGCTGTCTTCTCCCCCTCCAACTATGTTAATAACACGCTGTGAGGACTTTTAAGTGCTCGCTTTCATCTGGGCCCCATTGTACGCCAGTGTGATCCAGTTGACTGATTTATCCCAAACACAACCCTCGGTGTACCCCGTGACATATGGACAGCCACGGCGCTAGCTATATCATTAAGAAAACATTATTGTTTCAGGTGATAGCTTTGTTATTCATTCATTTCTCCTCCCTTCGGCGGATTAAGAGTCTAAGCACACGGCTTGACAAGTGTAAGACGGATAAGAGCAGGGGCGTAGGTTTTTTTTCTAAATTTTTAAGTAAACTTCTGAGAATTGACCACCCAGAGCCATGTGACTTATAGCATTTTACCCCTTCATGTATTTTTTTTTGCATGTAGTAAAGATGAGGTATAGTAAAGACATTCTACCTGATTTTTACCGTCTTAAAACATGAAAAACAGAACTAGTTCATTTAAAACGTTTTTCAGTGTTCCAAAGTTATTCTTCACTTACCTTATGCTAATTATTCACCCCAGTGAGTTTACCAGAGTGGAGTTTTGCCGTTACACTAAAGCTAACGACAACTAGTACGCACAATGCACTTCCTGTTTATCGGGCAATAAGATGTTTTGTAATGTGTAAGTGTACATAGACAGTTCGCAGAGGACTTATTTTGACCTCAAGTTTTGGTTAAATGCATGGGAAAGAATTGGATACAGAGCTTTTGAACATTTGGTTGATTTATTTCTTTATTTTCCCTTAATTTTACCAGGAAGTCCCTTAAGATAAATCTTAAGGGTTAGGGCTAGTTAGGGTTAATAAAAATTGGTTAAGATTATTATTAGTAGTTCACAGTTCACCACATCAAATTGGGACTAAACTGGGATTAAATCTGGACTAGATCAGGACTAAACCGAATGCACATTAGGACTCAATCTGGGCCGAAAACCAGGATCAAACCTGGACAAGTATGAACCCATGCTTTAACTAAAAGCAAGGACTAAAGCAAATCTAAACCAGGACTAAGCCTAAACCAGGACTAAGCCTAAACCAGGACTAAACTAAACCAGGTCTTAACTTGGACATACAACTGGTGTGCATATTTTTAGAAATTACACTGATAACAAAATTTCTGTAAACTTTTTTGTACCGTTATCGTTAAATTACAGTTTCAGTGATCCATTTGTCATAACTTCAGTTTATATTTTATAGGTATAGAGCAAATTCATGGACCAAGTTTTTGAATCATAAAATTACAATATTCCTATTCACTGTAGCAACAACACTAAAACTTATCACCCCTCGTACATACTTCCCTAAACTCTTATCCGACTTCTGCGAAACCCCCGAGTGTTTTCCCTTGGATATTGTACCGTCGGACTCCTTAATGATTATGCATGATGAAAATGATAAACGTCGTAAGCTAGCAAAGCGCGGCTAGCTAATCAGGAACACAGAAGGTTTTAATAATACGAAGCACCTGGCGGAGATTATGGCCTGGGTGTGAAATAACAGGGCCCGGAATGAGCAGGAAAAGGGTAGACACAACATTCCTTTCTCCCAACAATGGTGATCTTGGCTGAAATGTGCGGAGCTAGCCTGTTTTTACTGTAGCTGTGGTACGTTAATCACCTACCCTCCTCCCCGACAACTCAAGTCTGTGCACAGGGAGAGAAATGAGGTCGGAGAGGGCAGAGGTGAGGGACTGGAGGAGTGATGGATAAGGGTAGAGATTGAACGATATGGGTTTTTGCGTAGCTGATGCTGATTGTGTAGAATCCAGAGAAAGCGATGGTTGATAAGGTCTGACAATATTTTTCGACTGATATCTAGGGCAGGTTCTGATCTTTTTCCCCAAACTATATTATTTTTTAAAGAGGAGGTATTATTCAAAATCGACTTTTTGGAGTTTTCTACCATGTTATAAGGTTGTCTCACCAAAAACATGCCTCAAGTGGTTTTATATGTCATCCATGCATGTTTGAGTAATGTAGTAATCTCTGCCAGGCCCTATCCAAACCCTACTTATAATTAGCTGTAAGATTTGTCCAATCTTTAGCCCACAAGCCTATGTCACCTATGCTCCCACGTGACAATTCTCCATAAATATACAAAAACATGATACAAAACTATACACTACAGCTTCACAAACCTGATGTGATGTGCAGTTGTTTCATTAGTGGAACACACGCTGATTGTAATGTGATAGCTCTGTGAAGGGGGAATGACTTTTGGCTCAGAGTAAAGCTTATGTTATAAGTTGTTTTTGGCGAATATAAGAATTTTAAAACAATAAAGGGTATCTTAATATGTTGTGTTAGCAGTTAATACCCCACAAAATACCTCCTCTTTAAGTTAATGATCAACAAAATTCTCAAAATCTCTCTCTTGTTCCCCACAGAGCACATGGAGAGGGTGGAGGGCGTACACGACCGCAGACCCACGCCGCTCCGCTTCCTGTTCAACCTGAGCAGCATCCCGGGCGACGAGCTCCTCACGTCCGCGGAGCTCCGGCTTTACCGCCACCAGATTCAGGACGCCCTATCGGAGGAACCAGGCCTTCACCGCATCAACATCCACGAGGTCATCAAGCCCCCCCAGCCGGGCAAGCCCCTCATCACCCAGCTCCTGGACACCCGCCTGGTCCGGCACAACGCGTCGAGGTGGGAGAGCTTCGACGTCAGCCCAGCCGTGTTGCGTTGGACCCGGGAACGCCACCCCAACTACGGGCTGGCGGTGGAGGTCCTGCACCTTAACCAGACCCCGCGCCATCAGGGCAAGCACGTCCGAATCAGCCGTTCCCTCCACCAAGAACCGGGCGAGGACTGGGAGCAGCTACGCCCCCTGCTGGTCACTTTCGGGCACGACGGAAAGGGTCATCCGTTGACGAGGCGGGCGAAGCGTAGCCCGAAGCAGAGGGGGCGGAAGAGGAACCGTAACTGCCGGCGACATGCGCTCTATGTGGACTTTAGCGACGTGGGGTGGAATGACTGGATAGTGGCGCCGCCCGGGTACCAGGCGTATTACTGCCACGGGGAGTGCCCATTCCCATTGGCCGACCACCTGAACTCCACCAACCACGCCATAGTGCAGACGCTGGTCAACTCGGTCAACAACAACATTCCCAAGGCATGCTGTGTGCCCACAGAGCTGAGCGCCATCTCCATGCTCTACCTGGACGAGCATGACAAGGTGGTGCTCAAGAACTACCAGGAGATGGTGGTGGAGGGCTGTGGCTGCCGCTAGTCCAGGACATTGTTGGCCTGAGGAGGACTATGGACCTCACTGACAAAAGCTATACCGGACACTCCACACGCCCTCCCCCAAAACGCTCACTCGGACCTTTATTTATAACGTTTATGTTGAGGTGTATGTTTGTCTCACTTTTGTTTGTTTCTTTTGACAATATGATCATATATTTTGACAAAATATATATATTTATATCTACATATTAAAAATAAATTGAGTCCTTATTTTAAACATAAAAGCTGTACAACTTGTCATAATGTACATTAGATTGTATACGTTTTTTATGGAGAAAAAAGTAAAAACCTACTAAAAATGGATTTATTGGTAATATTTATTGCTCTAATGATAGGATTTAAGATTGCATTGTTTACATATTCTAGTCTATCCCAACAGCATACTTAAAATGGAACTCTCATAACCTTCAAAACAAAGATGACGTGAGGAAAAGTCCAGTTTATTAAATCAGGCAGGATCTGGGGTTGCAAAAGTTATTGTTTTATTTTCAAAATAACTTTAAATTAATTTTTGCATTTAAGGTTAAAGTTGTTAGTGAAGCTTAAACCAGTTATTTTTTGTAATTATCATTGTCCCAAAAGAACCTCTTACCTAATAGCGCAGTGTCATCTTCATAATTTGAAGTAGAACTTGGTCTAAAAATCAGACTTTACAAATACAATCCAACAGGTATCATCAAAAATAAATATTTAAATTTGGGAATAAACACGAGTTGAAATGAATTTCCATAGTTTTGAGCTATATGTAGTTTATATGTAGTTTTAAGTTGGTCTAACTAAATTATTTTACTGCATACTATTAGACATTTCTTCCTGTCTACAAACATTATATTTACAGTTAAATCACCTGCCAGTGTGGTTCACTTATTGAAAGTACACTGACTCCATTAACTGGTCATTTACATTCAGTTAATGTTAGTTAAAGGTATTTTCTGATTTCTTATAATGTTTCCTCATCACAAACAGACCTGGAGTTGTGTTTTGTTTCATTCACACATGTTTAACGCACAAACCTGCATATTTAGGCTGAGTTTGGAAAATACTCTGTTCCACCTTGTGATGTCGTGGTAATACAGGAAGTGCTTCGATGTGTTTTTTCATACTCCTTACGCCTTCACTACAATCTTTTGGATGATTTCAGCCCTGGAATTGCTAATATCTACTGAACTAAAGCTAAAAGGAGCTGTTAACTTGAAAGCTATCACTACATGACATCACAAGGTAGAACAGAGCATTTTGAGCTTTGGAGATGCAGACGAGATGCCGAATAATGCAGGATTACTCAAATTTGTGTAAATGAAACAAAACACAACTCTGGGTATGTTTTTTTTAGGAGATGACAACATTATAGCATGACTTAGAGCTCACAAGAGTCATTTTTTTTGTAATATAGCACCTTTGCAATTTAAACAAGAAAGCAAATGAATCACGCTTCCCAATTCTAGTGAAATAACATATAATTTAAGTCAAAGTTGAACTCATCTAGATGTGTTTTTTACGGCGTGGCTAGCACCTTGTATCTTTTTGTCAGGACTTGTTTGCGTTGACACGACTGTTAGGGGTCCCTCAGGCCTCCATTGTCTCCCCATTTCACTTTTATGTCAATTAGTCTATCCTGAGGTGCTTAGACCCTCGCCTGGTCGTGGAGGGGGGGCCCTATTGTTCTCTACGTCCCCACTTGGTCCCCTGCACTTCGGGGGCATGTCTCTGGCCTGTCCCCCTGGTCTGGTCTGGTCTGGTACGGTACCTCCCCCCTCCCCTTAAATTCTACGTCCTCCGAGGAATCAAAGCTGAGACGCTGTGTCTGCTGTCCCCTTTGTCTCCTGCCTGTCTCCAGTCTCACAATGGGCCCTGACTTGACTTATTTACAAGCTGCTGGTCGCCCCACATCACCGGAGTGTTTGATCCGACGGGAGGACAGCGCCGCCTGGGCTTTTGTTTCGCACGGGGGCCCTGGTCCTCTGGTTCTTCTGATATTTTAAAGTGCTTTTAATTTTTTGTATTTATTATTTGGTTTGGTGGGATAGTATCTGTGATCAATATGTATCAGTTTTACATCAGTTAAGTGGCAGTTTGCGGAAAAAAACGGAGAAGAAAAGTACAAAAATACAGGTAATAGCGTTGAGTTCTAAAACGGAATCCCTCTACTTATGTCATCAATGAAATTCCATCCAGGATACAGGGAGAATTTACACACACTGAAGACATTTTTCAGGCACTTTAAACCTTCATTCAACAAAATAAATATGTTGCTATTTATTTTTATCAGTCTAATCATAACTTTTTGGCAATTTAGTTTTGGTTGCTAGTTACCTCTGCTGTCTATGTCAAATCTGCTACCCAGGTCCAACCATTAAATTGAACTTAACCAAAAAAAAAGCACATTACTAATGGTATTGTTATTACTAGCTGAGTGTGGATATCACTACTTCAAATTGGGGACAGAAGACATTAGGGATGGGACTATGTAGTGAGATTTTTTTCCCCATGTTTTTACATTTAAATCTACTTTACATCTACTTATTTAGATGAGTTACTTGAGGAGTTATAGTTCCAAAACGCAGTGCTCTAGTGACAACAAAAATATGAATTAAAATAAAAAAATTCTGATGCTAAAATAGCGAACAGGATTACACAATTTACTTATTACAAACATTGTCTCGTTCTCATGGACTCAATCTCGTATCTCGTCTCGTTTTGTGGGAATTGTCTCATCCCAACACTAGAAGACATATTTTCAATGTTAATGACATGATTTTGTCATAAGGGAAACCCACAAATATTGAATCTGGTCATTTTCTATTAGTAAAAAAGTCCAGTCCACAAATACAAAGTTTAAAAAGTACAGATTTTTTTTTGTGGTCGCTTTTCTAACCAGTGGGTTGAATGGGCTAGCAGCTAAAACATCTAACAAGACGGCCGTACTTTCTGCTGAAGTGAAATTCAAGCCATGTTTTTGTCTTTCATCAAAAGCATACTTGGAGCGTTTGAGTAATTTGCCGTAATTATCACTTGATAGTATGAAATTCTCAGTTTTTTCATGTTTTCAAAGTCCACACTCGCTCCTTCATTTGGCTTCATCCATGACACACATAAAGACACAGCTTTGAAGAAATCACACTAAACGTCATATGACTTTTTCATCCATGCATTCAAATATCCTGCACTTTTTTTTACACTAATTAGCATTTCAGAAAATACTGACTTTCCCAGTATGAGAATAAAACCTAAATTAGGTCTAAAACGGGACTAAACCAGACCAATCCACATTAAAACAAAACAAATGACCTTCGTTTCCTAAGAAGTTTTGGACACTTGAATGAGTTCTTAATGCCATAATATGTAACATTTAGCCAAAAAATAGACTCAAGTAAAAGTTTGTTTAAAATTCCTATGATTAGATCTTTTAAAGGGCTTATATTACGCTATTTTCTGATCTATGTTAGAACAAACAGACTTGGAGTTGTGTTTTGTTTCATTCATACATGTTAAACACACAAATCTTGCATGCTTAGGCTGAGTTCTTCTCTCATACTGAAAACACTCTGTTCCACCTTGTGATGTCATGTGGTAATACAGGAAATGCGCCATTGTATCACTAGAATCATTTGGATCATTTCAGCCCTGGAATTGCCGATCTCTGCTGAACTAAAGGTTAAAAAAAGGTAGCTGTTAACTTGAAAACTACCACTACATGACATCACAAGGTGGACCAGAACATTTTGAGCTTTGGAGATGTAGAAAGACTAAAAATAAAGGGTTACTCAAACATGTTTTTGAGGAAGTAACAACATTTTAACATGGCTAAAAGCTCACAAGAGTCCATTTTGCGTAACATAGGACCTTTAAATCTGTATCATATATAATCATGTGTATCGGTAGCAATGCAACTTGTAATTCGCTGTAAAAACTGTGGTCCCTAGGGTGCCCCCTCTTTCCCTCTTTCTCTCCCTCTCCCTCCCTCCTTCCTCCTCCTCCCTTTCTCTTTGATGGTGCATATCAGCGGCGCTCTGACAAAAAGAGGACAGACCGCTCAGGAAGGGGCCGAAGATGGAAGAATTTCATTTGGTGGAGGCTGTTAGCGATGTGTGTTTGTGTGTTTGTGCTTGTGTGTGGGTGTGTGGGTGTGTGTGTGTGTGTGTGGTGGGGGCGGGTCCAGATAGCATCAGTCAGTTATGCTAATAGTGTTTGTTCATTACCCCACTGAGTGCAACAAAGGGAACTGTGTTTATTAAAGGACGGAGGTCAGGAGGACACATTTGATGGTCGGTAAATGAGGGAGCAGCTTGGACATTCTGACGGGGGGTCCTACTGTGAAGATCAGAGCTGACCCGAGTTTTTAGTTTCATTCAGAGTTGCCAAATCCACTACTTTATAGCGACTTTGGGATTATTTTTTTGCAAAGTCATGTCCCAGTTTGAAGACTTTCTAAAATACGAGCAGTTGATGTTTTAAAGCAGAAATGTGTTCATTTCATTAGCGTGAATTCACATGAGCAGACTCGCCTCTCCACAGAGCTGACCTGAAACTTGGCAGAGTTGTGTCACTTTCTGGGGCAAAGCAAAAATATCTCCATAGAGGCAAGTAGATGACCCTCAAACAAAAAAGTTGCACATTTATCTACTTTAGGTCAAAATGCAACCAGAAACAGGGACGTAATTTGTTAATTAAAGGGTTTGGGTTTAAATGGACGTATAATGATGTGTTTGTGATCGTAATAATTTTTAACTTTATGAAAATGAACTTTGGCCCTAAAAACACTGCACTGATCAGTTTATAATATTCCAGTCAGAACATGGCTGTTGGTAGTGGATGTTTCTTTAGGTTACTGTAGTTTTATATCCTTAATTTGCCTGGGATCCAAAATATTTTCACATATTTCACCAAGATGTGAGTCTGGTCACTGTTGTAGCCAGTCAGGGACACATGTGGACTGTCTGTATCAAGACAAATATGGCTGCTTACAAGGCAAAAAAAGAAAGGGAAAAATATCCCTGAGGACTCAAAAAATTGCAGATCTCCTCAGAATCCATGAGCAAAGCACTAAACTGTTCATCTGAAGTGAGAGAAATGTCTTTATTTTAAATGATGGGTTTATTGAAAATGATGGGTTTAAAATGATGAGCTCTTTCGTTTCACATGTGTCTCTGAAAAAACAAAAACAAATCTGATTACATAATGATGTTTGCTTTTGGCTCGAGATGCAATGGAAAAATACAGAGATCATTATACATTATATCATAGTGTAACGTCCTCCCTTTTCAGTTAATACTCCTACGTGGCATCTTCTGCATGACCAGTACAAGCGACAAAAGGATGGACCTGTCTGTACTTGTCTGTCTGTGTGTGTCTGTCTGTTTGTGTGTGTGTTTGTGTGTTTGTGTCGTCAGAGCAGAGGTGCAGAGGGTGGCTGTCTTTCCTGCTTTCCTGGATCATCGTAGAGTGGGATTGTCTGTATCGAAAATCAGATACTAATCGATACTAAAAAACAAAATAGTATCGAAACTAGATACTCATTTGAGCAGGTATTGATACTGAAACAGCCCCATTCACAGGACAGAAATGAACCTTTCCTGAATAGTTTTAGAACGATCTAGAGCGGTATCAGAGCAAGTATAAGAGCACATAGACTAGAATACGCCCATGGACCACTATGGAACCTACCTGGACCACTGAGGGATTACACAGATATAAGACCACATGGAAATATAAGAGAAAGTACTACGATTTAATGCTGAAAATGACATTCTTGTTTAAATGTGTGTGCAGAGGTGGGGGTCAGGAAGAGGGTGGCTGTTCTGTCATTCCTGGATGGTGTCTCCTCCTCTGCTGTAACAGTCCCTTGTCACGCACTCTTCTGTACAACGCATTTTACTCCAAGCCCATCCACACGGCTCCACTAACTGACCCCCGAGCTCCTTCAGAAAGCTTTTTATTTGGAAAGTAAAAAGCCCCGTGTTTATAGCCAGTAATGGGGACGAGGAACAAAGGCTGAAGGACCCACGGGAAGTGAGGGTAGAGTACTAGTAGAGCGGGGTTGTCAAAAGTATCGGAAATCACAATGGAACCTACCTGGACCATTGAGGGATTACACAGATATAAGACCACATAATATAAAAGAAAGTACTACTATTACTACGAAGTACTTCTGTTGTCTAAATAAAGAGTTTTTAATTATCGGTATTGAGTTTATTCCTTAGTATCAAAATCGAGATTGAAATGTTAGTATCATGCCAACACTAGGGTAGAGTAGTCAAAAACTGTACTCAACTTACTTCAAATAACTTCAGAATAATATTACTTAAGTAGAAGTACACAGTAGTGGTCCAAGAAATTACTCAAATATTTAAAAAAAGGAATTTGAGAAAACTATTACTCAAGTAACTCTTGAAGTCAATGTAATTTGAGGGACAAAAACAGGAACTAAGGAACCAAACCAAAAATTGTACCAAAATGTTAATTCAATAAAAATATTACTCAAGTAGGAGTAAAAGTATGTTGCTAGAATACTCTGAGAAGTACAAATACTTTAAAGGGCATATATTACTCTATTTTCTAATTTCTGTTCTAATGTTGTTTCCTCATCACAAACAGACCTGGAGTTGTGTTTTGTTTCATTCACACATGTTTAACGCACAAATCCTGCAGATTTAGGCTGAGTTCTTCTCTCAAACAGAAACCACTCTGTTCCACCTTGTGATGTCATGCAGTAATACAGGAAGTGCTCCACTGTGTTTTTAAACTCCACACACCTTCACTAAAATCACTTGGATAATTTCAACCCTGGAATTGCCTAAATCTACTCAACTAAAGGTAAAAGGGTAGCTGTTAACATGAAAACTGACACTTGATGACATCACAAGGTGGAACAGAGCATTGTGCTTTGGAGCTTTGGAGATGTAGTCAAACTAATAAACGAGAACGAAACAAAACACAACTCCAGGTCTGTTTTTGAGGAGGTAACAACATTATAACATGGCTTAAAGCTCACAAGAGTCAATTTTGTGTAATATAGGACCTTTAAAAAGTTACTCAGGTAAATTTAACTAACTCGAGTAATTGTAAGTGGTACTACGAAGTGTACTGTACTCCAAACAAGCGAAAACAGGAGTGATTGGGTATTGTTGGCGTGAAAGGACACAAGTATGAGTCACTACTACAGTACAGTGAGTATTAGATGATCAAAGATAGGAAGAGTTCTATTACAGTGTGACGTCGTTTAAACTAAAGAAAAGTATTTAAAGGTGCACCGTTCATTAGACAATTAGACAAAATTTAAAGTATAAGTTAAGACGACTTGAATTAAGAAAGTTTTATAAAACGATCTACCAATGGAACCACGACTTTTTGTACTTAAAGATGCATTGTGTAACTTTTCTGGTGGAGGGCCCTGTCACCCACCTGCTTGTTTCTGTGGATGGAGATGTCATTGCTCTGCCTGAAATGTTCCACAGTGTGACATTAAACAGCTCTACCTTATATTTATTCAATTACAGGTGGTTTTATAGCGCAGAAATATCTAGAGAAACAGGCACTCGGGGGTTGCCTCTCCACAGATCTGACCTGTAACGTGGTCGGATTTGGTCCCCATGATGATAGAAAGGTTTAATGCCGTACTGTGAAACATTCCAGGCAAAGCAATAACATCTCCATAACAAAAATCACCTCTACCAGAAAAACAACAACTCTCTGGACAAAAAGAAAATTGACTGCTGCTTGAATTCAGAAAAACACACTTATTTCACTGCTAGATCATTCTGTATTTCAAGTTGAATTTACTTAAATAAAGTCAAATGTTCTTAATTTAAGTCATTTTAACTGGCCTAGATATTGTTTTTTTTTTTCAGTGTATACGTTTTTGATGATATCCACATACTGTAGTAACACAAACTTAAACAATACTTGGTAGGATATAGGACCTTTAAGTTGCTGTTCTTTATTTTTTAATGTAATTTATTTTTTTATTGTGATATTAGAGACAGTACAAACAGTAAAAGGAGAGGAGAATGAATAGAAGAAAGGAGGAAAAAAAAAGAACTATTAATTACAATAACAAATTACATTACAATATTTTTTTCCCTTTTCTTATTTTGTATTTTTTTTGTATGCACTCTGTATCCCGTCTAGTCCAAATGTCTAATGTCTTTAAGTTGCTGTTCAAAAGACGCATTTCGAACATGAACACTTCACACCAAAAATCAAAATCTAGGTTAAAATTACTTAAATTAATAATTTGACTTTATTTGAGTAAATTCAACTTGAAAAACAAAATGATCTACCAATGGAACAAGTGTGTTTTTCTGAATTCAAGCAACATTCGATTTAGTTTCTTATTTTAAGTGCAAAGAATTATTGTTTTTCTTATCTTAAAGGTGCATTGTGTAACTTTTCTAGTGTCAAACGCTTTTCTCCATGGAGATGTTATTGTTTTGTATGGAATTTTCTTGGTATTTCTGAGCTATAAAACCACCTGTAATTGAATAAATGCAAGGTAGAGCTGTTTAATGCCATACTGTGGAACATTCATGACATCTCCATAGAAACAAGCAGGTGACGGAGCCCCAACCAAAAAGTTACATAGTGCACCATTAAGTGTAGCAAGACGTATTTTCATATTTTAAGTACAAAAAGTCTTGTTCCATTGGTAGATCAAGTGAAATTTTTTCAAACTTTCTTAATTTAAGTAATTGACTAGATTTTAGTTTTTGCAGTGCCTTCCTGTAGCAGATGCTCTTCCTGGTCGTCACGGTGACACCTCCTCTCATCACCCGCTCAGATCCGCTCTCTTTCTTCTCATACTTCCATATGTGTGCGGGGTATATCATTTTGACATGGGCACAAATGCTAACGTGAAACTGTAGCCGTACAGCGTCCGTGGGGCAGGGGTGACAGGGGGGACATGTCCTCTGTGTGTCCCCCTCCGCACTGTCCCGTCCAGGGCCGCTCCTGTCATCAGAGGGCCCTGTCACCTGTGGGTCAGTGCTCCCACACTCTCACACACACTCAGCCCCATACAGCCCCGTAACAGGAGAGGACAATGAGCATTTAGAGCAAGGTTAGATACAGGTCAACTCCATAACAAACTTGTTTAATATACGATGTAAATGATCAGGAAATTAAAGGTGCATTGTGTAACTTTTCTGGAGGGTCACATAACTTATATAGATCAGCATGTTACCTTTTATTGTTGTGAAAATGCTATATTTGCCAAATGACATTAAACAGCTCTACCTTACATTTATTCAATTACAGGTGGTTTTATAGCTCAAAAATACCCAGAAAAACAGACATTCTGACTGAGTGGGGTCGCCTTTTCACAGACCTGACCTGTAATTTGGTCCAGTTTGGTCTCCATGAAGACAGAAAGATTTAATACTATACTGTGAAACATTCTAGACAAAGCAATAATATCTCCACGGAGAAAAGCATTTGACGGCCTCTCCACCAGAAAAGTTACACAATTTACCTTTAGTAATTGGACAAAGGGAGAGGCAAGTACTTCATAGAATTTTACATCTTGATGAAAAGTGAATTACTTGACATAAATTGCAGAAAGTATTTGAAAAACTTGTATTAACAAATTAGAGTTAAAAAGTTTTAGCGCTAATGCTAATTCACAGGAAACTTAGCCTCCAGTAATTCATTCCAACAATTCATCTTTCTTATCTGCATGTAAACTGGGACAAGAGCGATCTAACTTTCCCTGGAGAAATCAGACTATAATGGGACATCCAGTGTAGTCGGAGTACCCAGTGCACCCATGTAAACGTAGTGACCTGCAGATGTTGGGAACAGCCCTGGTCCGAGGTGTGTGACCAAACCTGTTCTTGTCAAAGGAGCTTAATAACAGTAATTGACTTGAGTGAAAGAGTTTCAGATAGTTGCCTCTTGACAACTGCTCCCTACAAAGCTCCAGGGCAGTGGGCGCTGGACGGGGCTGGAGGGGGTGTGATTAAACCCCTGAAGGACCTGGGAACCGATGGAGCTGGAAATTTCCACTTGTCATAGAAACGCGGTGTCAAGTGGCGGTGGTGCGGAGCTGGAATGCCTCTTTTGTGGCGTGTCCTGGGTATAATTTGGGGCAGGGCAGGGTGTCCCGGCAGTAGGCCTTTCTTCTGCTCTCTGCAGTTTCATTAGATACGGCTAATGAAAAGATGGCTGCTGTCGGCCGGCCCCCGACCCTCTCAGGCCTGTACTTAGGGCCCCGCCTCATGGCCCTCTCCACAGGTGTGCGGCTGACACTGTCCTCGCACACACAGCCATACAAGCGCACACACACAGGGCTGGACCAGTGTTTAACACTTTGAAGAAACATCAGGCATCAAAACACATCACTATACAGTGGAAATTGTGCTCATGGAACCATGTATCTTATGCAAGACAGTAAACTTGAACATTTGCTGTCATAGAACCTACAGAAGCAGTTGTCTTTTGACCAGGAGGTACAGTATTTGGTTCCATAAGGTTAAGTTACCCAGTCCATGTTTTTAAAATGCCCACTGCATTTGAGCCATGACCACAGTCCAGATCTTGGTCAGGACTACCTTAGCTCGAGGCTACGCCTATTGTTTATGGGGAAAGTACCCACACAGAAAGAAAGCCCACACAGACACAGAGAGAACATGCAAGTAAAAAAAAGTCCCAACAGTCAGGGAATTGAACTCCAGACCCTCTTGCGATGAGCGTGCTAGACATTCTGGATAACATTTATGCTACATTTTACCCGTCAGGCTGTGACAAACACAGGAACAGATCATAGGAAATAGTTTTTTACCTTGCACTAAATGATGGACCATATGTTTTCAAACTCACACACGTCTATGTGGTCACTCATCTCTTTGGATCAGTCACTGGTGTCACAGTCACTGGTGTCACAGCATGATAGGAATGTTCAAACTATTAACTCATTTTATTGACCCACAGGAGGTGTGTGGTCATGAGGCAGCATTACTTACAGCAAATTTAACTACCTCTATAACCTTCATAACATCACATTATATTATGATAAAGGCCTAAAATTCATGTTTCAATCCAGCACTCTTAATGCTGTGGCCCTCAGTGAAAAATGTTTGGACACCCCTGCAGCGCTGCATGAACTTGATTTCAAAACTAAAGAACTGACTCAATACTTGATGCCAGTTTTGAAACCCAAGTGATAATTTCATGATACTGTCCAGGAAAGCTCAAATTTTATCCAGTAATGTGATTTTTTTCCAGTATCAATACCATTTTAAATGAGTATCTAGTTTCAAAACTAGTTTTAGTATTGATTAGTATCTGACTATCAACAACACAGTCTTGCAGTTTAGCAAACTCCCAAACACCAAACCATGTGGTCTTGTACAGTCCTGACTGTGCCTGGTCAGACTCCTCTTCCACAGCTGCAGTACCTGACAGCAGACCTCTCCTCACCACCGCGTTTGTTTATTTGCCAACAGGCCGCTCTGTGTTCAAACCAGGCCTTTGTGGAGTCCTCCAGAGGCAGGTGGACTGTGCCTGAGGCCGGCCAGCCCTGAATGCTTGAATACAGGAGCGCGAAACCTGATCTGAAACTTGACCCAGAGGCAATTAGGCCCACAATAGTCACGTTCTTTGGGCATCCAGCGCTTTTGTCTGCATAAAGACTATTTAAGAGCACATCAGATGAGGAACTTCTAGAAAAGATCGTGCCAACTTCATATGCCTGAAGGGAGGTGCATTGTGTAACTTTTCTGGTGGAGGGTCCGTCAAATGCTTTTCTCCATGGAGATGTTATTGCTTTGTCTGGAATGTTTCACAATATGGCATTAAATCTTTCTATCGTCATGGAGACCAAACCAGACCAAGTTACGGGTCAGATCTGTGGAGAGACAACCCCGCTCACAGTCAGAATGCCTGTTTTTCTAGGTATTTTTGAGCTATAATTGAATAAATATAAGGTAGAGCTGTTTATATACATGCTGTGGAACATTCCAAGCAGAGCAATGACATCGCCATAGAAACAAGCAAGTGACAAACCCCTAACCAAAAAGTTACACAGTGCATTCCTTAGCAGTATAGTGTTCTGATGCACACACAAAAAAGGTACAGGTGGCAAAATCACCTGCCTGATTTCATGGAAAGTTAAATCATACTTTGGAATATTTTCCATGGAGACATATATACGTGTCGTACTGTGGAATATTATAGGCAACAACAAGGAACAACATTTCCGTGGAAACATGCAGGAACATCCCCACAAACGACCTCGGTTTGTGGTGACGCAAGCCCACTCACATATGGAACAGATGCTTTTCTGTGCAATAAACAACCTTAATGAAAAAAAGAAGACATCAAATATATGAAACAAGAAATACGGAATTATGTCATTTTTCATGTAAATTTTCACTTTAAAGCTGAGTGTTGTCATTCTAAAGCTATTCAGGAAAGGTTCATTTCTGTCCTATGAATGTGACTTTTTAGTATTGATACCTGTTCACATGAGAATCTAGTTTTAGTATCGATTAGTATCTGATTTTTTATACTTTTGACAGCCCTCGCCCCAATACAAATATATATTGTATAAATCCTCTGTGTGCTGTCTACATCTAAAACTGAAAAGCATTAGAAAAGCAATGTGTTGTTTGGTGTAATGTTGAGTTTATTTTTATTTACTACATGCCTTCAGAGAGAATCTACAATGTAAATAATCATGGAAATAAAGAAGAAATATGAATGACAAACTGTATTCAAACTTTTGAGAGGTAGTGTATCTAAATATGCACCAACAAAGCTTCGCCCTGTATCACCAGGAGATTACGACGTACCCTGGACCCCCCCGTCCTCACCCTTCCTCACCCCAGCACAACTTCACTTCCGCTGGCCGCTCTGCTCTGAATGTACTATGGACCGGATCTCCAGGATGAAATGTCATATCTCCTGCGTGTGATCCTTATCTGTTAATCGCTTCCTTTGTCTGCTGTGATGGCGCGGACCCTCCCAGCCCGCCGCTTTGATGTGTCAGAGCCGCTAGGGGCCGAAGGGGGTGGGGCCCGGGCTGCGTGGGTTTAAGCGGTGCTCAGGTCCTGCACTGGGAGGAGGAGAACATTGGAGGTTGACTCAGAATGTGTGGTCTGGTGGGTCTGTGAGGGCTTTTATGAGATGACACATCACACTCAGTACTTTCTCTGGGGCTCTGCGCATGTGAAGAAAGAAACACAAAGCAAATGTTTGCCTTTGTAAAGAGACTCCAGTTACAGTATAAAAATAAATCAATAAAATACAATATGACAAAATTATGGATCAACCACAAAGTAAACGCACTTGGACGGACTTTATTTTCATCATTTTACTTATAATAGTTGTTTGTACGAGTTGTTGCTTTGATGGTTGGAATTTCACTTCATGCATTGAAACACCGCCATGTGAAAACGTTGATTGGACTTATTTACTTTAGTTTAATGCCTAATTAGCCTTGCGACAGGGAAAAAACGTGCAGAAATTCATGAGCTAAAGAGCCATCTTAAAGTGGGGCCTTCATTTTACAAACTCGTGCTCACCGTGCAGGCTTTTCTAGAGCTTCTCAGGGCTCACAGTCCTGTGTGGCACAGCTGTGGGGAGATGAAGCACATCCAGCAAGTGAGGGTCTGTGTCTCTGTCAGAATCCATCTGTGGAGCCGTACACTGGAGCAGAGCTGGTGATGTGGAATCAGCCCGTTATTTACCTACTCCTTCCATTCAGTTTGTTCATCAGGAACGTCGGCTTTAATTAGGGATCCACTCTGATACTGGTATTAGGTATCGCGCCTATCCAGAAACATTTGCTGGATCAGATATCAGCTTCCAAATATCAGTTCTGCAGATATCCTGGCTGGGCATACACATTGACGTAAGGCTTTTTCTAGTTGTAGTTGGCCCAGAAAGTCTCAGAATGTTTGAATTTTAATTTGTACAATGCTATGTGATTACTTAAAATAAATACAATTAATAAATAATAAATACATAAATAACAACTGCATAGCTTGTTTGTTTTATGTTAGTCTTGCTTTAAGGAAATAAATGCTATTTTCAGTCTCTGCACTGGTATTGCTTGATATCGGATATCGGCAGATACTTAAGTCAAAGTATTGGAAACTGTGCAACAAATGATGGCCATTCTTGGCCACGGTAAAATTGTGGTCACTCCAGTATATTTGTTGTAAATGTATGAACTCAAAATGATCAAATCCTGTTCTACTGTAACATATGGCCCTCATTAATCTCATGTCCATTATGGCAGGCTCTACTGCAGATTTCTTCAGTCCGTACAGCTCCTTCTTGGTTCAAAACACACAGTCCATGAGTGTTCAAATCTCGCTTCAATCTTTCACTAACATGTGGTGGAGCGGAGCAAGGCCGCGCTAAAGCCAGGCCTGTTGGCAAAGGTGCATTAAGATCCTCAGAAGTCTCAGTGTGTGTCTACTGGAAATAAGGAGAAGGACTGCAGAGGACTCTAGAGCAGAGAGCAGACGATCAGGCTCATAGACCAGGTAGATTTTTAAATGTGTACTTGTACTTCAATATTTTTCTCTGCACAATGCGGATATTTTCTATGAAATCAAAACCATAATACCAAAGAATTAGAATATCCTCCAAAGTGACCCTAGCCCCTCTTCCAAAGCACTCATATCTTCACACTCCGTAGGGCTCCTCCTCTAAGAGACGGCATAGTCACAAGCAATGTTCCCACTCATTTTTCATGTGTCTGAGCAAACACACCAACTCCCTGAGCATTTCTTGGACCCCCGTGAGCAACATCCGACATGCACATGCGACCACACCAGTATGACACCTGAGATCACAAGTTACATAGCTTATTAATCAAATCACCACAGTTATTTCTGTTAGATTACTTTTAATATAACTGATTATTTTGTCCCACTTAGAATGACAAAGACAAAAATCTTCATTCATGAGCTTTCTATATGTGTCAGTGTGAGGGTCCTGCTGTGGTCAGTGAAACATTGAACATTACAATATTCTGAAAAATAACCTCATAAATAAAATTAAACTATAATGTATAAACCTGTAAAATGACATTAAGAGAGATTTTTTCAGCTTGACAAATATAGCCTGCATAGCTGCAGATTTATTTATGGTTTGTAGGACCTATTGGCCACTCTAAGATGGGTCATCTTTCCCAAAATAATGATCTCCAAAATAACTATAAATTATTATCACTTTACATCTTGCTTTTTAATCATTAGCCTGTTTAAGTAATTTTGTGTGAGTGACAGAGCTCTGTGGTATAACGCTCTGGGGAGAGGCTTCACACTTTGAGAAAGTCCCGTCTTTTTGGCTCACAAAAAACTATGGCTTGGACAGAAACAAAGTAAACAGGTGAGGATTACATTATGGCTCTACCGGTCTCCTCTTCATGTGTTCTTCCCTCTGTGGAGTGTGTACGGGCAGCGCTCCTGTTGGCTGGTGCGGACCTGCCGCCCTGAGCAGAGGCAGCTCTGGCCCGCGGCGTTGTGCACTTGTCCCTAACTTGTCCCTAACGCATATGCACATTCACATGTGCAACCTGAATCTAGCAGATTGGTCGTTCTGTGCATCAAACCAGCGCTGTGTTTATCACCTACCAGAGCTTTACATATGAACATGCACCACTCTGTCCATGGGCTATGGCCTAGAGGGAGTCTGTATCCAGATTGGTACATGCTTCTATTATGTGACCAATCACTCTGTGTATTGTACATGTGTATGTGTGTATATTAAATACATATACTTAGACTTTATTGATCCACAAGGGAAATTATTTGGATACAGTAGCTCACTCATCACAATATAATATAATAACAGAGAGTAACAAAAATAGATGGTGTGGCAAAAAAGAGCAAGAGACATATGTTATATTTTTCATGCATACTTTTTACTTTTACTTAAGTACAACTTTGGCAGTATTACTTGTAATGGAGTACTATATTAGCCAAGTAACCGTGCTTTTAGTTGAGTACAAAATTTCAGTACTCTTTCCACCACTAGATGTTTGCAGTAACCTTTGGTGAAATCAACGCTGACATGCACCAGTCACTTCCACCAGTCTGTAGTGAAAAGACCTGATGCTGATTTGACCTGAACCTTCTAGTCTCAGTTTTGGCCTCCACGTCTGTTATCGCCTGGGTGAGCTTGTTGACTTCATTCTCCATTACTGTATCTCTCCACTGTACAAATATTCTTCTCTGAACTCCGATAAGGCAGCTCACAAAAGGCCATGATTTTGGTTGAACATCGGACACAATAGAATCTCCTGTGTGTTGTCTGCAGTCTGTGAAGTCAGTGAAGTTATGTCCCCCGAGCATCCGGACTCTTGTTCTCTGCTCCTGAAGGCATGTGGATGTGGGGCTGTGTGGATGGGGGCACATTGTCTGACTCTGCACCCCCTGCTGGCGGGAGGGGGGAGAACAGGTGGGTACAGGACAACGATCTAAGAATGTTTATACGAGAGGCCACCATGAACTCGACTTTAGTATATCAGATGGAACTGTTTACAGACACAGGGATTGATACTGTGCAGTGACATCACGCTGGGGGTATTCTACATGTATATCTATGATGGAATGTTTGTCAGTTACCATGGTGACACAATACACACAAAACTCCCGAAAAAAAAATCGTAAAACTCAAGAAAAAAATACAAAATGGATTTAAGCAACTAATTTTCAATTCTAGTTCTAGTTCCAATTAAGTTTTTTTTAAATAAAGCTCAGATTAAAGTCTAACAAGAGCAGTGCCTACAGTTAGCATCAGCTGCAAAGTATCAACATCTCAGACACACCAATCAACTTTTATTTTGAGTTCAAGGGGGAAACTTGATGTGAAAAGTTGGATGTATTTGGTGGTTTAGAGACTGATGGGTTTGTAAAGCAAAGGTGGTGAAGAGGAGGAGGTGGAGTGGTTGAGGGGGCTGACGGTTCTTCTGCTGCGGTGAAGAAGGAGGGGAGGAGTAGTGCATTTATATGAATAGGTTGAGAAGTCATTAGAGACCCACAGGTGCTGATGATGATGGTAGCGATTTGGTTTCATATACGACTTTTATTACTACAAATGTAATGTATGTATTTTGTAAACCAAGTACCCAGCACAGTTATAAAACTATATAAAAGTCAAACACTCGTAATAAAAATGATTGTACAGTACGGTAATTGTGTTGTTGTTGGCCGAGATCTGGACACCTGTGTCCCGTTAAACGTTTACATTATGAACATGTGGTCTGTTTGTTCAGAGTACGCTGCACGTTTTACATCTTGCTTTACAGTGTAGCCCAACATACGACAAACGCATCAAAGAAACACCTGCTTATTCAATGCAAAATAAACTCATTATTAAACTATATTATGCAAAAATTTCTCTTCTCCAAGCGTTATAATTCAGACATTTTAAATCGTAATATTAACCGCAATATTAAGAAACAAATCCATTGACTTCCACGTTAGAAAACTGCGTATCCAGCTGACAACGCCATAAACATCATCAAAACAAATAATCAGCACTTCCGATGGATAGCTGCAGATCACTCAGAGTAGAGGATTTTCTTTTTCATTTGGACCAAAATGACTATGCAACTATGACTATCCCTGATTAAAGAAAATAAAATTGGAGAATGATGTAAGTACAGAGCACTGGGCGTATGCCGATCAGGAACACGGCGTTTTAAAAATAAGTG
The DNA here is from genome assembly GCA_029959045.1 of Taenioides sp. WSHXM2023. Lineage (NCBI taxonomy): Eukaryota > Metazoa > Chordata > Actinopteri > Gobiiformes > Gobiidae > Taenioides > Taenioides sp. WSHXM2023. Next base: position 5,234,090 of record CM057102.1, on the reverse strand, counting down.
ATTAAAGATTGCGCAAAAATGCTTGAATTGTTCCAAATACAACTTTGGATGTGTAAATGGTGAGAGGAAACAATTATAACATAGTGAAAAGCTCTGAAAAGTTGCATTTGCATAATAGGTCTGCTTTAACATTTCACTGGCTCAAGATTGATGAAATAAAAAGACATTTTGCGTCCAGCTGATTCATACTTTAGCCCCAGTAGCTGGCTCGGGGGAGCGTGGAAACCAGGTTCTTCTGAATGGACGCGAGTGTCCTTACAAGCTCCACTGGGGTGAAGCCAGCCAAGGTTTAGATCGTATCTGTGCAGACTTCAAACACAAGCTGCTGACAGGTCCGGATTATTGACGGCCCAACTCCACCTCGCTCCAGACATGCTCCCATGAACATGATATCATTACATGATAGGGCATTTAAGGCTGTCCACGTTCAGAACATCAAGTCTGATGTCTGATTCTGGAAACCTCTAGGAAACTGATGTTTTCAAATTGCAAACAGAACTCATCATCGCAGGCTGTTTTTAAAGCACCACCGTGTAACTTTTTAAAACAATATAAATAAAATACACTAAATTAAAAGCAGACGTATTGCACTGGAAAAATATGTGTCTGGAGCTGGCTTGCATCTCCACAAACCCGACTCTTATTGGCCTGGATAGGGTCTTTCTCTATGGAAATGTTTTGGTTGTAATATTCCACAAAATGGCAGATGACTTATCTATGCCATATGTATTCTATTTTAAAGTTGCATAATGTAACTTTTCTGTGCACCACCTGCTCCACTAACTTTATTATGACTGGAATGTTCCACAGAATGACATTAAACAACTCTATCTTGTATTTTAATTAGATGTGCTTTATTGTCTTGAAAAACATGCATTCTTATAATGAGTGGGCCCGCCTCTCCAAAGATCTGACTTATAACTTCATCTGTTGGAGTCACCTGCTTGTCTCCATGGAGATATACATCTTATAGCATTCCAGGCAAAACGGTTACATTATGGATGTATATATAAATACTACTAAATACTAAATCAAAACTAAGGAATAAACTTGATGCTCAACACTGATTGTGATACCATGATGATAATAAAACCACTCTTTATTTAGACAATGAAGTGTGATTTTCAGCACAAGATCATTCTAAATCTATTCAGGAAAGGTTCATGTCTGTCCTGTGAATGAGACTTTTTTTTAGTATCGATTCAATAAGTATTTTTTCTCCCTTCCCTGCTCCTCTGTAATGTTCTTACCACCATCTGACCGCGAGCTTGAAGGGGTAAGTGGGGTGCATTAACCATGTCAACAGGGGCCTGTGTGTTTCCACGGCAACAGCTCTGTTTGTTTGGCCTCCTTCCTTTTTACCTTAAGTGTCATCTAAAAGGTCTGTGTTTAACATTACCAAGGTGTGACAGCTCTTAAAAAACTACCAAAGGGAATTCAGACTTCCTAAGACGTAATAATTCTGCTGCCGGGGTTTCTGTGATATTGTGAGCAGAATTTCTCAAGAAGTCAGCAAAGGAGTTTTTACCATAGAGCCTGAGATCGACAGTTTAACAGCGAATGTTATTGACAAAATCTGCCATTTGTAGCAGCAAACAAACGATGCATCAGCCCAAACAATGGTCCTGTACTTGATTTTCCCCCATGTATTTGTATTTATTTATTAAAGAGACAATGTGACAGTGGCTCAGTGGTTAGAGCAGTGTTCAGTGAATGATTGGCAACCTCACTTCTGTCGGTCAGCCCCAGGACAGCTGTGGCTACAATAGCAGCTTAGCATTACAGAGTGTGGAGCGAATGAATGACTGCAGTGTAGCGCTTTGAGAGACTTGTACAAAACATACACCTGTAAATATGTAGGATTGTAGCCAAAGCTAATTCAGCTAATTTCGCATTTCATTGTCTGAGAATCACAAAGAGTTTGGTTAGCATCCTAGTTGTTGTTAGCACTACCGGTCTGGCTTATGAAAGTTCTGAAAAGCACTTATAAACTCATCGCTGTGAATAAATAGGGTGCTCAGAATGAACCAGATAAATGTGTACTAACTTTGACATATAATTTAATATATGATATAGTATACTTTAATTTCAGTTTATATTAGAGGAGTTTGGGCCTGCAGTACAGCATGGTTGCTTAGTAACAGATGATGATATGATTTCCAACCAAGAAGTAACATTTGAAACCTAAAAAAATGCTAAATTGGGAGAAAAAAGTTATTGCATGCTGCATTGGCTCACAACGAAAAAGGTCTGCACATGACTGGGTGGGTTGGGCCGCGGTTTCCCTCCATCACCAAGATCTGCTGTCTCTTCCTACACCAGTTCAACACACGCTCATTTTTTTTGTTTCACTTTCCTTTTGAATTGAATTGGGTGACTGATGCCCCCTGCTGGTGATAGTGATGACTCGAGTGAAGCATTTTAGGAAAACAGAGCTGTGGTCATTTTCAACTTCACAATAGCATACAGTAATTTCACTTCCCTATACTATAACCAGACAATGAAACTATTGATACTTTGCAGTGACATCATGCTTGGGGGGTTCTGCATGCATGTCTACGGCAGAATGTTCACCAGTTACCAGTTTGCTAATGTGTGCAGCAAACAGAGCCAAAACAAATTAAGAAGAACAAATACAGAATGGATTTAAACAACACATTTTCAGGAGCCTGTCCAGCTAAATCAGTTCTGTCTGGTCAGATTGTGTTAAAATAAAGATCATGGACTGGATATAGAGTGAGTGTGATGACCCGGACCAGTTTGAGGAGCGAATTTGGACAGAAGTTTCATATTTGAAATTCCGACTGCAAGTATCATAGCAACCAAAGAGCCAATCCGGAGCGAGGCTGTTGAAAGTAACGCGCCATCCTGTCCACACCACTGGTTTAGCAGGGAGTGGACGCTTAACGATGCTATTAATTAAAACGTTTGCACACTAACACTAACAGGAGCATCCTTGAGGAAAGAAAGCACCTGATTTTTGTCTGTTATTAAAGTTGATATCTTGATTTAGGGACAAAATAGCCAAATTAAAACACCAGGATCTTGTAGAGAGAGTTAATACGAACATTTTATGACTAAAAAGCAAGTTACTGGAGATCTTTTACCAGTCTGTGGTGCCCAGCGCCCTGGACTTCGCTGTGGTTCTGCTGGGGGAGCGGCACCAGTAAAAGGGACATTGGGCGGATTGACAAACTGATCCGTAAAGCTGGACACGTGATCGGCTGTGAACTGGAGACATTTGTCACAGTGAGGGACAGGAGGACACTGGACAAACTGCTCTCCATCATGGACACTCCTGCTCACCCACTGCACCAGACTATAGAGGGACAGAGGAGATAATACTCCCTACAACTGTACAACAACTCACCCACTGCACCAGACTATAGAGGGACAGAGGAGATAATACTCCCTACAACTGTACAACAACTCACCCACTGCACCAGACTATAGAGGGACAGAGGAGATAATACTCCCTACAACTGTACAACAACTCACCCACTGCACCAGACTATAGAGGGACAGAGGAGATAATACTCCCTACACCTGTACAACAACTCACCCACTGCACCAGACTATAGAGGGACAGAGGAGATAATACTCCCTACAACTGTACAACAACTCACCCACTGCACCAGACTATAGAGGGACAGAGGAGATAATACTCCCTACAACTGTACAACAACTCATCCACTGCACCAGACTATAGAGGGACAGAGAAGATAATACTCCCTACAACTGTACAACAACTCATCCACTGCACCAGACTATAGAGGGACAGAGGAGATAATACTCCCTACAACTGTACAGCAACTCACCCACTGCACCAGACTATAGAGGGACAGAGGAGATAATACTCCCTACAACTGTACAACAACTCACCCACTGCACCAGACTATAGAGGGACAGAGGAGATAATACTCCCTACAACTGTACAACAACTTAATCTTAAGTAACGGATAACCTTATGCCCTGTCAATCAGCATATCATTACACTGTCGTTCTTGTCTCTTGTTTATAGCTGTGATTTTATAGTTTATTTTATAGTTTATGACTTATTTTTCTATTTTATTTTGACTTGTACATATACATTTATTTTTTATAATTATGTCTCATTTTACACCTGTCTCTTGCTCTTTTTTGCTATACCATCTATTTTTGTTACTCTGTTATTATATTATATTGTAATGAGTGAGCGACTGTATCCAAAGATGAGGCTTTTTCAGTAGAAAGTGAACTGGCCAGAGTCGATGGAGCTGGAAGAGTGCCCGTGCTAGTTCCTATTTGCAACGCAGCGGCTAGCAGATTAGCTATGTCGATTTATATATACAATCTATTGCTCAGATTAAAGTCTAATTTGAGTAACAGAGCTTCAGACAGATCAGAGCCTCTAGTTAGCTTCACACACCCAGGGAGCGTTGATGCCATCAGCTGCAAAGTATCAATACATGAAGAGTGAATAGAAATGATGTGTTGTATAAGCACATGGTAGGTCCCTGACTCCAGTGTTTCCATGTGTATGTGTGAGCCCCACCACAGTCCACAGTCCTGCCCGGAACTGCTCCCAGCTCAACCCGTCATTAGGACGTCTGGACTGCATTAGCCCGGCCTGGTACTGCTGTGTTCAGACCAGGGACAAAGAACAGACCCAGGTACACAAACAAATGAGCCAGCCAACGTTACTTTAAATTCTCCTTTTGATGGCCTTATAGGTGTTAATTGATGAGACAGGAAAAAAGTGACAGAAATCCCACAGAGAGATTAGATGGAATAGTTGGAAGGTAGACGTTGTTTGTGTTTTACCGGCCTAATAGCCTATAGCATGGCACATATGCTTTGTTAAGGTGATGGATAAAGGAAAATTATATATAGCGTTTAGTATACTACCATACCTGCAGTATACTATCTAAAAACTGTGAATGAGAAAACCTCTGTCCTCTGTGTGCAGGTTAAGGCACTGATAATCCAGGTTCAGTTGTGATCGTAGTACATTTCCTTCAATAAGTCTAATCCCATTTTTGTGATTTCCAGTGACTTGAATTAATTGTGTTCAGCTGTGTTGTGTTAAGATTTTACATTTTATTTTTATAGAAAGCCCTTTTTTTATGTTCCAAATCTTTCTTGACAAAAATAGCCTCTTTCACTCCCCTCTCAAACCAGTTATTTTCTCTGGCTAAGATCTGTACCTCACGTTTTTTAGGTGGAGATGTACAGCAGACTGAGGTCCACTATGGCTCTCTCGTCTGTGTTGGTACATCTTGGATCTTGTTGGTACATCATATTAAATTTGTCATATCAAATTGAATTAAACACTGTATTGCCAACAGAAAATGAATGATGGTTTTCAAACTTTATTACTGTAACAATTAAATATGACCTTTTTGAGGACTGCTAAAAATGAGGTCTGGCATCCATTCATCCATTTTCTTTTTTCTTCAATTTTAGATTTATATTATTTTATCATTATTATGTTACTCGTATTTAATTTGATCTACATTTATCTTTACTTTTTCTCTGTTGCCTAGATTAAAGCAGGCGGAGGGGAGAGTGGTAGAGTAGAATGTCTATTTTATAGATACTGAAAATCTATAATAAAACCACTGCAATTACTATAATTTAGAAAACTGCCTTTCTGCTCTGTATCTCTTTACATAGCATTAAAGGTGCACTGCGTAACTTTTATGGAAATATCATTGCTTTGCTCGTAACATTCAACAATATGGTATTAAACGTATATTAGATTAATTTATTCAATTATGGGTGTTTTTATTGGCCAAAAATACCTTTAAAAACATGCATGTTACTGTGAGCGGGGTCGCCTCTTTACAGAGCTCACCTGTAAATTGGCCTGGTGACATCTCCTGTTTTTCTCTATGGAAATTGTTAAGTTTAATGCCATACTTTGGAACATTGCAGGGAAAACAATAACATCTCCATGGAAACAAGCAACTGACGGGCCTTTAAAATATATATTTTTATTAAAACATAATTCACAAACTAGTACCTGCATGTTTTTATACAAATGAAACAGGTATAAAACGTCTGAATCGATAAATAAAAGAGGACACCTACAGGAAGTAATAACAGCTGATATACGACACATCACCACCAACACCGGTGACAGTTCTGAAGATGACTTGCAGCTAGCAGCCGAAACATGTCAACAAGGTAAAAGACACGTTACTGTATTGTCTTAAAAAAGAACCCAACATGTTAAAGTACATAAGAAGACAAAATGAACATCTTCGGTTTAAATAAAAGAGGAGATAGTGGACACCCTTGCCGCGTGCACACTGGAAAAACCTCATGCCTAAGTAAAGTCATGACTTCTCCACAGCTGCAGCTCTTAACCGCTAGCTTGTTCTCATCAAAGCCCTGTGTACATTTGTTCTGTTTAAGTTTGCAGGGACGTGAATCACAGCAGATCATAAAAAGCGAGGTGCAGTGGGTCCTGAGTGAGACGGATGAGCTGACAGACACAGAGCTAAATGTGCCTTCTAAAGAGGGCCTAGTAGTACGGCTAAACATAAACCAGGCCTAATGTCTGCACCTGCACCACCCGCACTAAGTCATACACAGAGAGATGGCATTGTGTGGGAGAGACAGAGTAAAGTATTAGGGAAAGCTTGTGTTTTAAAGGTGCATTGTGTGACTTTTCTGGTGGAGAGTCCATCACATGCTTGTCTCTATGGAGATGTTATTGCTTTGCCTGAAAAGTTCCATGGTATGACATTAAACGCATCTGTCTAGCATTTATTCATTACAGGTGTCTATTGCTCAAAAATACAAATAATTCTCTCTGTGAACAGGGGCGACTCTCCACAGATCTGACCTGTAATGTAGCCTATAGTTGTCTGCCTTGAGATAGATACGTTGAATCTCTAGACAAAGCAAAAATATCTCCATGAGGACAAGCAGGTGACGGACCCTCCACCAGAAAAGTTGCGCAATGCAGCTTTAATAGAGGGATTCTGTTCAAAGTTCATATTTTAAACGGGTCAAGAAGAATTTATAAAAAAAATAACTGAAATATGAAATGACTAACTAATACAAGAATGACTTGTTAGAACGTGTATAAAGATACAGAACCAAACCTCAGGTGTTTTATGCAGAATAAGACAGGATATTTTGGAAATTATGGTACTGTGGTAAATTTTCACTTCGATTGTGATTAATCTTGAGAACATACCTTATACTGTGCAAAATTCACTACTTTTTAGTGACAGTGTTTTTTATTATAAACATAACTTGGGTTTTTTATGCATTCTTACTTACTATGAGTGGGGCCTCCATAGATCTGATCTGTGACTTGGAACATTCGTGTGACTGTGGAACTTTTAAAGCAATAACATCTCCATGGATACAAGCAGATGACTTCTTTGTAGTCACATTTTCACACATTATAAACATATGTGAAGTTTTGTTCATTTGACATGTGTAGTCCAGTGTATTTTGTCTTAAATCCATTCATCACTCACATAGGCAATAATAACTTGCTTATGGGCACAAAAACAGTATGTTATTACCAATATGATATGGAAAATTGAGCTGAATAATAAAATAAACTGACCTAGTTCAGATCATCTGTCAAATCATGTACCTGTTTCCTTGTATTTTGAACCAACCTCCATTGTGGCAGCAAAAATATCAGCCACCCCAGCCTCTCTGTCTTCTCTTCACTACCATCACAAGTGTCCATATTCATCCAATTTATTAACTTTCACTACATTTGTCTTATTTTTTTTTTTTCTCTACAGCTAGAACAAGTTTATTTAAAAAAAAAAAAAAAAAAAATCACCCTCATGTCTCACATTATATCACAAAAAATTCATCATGCCCCCAAATTTTGAAAAGCAACATCCTAAAATTCTGACATATCTGACATATAGGAAACAAAATTTACTTAAAAATTTAAATAAACCAAAACTGCCAATATAGGAAATAGATGCAATGCAAGAAATGTTATTTATTTGGATGTTCAAAACTGAAAATAAAATATTAAACTGCTCCAAAAATATTGAAAAGCAAACGTGTAAAGAACAGTGTAATACAAAAATGACTTAAAAATAAATAAACAAAAACTAACATTATAGCAAACAGAAATTATTTTTGGCAATTCACCCTGACTAAAAACGCAAGAAACATAATTTATTTTCATGTACAATACTGAAAATAAAATCTACATGTGCAACTTTATAGCTTCTAGTTCGTTACTGTACGATTCTAACTCCGCAGAGAACACAAACTCTTACTACGGTTACTCGCCCGGTTATCAATCACCAGACAGTTAGACACTTTGCACACTATAGGTCATAGGAGGGTCATATTTGAAGTTCTCCTCTCCCACTGCATCCCCTTATACTGCTCCGTGGACCTCTTTCATGTGGCCCATTTCAATATTTACATATTTCTACCCTCTCCAACATGTGCGCCTCCAAATGTGAGCGCTGCAGCTGTGCACGCCGGTCTCGGGTCACAAAACACATCCCGCCAGTCCTCCCCAGCTCTAAATCTGTCCCTTTGGTCTTTTTTACACTCTAGAAGTATGTTTCTTTTTGCAGCCGAAATGATGCTCCGTGACTCACCCGCGTAAGTGCAACCAGATTGTGTTTCTCCACGAGTTTGGTGAGGATTCTGCGGAATAAGAGTTAAGCTTTTTATTTGTGCAAGATGTGGTGTAGTAAGGGGGAGGTCATGCGGGCTGCTTTCGGACACATTGCGCTGCCTTCACATGCTATGGAGGAGATGATGAGTTCCATTTGGGGATTTGAAATTACAAGTGTGTTTTGTTCAAGTGCTTTTGTAGTCATACGAAATGGAACACGGTGGACACACACTTTATCTTGACTGATAAAGGAAACATATGATTGCAGTTAATGAGGTTTGAATAATAGTTTCCCTTCATCATTAGTTTACTCAGAGTTGCATTTTGAGGGATTCATGCATGTGTGAGTAGTTCTGTATTGTATTGCATTTGAATGCTCACTTTAAAACAGCATTATGTAACTATTTTAGTTGGGGTCCACCACCTAATCTTGCGTAAGATGTCTGAGTTTTTCTCTCAGCTGGATGTAACAAAAGCTAGATTTTTCAGCTTGTTCTGTTGTGACTCTTCAACCAATCAGATTCTCATAGTCGTCATGTCATTCTGAATTTTCCGATCACTTTCAGCAAGAGCCGTTCCAGATTGTAGAATGTGTAGAAATCAATTCAGAGTCTGGTGTTATCCACCACCTGCTTCACTCCATGGAGATGTTTTTGCTGTTTTTGTTTCATTATAAACATATCCATTTTGCATATGTTGAATCACCTGATTGTTTCCATGGCGATGAATAAGTTTAATGCCATGCTGTGGAACATTCTTTCTAGACAAAGTAATAACATCTCCATGGATATATTACAAAAACTCCTTTAATTTACTCTACACACTGCACAATAATGTGTAACAACCGGTAATGCATGCCAGTTAAGGTTATGCAGAGTATTCTTACATGTTATTGTTCTTAAGTATTGTATTGTGAGTTAAGTACTAAGTGTACAATAAGGTATTACTCTTATTTTTCACAGTAACAGTAATCTTACACATTTCAACTTCTGAGAACAGATTCTAAATGGCTCTATCAGAATTCTTCCTGTAAAGTTGAGCAAAATTAGTTTTACACAAGATACAGACATGTATTTAGTAGCTCTTCGTAAGATAGAAACATGTCCACTGTGTGCTATCTGCATCTATAAGGCATTTCTTTATCCTCTGAGAATCAGGAAGTGCACTCTTAGCATGCTAGTTGTTGTCAGCATCACCGTGATGTCAAAACTCCACTTCGGTCTCTGAAAGTTGTGAAAAGTGCTCAAATAAACTCATCGCCGTGAATAATAAAGATGCTCTGAATGCATAAGGTAAGTGAGGAATAACTTTGGAACACTGCAAACCGTTTAGCTCAGTTTTTTCACGTTTTTGATGAAAATCATGTACAGCACCTTTAAGCCCCTGCAGGAGGAGAGAACTCTTCTGGCATTCAGACATACACAACACCTGCTCGCACTGATTGTTTCTGGATTGTTGGCAATGGCACGTTTCCAGACGCGACTGAGAAGAGCCATGAGCCGGAGCACTCACAATGCCCTGACAGCCCCGTGCTCGGGTTTACACAGGTTTTACAGTGAGTCAGATGAAAGATCCTGCCTTTCTGGGAATGTGTGGAGACGGAGAAGGTCCCCCACAGAGCACAGGTGCACTGGCACACAACAGCATCCAGACGGGAGGGACGAGGCCAAGATGAGTTCAGTTTATTATTAGCTGAAAAGAAGTGGAATCGTTGAAATGGTTTGATTTTGCACCGTGAGTCAGGAACATGTTTTTGTTCAGGCTGTTAGCAGCACTCACGTAGTCCGTGTTGATGCTCTGATATTGATCATTTGCAGGTGTCATCGTCAACATTCCCTGGGGGTGTGGTGTTTATGAGGCTTGTTAGGCTTTGATTTGAGCTTTGTTTTAACACGATCTGACCACAAAGAGCTGGTTTAGCTGGAACTGCAACAGGTGAGCTGATTTGTGGTGTTAAACGAGTCCCTCTGAAATAATATTAAAGTCACAAGCGAGCGAGCATTAGCCAACAGGTTTTCAGTTAGTCACTCTCACCTTTTTGTTGAAAATCAAACTCCTAAACAGGACCATGAACGCTCGTACTGATCACAGGCTCCTGAAAATGTGTTATTCAAATCCATTTTGTATTTTTTCTTGAGTTTTTTGAGATTTTTAAAACACCCCCAATGTGACGTCACTGCTTAGGATTGCACCTTCGTACCTCATAGAATTTTCAGTTAGCCTAATGCCTAAATTTTTTTCCCTATAGTTGAGCAGAGCTTGTTTTGTCCCAGTACAGATATATTGTAAGCAGCTAATTATAAAGCATGTTGTTCCTCAAGAATCAGGAAGTGCGCCGTTGGCATGGTAATGTTTGTTAGCATTACCGTGATGGCAAAACTCTGAAAAATGCTTAGAAACTCATTGCAGTGAATAATTAGGATGCTAGGAATCTGTGAGGTTAGGTAAAGAAGAACTTTGGATTGCGGCTAATTTTTTTTATTTATTTGTCGTGTTTTGAAAATTAAACCAATTGAGATTTTAAGATGATATATACAAGATTTATTTTTTGTTTTGATGAATGTATCTCTCCTTCAGAGTGCTGTTGCATTACAATTGGCGTGCATTCTGCTAATGAATGAAGTTGTAGTTGTTTTTTACTGTTTTGTTTTGCTTTTGGATATTTATGTGATTGGTGGGCTGAGCATGAATCTTACTAACTGTAAGGAGGGTTCGGGAGAGATCACTAGATTACTGAAACACGCATGGATGACATCTACAACCTCTTCAGTCGTGTTTTTGACAAGGGAACAACATTATAACATGGTAGAAAGCTCCAAAAAGTTAATTTTGCATAGTTCTGCTTCTTTAAAGACTTTTGCCCCCAGTTGACAGAATTCATTTTTCTTCTGCGACGCACACCCTATAATAAAACAACCATTTGTGACAGTGAACCATACCTCAGATCACCCCTGTCAGTGAAGACCTAGTTTATCTGATCTCACTCCACTATCCCACACAAGTCCTGAGTTGGTGTATCACAGGCCTACCCAAGACTGCAGCAGTGGAGTAAATAGCTCTACCATCTGGGCCCTGTCTGCTCCGTCTGTGCACATATGATGAATTCTAAGGACGCCGCCAAAACGCAAATCGGCCAGGGTCAGCAGGTTTAGGAAATACCATATGCGGACGGGAGCGCTGTATTTGACTTGGATTGCCTCTCTGTAGTGGCGTACGCTACATTTAGATAACATAAACCGAGGCATAAGTCATTACACCGGGGTTCAGACGCAGATGGACCTGACTGCGTTGTAAAGTGCAGCTGTATCCTTCCGCCTCTTTGGTGGTTCTAGTTTCCGTTGCGATGACGCATGGGGTAATTAGAAGGTTCGGGGCCCAGGGTTCTCGCCTCTGTGTGACACTATAAAGCTCAAATTTTGTCACTGTGTGCTCTCAGTATCTTAAGTTTTTTTACTGTCCGTGAATCAGGAAGTGGATGGTAAGCATGCTAGTTGTTCTTAGCGCAATGGCTAAACACACAAAGTTTTCTTCATGGAGATGTTATTGGTTTGTCTGGAATGTTTCACAGTATGGGATTAAACCTTTCTATCTTCATGGAGACCAAACCAGACCAAGTTAGAGGTCAGATCTGTGGAGAGGCAAGCCCACTCAAAGTCAGAATGCCTGTTTTTCTTTGTATTTTTCAGCTATAAAACCACCTGTAATTGAATACATGTAAAGTAGAGCTGTTTAATGTCATACTGTGGAACATTCCAGGCAGAATAATGACATATCCATAGAAAAAAGCACGTGATGGACCCCCAACCAAAAAGTTGCATAGTGTACCTTTAGACTTCTTATTTAGCAGTCTTATTGAGTAAACTACATATGACTGAAAATTTGCACACACAAAAAAAATCAAACTTGACTGCGTTGTAAAGTGCAGCTGTATCCTTCCGCCTCTGTGGTGGTTCTAGTTTCCGCCGCGATGACGCATGCCGTAATTAGAAGGTTCGGGGGCCCCCAGACGTGTGCCAGGGTTCCCGTCGCTGTGTGCCGCGCAATGACATCACGGTCAGTGTTGGAACACCCTGTCATTGAAGTGGCCGTGATGCATTCGAGGACTGAGACCACATCACACGAGAGCTGGTTTTTAACTGTTGTGGTTTGGGGAGACACCGTCAGTCACCCTTTAATGACAAACTTCCACTGAATACTGTATTTCGGATTCAATAAAAACACAGATTTCTAAGATGAATGTTCTTTGAGAAATCTGCCACAGTGTGAGTGGACAGGACGTGCATGTGGTACGTCGAGCTTTTAGGCGAATACTTTCTGTCTCTTTGTTGAGAGGTAAAAGGGCCCGTATTATGCTATTTTCTGATCTATGTTTACAAGTTCCTTTACTTAAATGCATTGGCTTACAGTAGCAACAGCTTATAAACATAGGGAACTACACATATGTTTTTATTTTTACTTTAACTCTCTTTAACAGTAATGATTCACACCAAAGTCTTGTCAAGGTATTTTAAAAGCAAAAAGAATGATCATACCATGAGATGCATATCATGATATCATAACATGAAATTTGGATATCGTTACATCCATAATAATTTCAGACCTGGAATTGCCAATCTCTACTGAACAAAAGGTAAAAATGTAGCTGTTTACTTGAAAACTACCGGTTCATGACATTTTGAGAGACTAATAATAAAGTGTTACTCAAACGTGTGAATGAAACAAAATACATCTCCAGGCATGTTTTTGAGGAGGTAACAGGATTCTAACATGGCTTAAAGTTGCCATCTTGTATTTTTCTTTATGCTGCCTGCTTTGGAGCAGCGTTCCGTATTAGGAATAAGAATTGGGTTACGGACAAAACAGAGAAATAAAACCCCAGGGTCAATGGGTTAATGAGAAAATTTTTAGAGTCGATGGAGCAGGAATCGAACCTATGCTCACTTCTTATTTGGAATGTAGCTGCTAGCAGGTTAGCTATGTCCATTTATATATACAGTCTATGGTTGAATTACATGAATAAAATCAAGGTTTCAACTATTTTGGATCGCCCACGTCTCCCTGTTTGAGTTTTGCAAATAGCACAAGGCACGGTATTTGAGTAGCCAGCTCTCGTGCCTCACAGAACCTGGCTGCGGTGGAGAGCATTCCTGTCTTGAGAGGTTTATTTGGTTATCTGTCCCTGTGTCCCGGGGTAAAATATACTGTTAAGTGAACTGTGCTGATCCAAACCAGTTGTGGACACAAAATAGTAAACAGACAGGAGGCGGAGCTACTGAGCTGGAGCAGTGTGCTGTGGACTGTTCGCCATCACAGAAGAAAAGCACTGCAGATACTGGCCTTTTTGAACCTGCAGCGACACTTGTAGGTTTGATTCCTAGACCATGATATTCAGCTATTTTCGTCCCTAGATTTAAATGAGTTCTTGTTATTAGGGGAATTTTGTCCACTGATCTGAAGGTTGGTGGTTTGAATCCCACTCTCAACTTAAACATTGTTGATAGAGTGATCAGGTCCACTGGCCCACAGGTTGGTGGTGGTGTGATTCGAGCTTCCACAGATGAATGCTGTCATTGTGTCCTTGGGCAAGACACAGCTCCGCTCAAACAGTGAGAGATACAGGACTACATTTATACCATACTCCATACAGTTTAAATTCAATATTAAAACTTCTTCGGGTGCAGAGTGGACAATTTATTTGTTTCCACATCATGAAAGCTTATACGCTGAGAGACCAAAGTGACCAAAAAAACAACAAAATGGGGGAAAAAAAAAAAAAAGTTTTGCCTGTAGTGTCTCACCTTAAAGTTGCATGGAGACCAAAACCAGACCAAGTTACAGGTCAGATCTGTGGAGAGGCAACCCCACTCACAGTCAGAATGTCTGTTTTTATAGGTATTTTTGAGGTATAGAACCATATGTAATTGAATAAATGTAAAGTAGAGCTGTTTAAAGTCATATTGTGGAACATTCTAAGCAGAGCAATGACATCTCCACAGAAACAATAAGGTGAAGGACCCCAACCAAAAAGAAAGTTAGCAGTGCGCCTTTAACATGTCTTCACTTCCTCATGGTCCCATCCTACTCCCCATCCCTGCTCTCTCCTCCTCGACCACCTACGTTTTTGGGTTGGACCGTTGCTCTCCTCTATATTCTCTGTATTCAAACATCCCATAATGACTTCCACTTACGAGGCGGGTGCTAAACGCTGTCAGCTGCTCCTCTCGGCCTCTGCTCTCACTTATATCGTTTCCTTTATTAACTTTCGGTTTGGTTACACATTGGTTTGTTGTTTATTTGCTTTGCCCCCCCAAATTTTACGACTTTTTGTGGAGCCAACTTCAAACCTAGTTCTATCCACATGTTTGTGGGTAAATCTGCCGATCTTTGCTGTAACTAGTACATTTTCGGGCACTGGTTAAAAGAACTGAATATGGCCTGCAGATCAGGAAGAGTCCTTTTAGGTTTAAAGCAACTGGATTTCATGTCCAATATTTTGTAATAATAATTTCTTGTTTCTATAGCAACTAGAGGACTTTGGATGTTCCTCAGACTTGGCTCAATAGTCGCCAAAGGACCCTAGATGATCTTCAGACGTGTTTTTATGGCTTTTAGAGGACCCTGGATGTTCTTCAGACATGTCCATCACGCAGCTAGAGGTCAATAGATTTTCTTCAGACTTGTACCAAAGCACTCTAAATGTCCTTCAGATTTCTTTCTATAAGTTATGGAGGATTTTGGGTGTTCCTCAGACTTGTCTCTTATGCAGATGCATTTATCATCTCCTCAAGGTGTAACTTTTACATAATCACCTCTGGTCCTGTGTCTACTCCCCAAAGCACACAGAACCACGCCTTTTCAAGAATGACGCAACTCCATCTTTGGTCATTATGTCGTATGTTATGTTAAATGCCATTATGAGCAGAGCATGGGTGGGGCCGACAGTATTTTGAACTCACAAAATGATCTCAATTTGTTTACGAACAGAGCGACAAGTTTGTGAAAGAATTGAAAATGTCAGCTGTTTTTTTCTGTAATTTGTTGGTATATTGCAGATGTCGCTTGGAATTTGAGAAGTCATTAACAAAAGTAAACAAGTAAATTAGGAACATGTTTAGGACACAAGTTTGTATGATTCTTGGTAACTAAGTTCTAAGGATTTGCCTCACTTAAAGGTCCCATATTGTGCAAAACTGACTCTTGTGAGCTGTAAGTCATGTTATAATGTTATCACCTCATCAAAAACAAACCTGGAGTTGTATTTTGTTTCATTCACACATGTTTGAGTAATCCTTCATTATTAGTCTGTCTACATCTCCAAAGCTCAAAGTGCTCTGTTCCACCTTGTGATGTTCAAGTTAACAGCTACATTTTACCTTTTGCTTTGTAGAGAGTGGCAATCCCAGGGCTGAAGTTATTCACATGATTCTAGTGAAGGTGTATGGAGTTTAAAAACACAGTGGAGAACTTCCTGTATTACCACATGACATCACAAAGTGGAATAGATTCAGCTTGAGAGGAAAACCTCAGCCTAAATATGCAGGGTTTGTGTGTTAATCATGTGCATGACATTTCTAATGTGATGCTACGTTATAGTAGCCAGCTTTGTTAATGAAATGGAGAAGAAACAATACTGGCAACTAGACACAAGTGTTGGCCCTGGCAAATTTAAAAATTCGAACTAGAACACTGACTTTTTCAAGAGCAAAACTCTGCTCTGGTCTTTGTGAAAAGCGCCTATGAACTCATCTTGGTGAATAATTAGGTAAGTAAGAAATTACTTCTGACCACTGCAAACTGTTTAAAATGAACTAGTTCTGTTTTTCACATTGTACAACAGCAAATATTAATAAATTAATTTCAATAGCTGAAATTAGTGTGTCAAAAATATATTAAAGATTGCAATAATAACAATCGTGCACTTAAAGGTCCACTGTGTAATGTTTCTGGTGGAGGGTCAGTCACCAGCTTCTCTTCATGGAGATGTTGCCTGGAATGTTCCACACTATGGCATTATCTACGGAGACAGCAGGTAGCACCACAGGGCCAGGTTTGTCTGATCTGAGAAGAGACCAGCTCACTCAGAGTCAGAATGCACGATTTAGGTCAATAAAAATCCATGTTATTGAGTAAATGCAAGACGGATACCAGGACATTCCAGACAAAACAATAACATCTCCATGGAGACAAGCAGGTAGCAGTCTCTCCACCAGAAATGTTCCGCAGTGCACCTTTAACAAACACATCACATTTGGTCATCTTTCCCAGTATGGTGCAGCCTGTAAGCCTGTATGCTGATGGGATCTCCTCCTGACAGCTGTGAACAGTATCTGTGCTCTTCACCAAACGATAACCTGAAACATGCAACATTCTCACCACCATCTGCTCTGATCTGAGCACAGAGCGGTGCATTTTCAGCAGACGGTAAAGCGTTACGTGACAGTGCCATATCTCCATCACCTTGGCTCTTATCTCACATCATTGTTGACATTTCAGTGTTTTCCAGAACGCCAGCGCAGTTTTGGGAGGCCGCCGCTGTGGATTTAAGTTTGAGCTGAGAAAAACAAACCTGGAATGGAGCCTTTAGGGAAACTAACTGGAAGAGACTCTGCAGGACTCTATGAATACTATGAACAGAACAGCAACAGACGGGCTAAAGTTACTGAAGGTGGGATGCTCATTTGAGGGTTATTGGTACCATGTTATCATGGAAGTATAATAGAAGATGAACCCAAGATGGCGAAGTATTGTTTTCAATGGCCTGTGCGCATTGGCTTGTAGCACCAAAAAAGATCTTTACTTCTGCATTACTTCCTGAATACTGGCCTTACGCCGCCAAACGTGTAACGTCAGAAACGTGCTGTTTTGACCAATCAGAGCACTAGCTGCTAGAGCGGAGCTAGAGTGGGCTCAGAGCAGGGCTAGGCTAACTCTTACAAAGCCAACTTTTAGGCATTTTGATGAATAAAAAATTCTAAAAAGTTCATACTGTACAAATAGAGAAGAATCCTACAAAATCCGACAGCTGTGGATGCGATGTGGATGTCAGCCGAACACAGGCAGTTTGAATTCACAAAAAATACATTATGCTTTATGGGACAATTGTTTCCGGGCTGGAGCTCCTGGGAGCTGCAGTACCTGGACGAGCACTAATCAGTCTTGCTATAGATCCATGCATGTTATGCTAAAGTGCCAT
This sequence comes from Taenioides sp. WSHXM2023, assembly GCA_029959045.1. Taxonomy (NCBI): domain Eukaryota; kingdom Metazoa; phylum Chordata; class Actinopteri; order Gobiiformes; family Gobiidae; genus Taenioides; species Taenioides sp. WSHXM2023. Next base: position 5,216,292 of record CM057102.1, on the reverse strand, counting down.
GCTAATATCATGCTTTTTTTTCTCAACAAAAACTTTTCCAAATAGCAAGAGATGAGTCAGGGCTGCTGCACATAAATTGTCCATGAACATTTACTTTTTCTGGCCTTAGATGCATCTCAACATTTGGAAGAAAAGGGTTTAATGTTGATTTCTTTTCATATCAGCTTTAGGGAGACCGGAGACCAGATGCATTTTGGACCCAAGCTAATTTATCTGTCCATGGAGTAAGACATTTGGACCTACTTAGTTGCCCAATTGAGATGTTCTTGTTGCTGCTCTTCCTGGAATGTTCCACAGTACAGCATTAAACTTATCAATCTCCATGAGTCAAACAAATGACACCACCAGACCAAGTTACAGTTCAGATCTGTGAAGTGGCAAACCACCTCACGGTAAGAATGCATGTTTTTCAAGGTATTTTTAGCAATTAAACACCTGCTGAATAAATGCAAAATACATAACTTAAATGCCATACTGTGGTACTTTCCAGACAAAGCAATACCATCTCCATGGAGACAAGCAGGTGGCGGATGAGAAAAGGCCCCACAAGAAAAGTTACATACTGCACTTTTTAAGTGGTTAATTCAGAATCAAAGCCATTTTAACTTTCATAACATATTCTTTTTTTCTGTGTTCAGGAATCAAACCTAGAACCGTATCGTGAGGTGGTAACGCTATGCTAACCATATTCTTAAGAAATTTCTGAAAAAAGCACGTACTAGCAATCTCTTTACAGATAATACTTTTCATCTGGCCCGTCTAGAATCTGTCCATCTTGTTTACCTGTTATAAAAGTCAACAAGACAGAAACTCATCTACTTCCTCCATCAGCTCATTCATCTCCCAGACACCGATCTGCTCCTATCTGGACTCAGGTGACTTATCTTGGGCTTTGAATGTCACCTCCTCCCCTCTATACCTCCATGTGGGCTGGGGGTCTGCATCTGGATGTACCTAGTGGTGAATGAAGTACAGTTATGAAGTAAAAGTACAGCTACAGGGCAAAAAATATGTACTTTAAAGGATCTATATTGCGTTGTTTTCTGATCTATGTCATCACAAACACACCTGGAGTTGTGTTTTGTTTCATTCCTGCATATGTAGGGTGAGTTGTGATGTCATGTGGTAATACAGGAAGTGCTCCAGTGTGTTTTTAAACTCCACACATTCACTAAAATCATTTGGATCATTTCAGCCCTGGAATTGCCACTGAACAAAAGGTAAAAAGTAGCTGTTAACATGAAAACTACCGCTTTATGACATCACAAGGTGGAACGGAGCATTTTTGAGCTTTGGAGATGTAGACAGACTAATTGTGTAATAAATACCTCTAAATGTAGCGATGTAAACGTTAAAAGTACACTACAGTTTTTTTTTACTTTGTTCCTTTCCACCTCTGGATGTTCCCACTCGCAAGTCCCAATGAGCCGGAAAATCAGATGACAACACTTAAGAGTGTTATTTGGGTTTTTAGTTCAAGAATTTTAAGTAACTGCGAAGATGGTTCACTTAATGCCTTGTTTGAAATTCCCGAGGAGGAAAGGAATTTTAAAGATGTGAAAAGATAAAGAGATAAGTGCGCACTAACTCAAACAAGATGGTGTGGAGGGATGAGCACCTTCTGAGCACACACACGCACTTTTAACACTCGAAAATGTAAAATAGACAGGTCAAATAGTTGTGTTTTAGCCACTTTTGAGATTACGAAGATAAAGAAAAAAATATAGTACTCATTAAAGAAGAAATATTATGCATTATCTGTTTGGTTTCTGGCCCTGTTTTCTGATCTATGTTCTAATGTTTCCTCATCACAAACACACCTGGAGTTGTGTTTTGTTTTATTCACACACGTTTAACACACAAACCTGCAAATAGAGGCTGAGCTCTTCTCTCAAACGGAAAACACTCTGTTCCACCCTGTGATGTCATGTGTTGCAAGCAAGTCCAAGTGCTCCACTGTGTTTTTAAACCCCACATACCTTCACTAGAATCATTTGGATAATTTCAGTCCTGGAATTGTCAACATCTACTGAATTAAAGGGAAAAGATGAGCTGTTAAACAGCATTTTGAGCTTTGGAGATGTAGACTGAATAATAATAACGGATTACTCGAAAATGTGTGAATGAAACAAAACACAACTCCAGGTATGTTTTTGATGAGGCAACAACATTATAACATCATGGCTTAAACCTCATAAAAGTCAATTTTATGACGTATAGGACCTTTAATTAATTTCAGTTTGTCCACCTTCTGATAATCTCATGGGCATGTAAAACATTCATGGAAATCTGTAACCCACTTATTTTCAGTCAAATCAACCATTCTGAGAACAATCTGGGCCAGTTTGTACTCAAATTCACAAATACAAAAATAATGCAAAAATTCATGTAATGGTACTTTAATATGAATTTTTGCTTTTTTAGTCCTCAAATCTCTTGTTTAATGAGATCTGCTTCAGTTTTGACACGGAAACATCAAGATCCAACAAATACTCAATCTGTAGTCTATGAGATGATCCCCAGGGACAGTTATACCCAGAGTTTGAAATCTGACTTTTCTCTGTCTAGAGTTTGTTCTCACTTGACATGAGAGTAGATCAGACAGCAGAGGACAAAACGACTCCTGCTTAATAGAGCTACAAAATGTATCACAATCAAAATTAAATCAAAATTTTGAATGGATTGTCAAATCACAAAGTCTGCCATTTTTTAAGTATAATTTCTATAATTTATCCTGTCTTATTCTGGGGGAGAAAAAAAAAAAAAAAAAAAAAAGCAAATCCTCCAAATTTTCAATTTTCTGAAATGACTTATTGTCTGTTTTGTTTTTTTTTTCTTCTCGATGCATTTTGGTTTGGGGTCCGTCACCTGTTTGTTTCTAAGGATATGTCATTGCTCTGCCTGGAATGTTCCACAGTATGACATTAAACAGCTCTACATTTATTAAATCACAGGCGGTTTTACTGCTCAAATCACCAGACATGGGGTCGCCTCTCCACAGATCTGACCTGTACCTTGGTCTGGTTTGGTCTCCATGAAGATAAAAAGGTTTAATGCCATAATGTGAAACATTTTGCCCAACTCATTCAGCCCTGGTTCTTATTGTGGGTGAAAGAAACAAAACACAACTCCAGGTATGTTTTGCATTAGGGAACATTATCTTAACATGGTTGAACGCCTCAAAATACCAGGTGTTTTCAAGGGTCACCCAGAGTTCCTCAGTCACAGCAGTAATGGGCTGTTCTGTGTGAGTCACTTTAAAGTCCCATTTACTGTGAGTCACCTGAACGCACCGTCCTGCCCCCTTCCCCTCTGAACCGGCCCCTTCTCCTGCCCCCGGAGGTTTGGACTACCACCACAACCTGCCTCTGAGCAATTGTCTGTGTAATGCCACTGAGGAACTTGGAGATAATGACAGTTAAATGAGTTGTACCTTATTTTTACAGTCTTAAAAACGTGAAAAACAGAACTAGCTCATTTTAAACAGAGGGGTGTTCAATCTATGTTCATCAAGGGACACAGAGGAAGCGTAGGGCCAATCGAGAGCCATAGACTGGCGGCAATGCAGTTAATTATTAAAATATGTGTATTTAAAATGGTTAAAATGAGCCACCAGACCTTTATTAAGTTTAAATCTTCAATAGGACACACAAAATATTTGAGATTGGCTTTAAAGGTAGATTTTCAAAAAACTTTTAGTAAAAAGTACTGCTTAACATGACAGGCCAATTCACCTAGAAGCCTGAGGGCCAAGAAAATAGGTCTGAGGGCCGCATTTGGCCCCGGGCCATAGTTTTGACATGCCTGTTTGAAGTTGTACAAAGTTATTCCTCACTTACCTTTTGCATTCCGAGCATCCTAATTATTCTCCATGATAAGTTTATAAGTGCATTTTACAACTCTCAGAAACTAGACTAGAACTACAACTAGCATGCTAACTTGCACTTCCTGATTATTAGACAATAATCTTCAAATTCGATGCAGACAATACACAGCAGTCTTATTTTGACCTCAAGAGCTGCTTATACAACAGATCGGTACTGGGGCAAGACACATTTTTGGTCAAATACACGGGAATAATCTGATATAACACCTTTAGGAACAGTGTGAGTGGAGAAATCAAACATCTTAGACTTTATATGCAGCTAAAAAGCAAGGAATAATGCTGAGTTCCAGTGACATGTTTTCTGAATTTCTGTGTTCAGTTGTCATGTTGGAAAAACAATGAGTAATGTAGTACAGCAACAACTCAATCAAGTAATAAAAACTAGGAAAGTGCTCGTATCAGGCAAAATGTGGATCCAATTGAGTGAATTTAGTAACCCAAATACTGTGATCGTAGCAATGTTTGAGAGGGAAGTTCTGTTTTTGGTTGGTCTGTCACCTGCTTGTTTCTATAGAGATGTCATTGCTCTGCCTGGAATGTTCCACAGTATGACATTAAACAGCTCTACCTTATATTTATTCAATTACAAGTGATTTTAGAGCTCAAAAATACCTAGAAAAACAGGTATTCTGACAGTGAGCAGGGTCGCCTCTCCACAGATCTGACCTGTACCTTGGTCTGGTTTGGTCTTCATGAAGATAGAAAGGTTCAATGCCATACTGTGAAACATTCCAGACAAAGCAATAACATCTCCATGGTAAAAAGCATTTGACAGACCCTCCAGCAGAAAAGTTCCACAATGCACCTTTAGCAGAACATAACAGCGTAAATGCAGGGTGCAGCCGTGGTGGCTTTTCTAACTCGGGTTCTCAAATGTTCTGTGAGTTTCCAAGTAGGAATTTTGAGATGGAATAGTGTTCTAGTTTACATTTATAAGTCAAAACTTGGGAAATTTGACCTCTAAGGACAACTGGAACAACAGTGAGTGAATAAAAAGTTTGCTGTAAATCTGAGATGAGTAAGAGGGCAGTCACCGGACACATCATTCTGAACGTGAAATGAACACAATAGTTCAGTAGATAGGACCACGTAACAACAACATGTGGCAGAGCAAAAACAGCTGTGACTGAATCCATGCCAGATAGATCAGTTTAAAAAGGGGTATTACATTTCTATGGGGTATTAACTGCTAACGGTTGAAAGGTACGTAAATTAAAAAAAAGAACAATTCCATTTAATTCTGTCTGGATAAAAGTTTTAGAGAGAAGACATTTTTCAGTTCTGGTCAGATGGTGGACACTGCCTTATATGTGCCTGAAGGGAGGAGATAACTACACTGAAATTAACAGGCTTACAGTATTTGTTTACTGCAGGGGTGTCCAAACTTTTTTCATCAAGGGCCACATATCTAAACACAGATGAAGCAGAGGGCCGATCGAGGGCCATAGACTGGTGCTCAGTACAGTGAATAATTGAAATATTTGCATGTTTAACACGTTAGAATGAGCGATCAGTCCTTTATTCATGCCAAGATCCTCAAAACCACACAATAAATATTAAAAATTGTCTTATCAAGGTAGAGTTTCAAAAAACTTGCAGTCAAAAGTACTGCTCAAGGTAATTTGGCCCAATTCACCTGGAAGCCTGAAAAATTTGTCTGAGGTCTGAGGTGAGTTTGGACATGTCTGGTTAACTATTTCTGTTTTTTAATCATTCATGGGTGATCTCATACCTACGGTCACATTTTTATATAACTGTTTTCCACCTTCAAGGCACTCAAAGTACTTTAACATCACATGGGAGCTGGAGTTGCACCGCCAACCTGTGGTCAGTGAATCTAACTGCTGCACAAAGATGTTTACGTCAAGAGTGGGATTCGAACCGTCAGCCCAGATCAGTGGACAAACACCCTACCAACTGAGCTACTGTCACCCACTGTATTGCCTGAATATGTAACTTTCACTATTGTTTTTGACGCTCTGAATCCCGCTCCCCTTGGTCACTCCCCCTTCAGAGCGCTATCACAACACAAACACCGTGCATCCCACTAATGAAACTACTGCACAACACGTTTGTCAAGTTGTTTTGTATCATGTTTTTGTATATTTATGGAAAATGGACAAAATCTAGATTGCTAGATAAGTCAAACATGCATGGATGACGTCTAAAACCACTTCAGGCATGTTTCTGATGAGAGTACATGGTAAAAAAAAAAACTCAAAAAATTGTATTCAGCATAGTACCCATTCTTCAGTGCCATACTGTGGAACATTCTAGGCAAGACAATAACTCAATGGAGACAATAATGTAACACCCATCAGAAAAGTTACACAGTGCACATTTAAAGGGCCTATATATTATTTTATTTTCTGATTTATGTTCTAATGTTGTTTCCTCATCACAAACACATCTGGAGTTGTGTTTTGTTTCATTCACACATATTTAACAGATAAACCCTGCATATTTAGACAAAAAAACACTCTGTTCCACCTTGTCATGTTATGAGGTAATACAGGAAGTGCTCCATTGTGTTTTTAAACTCCATGCACCTTCACTAGAATCATTTGGGTGATTTCAGCCCTGGAACTGACCATCGCTACTAAACAAAAAGTTAAAAGGTAGCTGTTAACTACCATTACATGACATCACAAGGTGGAACAGAGCATTTTGAGCTTTGGATTTATAGACAGATTAATAAACCAGGATTACTCAAATATGTGTGAATGATACAAAACACAACTCCAACAACATTCTAACATGACTTAACGCTCACGAGAATCCATTTTGTGTAATAAGGAACCTTTAAAATCAGACTTGGGTTGCTTTCACTTTTCCAAACACTATCTCTCGACATGCAAAGACTCGTAGGTTTCAAGTTGTACTTACAGCAGGTAGTGTCCATGAGATTTCCCCTTGCTGTACCTCAGTCCTCACTCTCTTCCGTCCTCTCACTCTCTTCCATCCTCACTCTCTTCCTGGCCCACACATCACACAGAGGAAGAGCTGTGCATCTGCTCAAACAGTTACACAGCTCAGGCCTGGGAATCATGGATCTCGGGTTATTTAAAGATACTATAGACCGGCAGCACTTATAATAATAGGCCTAGAATTACCACGGCGGTTTTCCTTCACATGAATCGTCCAGTTTTTCAAAGATCCAGTTCACGACTTCTAAGATGATTCTCACTGAAACATGTGTGCGTTATAGGCTGGTGTTGGCTGGAGTCGGTGCCATTCTAGTCCAGGTTTGGTTATGGTGCAGCTCAGGTTTAGTTACAGGTTTAATCTTGTTTGACCACCCAGTCCCTTCTACATTCTGTTTGAATCCAGAAGAGACTGGAACCGGACCATAAAGCGTGAAAAAACTGTCCAAATTTGAGGCGATCCAACCACCGCCACTAATTTGTATCATGTGTGTCTCTCAAATGCGAAAGACATCTCCAAAAATGTTCATTTTGTCTTCTTATGTACATTAACTTCTTAATCTGCCAGGTCTGTCAGGCTTACCACGCCTACAGGAAGTAACAACAGCTGATATATGGCAACTTCTTTTGCCTGAGATACAGTAGTTTGGTGCTTCGGTTGTTGATTCAGTAAAAATCCGCACAGTTTCTCAGTCCTTCATGTAGATTTTTCTCCTTTTTTTTCTCTCTGATTGGTTAATCCGCCTGTCAATCACGGCATCTGAAATCAGGGAGATACAATATGGCTCCAGATCCACTCGTCTTTGTAAAGTTTTGTCAAAGCGTGTGGTTCTGGATGGTCAGGTAAGGTTTAGTCAGAATTTAGAGTACATTTCTATTGAACTGCAACTTCAAAAAGGTCAAAAGGATTGTCAGGCAACATGATATCTAGGTTTATTCTAACTCACCAACACTTCCAGAGAAAAACTGATTCATCTGAAGATCAACATCCAGAACCGCAAGCCACAAAGTAAAGCAGAGAAACTACTACCTCAACACCTTGACTACAATCATATGGGTGATTTCAGTCATGAAATTTGCAAATCTCTATTGAAAAAAAGGTAAAAGCAGCTGTTAACTTGAAAACTACTAGTTCATGACATCAGAAGGTGGAACAGAGCATTCTGAGCTTTGGAGATGAAGACAGGCTAATAATAAAGAATTACTCAAATATGTGTGAATGAAACAAAACACAACTCCAGTATGTTTTTGAGGAGGTAACAGCATTATAACATGATTTAAACCTCACAAGAGTCAATTTTGCGTAATACTGGACCTTGAATTAATGTAAACCTTTGTATCTAGTAGTACAATCCCCATTTATTAAGCAAAGGTAAAGTGTGTTTCCTTTATGTGGTCAGCTTATAACCTTTGTAAAGACTCGTAAAGCTGAATTTTACATGTCCAGATGAAAACAACATGGCCTTGTCAACACAGCATGTCCAGCCCTAAAGGAACAAGTGTGTGCAATCCACCCAGATCACCAGGTCACAGAGCAGTGACGTCCAAGAGCCAAAGAATGGACTGGGAATACAGGGAAAATTCTGTATGACAATCACAATTTTACTCAACAAGTTGGTCATTCATCTGGGAATCTTTGTTTGGACTGAGAAATATTGTATGTGCTGAATCTTTTTCATATAAAGGGACCAGGGTTTGTTTCAGTAAAGGTGCATTGTGTAACTTTTATGGTGGAGGATCCGTCAAATGTTTTTCTCCATGGAGATGTTATTGCTTTGTCTGGAATGTTTCACAGTATGGCATTAAACCTTTCTATCATCATGGAAAACAAACCAGACCAAGTTACAGGTCAGATCTGTGGAGAGGCGACCCCGCTCACAGTCAGAATGCCTGTTTTTCTTGGTATTTTTGAGCTATAAAAACCACCTGTAATTAAATAAATGTAAAGGCAGAGCTGTTTAATGTCATACTGTGGAACATTGCAGGCAGAGCAATGACATCTCCATAGAAACAAGCAGGTGATGGACCAAACAAAAAGTCACGTAGTGCACCTTTAACACACAAACCCTGCATATTTAGGCTGAGTTCTTCTCTGTTTCATCTTGTGATGTCATGTGTTGAGACAGGAAGTGCTCCACTGTGTTTTTAAACTCTACTGAAAGATAAGAGGGGCTGTTAACTTGAAAACTACCACTGCATGACATCACAAGGTGGAACAGAGCATTTTGAGCATTGAAAATGTAGACAGGCTAATCATAAAGGATGAGATAGAATAGGGATTAGAAATTAAAAAGGATAAGATAACATGAATGAATGAAACAAAACACAACTCCAGGTCTGTTTTTGAACAGAAGAAGAAGAAGAAGAAGAAGAAGAAGAAGAAGAAGAAGAAGAAGAAGAAGAAGAAGAAGAAGAAGAAGAAAATTGAAGTTATATTGGCTAAAATAGACTGGGGCAGTGCAGAAAAAATATCTGCAAAATTGTCGATATCAGACCGATACAGTTATCTGAGTAAATCCTTTGATATCACCATTAACCAATAAACCATCCCAACTCGAAGTGAACACTAACTACAGAACTACAGTGCAGCACTTTGAGAGGCTGTGTCGAGCATTACTGTTATTAATCAATGCAATGTGTGAAGCTAACTGAAGCACTCCTCTGTCTGAAGCTCTGTTACTCAAGTTTGACTTTAATCTGACCTTTATTTCAACACAATCTGAGCAGAAAGAGCTAACTTGGTTGGAACTACAACAGGTGAGAAAATTTGTGCGTTTAAACAAGTCTCTCACTCATAAAATTACAGTCACAAGCCAGCTAGCGTCAGCCAACACCTAAACAGGACCATGAATCACATGTTCCTGAAAATGAGTTGTTTAAATCCACTTTGTATTTTTTTCCAAACTATCTTTTTAATTTTTTTGTCTGTGTTTGCTAATATGTGCATTTTTTTCACCTTGGTAATTGCTGGACATTCTGCCAATACAATAGAGATACATGTAGAACACCCCCCCAGCATGATGTCACTGCAAATTATCAATACCGCCAGCTTTTTGGAACTTTTCACGTGGCCTTTCACCTCTCATCTCTAGCTACATCATAAAACAACTCTTGTACGACCACCTGTTCAGAATAATGCCCTCAGTGGACACACAGCACAAGTTCAAAGCACCGACAGCACAAACTGGAAACTAGCGTACTCTCCCCTGCTCCGCCATATGAAATAAATAGAGGCATAAATACAAAGCAGGCACACGGCATCCAAACACATGTTCTCCACCAAAACGTCGTATTCTTCCCAGGATTCAGAACCACAGTTTCAGTAGAGTTTCTCTTAATGAGATGTTGACATGTTGAACCTATTTGGAGGAGATCTTGGCCAGGTCTTGACTGACATCTGAATCCAAAAGAACCATCCAAAAAAAACAAATAAACAAAAAAAAAAACATTAAGTATAAATAATAAAAAGTTCTTGAAATTGTTTTATGAGTGGTTGGGATACATTAAGTACAGCGTGGCCCAGACGCAGAAGATTTTGTACTGAGAGGAGATGTTTGTAATTAATAGAGATTTAAAGTGTGTCTATTCAAAATGGGAACATTGGACTCAAAAAATCTGCTCAAAACAGCCAATGTGTAATCCTGGTTCTAAATCGTTCACACAAAACCACACTTGCGTAATAAAAATGAACCATTAACATTTGTGATGAAAAATAGAGCCTGAGGATGCACTGGGTACATCATCAGTCATGTGTCTGGGTTCATTGGGTGTTTCGGATTTTGTAACTTCAGACTCGCCCTGATGAGCTGCACCCTCGCCCTGGAGAACCAGTCGGGACTGATCAGGTCACCTTCTGTGTCCTAGCAACTGTTGGATCGACTCTTTTTAGCCAGACCACATTGAGGCTCTTTCTGCTGCTTCTGCCTCAGCTCCGATGGCTTTATTTTCAACGGCCCAATCACACAAGGTATTATTATTATTATTATTATTATTATTATTATTATTATTATTACAACTGAACCTGGGTCCAGCCTTAACCTGCAGATAGAGACACATCCAAGTTTGTCTCATTTTCAGTATATGGACAGACCAGGCCTTATGTGAAAGCTCAGAACCTCCAGAAGTCCCTCACTGAGCTGCAGAGGCTGCACTAGCACTGATTCATGACTGTCTGCAGGTGCTGAGGTTTAGGTAGTGACCAGGGTTCAGTGATCAGAGAGAGGCATTTTAGGAATTGAAACTGGCAGTTCAAGTGAGAGAATCATGCGATGCTCATTGTGATTTTTGATTGTAATCATCTTGAGAACCAAAATGCTAATTTATAACATAACACAACCAGTTTAGAAGATAACACAACTTAGCAGTCATGTCAAATGTTTTAGTAATTAAGAATAAATCAGCCTTGCAGTAAAAGCTAGATTTGATTTGAACATGCTTACCTCTTGCCTGGCAAATCCAGAATGGATCATTATCTCACCTCAGATGAACAAAGTTCAATCATTGATTCTGCACATATCAGCAATGTCCCCTGTGATATTTTTTCCTTATTTTCCTATACAGATGGACCGGACCGTGTGTGTCCCCAATTGGCTAATCCACCTGTCAATCACACCCATCTGAACTCAGAGAAATTCACCGGTGACCAAACTCACATTTTTGTAAAGTATTGAATAAGTGTGTATTCTGGATCCCAGGGAAGCTTACCTCATATCTTGGGACACATTTGGGTCATGTTTATGACATTATAAATCAAAATCTTACATACATTTCCTTTAAGACCTTTAAGAGACCCATTTTGCAATCGACATGACCATCCGGACACAGACAATCTCCACTGATAAAACCCCCAATGCTACATCTTACTAAATGAACCGAACTGGTCTCTGACAAATATTCCAAATACTCTTAAGGGCCAGATGTATTTACCTGACAGTCCCCCATCCCCAGCTGTCTATAGATAAGCGCTTATGAAGGCCTGAAACATTACAAGTTTGCTATCTGGTCTCGCTTCTTCACTTCTGCTGTTTGGACTTTCGCAAATCTGGGCATCGTATTTCCACGGATGGACACAATATATCTCTCCCTGGAGGCCAAGTTAAACAAAACCATTCCTAGGATTCTTGAGCCGTGAGCGCTTCAGTTTTTCAGACCACCGTCCAAGAGTACAGACTGGGATTTGGGAATTGTGTTTTTTTTTTCTTTCTCGTTCTCTTGCAGAATTGGGTAGGCTAAGGCTGGAACAACTTGGGGACAGTGTGTTTTTCTCTGGGGCGGGTTTATGAAGTCCATCTGCTTTCTTTGTTTAGAAAGAAATGTTCTCTCATCTGGGGCTTCCGCTGTAAATCGCAGACCACATTGGCACTGGGAATGGGACACAGGAGTAGGCTAGTGCTAGTAAGTGTCCTGGTGGTTTGGTTAAAAGAACGAATGTCAGATTTTTATGAGCCTCTAATTTTGACTTAATTGTAACCATTGTAAATAAGGGAGAAACGGAGTGGTGTGGTGAGCCTACCTGACCAGCCAGAACCACAAGCTTTGACAAAACTTTTCAAAGACGAGTGGACGATTCGGAGCTGTATTCTCCTTATTCAAATTCTGAAGGCGTGATTGACAGGCAGATTTCAGCAAAATCAACTATCGAAGATTCAAACGTTACTTATCTCAGGTAAAAGACGTTATATATTTTGTTCTGAATGTTACCAGAATTTTTGTGAGGAGATGTCTTCTGCATTTGAGAGACATGTAAGACAAATTAGCGGCTGTGGTTGGATCGTCTCAAGTTTGGACGAAGGTTTTTCACGTTCTATGGTCCAATTCTAGACCAGAATGTAGAAGGGACAGGCTACATGATCCTGGGTCTCAACCTCAAGCCATGTGGGGTCTTTCTGTGTGAAATTTGCATGTTCTTCCTGTGTTACATGCCAATACTCATCAGCTCCTCCTCTCCTGACCTAAAATTATAGCACATGTGGTGATGGGTCTGCTCCTGGGCAGGTTTTCCCAGCAGCGTTGAAGGATGGGTCAAATGCAGCGGACAGATATTCATACTTTGCAGTCACAGCACACTGGCGGTGTTCTACATGTACACATTAGCAAAAACAGACAAAAAACTGTTTAAAATCAAGAAAAACTCAAGTAAAAATACAAAATGGATTTAAACAACACATTTTCAAGAGCCTGTTATCAATACAAGCATCCACGGTCCTGTTTAGGTGTGAGAGACTTGTTTAAAAGCACAAATCAGCTCACTCATTGTAGTTCCAACTGAGTCCATTCTTTCTGGTCAGATTTTGTGTAACTTGAATAAGAGAGCTTCTAACACAGTAGTGCTTGCAGTTAGCTTCACGCCCACAGGGAATGGTAATGACATCAGCTGCAAAGTATCAAGGGACGTCACAGTACACATCAACCTATTCTCGATTAAAAAAAAAAAATTAAACTGCTTCTCATTTAATTAAAGTTTTTCATCTTTCTGACCAAAACATTTCTTGTATTTCCAGTAGTCTCGCCTCACTGTTTTTGTCCAAATACTGTCCGTTTCATGGGGCCAGCTGCACTCCCGCCCCACAGCCTGATCTTGTTAGCCCTGCGGTAAAGAGCCACTCCACCACGGACGGGACAGTACGCTGGAATCAACCCCCCAACCTCTCACGACATCCTATGCCTGGACCACCGCTTGTTTTCGCTCTCCAGGTCCATCATGTAAAAGTCCAAGCCACAGCGGTCTGACTTTGGGCCAAATGCGGTCCGAAAGATATGCACCCGTTATGAAGTTTATTGTAAAAGCATATTGTGAGCATCTATCAAGGAGGTTCTGGAGAAAGCATCACTATTGTTGCTGTTTCACATACCGTCAGGCCCATCCGGTTGTTTTAGGAAAGTTTTGTAAGTGAATGCTCGGAACATCATTGAAACTGTGTTTTAAAGGTCTTATATTACGCAAACTTAACTAAGAATGTCCTCCAAAACATGGTAAAGGGTCACATTTTTATATAGCACTTTTCCACCTTCAAGGCACCCAAAGCGCTTTACATCAAGGACCCACTTACCCATTTGCACACATTTCCATATACACACTACAGGCGAGGTGGGTTAAGTGTCTTGCCCAAGGACAAAACAACAGCATTCATCTGTAACTCCAGGTCAGCTTGTGATGAGGAAACTACATTAGAACATAGATTAGAAAATACCGTAATATGGACCCTTTAAAGCTGGACATGGGGAAATGAATGTGAAGGCTACATGAGTCAATTTATCAGGAAAGTGCAGAATCATAAAGGGGGGAAGTGTATTTACTCTTCTAAACTCTGCCCCTGTTTGCTGTAAGCAGAGCAGTCCTGCGTGATGTCACCAGGTACATTGAAGTTGCAGTGACCACTTTTGTGTTACTGTTTTTGACCACAAAGTTTGCTGTAAAATTGCTGAAAAGGGACTAGGGACAGTAGACAGTACTATTAAAACACCATATACTTTTTTTTTTTTTTTTTTTTTTTTACAGCCATATTTGTTTTGATATGGACGGACCATGCGTGTCCCTGATTGGCTAATCCAACTGTCAATTGCACCAATCTGAACTTGAAGAGATTCAACGGTGACCAGACTCATGTCTTTGTAAAGTATTGGACGAGTGTGTATTCTGGATTCCAGGTAATCAGTCAATAGCAGTCACTATAGTGAGTCATTGGGGTATGTTTTTACCATTACTGATGATTTAAAAGTCTTACTTCTGCAGATAATTTGTCATAAAATAGTCAAGACATTCAGTAATTCCAAATTTGTGGCAGTGGGAGACGTGGTTCACACGAAACTACTTTCATTTTGTAATCCTTTCTGTATTTAAAGGCTGTCTTTCAACACATTCATTATGTAACACGTTGGAATTGTCCAATACGTTTGCACTATAATATAGATCATATTTTTTTAACATAAAACAGCTTGTTGCTAATGTGCTGGCTTTGTTTTGTGAAGCATGTCAAGTCACATGTAAGTGTCCATCAGTGGAAATACAGCGATTTATCACAGATCTGTGTTTGGTGAAAAATTCATATCTGCTTTTTGGCGTCTTGTTTTGGCTGAGTTTGGGTCCTTTCTTATCCAGTCATCATTTTGCACTGTGTAGTTCCTTCTTAACTAGAGCAGACCTGGAGCAGAAGAGGGCCAGACCCCTTTGGCAGGTAGTACCACACATGATTCATTTAGAATCCCTCAAACACTCTGGTACATTTGATTTAAAACAGTAGAAACACTTGGGACCATTGTTTACTTAGTGAACCAACGTAAACCAGCTTTATGGCAGTTTGCTCTGTTGGTACTTTTCAGATTTTATCCTCTGATGATGTCCTACTTTTAGATATGGCCAAAAGACTTTTTCTGCTGATTACATTGTACTTTGTAACATCCAAAAGATAACAAACCTTATCATATCTATTACTGACTCAACACAACGATTGCTGTATTACACAAATCAGCATTTGGACAGTATTAATTTTAGCTGTCCCCATTTGTATCACATATTACGGTGTTGTGATGTCATCTGAAACCCAACAATAACTAAACTTGTGTTCAACAATAACTCGTCTTTAGGCACTTTTTGACTCATCATTTCAACTGCAGTCAATTACATAACCACAAGAAGCGTCAGAGCAGATTTTAGACCTGTTTTTCTTATGTTGTATCTCTCACACATGTACCCCAAGTCTAGTTTACAACAAGCTCATTTTGATCATGGATTGCACTAAAGCCTGCGAGTTAGTGGAGTCGAGCTGAACGCTGGGTGCAGGTGTGAGGCCTGGAGGGGTGAGGTCTGGCGGGGTGAGGTCTGGCGGGGTGCTTCAGACGTGGAGGGGAGGGCCTGCTGCTCGGAGCTCACAGCTGGGAGACTGCAGCACGGTCCCTGCCAAAGCCCCAGCACATGACTCCCTTCTCTCCACTTGTCAGAACCACCATGTGTGCAATAATGTGATTACAGTCTGGATACTATTATGATTTAGAACAACAGCCACAGCTCCAGTCTGCAACATGTGCGAGCGCGGGGGTGTGGGGTTCTCCAGTAAAGTACGCGGCTACTTCAAAATAATCAGTTTACTCAAACTTCTCACCTTATTTGTCAATCCTACTCTGCTCTGTGTCACTGGGTTTGGTTCTGTTTACGTGATACTTTCACTGTTATACTTTTATACTGACCCAATCAATCACAGCCGTGTCCAATGCACAAAACATCTCCTCTCGAATAGCCTATCTTCATAACATTCTGAACTAAATCTAACTTATTTAACTTCAGATTTAAAGACTTTAGTTGATTCGTGCTCGTCATAACGCACGGACTCTGCACAAAAGACAAAAGACTGGCCAGTCAAACAAAATCAGTGACTGGAAAGAGCAGGTTCAGAGTTTTTAAAAGAGGTACAGCGTGTTTGTATTGGTCAAAGTGTGGCCGTGGTAAAAGTCTCGTTAGCAGTTAGCGGTCGGCAAAGACAAAGTGTTTATAAATATTATATACCAAACTGCAGTGATTTCAGTAGGTCTTTAAAACAGCCTCTCAAATAAGTATTCTAAGATGTAAAAGTAGATTATACTATAAAAATCCTATGAAATTAATTAACCACTATATTCGAACTCCTGTAAAAATAATGTCGGTATCGGTGCTCGATATGGGCGAATTCTCAAAATGAAGTTCTCATACTCGTTTTGGAAAAAGTAGAATCGGTGCATAGAAAATTTTCTATGGGTGACGTCTGTCTCATTTTCTCTCTCTCTCTCTCTGTTTCATTCTCTCTCGTTCTCATTCTCTCTCCCTCCCTCTCCCCTCTCTCTCTCTTTCTCTTTTTCTCTCTCTCCCTTTATCTCTTTCTCTCTCTCTCTCTCTCTCTCTTTCTCTGCCTCATTCTCTCTCTCTCTCTCTCTTTCTCTCTCTCATTCTCTCCCCCTCTATCTCTTTCTCTCTTACTCTGTCTCTTTCTCTCTCTCACTCTCTCTCTGTCTCATTCTCTCTCTCTCTTTCTCTGTCTCATTCTCTCTCTCTCCCTCTCTGTCTCTCTCTCTCTTTCTCTGTCTCATTCTCTCTCTCTCTCTTTCTCTGTCTCATTTTCTCTCTCTCCGTCTCTCTCTCTTTCTCTGTTTCATTCTTTCTCTCTCTCTTTCTCTGTCTCTTTTTTTCTCTCTCCCTTTCTCTCTTTCTCTGTCTCATTTTCTCTCTCTCCCTCTCCGTCTCTCTCTCTTTCTCTGTTTCATTCTTTCTCTCTCTCTCTCTCTCTCTCCCTCCCTCCCTCTCTCTTTCTCTGTCTCATTTTCTCTCCCTCTCTCAGTCTCCATTCCTCCCTCTTTTACCTCAGAGCAGGTTACACAATGGCTGCGGTGCACACAGGGGTTGTGATCACAGGTGCAGTTGGACTTGAGGAACGCTGCCAGCACAAGATGTTTTCCACCACCCTCTCCTCTCCCTCTCCTCTCCTCTCCCCTCCTCTCTTCTCTCCTCTCTTTTCTCCTCTACACCACTCCTGCTCCATACGCTGCTTCTTCCACAGCCTCACATGGAAGCCGGAGTTTCCAGTGAACATGCGTAGGGTGTGTGCTGCAGACACAAAACGATAATTCGCACCAACGTTTCGAGAGAAGGTTTGTCAAATCTATTAAAGTAATAAGTCTCAGTTTCATTGTTGGTGCTCTGAGTCTCCCCTGTCCTTCTTCAGAGCGCGATCACAACACAATCAGTCTGCATCCTGGTAATGAAACTACTGCACATCACATCAGGTTTGTGAAGTTGTAGTACATTGTGGATTGACCATTGGACAGAACCGTAAGGAGGGTTCGAACAAGATGGATGACATATAACACGTCTTCAGGTATGTTTTTAATGAGGGAACAATGTTATAACAGGTATTCACACTTCAAACGTCTGGCTGTACTCAGGGTAGTCCTGTGTGATGTCACGTACTACTTGAAATTTTAGTTTATGACTAAAAAGCTGCAAATTTACCTTGTTCGCTCTCAGGTAAAAACAAATAAAGTGTTTAGTTTCACTTTAAATACTGACTGGCTGGTGGTACACAAGTAAAGGCAGGCAGGTTGATTGAAGTGTCTTGCTCATGAACACAACAGCAGTAAAAATAGGGAGTTACAGGAATCAAACCGCTAATCCCATGGTAAGTGGATATCAGCAGTTGCAGTAATTATGATCATCTGAACCCGTTATGGGGAAAAGTATGGGTGCGTCAGCTCTTTCTAATACCCAAATTATGTAAGACAATGTAGATGAAGGTGGTCTTGCCCAAGGAAACAATATCGGTTTGCACTCGGTTAGTGGGCAAAGGCTCTACCCGCTGTGCCCCTGTTCCTCCTGACGACTCATATACCCCAAAACCAAAGCTGAGGTCGCCACATTCACTGCTTTGCCAAACCTATCCACCTGTTTGTAATTATGCAGCGTGCGGTCACATGGTCCGGTAAAGCCCCCCTCCGTAGCCCTCTCCGTGGGCGATGGGAGTACACAGGGTGGGGGGAGAGCCAGCGTCGTGGGGGGAGTACCAGGGTCGAGGAGGGGATTACCAGGGTCGTAAGGTGAGGTCTAGGCCGCGGTGGAAGAATTTTGTTACTTAAGAAAAAGGAAAAAGTACAGATACCAGAGCAAAGAAATAAGAAAGTAAAAGTATCACATGAAAAAAATCGACTTAAAGGTGCACTATGTAACTTTTTGGTTGGTATGTCACCTGCTTGTTTCTATGGATCTGCTGTTGCTTTGCCTAGAATGTTCCACAGTATGACATTAAACAGCTCCACTTTACATTTATTCAATTACAGGTAGTTTTATCGCTCAAAAATATGTAGAAAAACAAACATTCTGACTGTGAGCGGGGTCGCCTCTCCACAGATCTGACCTGTAACTTGGTCTGGTTTGGTCTCCATGAAGATCTCCAAGTATTTGACGGACCCTCCACCAGAAAAGTTACACAATGCACCTTTAAGTAAAAGTATTAAAGTACCTGCTTAAAGAGTAAAAAGTAAAAGTAGTAAGTAAAACGCAGATTTCGAGATCTAATTAAGCTTCACGTGTAATGATTTTAATAAAGATTTGTGATTTTGTTTAGTAGAAACAAGTGAATGGGTCATTTTTTCCTAGCTGTATTTTATTTGTATATTTTTGTTTGCTCAAATTATGAACAGGCTCAAACTATAATAAAAAATACTTTTACTTTTCAGTGCTGTTCAAAACTGTAGTGGAGTAGAAAGTACAGATACCTGCTTTCAAATGTAGTGAAGTAAAAGTAAAAAGTATCCACTGTAAAATCTGCACAAGTTAAGTACAGATAACTAAAAGTATACAGTAAAGCACAGTACTTTACTTTACTTTGTTACTTTCCACCACTGTGTCTAGGCCATGTTCATTTAGTTTTATTCAACCAATTCTTTTTAGTCTTGTTTGAGGTCCAGAATACACACTTCTCCAAAACTTTGCGAAGATGTGAGTCTGGTTACGGGTGAATCGCAGATCAGATGGGCGTTTGATTGACAGGTGGATGAGCCAATCAGGGACACGCATGGACCGTCCGTATCAAAACAAATATGGAGGTAAAAGAAAGGGACATATGACAGATGTCCACTGAGCTCCTTTGTTTCGTTCATTAGTACCGGAATCAAAGTGGTAAGTAAGGTTGTGAGAGAGAATCCTAATTGTCCGGAGACAACCAAGGTCATATGTCATTGGAAGAGTACTTGGATCTTGGGAAGAGTACCAGGATTGTGGAATTGGAGTAGCAGGATTGTGATGGCAGTACCAGGATTATGATCAGGGTACTAGGATTGTGATTGTAGTACCAAGATTATGATCAGAGTACCAGGATTGTGATGGGAGTACCAGGATTGTGATGGGAGTACCAGAATCGTGATCAGAGTACCAGGATCAAGGGAGCATTATGGTAGAGTACCAGAATGGAAAGGGGGCTATCAGTGTCATGTGTGGAGTACCATGATTATCGGGAGAGTACCAGGACTCAAGATTGAGTACCAGGATTGTGATCGGAGTACCAGGGAGTTCGAGGGAGCAATAAGGTAGAGAGAGTACAAGGATGGTGGCAGGTACCATGATCATCGGAAGAGTACCAGGATGTGGAGAAGAGTACCAGAATTAGGAGGGGAGTGCCAGGCTCTAGGAAGAACGCCAGGATTGTGAGACTGGAGTTCAGATTTTTCAGTTCCAATACAAATTCCGATACTCAGATACTCAGTGGTTAGAGCAGTGATCCCCCAACTTGAAGGTTGGAGGATCAATTCCAGCTCGGACCAAGTTCTGACATTTTGTCCTTAGGCAAGACACTTACAACTCACACCTCACCCATATTGTCCAGTATAAAAGTGGTGCGCTCATGGATGATTGCTGGTGGTCAGAGGGGCCGATGGTGCAGATTGGCGGCCTCGCTTCCATCAGTCTGCTCCAGGTCAGCTGTGGCAATAATAGGAGTTTACCACCATCGAGTTTGGAGTAAATGAGTAATAAGAGGCTTCAACAAGTCTGTAAAGCACATTACAAGTGCAAGGGTTTAGAGACTGAAACAAAAACAAGACAAAACTGATCCAAATGTGTTATGTATAGATATAAATCAAGCATTCTGATATTTTCTGGGCCAGTTTTGATCAGTAAATAGTCTTATTGCATCAATTTATATGACAAACTGGGATATCGTCTGAACCGATATTTGGAAGCGATCAATATCTGATCCAGCAAAGTTTTGTAGAGTACCAGGATCACGCATAGGGGAATACCGGGAGCACAGCGGAGTACCAAGATCATGGGGGAGTACCAGAATCGAGAAAGCGGTATGGTAAGATGGCGAGGAGGACTACCGGGGTCATGTTGGGAGTAACTGCCAAAATTATGGGTTTGTGAGGGGGAGTACCAGCACCAGCACCGTGGGATTGTGTTTGGGAGGCTGGAGCAATGCCACACGCTGCCAGCCGGGCATGAAGCATCTCCGAGCTTTCCCTCCGGGGCATCTGGAAGTGGGCTCAGCTTGGCCCACGTCGCCACCCATGGAGAGCCAGAGCTAAACAAACACGGAGCTCGGTCACAGAGAGGGGATTTCCGGTGCGGGTCACATAATACACCTCTGGAATCTACAGGCTTTGCAATCCACACGGCTGACCAGACCAGAGGGGAAGAGTTGGGAATACTGCAAATAAGAAAAATGCATTGTAATATATGTGGTTGAATTTTTTTTTTTTTATATTTGGAAAAAGGGGTTAAATTAAAATACATATTGAGAAAGGCAGTCCTGACCAAAACTAGCTCAAGATCTGGAGATGGGTCACACTGCTCCTGACAGGTTCCCAGTGGCGTTGAAGGATGGGTCAAATGCAGAGGACAAATTTCCATATGAGGACATTAAAGGTCCTATGTTATGCACAGTTGATTCTTGTGAGCTTTAAGTCATGTTATAATGTTGTTGCCTCCTAAAAACATACCTGGAGTTGTGTTTTGTTTTATTTACACGTTTCAGTAATCATTTATTATTAGTTTATCTGCATCTCCATATCTCAAAATGCTCTGTTCCACCTTGTGATGTCATGTTGTTGCCACGCTGTTACCAGTAGATGGCAGATGTGAAACCTGTTGGCTTTAATTTGGTGCTGAACATCTGTGTTTCTTATTAGCTTAATGAGGGGGTATTTTACTTCTATGAGGTATTAACTGCAAACACATAACATATTTAGATCACCAGCTTACCTTTTATTGTTTTGAAAATGCTATATTTGCTGAAAACAGTCCCCCTCCCCTCCTCTCTTTGCTCTCCGTGCAGTCACTCCCGCTTCAGAGCACTACCACAGCACAATCAGAGTGCATAATGAAACTACTGCACATCGCATCAGGTTTGTGAAGTCGCTGTGTACAGTTTTGTATCATGTTTTTGTATATTTATGGAGAATTGTCGTGGTGGAGCATGGGTGACGTAGGCTTGTGGGCGGAGCCTTGTACAGAATCTTACACTAGCAGTAAGGAGGGTTCGAATAGGGCCTGGGAGAGATCACTAAATTACTCAAACATGCATGGATGACATTTAAAACCTTTTTACATAATACCCGCTCTTTAATGTGTCTTCAAATAATGATTAAAGCTGCACTAATGTAACTTTTGGTTACACCTGCTTGTTTCTATGACTATGTACCTCTACCTTACATTTATTAAACTACAAACTACAGGTGGTTTTATAGCTCAAAAATACCTAGAAAAACAGACATTCTGACTGAGCAGGGTCGCCTCTCCACAGATCTGACCTGTAACTTGGTCTGGTTTGGTCTACATGAAGATAGAAAGGTTTAATACCACACTGTGACACATTCGAGACTAAGAAATAACATCTCTATGGAAAAAAAGCATTTGACAGACCCTCCACCAGAAAAGTTACACAAAACTAGTTAAACTGAAGTAGTTGTAGTATTTGTTGTAGTCCATGTAGTCCAATGCTTTCTCTCTTCAGAACTTTTTCAAACATTTGTAATACCCCACAATCTCACAGCTGTCTCTTGGCCCTGATCCCACTTCTGGCCCCACATTTGGCCCGGTTTGGGCTCTGAACTGGGTCAAAAATCACCCTTCATACTCCCATACTTCCAGGTGGAGCGGTCACCCCCTCCCCACTCACTCAGTAACCCTGGTAGCGCGCCCTGCCTTAATTCTTTCACCGAGTCCCCCTTCGGCGCAGATGTTTCTGGATCGACACAAGCCAGACCCCTCATAGAAATAGTTTGAGAAAGTCCCGCTTGGCTTCGTTCGGAGGGGGAGACATGAACGCGGTCGTGTGTACAGCAGGGTCCAGGCCAGCTATCCTAACATCTGTGCTGGAGAGGAGGACGGGAGGAGGGGTCAAAGAGGTGGAGGAGGAGGAGAAGAAGGAGGGAAGGGAGTGCATGTGGCCAGTGAATACAAGGTGTGGTTCATTGTGGCGGGTTATGATGACATCTGTTTAGCTTTATTAGTGCTAGAACATGCAACAAAGGCTTTTGCGTTCTTAAAGGGAACGCAAAAGCAAACTTGTCTTACTCGAGTACAGATATACAGTGTTGTGTGAGCAGCTCTTGGGGTCAAAATAAGTCTGCTGTCTGCTGTCTGCATCTAATTATACTGTAAAGTGTTTTGTTGTCTAAGATTCAGGACGTGAATAGAATCTCTAGATAAATTGGCACAGGAGGGTCTTATCCAGGTCTCATTACAGATCCATGGCCTGAACTGTCAGATACCTTGGTACAGTAGTTTTGTCTGGTTGTCTTGTACTTACACAAAAAGGGCGAAATGTGGGTGCAATTCAGAACATTCAGGTGAGCCATGGATCTAAGATAAGACCTGGACAAGACTCCCTCTCTGTCCTGGTGCAAGTTTGATTAGTGGGCTCTTCATAGGCACTACAGCTTCTGGGAGCTTCTGGGAGCTCCTAACCCCGTGCAGCAGAATGGATTCTTGTGATTATAAGTTTACAAACTCATAAGAATTCATCTTGAGATATTCCCGCTGTAAAGTTCAAATTCTCCCAGCAGCGGGCAGACCAATCACGCTGCAGCATTGAGGTTTGTGTAGAATCAGAATACAGACTATTTAGTTTGTGAAAAATGTGCAGAGAGAATACTTTATGCATTTGTGGACAGGGAAGATGTCTGTGCTTTTCTCTCAACTGGATGTAAAAAGAGTTTGATTTTTCTGCTTGTTCCACTGTTGTGACGCTTTGACCAATCAGATTCAAACAGTTGACATGACGCTCCACCTCAATTCAGAGATCTCCGGCCCAGATAGAGTTCTCCCATAGAGCGCAATGGATTTTGTGAGAATTCAAAGTGCCCGTGTTGGGCTGACGAGGCATCCACAGAGGTTTTGTGGGGATTTTTCTTCAGTTCTTGCAAAAGTTAGCTTTGTAAGATTTAGCCTAGCCCCGCTTTAAGGCTGTGCTAGCATCCCTCTGATTGGCCAGAACTGATCACATGGTGGGCAGAAGGAAAAATGACTGTTGGCAATGAGAACAAGTCATTTAAAAACAATACGACGCCATCTTTGGTTCCTCTTCCAGATCTTATAGTTTCACGAGGCCAGTACAGAACCCTAACGACCAAATACAGTCCCAAAGTCCCGTGGATTCACGTTCCTGTAATCACACTGGATCATCTCCTGTGCGCAGACTGGACCTGGCCCGTGTGTTACCTCACCTGCTCTGTTGTTCTGGCCCCGAGCAGAGACGTTCTGCTGAAGCTGGACTCCCTCTCCTCTCCTCTCCTCCGCACGCCCATGTGACCCCTGACCCCACGCTCCGAGGTGGCGGTTACTGTGGCCTGATGGGAGTTTGAGGCCTCTGTCTGCGCAGTGATAAACAGTCCGCACCTGCACTCCTCACGGCAAGCACAGGGAGGGGAGGAGAGAGGGAAGAGAAGGGATGGAAGGAGGAAGGGACATGACACAGTGAGAGGAGAGAGAGAGAGAAAGGGAGATGAGATAAGGAGGGGAGAGAGAGAGGTAGAGCAATGAGAAAAGGAGGGGAGAGGGAGGGAGAGACGCAGGGAGATGAGAGAAGAGGAGAGAGAGAAAGAGAGGGAGGGAGAGGAGAGAAGAAGAGGAAAGAGCGAGAAGGAGAAGAGGAGCGAGTGAGCGGAGGGAGGGAGGAGATGAGCAGAGAAAGGGGAGAGAGAAAGAGAGGGAGTGGTGAAAAGAGATAACGATAGAGAGAAAGAGGGGATTGAATGGAAGAGAGGAGAGAGAGAAGAGATGGAGAAGAAGAGGAGGAAAAACAGTGACAGAAGGAAATAAAGAGGTTAGGAGAGAGAAACAAGAGGGAGGGGAGAAAGAAATGAAATGAAAGAAGGGAGGAGGTGGAGAAAAGGAATAGAGAAAAAAAAGGAGAGTGATGGGGAGAGGAAACAGAGGAAATAGGGAGGAGAGGAGAGACTGAGAGAAGAGAGACTGGTGGAAGAAACAGAAGAGATGGAAGGGAGAGAGAGTGATGAGAGATTAATAGATGAAAAAAGTGAAGGGAAGGAGGGGGGAAGAGAAAGGTAGAGTGAGCAAATATAAGAAAATATAGAAAAAGAGGGATGTGAGAGACAAGAGAAGAGAAACAGGACAGGAGAGAGAGAGAAAGAAAGAGAGGAGGAGAGAGAGACAGATGACAGCAAAACGAGAGAGAAGAAAAAGAGATAGAAGAGAGAGAGAGAGAGAGGAGTAACGAAATTGGCAAAGAGAGACCTCACCTGCTCCACGGACAGAACATGTGGTCGTAAAAACATGGCTGTATACTCTGGGTTACTGTGGAAACGATACACAGATGTACAATAGATTCTAGTATTTTCTTTTATTATTCAAGTCAAATATAAAGTGTAGATGTGGTTGGTTAGTCATTTACTGTCACCATAAATATAAAATTCTAAAAAAAACTGTAACTTTTTTGCTTGCTACATTTTTATCTCCATGACGATGTAACCGCTTTGCTCCATGGAAACAAGCAGGAAATGCCACCAGACCAAGATACCAGTCAGATCTGTGCAAAGTCTGGTCCACTCACTGTTGGTGTTTATTAAAAATATATTTTAAAGGTGCACTGTAACTTTTCTGCTGTATGGTCTGCCTGCATTTTTGTCTCCATGACGATGTAATGGCTTCGCTTGGAATGTTTCACAGTGTGGTATTAAACTTAGCCATGGAAACAAGCAGGAGATGCGGATCAGATCTGTGGAATGTGTGCATGACACCACTTTGATGATTTCAGACCTCGAATTGCCAATCTCTACTGAACTAAAGGTAAAAGAAGCTGTTACCTTGAAAATTACCACTTTATGACATCACAAGGTGGAACGGAGCTTTTTGAGCTTTGGAGATGTAGACAGACTATAATAAATGATTACTAAAAACGTGTGAATGAAACAAAACACAACTCCAGGTTTGTTTTTGATGAGGTAACAACATTATAACATGATTTAAAGGTGCATTGTGTAACTTTTCTGGTGGCGCTACACCACCTTTTTTGTCTTGAGGAAAATGTTATTGCTTTGCTTGGGATGTTCCACAGTATGGCATTAAAAGTCATTTCAGCCTTTGTTTCATTAGAGGTGATTTATTGACTTTTAAGAGCATGCCTCCCCACTGAACTGATCTGTACCTTGGCCCGCTTGTCCATGGAGATAGATACCTTTAATGCCATACTGTGGAACATTCCAGTCTGAACAGTTAAGTCCATGTTATGTATCCTCCCTAAGAAAAGTTACACAGTGCACTTTTAAAGCTAACAAGAATAAATTTTGCGTAATATAGCACCTTTAAAGCAGAGTTCTCGTTCACATCTGGCCCACACATCTGAGGACGCCACAAGAAAAAAACGACAGAGCAGAAAACTGAAAGCGCGAATGAGTGATGACGCAAGCGAGAGGCGCGGAGAGCAAGAGACTGTGTTGCCAGATAGTTTTACAAACGCAATTCCTTTAATTAATCACCGTGTTTGAACAGCTGGCCCACTCCACAACGCTGGTAACGGTATCCCCCGCTCCGAAGTGCACGATCAGACGGAAAAATATTAGCTGTCAAGTGTAGCTGAGCAAGGGGTGCAAGGACACGGCCCGCGAACTTCCGAACGCTCACGCCAAACCAGGACGCTCCACACGGGTCCCGGTGGGCTAAAGGGCCAGGGGTCAGAACCAAGGACGGGGGCGAGGCCAGAGGTAGTCCCCCAGGAGCAGGAGTCTGGTCCAGGGGAAGAACGACTGGGGAAGTGTGTGGAGATGTTAGCGTTTGGAGATAAAAAGCTGAGAAGGAATAGAGTTACTAAATTGACAGTGGCAGAGTGGTTAGCACGTTTGCAAACTCATTGAACAAAAACAAAACAAAAAAAACTTTCATCTGGATTAAATTCTCAGCTGATCTAAACACCTGTAACTGAATGACTTGTGGAAAGTGTAATGCCACACTGTGCAACATTTTGGGCACAGCAATAAGACTTGAACATAGACTGTATATATAAATGGACATAGCTAACCTGCTAGCCACGTTCCAAATAGGAAATGTGCATGGGCGCTCTTCTGGCTCAATCAACTGTGGCTCAAATTCGCTTTCTATTCGATTTCTATCTCTACGCGATCCTGAAGTTTTTATTTCGCTGTTTTGTCTGTAAATCAAGATATGAACATTAATAACACATAAATCAGTCTTGCTAAGCGTTACCTTCAACATCCTCTCTCCGGATTGGCTCTTGGTTGCTATGATATGGAAATCCAAATATGGAACTTCATATTCGCTCGTATAACCACAGGCCTCGATGAGCTTCATTTGACTGGAGCTCCCTGTGTCCAAATCTTTATACAATTTATGGACTTGGAAACAGAAATAGATGAATTATCATTTATTTTTTATTCAGCTTGTATTTAAAGGTGCATTGCGTAACTTTTCTGGTCTGTTAAATGCTTTTCTCCATGGAGATGTTATCACTTTGTCTGGAATGTTTCACAGTATGGTGTTTTTTAATTTTTCTAACTTCATGGAGACCAAACCAGACCAAGTTACAGACCAGATCTGTGGAGATGCAACCCCGCTCACAGTCTGAATGCCTGTTTTTTGAGGTGTTTTGAGCTATAGAACCACCTGTAATCAAATAAATCTAAGGTGGAGCTTTTTAATGTCATACTGTGGAATGTCAGGCAGAGCAATGACATATCCATAGAAACAAGCAGGTGACGAACCCCCAACCAGAAAGTTACATAATGCACCTTTAAATCTAGAGTCCCCTCTGGAGCAGTGAGGGGAGGATGCTTGTGCGAGGAGCTTGTGTTTGTTGTGGAGGTTCCTCTGAGGGCTGACATCACGCTGAAGAATGTGGGGGTTGCCATGGTGACCTCCTGACGGGAACGACATGGGAGCGTGTGGTTTTGGAGGTGGTCAGGCCAGGAGCTGCATAAATACTCATCAGGAGGTTTACACAGCCGGGCTCTCTGGAATGTCTGATACGTGACAGTTGTATGGTACTCCAGATTGAATCATATTTTAGTTGACAACAAGGTAAATAATGCACAGATTTGACTCCGGGGATTTTGGCAAACACCCTGAGCCCCACTAGCCACTTTGGTCATTTACTTAAAGTTCCTCTATTATGCAAACTTGACTTTTCTGAGCTTTAAGCCATGTTACAATATTGATACCTCATGGACAACATACCTCCAAAGCTCAAAATGCTCTGTTCCACCTTGTGATGTCATTAAGCTGTAGTTTTCAACTTAACAGCTCCTTTTACCTTTTGTTCAATAGAGAATTCAGTTTTTTCTGCATGAATATGGGCACATTAAAGAGGGGGTATTTTACTTCTATGGGGTATTAACTGCAAACACATATTTACTTCACCGTTTTAACGTTAATGTAACGTAGAACACTAAAGCCCCATAGACGTCTTTTCTATTACCGCGGTTCGCTTAGGACCGCTTTGGAACGAGTCTGTGTACTGTCTGCATCAAATTATAAAGCATTTTATTGTGCGATAATCAGGAAGTGCATGATGAGCATGTTAGTTGTTGTTAGCATTACTGTGGGTTGCCAATTTCAGTCCAGTTGGTTTAAACCTAAATGACTGGTCACTAACTAAACCCCAGCACCTGCACCAATCATGAGTCAGTGCTAGTGCAGCCTCTGCAGCTCAGTGAGGGAGTTCTGGAGGTTCTGAGCTTCACATGAGTGATTTGAGTATTTGAGTCCAAATACTGAGAATGAGACAAACTTGAGAAAGTTCTCTCCACTCTCTCTCCCTCGTCTCTTCTGCTTCTCTCTCTTTCTCTCTCTCTGCCATGTCTCTCTCTCTCCCTCTTGTCTCTCTCTCCCCTTGTCTCTCTCTCTCCCTCTTGTCTCTCTCTCCCCTTGTCTCTCTCTCTCCCTCTTGTCTCTCTCTCCCCTTGTCTCTCTCTCTCTCTCCCCTTGTCTCTCTCTCCCCCTTGTCTCTCTCCCTCTCTCCCCTTGTCTCTCTCTCTCCCTCTTGTCTCTCTATCTCTCTCACCCCCTTGTCTCTCTCTCCCCTTGTCTCTCTCTCTCCCTCTTGTCTCTCTCTCTCTCTCTCACCCCCTTGTCTCTCTCTCCCCTTGTCTCTCTCTCTCTCTCTCTCTCTCTCTCTCTCTCTCTCCCCTTGTCTCTCTCTCTCCCTCTTGTCTCTCTATCTCTCTCACCCCCTTGTCTCTCTCTCCCCTTGTCTCTCTCTCTCCCTCTTGTCTCTCTCTCTCTCACCCCCTTGTCTCTCTCTCCCCTTGTCTCTCTCTCTCTCTCTCTCTCTCTCTCTCTCCCTCTCTCCCCTTGTCTCTCTCTCCCCCTTGTCTCTCTCCCTCTCTCCCCTTGTCTCTCTCTCTCTCACTCTCTCTCTCCCCCTTGTCTCTCTCTCTCACCCCCTCATCTCTCTCTCTCTCTCTCCTCTTTGTCTCTTTCTCCCTTTGTCTATCTCTCCCTCTCTCCTGTCTCTCTCTCTCTTCCCCCTTGTTTCTCTTTCCCCCTTGTCTCAATCTCCCCTTGTCTCTCTCCCTCTCTCCCCTTGTCTCTCTCTCCCTCTCTGTCCTTGTCTCTCTGTCTGTCTCTCCTCCCCTTCTCTCTCTCCCCCTTGTCTCTCTCTCCCCTTGTCTCTCTGTCTCTCTCTCTGTCTGTCTCTCTCTCCCCTTGTCTCTCTCTCCCCCTTGTCTCTCTCTCCCCCTTGTCTCTCTCTTCCCTTGTCTCTCTGTCTGTCTCTCCTCCCCTTCTCTCTCTCTCCCCTTGTCTCTCTCTCCCCCTTGTCTCTCTCTTCCCTTGTCTCTCTGTCTCTCTCTCTTTCTCTCTCTCTCCCCCTTGTCTCTCTCTCCCCCTCGTCTCTCTCTCCCCTTCTCTCTCTCTCCCCTTCTCTCTGTCTCTCTCTCCCCTTGTCTCTCTGTCTCTCTCTCTTTCTCTCTCTCTCCCCCTTGTCTCTCTCCCCCTCGTCTCTCTCTCCCCCTCGTCTCTCTCTCCCCTTCTCTCTCTCTCCCCTTCTCTCTGTCTCTCTCTCCCCTTGTCTCTCTATCTCTCTCTCTTTCTCTCTCTCTCCCCCTCGTCTCTCTCTCCCCCTCGTCTCTCTCTCCCCCTCGTCTCTCTCTCCCCTTCTCTCTCTCTCCCCTTCTCTCTGTCTCTCTCTCCCCTTGTCTCTCTATCTCTCTCTCTTTCTCTCTCTCTCTCCCCTTCTCTCTGTCTCTCTCTCCCCTTGTCTCTCTATCTCTCTCTCTTTCTCTCTCTCTCCCCCTTGTCTCTCTCCTCCCCTTGTCTCTCTCTCTCCCTTGTCTCTCTGTCTCTCTCTCCCCTTGTCTCTCTGTCTCTCTCTGTCTGCCCTTGTCTCTCTCCCCCTCGTCTCTCTCTCCCCTTGTCTCTCTCTCTCTCTTGCGTCTGCTCCAGCTGGGGGGAGTGTTGTTGGCTCAGGTGCTTGATTGTCAGAACACTGTATTTACATGTGGGAGGAGACTACTGCTTCGACCACACACACACACACACACACACACACACACACACACACACACACACACACAAGTAAGACGTATGGTGTGGACTGTGTAAACATCTATTACTCCACCTCATCCCTCTCTCCTCCGCTCCTCCGCATGATGTAACAACTCTTTTATTTGTCTTATTAGGAGTCTTTGCAAAAACATACCAGGAGTTATGTTTTGTTTCATTCACACATGTTTGAATGACGAGCTCTTCCTGGAGAAGAGACCCTCAGATGTTTCTTCATCTTGTTCTAGGATTTTCGGTCACAGGGAGGCTGCCTAACCTCAGCTTGCCTACTAAGATGGATTTTCTTAATATTTGTGAGTTCACAAAATCACGAGAATCCATCTTGGCGTGAACCTGCTGATGTGATTGGGCCTGGATGCTGATGGGTGGACCAATCACGCCGCAGCATTGAGGTTTGTGTGGAAGCCAAAGGTGAAGAGCTCAAAGGAACAAAAAACATGAAACAAACATGGTGACCAGCAGATGTTCTTCAGCCTATTTGAGTCAATACAGACTATTTTGGATGTAACAAATGTTTTAAATGTCTTATTCTGCTGATTTGATTCTTCAACCAATCAGAATCTTGAAAGGTCCTGATAACTTTTAGCGAGAGCCACGTTAATCTGGTGTGAGTCAGGTTATGCCTGGCCGCCTTGCGTGGGACACAGTGGGTACAGAAATAGGCCAAATGAAAGTCGACCAGCAGCTGCGTGGTGTGAAAGCCCAAAACTTTGCGGAGCATTTAGTGATTCATTCTTTCAGACACAGAACTTGCCTCTTTTCACTCTAAATGCCACTCAGAACCACATGTGAGCTGACCACGACCACTGCTATGTATCCCATGTGCAGCGCTGGTGTAAAAATGACTGCTTGGCTCTTCCTGTGTGGGGCTCTGTGTCCGGGTGGGAGTGGGCAGCTGGAGCAGTAACCCGTGGTGCGTTCAAAGCCCATGGAGGAGTCGGGACAGTGCAGCGCTGATGATGTATGTCGGGGCTGGAGCACGGGTCAGTGAATGTGGCTCAGGAGCCTCTTTAACTTGGAGCTAAGTGTGAGAACAGTCAGAGCGTACAGGAGAGAGCATGACGGATAGCTCTGCACGCACACGGCTACTGCTAGTATTGCTATACTATACACGTGTAATTCAAATATAAAAACTCGCCTGGCAAATCCGCGCTGTAAACTCTCTGTATTTACACCGACGGAGATCAGTCCGGTCCCCACGTCCTCCATTGTACCTAGAGCCAGAACCAAACACCATCATCCATTCAGATTAGATTTTTTTCAGTGACACGTTTCCTCATAAGCAGCCATATTTGTTGTGCTAATCCACCTGTCAGTCACCCCCATCTGAACTCTGGGAGATTCACTGGTGACCAAAGTCCAATATTACGCAAAATGGACTCTTGTGAGTTTTAAGCCATGTTATAATGTTGGTCCCTCATCACAAACAGACCTGGAGCTGCATTTTGTTTCATTTCACACGTTTGAGTAACCCTTTATTATTAGTCTGTCTACATCTCCAAAGCTCAAAATGCTCTGTTCCACCTTGTGATGTCATGAAGCGGTAGTTTTCCAAGTTACCAGCTTAGTAGAGTGGCAATTCCAGGGCTGAAATTTTCCAAATGATTCTAGTGAAGGTGTATGGAGTTTAAAAACACAGTGGAGTGTGAGAGAAGAACCCAACTCCAAATTCGATTTCTTGGCTTGTTCCACTGTTGTGTCTTCTTTCAAACAAATAAACAGAAAATCAGTAACTTAAATTAAATAAACGCAAGAACAACATGCACCCAAATGCACAGAAGTCTCTCCTTCTTGACAAAACCTGCTCGCTTTTATACCCCCAGCAGGAAGTACCTCCCCCAGGTAAGTATTATTTCCTTTACAGGTAACTTTCAAAAGTCTAAAACTAGGATTGTTCTTTTACATGGGCCTAAGTCCCCTTAAACAGTGTGTTGAAAATAAACTACACAAGTACACAAATACAATGAAACAAAACAGAACTTAAACCAGTTCTCTTTAAAAAATGGCTGGCATGGGTCACGGCCCCTCTTTTGTCTGGACCATGTGGAGCTGCAGGTAAATATAGTGAATATGCATATAACTGAAATTAATGAACAAATAAAGTATATTTAAATCAACAATGTGTTAATTAAACAAAAGAACTAAGAATTATATGCAACTGTTCAGTTGGATATGAAGATGAACAAATTACCAAGTGTGTGAAATTAAATGAATGCTTGTTTAATGGGACAAAGGCCCACTTTGTCACATCAATATTCATTCTCTTCATATGTGGTGGTAAGATTCTACTGTAGCCACAGCTGCCCTGGGGCAGACTGACAGAAGTGAGGCTGCCAATCTGCACCATCGGCCCCTCCGACCACCACCCGCATTCCTGCACACACCACTTTTATACTAGGCAATGTAGATGAAGTGTCTTGCCAAAGGGCACGACAACAGTTTTTACCACTGGCGCCCCACTGTGGCACTTGGAATTCGCAGTGGTCCCGTCCAAGTCCTACCCAGGCCCAGGTCTGCTTAGCCTCTGAGATCTGACGAGACGAGGCTTTGACAAGGAGCTTTGACCACACTCTATTGAGTAATGTAAAGGCTTCTCTCTCCACCTCTACTGTTAGGACAAGGTGAGGGCAGAGGGAGCGGTGCTGATGAGAGGCTGCTGTGGGACCACGGGCCGCCCCTCTGCCCCCTGCTCCTGCCCCCTGCTCCTGCCCCCTGCTCCTGCCCGGCTCGGAGGAAGCGGGCGCGGGGCAGATTTACTGTTGGGTCCTGACTTGTACACATTCCTGGTGTTGTTTTTCTCCCCTGTCGGAGCGGAGTGCGGCCTCTAAAACAACAGGCTGTCAGGTTGTGACAGCTGGCTTCAAACGGCTGCTCAGCTCCTGCTCCAGGTTCCCATGCTGACGCCGAGTGTGTGAGCCCACCACTGTTTATTTGGCCTGTGTGGAGGGGCAGGATAGGCACAAATTCACCTAAACTCACATAGTGGTACATGAGGTATGAGCGTTTTTGTCTTTCATTAAAGGCACTGTACCTGGGCCTTTCTGTCGGGAGTTTGCATGTCCCTGTCTGTGGGTTACAACCTATGCAAAAACCTGCACCACAGGTCTTGATGAAGACTAGTTCAAGATCTGGAGATGTGTACCTAGGGGTACACTGCGGTGCCCAGTGCTTCTGACAGGTTTCCCCAGTGGCACTGAATGGGTCAAATGCAGTGGAAACTTTCTCTACAGATACAATAAGTGTACCTTAATTTTAACTTTAGCCTAATGGCTGAGTGAAAAAGTGTGCATATGTAGCAAAGTCAAACCAAATACACTGTACATGGCGCACCTTCTGCAGGAAGTGTCACAACACCGGCAGCCCCATAAACCGGGTAACCAACACTTACTCTAAACGCTAATACTAAACGGTTTCTTTGATTAATACTCCTGTACATACAACTTCATAGAAATGGGGATCATAAATTGGCATTTAATGTGCACTTTCATACGAGTGGGAACACTGTTATGATTACTGCAAATTTAACATCACAATATCTCGAAAGAGATAGAGCTGTACTGTAAAACATTACTGTAGGTGAGAGGTGGGTGGGGCCAGGTTTCCTGGAGGTCAGAGGTGGGCAGGGACTTCTTTGCTGTAGGTGAGAGGTGGGTGGGGCCAGGTTTCCTGGAGGTCAGAGGTGGGCGGGGACTTCTTTGCTGTAGGTGACTCTGCTGTAGGTGCTCCATTCAGACCTCTGAGTGCTGTGGGGTTAGATCAGGTCTGGTCTTACAGGTGCTGTCAGGCCTAATGGGGTCAAAGGTCAAGAGACTCTTCAGGCTGACTAAGAGTGACATTCCACTGTGAAAAACACTTACAAAACGTCACTTTGGCTTTGAAGCTGGAATCATCAACAACTCCTGTTCAAGATCACAGCTCTCCATACAGACATACGTTTATTTTCATGTACTTGCTTCATTCTTTTGAGACATATTTTCAGAACTGTGTGAATAGATTGTGAAAGATTATTTACAATCCCAATTCTCACGGGCCTGTTTTATGGTTGTATGTTACAGTCTATGGCAGTGGTTCCCAGCCTTTTTTCCTTGAAGGCCCCTTTGTGTGAACCAGAGACTTGAGACTACGTTTCTGATGAGGAAAATAAGAAGCTAGATCAGTTTAATGCTAATGTAGAACATTCTTGGCAAAGCAATAACATCTCAATTTTTTTTTAGTTCTGTAGAGACAGGCAATACCAGGGTAGAAATCATTCAAATTATTCCAGTAAAGGCGTATGGAGCTTAAAAACACAGTGGAGCACATTCTCCCTCCTCTGTGTCCTGCAGCATCACAGTAGTGTCCAGGGGTCGCCAGGTGAACACAACAGGAAAGTTCTTGTTCATCTGGTGTTTTGCGCTGTGATGAAATGGTTCATTCCCTCAGTGTTTCCTCTGGAAGATCTTCTGCCGGGGTACAACCCATATTCTGACATACAGCCACTCCGACAGACCCCCACCCTGACATTCCGTCATTCCGACAACCCTCCATTCCGACGTGCCCTCATTCCGACACTTTTTGATGCTGCCATTCCGACAACCTACTCATAGTTTGGACCGTCACCTTTTTTACCTGAACCAGGCATGAACCAGGACTAAACTAGGACTGAACCAAGACTAAACCAGGACTAAACAAGAACTACACCAGGACTAAACCAGGTTTAAACCAGGACTAAACCAGAACTGAACCAGGACTGAGTGTTGGGACGGGCCCGGAGGTGAGCCCACATAGACTGTCAGGTGACCACAGGCGAAAGTACCAGCACAGAGCTCCACGCTCCACGGGGCTAAGAGCAGCCGTCACCAGATCGTACTTTGCGGACACCCTGCTCTATGGGCTCAAGGTTCTCTCTCTCTCTTTCAAGTCCAGGATCAATCCTGGTTTATTCCTGGTTCAGTTCTGGTTTAGTTCTGTTTTAGTCCTGGTTCAGTCCTGGTTTAGTCCTTCTGGTTCAGTTCTGGGATCAGTCCTGGGATCAGTACTGGTTTAGTCCTGGTTCAGTCCATATGCAGCGCAAAAGTCTGACATCTCGATCGATGTTTCTTCTGCTAAATAACGCCTGTGAAGTGAAGTGATGTATTTTTGACAGTCGCGTCTGTGAATTCGTATTCGTACTGAAGAAAGCATAATCGCAAATTTTCATTTTGTGATTGTAATTCTTGATGTCGCAACTTTTCAATTTGTATTCTGATGGATAAAATACATACAGTACACTTTATGTACAACTGGACTCACTCGAGAGTTTACGAATATTTATTTTATGCTCAACTACAGCCAGATATGCATGGCTTTCCCAAATATGCACAGATTTCTATCCTATGCACACAAATATTTCTGAAAGCTTTCGTACTCCATACATATAGCTCATTCTAGTAGGCTCACGTATTTTTTTTTAATTATTACCTTGTTTGTCGGAATGAAGGAATGTTGAAAAAAAAGCTTAAGTGCCACCACTCCGACCAAGGAACAAAAAAAGGTCAGAGTGCAGGGACGTTTGATAAAAAAGGGAAATGTCAGAATGGCAGCATGAAACCTTTCTACCACAGTTGCTGCCACATATGATGTAAAAAGCCTATAGCATCTCAGTGTTCATACTTGGCTAGCTCCTGAGAAAAACAAAGTATTTCCTCTGAAGGTCTTCTGCCACATATGGTGTAAAAGACTTGTAGCAAAAGTAGTAGTGAAAAGGGCATTGTCATATATTGTTTTGCTGTTTGAAGCCATTAGGCACAAGCAGAGCCATTCCTGGTCAGTGTGCACTACCCCTTTGAAGTGTCCCTCCCTCCTCTCTCAGGGCCGTTAGCCTGTTAGCGTGTTAGCGTGCTCATGTATATGCTAAGTGTTTGGGGCACTCATTATACATTACAATGTGTTTGGAGCTCTGAAGTGCACTTAGCCTAGTGTCCTGTCCGCATGCCCGGCCTGTTAATGCTAGCTTTAGTTGCCTTTACATCAACAGTTTACCCTTGTGTAATTGGAAGATGGACCTCCTTCAGTCTGCTCTGTGTAAACATACAGTAGACGTGCACGCTCCTGAACCCTCACGTGCGCGCCCCTGCTCACACACCCGATGGGAGAAACATCTGGTGCCGCTCATCCAGGCCACTTCCCCCGGATAGTTTCCCGGCAGAGGGGGCTTCGGATGGGCTTCAAACAGGCACGTATGACCCACAGACATACCTCCAGTGGTGACAGAAGTACTCAGTTTTGTTAGTTAAAGGTGCACTGTGTAACTTTTCTGGGGGAGGGACCATCAAATGCTTTTCTCCATAATGTTATTGCTTTGTCTGAAATGTTTTATTGCTTGTTTCTATGGAGATGTCATTGCTCTGCCTGTTCCACAGTATGACATTAAACAGCTCTACTTTACATTTATTCAATCACAGGTGCTTTTAGAGCTCAAAAATACCTACAAAAACAGGCATTCTGACTGTGAGCGGGGTCGCCTTTCCACAGATCTGATCTGTAACTTGTTTTTTTTTCTTGGTCTCCATAATGATGAAAAGGTTTAATGCCATATCGTGAAACATTCCAGACAAAGAAATAACATCTCCTTCAAGTTACATAATGCATCTTTTAGTAAAAGTACAGATATGGAGTACAAAAATACCCAAGTAAAAGTAAAAGTAACACATGAAAAATCAACTTAAGTAAAAGTACCCATTTAAAAATGTACTTCACGTAGATTTTGAGATCTAATAATGCTTCAAATGTAGTGATTTTGATACAGGTGTGTACAGAAACAATAGATTTTTTTTTGTAGCAGTTTTATTTATACATTTGTGTTTGCTCAAACTATAAACACACTCTCAAACTATAATAATTAAAAAAAAAATAATAATAATAATTTTCAGTCATTCTTTCAGTAGAAAGTCCCCCCTAAAAAAATCCACTTTAAAAAGTACTTAAGTAAAGTGCAGATATCTAAAATGTATACTGAAGTACAGCACTTTACTACTTTTACTTAGTTTCCGCCACTGCTCCCGACAGCTAAGATTTCTGTGGATCATTTGGTTAACTTTTATACCCAGTGAGAATGAGGTCAAATCCAATGCATTTCCATAACGGTCAGGAGAATAATATTGTCTTCCTTTCTATACTGTGAAATATACCACTTCATGACATCACAAGTTGGAACAGAGAATATTTTGAGCTTCGGAGATGTAGACAGACCAATAACAGAGCGTTATAACACGGTTCAACACTCACAAGAGTAAATTTTCAGTAAAATAGGACCCCCCAGAGTCCTCCTGTCACACATGGGGCAGCGTTTATCATTATCACCCCCTCTCACCTGAGACCTCACCTCTGGCTCCTTCTCTGCAACCACTTCCTGAACCCCTCCTTCCTCCTTCTTTTCCTCTCACTCCTCCCTCCACTCCTCCTCTCCCCTGCCAGCGCTCATCCCTTCACACCTCTCTCCCTCCTTACCACCTACCGCGCTGGCTTCCTCTCCTCTGCCTCCGCGCCGACAAAGAAAGGGGAAAAAGAAAAGTTCGGACTCATTAGAGCGCGACCTTTGAACCCTGTTTCGAAGAGGTCCAGCTTAACTCCTGACCAATCGCGGCGCTCGTATGGATGTAAGATGGATGCGTGCATGACAGGTGATGGACAGGTCCGCTAACTGCGCTATGCTACGTGCAGGGTCGTGCGGGGCTGGCTAATCTCTGGAGTACGAGGCTGATGGTTATGGATAATTCCCATGTGGCCTGTTTGCTTTATTACCGCCATTACTCGGTTTTCAAGTGCGTTTGGAGTCATTTGTTTAACCGTTGTGTGTGTTAAGTGTTCGCCAGAGAGCTAGAGAGTTGCTGGTTCAAATACCGCTCAAATACTGTTGGTGTCAAATAAGAAGATAAGATTATTAATACGTTTGGCCATTCCCTGGAGTTGTGATGCTACCTGTAGGTACTGCTCTGTCTGTGTTACTCAAGTTAGACTTTCAATTGAGCTTTATTTTAACATATTCTGACCATAAAGAACTGGCTTAGCTGAAACTACAACAGGTGAGCTGATTTGTGCAGTTAAACAAGTCCCTCTCAAATAGCATCACAGTCACAAACTAGCTAGCATTAGCCAAAAGTTTTTCAGTGAGTCGCGCTCACCTTTTTGTTAAAAATCAAACTCTTAAACAGGACCATGAACGCTCGTATCAATCACAGGCTCCTGAAAATGTGCTGCTTAAATCCATTTTCTTTTCTTGAGTTTTCAGACCATCTTAAAACCTTTTACGGCTGTGTTTGCTAATGTATGCATTGTGTCACCATGCTAACTGCAGAACATTCTGCCATATACATACACATAGAACACCCCCAGCATGATGTCACTACAAAGTATCAATATTAAATTAAGTTTAAATATTATAGTATAAAGTGTGTTAGGATGCTAGTTGTTTTCAGTGTTATATGTCTGATTCTGGAAAACAAAAAAAGTCCTTTACCTTGGATCCAGAAGGTCAATAGACGTTTTTTACAATGGCCAACAGCTTTCTATGGCAAAATGTCTGTGGAAATGTCTCATCTTAATAAATCTGCCTGCGCCATCACCAGATCTTCAGCTAACAAGGTCCACAAAGGATAAAGATTCTTTCATGAAGAATTTATCCACAACTATCAAGGTAAGAAAGACAAAAGCTTAAAGGTGAACAATGACGAGCAAGAGAACTACTCCTATTCTAGGATTTGGTTACACCTTTGTAGGGTCTCTCTCTCTCTCTCTCTCTCTCTCTCTCTCTCTCTCTCTCTCTCTCTCTCTCTCTCTCTCTCTCCTCTTCTCAACCTCCTTCTCTATCTGTCTCTCTCTCTCTCTCACCTCTTCTCTCTTCTCCCCAGATGGGGCGGGGCACATTAGTTGTTGGTGTTGGTAACTGATTGAACAGGAAGTCAATACTAAAGCTATTACCATCTACGATTCTCTCACTCCTCTGCCTCTCTCTCTTTTCACCCCTCTGTCTCCCTCCCTCTCTCTCTCTCTCGTCCTTAACCTCCTCTTTTCTTTTTTCCCTTCCTCCCTCCGACTCACTTTGTCCCCAACAACTTCTAAATCATTTTTGATCTCTCACCCTCCCTCTTTCCTCATTTCATTCTTTCTCTCCCTCACCATCCCTCTCTCTTTCTGCCTCCTCTCTCCCTCTCTATCTCCCTCTCTCCTCTTCTCAACCTCCTTCTCTCTCTTGTCTCGCTCTCTCTTTCCCTCTCACCTCTTCTCAACCCCGCTCTCTCTCTCTTTCTTTCCTCTTCTCAGCCCCCTTCTCTCTCGCTCTCTCTCTGTTCTCTCTTTACCTTCTCTCCACCCCATCCACCTCTCTCTTTCTTTCTCTCTCACTCACCCTCCCTCTTTCTCTCTCATTCTCTCCTCGTCTCACCCCTCTCATTGTCCCTTTCTTCTCTTCTTACCCTCCTCTCTTCCCCTCTTCCTTTACGTTTTCCCCCGTCTTTCTCTTGCTCTCTCACTCTCTACTTCTCCTTCCTTCCTCCTCTTCCCTCTCTCCCTCAACACCACACTGTCTCTCTTTCACCCTCTCTCTTTCCCTCAATCTTTCCCGCATTCTCTCTCTCCCTTCCTCTCCTCCTCCTCCTTTGTTTCTTTCTCTCTTTCTCTTCCTCTGTAAAAGTAAAAAATCCCTCTCTCACTCCCCGTCTCTCTCTCTGTCTGTCTCTTTTTAAACGGGTGCAGCAGTAGCTCTTATGGGCCCATG
Source organism: Taenioides sp. WSHXM2023 (assembly GCA_029959045.1). Classification (NCBI taxonomy): domain Eukaryota; kingdom Metazoa; phylum Chordata; class Actinopteri; order Gobiiformes; family Gobiidae; genus Taenioides; species Taenioides sp. WSHXM2023. The sequence goes on along the minus strand of CM057102.1, from coordinate 5,176,258 downwards.
TGGGGGCCTGGCTCTGCTGTGACCCAGAGGTGTGCTGCTCCTGGTCAGGCCTAATGAGGAGGGTAACAGCTCGGGGCCCGGGGCTACTGCAGGCTAATGCTAATGCTACTGTAGTGCTGTAATGGCCCTTCACTGCTAACAGAGTAATGCACGCGGCACGTTTGAAGTGCTTTTCTTTTGCGTTCAGGTTCCTCTGCTCTCGGCACTTTTCTGAACTCTAGAAAAGACATGAGGAGTGATTTAAGATTGTGCTAAGAGTTCTTTACTTACTTACACCAAGTACATAACTTTTTAATAAATAATAAGTAATAAATAATAAAATAAGTACAATCATCAGAAATAAGATTATTCATTTTAGTTGTTTTATTGTACTGAAAAACAAAAAAAGTCCTTTACCTTGGATCCAGAAGGTCAATAGACCTTTTTCACAACAGCCAATGGTTTTCTATGGCAAAATGTCTGTGGAAATGTTTCAGCTTAATAAATCTGCCTGCCTGCCTTCAACCAACAAGGTCCACAAAGGATAAACATGAAGAATTTATCCACAACTATCAAGGTAAGAAAGACGAAACCTTAAAAGCTAACAATGACTAGCATTAGAGAACTACTTCTTTAAAAAATGAATAAAACATAAGTAACTTGTTAAGACTGATTCTAGAATTAAAATAAAAAATGGTTTTCATGATGTAGATATTAGCATTTATAGATAGATTTGTACAGTTTGAATGCTAGAGATGTTCACAGATAACAGGAGTAGTTCACTAATACTCGTCGTTTTTAGCCTTTAAGCTTTCGTCTTTTCTCTTCATGTGGGTTGCACTGAAACGGAGCAAAGGATCATGGTCTATGTAGTCCCCTTTGTTTTGTTTAGTTTTTTAGCCATTTCTGCACCATAACTATTCATTTAAGCGAAAAGACTTGCGAGACCTTTGACGATACAATTTCACAGTATTTCAGTTATTGTTAAATCATTAACGTAGTAAAGGAATTCAAAAACGGTTTGACACTGGACCACAAAAAACAACTCACAAAGACAATTAATGTTAATGTGCAAAATGTTAGACTTTTATGACCCTGTATGCTGCCAAGTGATTTGCACGTTTTATGATATTTCCACACTTATATGAGTATTGTATCACCATCTGGACACTTGCTGCTGGCTCAAATCTGAAACCAATCAAATCTCTTGTTAAAAAAGCCATAAAAATATTAGATTTTCATTTCACCACTGCACTGTTTTAGAGAAATATCGGTTACTAAATTGTGAACATTTTGTATATTTTAAAAACATGTGTTATATTTACAAAGTTCTGCACGGACTCGCTCCTCCTGCGTTGAAGGACTTCATTAACAAAGACCATGAGCTGGAGGGCATCAGGGCCATGGCTGGGATCTGTGACGCATTACATTTGGTCAGACTGTGCTGTCAGTCAAAGGGACTCAATTCTGGAACAATTCTGGAACTGTCGTATACTGACAATAAGAGAAAGTCCATCACTGTCACATTCAAACTGCACCTTAAACTGTGGATGAAGGAAAACCAAATCTGTGACGACTTTGAATCTGGCCTTTTTATTGCTCTATTATTTCTTTTTGTGTTTTGTAATTCTTTTCTGTCCCACCTTCCCAGGGACAACGGAAATGAGCAAAAGCCTCCTTGACCAAAATGCCTGCGTGTAGGTGTGCCGAAGGTCTCAAGAAGGTCTCAAGAAGGTCTCAAGAAGGTCTCAGGAAGGTCTCAAGAATCAACACCTTTGGTATAATGTGGCATATTTACACTGTAACTGTAACAGATGTTCACTGTTCCTCTCAAATAAATAATATATCAATAAAGAGGGAGTGGTGACCAAATAGACCAAGATGGATTCTCTAGTCAAGTTCTTACTATGAACAGGCCTTGCATCTCCACAAACCTGACTGATTTCCATGGAAATGCTGTTCCTTTGGCTATAATATTTCACAGTGTGGTGTGAAAAACAGGCCTCCTCCATAAACACACTGGCTGGGGCCTGATTTCGTTAGTTAAGTGTTGTCTACATTTGGTTTTGAATACAGATTATACAGAATTATACAGAATGGAGTTGTATTTTGCTACATTCACGCCCGTTTCACTAATCCATGAATTCAAAGTCATCTTCGCTGAGCTTTTTGCCCAGATTGTTCCGTCACAGGTAAAAATCCAGACTCCTGTACAGTTTTTGAGCGCAGTTTTTAAGATCACCATCTCCAGACTCATTCTGTGGTCAAACTGTGTTCACAAGGAACACATGGCTCTATTAGAAAAGCATTCAAGGGGATAAAGGCTTTATTAGTCTATTTTATGATTGTTCATTCCCTTTGCTGACAGCAGAGGGAGCTCCAACGTCTAAACAACTCACTGGAAACAGAGGTGAAGTTTATAAAATGTGTTTTCCAAATGTAGACATTATTTTAAAGGTGTAACATTTTGGTTGGGGGTCCATCACCTGCTTGTTTCTATGGATATGTCATTGCTCTGCCTGGAATGTTCCACAGTATGACATTAAACAGCTCTACCTTACATTTATTGAATTACAGGTGGTTTTGTAGCTCAAAAATACTTAGAAATACAGGCGTTCTGACTGTGAGCGGGGTTGCCTCTCTATAGATCTGACCTGTAAGCTTGGCCTTATTTGGTCTCCATAAAAGTTAAAAAGCTTATACCATGCTGTTAACCATTCCAGATAAAGCAATAACATCTCCATGGAGACAAGCATTTGACGGGCCTCCTCAAGAAACGTTACCCAATGCATCTTTAAGTTTGAAAATGCAAAATACTAATCCTAAAGCATGTTTAAAATGGAATTAAAGCCTCAAGAATGCAGTATACGTGTCCTTTAAACTTGATCAGTCCCTCTCCATGTTTGCATATGTCATGTGATCCAGTGTGGAGGTGTGTCCCGGTGGGGGTGACCTCGGGGACATGTCCTCAGTCCCCCCTGTAGCTCCTGTTTGTGGAGGTCTTGTTCCCACCACTGCTTGTTTATCTCAAAGCCCAGTCAGAGCTGCACACAGACACATGTGGCCTCCAGACTTCTCCTGATATCCTGGTTCCTCATGGTCCTTTTCCCCGTGGGCCTGTCCTGTCCTCCTCTCGTATTTCTCCTGCTGTTTCTCATCCCAAAGGTGAAGACTCTGAAGTGTTGTTCTATTAGGCATCTACTTAATCTTGTTCAGGAAAATTACAATGTTTATGCATTTTAAAGAACACACATTATGCATTCTTGTGGCCTTAATTCTCTTTTTAACAGGCTTTTGGGATTAGTATTTCACATTTTCTCACTCAAAATAATGTCTATAGTTGGAAAATACACTTTATAAACTACACCGCTGTTTCCAATGAGGTATTTAGGCGTTAGAGCGCCCTCTGCTGTCAGCAACGGGTATGAACAATGGAAAGTAAACAAATGAAGCCAGTGAATGCTGCACTAATAGAGCCATGTGTTAGTCATGAACACAAATTGATCTGGTGATGGTTTATGGGCTTAAAAACTGAGCAGGAAGACTGAATTTTTAGCTGTGATGTAACAATCTGGGCAAAATGCAACTGGAGACTACTCAGAGAAGACTATGGATTAAAGGTGCATTGTGTAACTTTTGTGGTGGAGGGTCCGTCAAATGGTTTTCTTCATAGAGATGTTACTGCTTTGTTTGGAATGTTTCACAGTATGGCATTAAACCTTTCTATCTTCATGGAGACCAAACCAGACCACGTTACAGGTCAGATCTGTGGAGAGACAACCCCGCTCTTAGTGAGAATGCCAGCTGTAATTGAATAAATGTAAAGTAGAGCTGCTTAATGTCATACTGTGGAACATTCCAGGCAGAGCAATGACATCTCCATAGAAACAAGCAGGTGATGGACCCCCAAACAAAAAGTTACACAGTGCATCTTTAATGAAACAAGAGCATATGGAGCAAAGTACAACTCTAGGTATGTATTTGGTGAGGGTGAACAGTATAACATGCTTAAAAGTTTAAAAAAGTCAAATTTGTGTATGTGTTCTGAGAACCATAAAGTAACAACATGGTATGTCGCCTCATTTTGGGCAATTCAGCGTGTTGTTGGATGAGAACCATGTAGAAATATCCTAAGCCTTGTTTCCATGGATCCACTATGGAGCAGATCGGTACAGTCTAAAAACGTTTACACAGAGAAGTGACAGAAATGCAGAAAAAGCTGACAATAACCTAGAAGTAGTGTTTACGCTAGTTTTAGTTTTAGCCTCTCTCACAAACTTGGAATTACTAAATATCTTTTTGTGAATTTCTGAGATCGGCACTGTGATTAAAAAGTTCAAATTCAGATACGGTTCAGATTTTATTTATTAAGAAAACATTTGTTATGCACCTGCAGCCAATCCTGAATCAGTGCTAGTGCAGCCTCTGCAGCTCAGTAAGTGAATTGTGGAGGTTCTTGAACGTGGACGTGTTCTGTGTCTGCAGGTTAAGGCTCTGGGAACACAGGTTCACTTGGGATTGTAGTAGTAATGTCACAATACTATTATTTCAAACTTGATTTCCACACTGCCCAGGTCAATATCGATTCTGATTTCACGATTATAATGACTTTATTTTGACAATAGATTGTGATTTTCAACTTTAAATCGTAGTACTTTCTCTTATATTCCCATGTGTCCTTATATCTGTGTAATCCCTCAGTGGTCCAGGTAGGTTCCATAGTGGTCCAGGTCTAAACCAGGTCTAAACCAGGTCCATGGGCGTATATTAGTCTATGTGCTCTTATACTTGTTCTGATACAGCTCAAGATCGTTCTAAAGCTATTCAGGAAAGGTTTATTTCTGTCCTGTGAACGTGACTTTTTTAGTATCGATACCTGCTCAAATGAGTATCCAGTTTCAATACTAGTTTTAGAATCTATCCGTATTTGATTTTTGACACTTTTGACAACCCTTCAGTGCAGTACCCTTTTTAAAACCAGAGTGCAGGCTACGTACGACTGCCCCATGAGACGTAAAATACGGTGCCCCCTAGTGGAGTTTCATTTGCGTTCAATAAATTAGAGCAATCAAACCAGCCAATTCCATTCCTGATCCAACCCAAATGTGTTTTCCTCTGTATCCTGGGCCTGTTTTGTGGAGACAACACAGCTCTGAGCCAGTTTCCTTTGACCTTTCCCAGGTATTTTAACAGCTTCATCTTCCCACTATTGAAATATTTGGCTGGGCTGGATAATTATGTGAGTGTGAGAGTAGAAACAGCTCATCCCGCTCCAGAAGGCCCCCCTCACTGCTATTTAAGAGTATTTAGACAACCGCACAAGAAAAACACCATAACCCAGGGATTAGTGGGATTAGTGTACGTGAGAATACTATAAAAGTGACACGGAGGTTCTGAACAGGCAGGATGCTCTGGTTTTAGGTGCAAAACGTTCAAAGTGGGAGAAGTGCTTTGCCCAAGGACATAACGGCAGCATGCAGAATGTATAAAGACAAGCCCTAACCTAAACTTAACCATGAAACTGTTGTGAATTAAAGGGCCCATTTTACGCTGTTTTCTGATCTGTGTTATAATGTTTCCTCATCACAAACAGACCTGGAGTTGTGTTTTGTTTCATTCACACACACATGTTTAACACAAACCTGCAGATTTAGACTGAGTTCTTTTCTCAAACAGAAAACACTCTGTTCCACCTTGTGATGTCATGAGGTAATACAGGAAGTGCTCCACTGTGCTTTTAAACTCCATACACCTTCACTAGAATCATTTGGATAATTTCAGCCCTGGAATTGTGAATCTCAACTGAACAAAAGGTAAAAGGAGCTGTTCACTTGAAAACTTTGTGACATCACAAGGTGGAATAGAGCATTTTGAGCTTTGGAGACGAAGAATAAAGGGTTACTCAAAGGTGTGAATGAAACAAAACACAACTCCGGGTATGTTTTTGAGGAAGTAACAACATTTATATAATTATGCCTTATTTGACCCCAGTCTCTTGCTTTTTTTTTTACTACTTATTTAAAATTTATTATAACCATTTATATTGTTGCTCTTTGTTATTATAATTATAATAATAATTGTTATTATATTATATTGTGATTTGTGTCCAAGTCATTTCCCTCGAGGATCAATAAAGTAAAATAAAGGTATATGTATAAATGTATACTAACAAATGTTAAAGGTGCACTGTGTAACTTTTTGGTTGGGGGTCTGTCACCTGTTTGTTACTATGGAGATGTCACTGCTCTGCCTGGAATGTTCCACAGTATGACTTTAAACAGCTCTACTTTACATTTATTCAATTACAGTTGGTTTTATAGCTCAAAACTACCAAGAAAAACAGGCATTCTGAGTGTGGCAGCCTCGCCTCTCCACAGATCTGACCTGTAACTTGGTCTGGTTTGGTCTCCATGAAGATAGAAAGGTTTAACGCCATACTGTGAAATATTCCAGACAAAGCAATAACATCTCCATGGAGAAAAGCATTTGACGGACGCTCCACCAGAAAAGTTACACAATGCACCTTTAAATAGCCAAAATAAAGCAGAATAATCAGTTAACGTAAATTGCGTTAGAAGAACAACACAAATTCTGTCTCATAAACCAGAGGCCTGTCCGTATATTGACATGTCCAATTATGGAGATGGAGCTCTGAGCTGATCTGGACTCGTTCACTAACAGGTTCAAGATGCCCTGTGCCCTGGTTTCACGACGTCTGGTCTGGGTGAAGAATGGAGCTGCTGAAATGTGCTTTGGCTCAAGCCCAGCTCCCCGCCCCCTAACCATGAGGTGTGTGGTTCATTATGAGCAGGCTGGAACGGTCAATTGAATAGAAAGTAGAAACTCAAATAGAAATAGAAACTCAATACCAATTCCGATACCACAATGGTCTTTGTTTAGTCAGTAGAATGTGATTTTCAACATTACATCATTGCACTTTTTTATATTCCCATGTGGTTTTATATCTGTGTAGGTTCCACAGTGGTCCAGGTCTAAACCAGGTCTAAACCAGGTCCATGGGCGTATACTAGTCTATGTGCTCTTATACTTCTTCTGACACAGCTCAAGATCATTCTAAAACTATTCAGGAAAGCTTCATTTCTGTCCTTTTTTTAGTATCAATACCTGCTCTAGTTTTGATCTGATTTTCGATACTTTTGACAACCTTCTTCTTGCATGTTTCATGGAAACGTTGTCCCTTTGGCTGTACTTTTCCACAAGACGGCATAAAACATATCTATCTCCATGGAGAATGTTCTGAAGAAGGGTCTTAACATGCTCCTCCACCTCCAGAAAGTTACATACTGTATCTTTAAATATTTCATGCCCATTACCTTTCTGTGTCTTCAGATAGATCAGTAAACATGCTCAAATCAAATAATGATTTTATTTAGTTCAGTTTATATGTGGACTAAACATGTATCAGTTCTATTCTAACACATTTTTTTTTCCAATAATATGGTCTTCAATTGGCCAAAGACAAAGAGCCAAAACACTAATAATAATAATAAACAAATATGATTTAGGAACATGGTCGTACTGTTTCAAAGTGTTAACCTGAAATGTGGACTTGCATTGTGCACTTTTGCCAGCAGATGGTGCCACTATATTTAATCTTACGAACCTCATTTGTAAACTCTCTGCTTAAAAAGGTGAGGAATTAAAAAGTGCCAACATGATCGTGAAATGTAATGAAAGATAATTAAGTTAATCATATTGTCATAAACATGTTTTATCTGACTGTTGCCTGACTGTTTCGTTTTTGTCTATTACACTATTTTCTGATCTATTTTACAGTGTTGTTCCTTCATCACAAACACACCTGGAGTTGTGTTTTGTTTCATTCACACATGTTTATCACACAAACCCTGCAGATTTAGGCTGAGTTCAAACAGAAAACATGATGTCATGTGGTAATACAGGAAGTGCTCCATGGTGTTTCCACACACCTTCACTAGAATCATTTGGATAATTTCAGCCCTGGAATTGCCGATCTCTACAGAACTAAAGGTAAAATGTCGCTGTTAACTTGAAAACTACCACTTCGTGACATCACAAGGTGGAACAGAGCATTTTGTGCTTTGTGGACGTAGACAGACCAATAAAAAACACAACTCCAGTGATGTTTTTGAGGAGGTAACAGCATTATAACATGACTTAAAGCTCACAACAGTCAATTTCGCATAATATTGGACTTTAAAATTATTAGCAACAACATGATAAAGCATATTACAGCCCTAACATTGACTAAACGGTAAAGCAAACAACAATTAGAATACTAACCGTGTACTTTTTTATTATTGCACAAAATACTGTAACACTTTAATAGATGCAGTAAACAGGGGACTTATTTTGACCTTAAGAGCTGCTTATACTAGTACAATATATCTGTACTGGGGCAAGACATGGGGAAAAAATTGGGTACAGGGTCAATGTTACGTTCAAGGCCCAGTTATTTTGGAGTAAATTAGAACACAGCTGGGTAATCTGTGTTTATTCCAAATGCAGCTGTCTGTCCTCCCTCTCTCCTCCTCTTCTTCCTCTTCCTCCTCTTATAGACCGCACCGATAGCCAGTATCACCGGCACTGACACAAACATATACGGACTACAGGCTACACAAAAGAGACATTATGCACGCACACGCCAAGTAAACCAACATGTGTGTATACAGTAATCATGCACACGGTTATTTACAGATGTGCCATACACACAGACATCTGGAGGTTTAACTAGAATATTTGCAAAATGAGAAAATGTTATGGTATAAGAGTGTAGTCCAAACTATGGCCAAATACGATCTTCAGACTAATTTCATTGGTTCTCAGGTATACGGCTGGGCAATTTCACCTAAAAAAAATTAAAAAGGTAAAGTTGTAGTGCAGTAAACAGTGAGCTCCATTTGGTTATAACTTTTGTTGAGGACTGAAAATGAAAAAGGAAACTAAAAGCAGCTAAAGAACGTGATGTTACTTATATGTACGTACAGTATATGTAACAACTATCCACATTTTTCAGCTCCGATACCGCTTTCGATACTATAACTTTAAAGCTGCACTGTGTCACTTTGCTGGAGGAGGGCCCGCCACTTGCTTGTCTCCATGGAATGTTGTTATTTGCCTGGAATGTTCCACAGTATAGCTTTAAGTATATATGTATGTACTTGTATCTTCATGGAGACAAACATATGATGTCTGGAGGCCAAGTTACAGGTCAAATATGAGGATGTTTTTCAGGTTTTTTAAATTGTTTTGGAGAAATAAAATCACCTATAACTGAATAAATGCAAGATGGATAAGTTTAATGCCATACTGTGGAACATTACAAAGCAAAAGTATGCAGTTTCTATGAAGGTAAGCAGATAGCGGACACCTGAAAGTTACACAGTGCATGTTTAAGTATTTGCTGATACCCGATACCAACCGAAACCAGTGCAAAGGCTGAAAACGGCATTTATTTTCTTTAAACTAAACTAAAATAAGGCTAAATATATCCAAATATATTATCTAGTTTTTTATTTATCTCTTAAGTAACTACAGAACAGTTTTGTGTAAAAATATTGCAAACATTATGAGACTTTATGACAAAACTACGACTACGATTGTTTTATTACCTTAATTAATCTGTCCAACCACATATCGGCTGTATCGATCTTTGGAAGCCGATTTCCGATACACCCAATTTTTCAGTATTTTTACTTTATATCAGATCGGTGCATCTCTAGTAACAACATCATCAACACTATCATCTAATCCAAGTTGCCCCTTTTCTGGAAACATACTCACGCTGAATTTCCATTTGCCAGTCTTAGCTACGGAAGCCCAGAGGAACAGGCTGGGGAGGAGGTAAAGGAGATAAATTTTATTATTTTCTAAACAAATCGATATTAACTGAAAATTTTATTAATCTGTTTTTTGCCCAGCTCAGGCGTCCAGCTGAATTGGCTCAAATGATCATCAACTTTTTTGTGGAAATGAACTAAATCACTAAATCTTTTGAGCTTAAAGTGGCAGTAACGTGCTAAACTAATATTTTAGTTTGTTGTGTGCACTTATTTCAATATAGGCAAAGATTATAAATGAGCAAAGTAGGCTTCTTTAGTCGGGTGTCCCTATTTCCCCAGGACAGTCCCTGTTTTGAGCCGTGTCCCCTGACCCAGCAGATTTATCCAAAACCATTAATTTGTCATAGTTTTATACAAGAAATGCCCCAGATGTCCCTATTTTAGACCAATTTAATACCCACCAACAGTAAACAGGGGAATGACTTGTCATTTGTTTAGCCACAATACTGAAAAACGTGCTTGAAAATTACCAGAACACAAAAAAATGTACTAGCTCAAGTCTCTCCGATTATATAGTGACTCACAAATGAATCGTGAAACAGATGAGAATAAGTTATGAATGAACTGAGTGTATAATTAGTGCTCTTTTCACAGTTTTATTACTACAAACCACCCCAAACCAAAGGAGTCTAAATCTGGTCACTCTACTTCTGCCTCATAAAGCTACTACTGTAGGGTGACCATTTTCAAAATAAAAAACTGGGACATCCCTGGTTTGGGGTGGTTGGTGATAATAAAATTGTGAAACGAGTGCGAAATTAAGGAAAATCGTTATGCACTCGGCACTAATGTGAGTCAGTTTAGTCACATTTTCTTTGTGTTTTGGTCATTTTTAAGCATGGTTTTGTATATTTTACCTAAACAAACGACAATTTATGCCTCTCTTTACTGTTGGCAGGGATCAGATTGGTCAAAAGTAGGGACGTGTGTAGAATCTCTCAGTCGTCCAGGTAGAATCCATGGCAAAGAACTGAAGAACTGAAGAAGCAGCTTGGATGAGCTGCGAAACGTATTCGACCGAATAAACTTTTGTCCAGTTGACAAATTGAATTTCTCCTTTTGCCATGGATTCTACCTGGACGACTGAGGGATTCTACACACACATTTTAAGAACAACTATGAGCCAATCATCGTTGGACTGGTAAGAAAGCTGGAAAAGGACACAAAAAGGTTAGCAGAGAAGAGGAATCATTTACGCTTTAACCTTAGATGTTGACAGAAGCAACTTATTCCCAAGGCTCTGCAGAAGAAAGCACCAGAACCTGGGCAAAGGGCAGCCAGGTTATCCCAGCATTACCTGAGAGGGATGCTCAGCCTTAGAATGAGCCGTCTCAATTATGACATTGAAAATCAGAACTGAAGAAGCAGCTTGGATGAGCTAAGAAACAAAACCAAATAAACTTTTGTCCAGTTGACAAATTTAATTTCTCCTTTTGCCAAAAGTAGGGACGTTTCTTGTATAAAACTGGGACAAATCACTGGTTTTGGATAAATCTGCTGGGACAAGGGACACAGGGCTTAAAACTAGGACTGTCCTGGGTAAATAGGGACGTCTTGTCATCATATACTACTGTACAACTTCACAAATACAGTACAGAATTATAAACTAGTCTTTGTCGCCCTCTTGTGTTTGACAGGCGCATATTCCCACGTCCGCCTCTGCGTCACGTCGGCGTCCCTCCTGCGTGCGCGGCCCCGACCGAATCCTGTGATCCCTGCGTCAGCCGCGTACCCGCACGCACTGTACTGTACACTCCAGCGTCCAGTGTCCGCTCACCAACTGGTTTGTTTTTACTACCGTTCATGTCAAATTCCCACTCCAAAAAGCCGTGAATTATGCTGACGTACGCTGATCGCACGTTACCGGACTACCGTGGCTTTTTACCCCCCAGGAGAAACCGTTTTATTTTAATTGAGTGATCTTGTTTGAACGCGGTATGTGAAAGGTGAGCAGGTTTTTCCGGGGGTTACGCTGCTGCAGAGGCTATGAGCTAACTAGCATCCAACCGGCTTCTGCGGGCGGCGAATGCTAACGGCGGCTAACGAGCTAACGCGGCTAACGGGGGATGTAGCGGAGCGGAGCCGGGATGGGGAGATGAAAACGGGAGCTGTCATTCGCTTCACCCGGGTAGCTTTCCAGGACTGACTAGCGTAGGTATGAGTTAGTTATGAGCACGTTTAATATTTCTAACAGTAAAATAGGTTCTGCCGTGGATCTAAGCGGCACCAATAACAACCAGGACTGGAGTTTAGCGGGGGATGTGTACCCGTACTGCCCCGCCGGGATGAGTCCGATGGACGAGACGGTGAAGGCGGGCATGTCCTCCGTGCAAGCGGGGCTGAGCGAGCACCTGCGGGGTCTGGGGTCCAGCGAGGAGCAGCTGCTGTTGGAGTTGGGGTCCCCGCCGGGTTTTCTCCAGGGGGGGTCCCAGGAGTCGAGCGACAGCGAGGGGAACTGCGCCGCCCCGCTGTACGAGGGCAGGAGGAAGAGGTCCCGCTCCAACAGCTCCAGGCACCGGTTTCACGACGTGGTGACAGAGCTGGGGCCCGAGGAGGTGCGCTGGTTCTACAAGGAGGACAAGAAGACGTGGAAGCCCTTCTTAGGACACGACTCGCTGAAGATCGAGCTGGTGTATAGGAAGTACCTCGAGCTGAACCCAAAGACCCCAGACAACCAGGTTAGAGAAATGTCATGATTTAAAGAGTCCCATATGAGCCATGTTAGAATGTTGCTTCATCACAAACACACCTGGAGATGTGTTTTGTTTCATTCACACATGTTTGAGCTCGAAATGCCCTGTTGCAGCTTGTGATGTCATGTACAGCTCCTTTTACTGTCATGACAAAACTCCGGTCTAGTCTCATAGAGTTGTGAAAAGCTCTTATAAACTCATCGCAGTGAATAATTAGGATGCTCTGAAGGTCCTATATTACGCAGAATTGACTCTTTAAGATTTAAGACATGTTATAATGTTGTTTCCTCCTCAAAAACAGACCTGGAGTTGCATTTTGTTTCATTCACACATGTTTGAGTAACACTTTATTATTAATCTGTCTGCATCTTCAAAGCTCAAAATGCTCTGTTCCACCTTGTGCTGTCATGTAGTAGTTTTCAGGTTTACGGCTTCTTTTACTTTTAGTTCAGTGGAGATTGGCAATTCCACATCTGAAATTATCCACATGATTCTAGTGAAGGTGTATGGAGTGGAGCACTTCCTGAATTAGACAACACAAAGAGTGTTTTACATTTGAGAGAAGAACTCAGTCTAAATATGCAGGATTTGTGTGTTAAACATGAGTGAGTGAATGAAACAAAACTCCAGGATACTGCTTTATCAAAATGAATACAAGACATGATGACATAAAGAAAGTACAGTCTAAATCTGTTATGCCAATATATAGTCCAATTTATTTTAGACTATGTGGGGCCACCATCGTCTCCTGTATTAATGAGACACACTGGCGGTAATTATTGTCTTCAATTAGAACCATTAGAAATCTGGAAGGAGTGTATACTTGTATATATTAGCATATATCTTGACAGAGGCGGCGGTTTCAGGCCAAACTGACTGAGGATGAGTTTCAAAAAGGTGCAATTTGCAAAGACAATACTCCTCCATTAAGTGTCATTATTTAACCAGCCTTGTAGCAACGGATAATATAATAATGGACAATAATAAGTAATAATTAATAATTTTGTCCCAGTTTAATTTTGGCCCAGTTCAAGTGTAAAAAGCTGATTTTTTTTTTTTTTTTTTTTATGAGTGTCACCAGATCTAAACCAGGTCTATAACTGGCCTATTCAAGGTCTAATCTAGGGCTACACCAGGTCTAAAAGTGGACTATATAATTTCCACAGTGGTTATAAGAAATTATCCAAAGGGATGTAAAAAAAGTGGATGAAAAGAAACCCTAAATTAGGCAAACCCACAAACTGAAAAGCTGTCCAAGCTGTTCTGTAGGAGCTTTCGTACCACCAGAGGGACATGTACCACAGATTGAGAAACACTGTATAATATCTTCTTAGATTATTGACTGGTTATTATATCTTTAGTCTGACAAGGAAAGTTTTCTCTGATAATGTATTAACTGCAGATGTTGTTAGTTTTAGACTCACCGTAGTTATTACATTATGGGCTTATAACATTTAAACTTGGTCAAAATTGTTACATTATTATCAGTTATTACATTATTGACCTTTAGTAGGTTATTGGTCGCTACAAGCCTAAAATGAGAGTGCAAAGATTTTAAGATAAGGTTACATTACACCCTTTTGCACCCCCGGCCCTGTATTTTGATCATTTTCTTTTTACTAAAGGTCATGTGAAGCTTATTTTCATGGTTTTCTGCTTCCTGTTAGAGGTTTCAGAATGATGAAAAATTTGGGCCATTGCCATAGCGATTAACACAAAATATGGCACATGACAGGAACTGAAACCCATGAATAGGTGGCATTTTTAGGACTTCTTACAATTCAAAAGATACAGTATTTAGTTTTTAATTGTCTATTGTCCTTATTTTTCATAATTCTGAAACCTATGGATATTCAGTTTAAATAACAGTAAAGTAAATAAATACTAAATAAACAACCATATAAAACAGCATTTTACATTTAAATTTGCGTGGATTTTAAAGCAATTACGATTATTGATTAATCAAATAATCTTGACATTACTAGACTCTTGCTCTGAGTCCTGGATCTTGAGTGCTTGGATCTTGAGTCCTTGGATCCTATGTTCCTGGTCTTGATTCTGGGGTCTTAAAGTTGAATTTGACAAAGATGGTAAAATTGGAGATATAGTGAGTCTGCTTTTTTCACTCAATCAATCAATCAATGTCACTCTATTTGTCCCCGAGGGGCAATTGATGCACATTGAGCGGTAAAATACAATAATAATAGAAAGCTGAAACAAAGGTCTCAGTGCAGCTCAACAGATGGAGTCATCAGATCCTGTATGAGGACAGTGTGAGGTGGGTAAAAGCCCACAGGACAAAAGTGTCCCTCCTCTCTCTGCTGAAGTCTGGGCATCACAGCTGTGTCCATTGCGAGCCAGGTGAACGCTGTAGACACAACAGGAAAGCCTCTCCTAAGCCTCTCTGAGCTTATGAATGAGTGATTTCACTGACTCTTGTTGTCAATAACCATGAACTTGCAAAACCCCCAAATCTCTTCCCACAGTAATCACACACACTTCTCTCTCTGCATTGTCTTTCCCAGGTGAACAATGCGGATGAGGAGTTCCCTGGTAACGGTGTGGAGAGCAGGGGGCTGAACGGGGCCAGCCCAGCCGACTCTAAGCCCAGCGCGGTGCAGTCTCCGCGGGAGTCCATAGACGCCTCCGCCCTGTCCCCCAACCACAGGGACCTGGACGGCCTCGTGGTGCCCGTGGAGCCCGTGTGTGTGAGAGGGGGGCTCTACGAGGTCGATATCACCGTCAGAGAATGCTACCCGGTCTACTGGAAACGTGAGTACTGTGCATTCATATAGTATAGCTCAGTGCCACCAAAGAAAAGGTTTGGCTTTCCGAGTACCCCCAGATCTAAATCAAGGACTATAACAGTATTCCAGGTCTAATCTAGGGCTACACCAGGTCTATAGGTTACTTTAAAGGCCCTATATTACACAAAATTGACTTGTGTGAGCTTTAAGCCAC
Organism: Taenioides sp. WSHXM2023; assembly: GCA_029959045.1. NCBI lineage: Eukaryota > Metazoa > Chordata > Actinopteri > Gobiiformes > Gobiidae > Taenioides > Taenioides sp. WSHXM2023. The sequence continues at coordinate 5,160,783 of CM057102.1, read as the reverse complement.
ATTATAATGTTGTTACCTCCTCAAAAATATACCTTCAAAGCTCAAAATGCTCTGTTCTACTTGTGATGTCATGTAGTGGTAGTTTTTAAGTTAAGTTAACAGCTACCATTTTACCTTTTAGTTCAGCAAAGATTGGCAATTGCAGGGTTGAAATCCTCCAGATGATTCTAGAGTTTAAAAACACCATGGAGTACTTCCTGTATTACCACATGACATCACAAGTTAGAACAGAGTGTTTTCCGTTCGAGTGAAGAACTAAATATGCAGGTCTGTGTGTTAAATGTGTGAATGAAACAACATGACAAATGAAGAAACGTTATAACATACTATAGATCAGAAAACAGTGTAATATAGGACCTTTAAGTTAGTTCTAAACAAGAAATGATCCAAAGAAGGACAAAGTGGATAAAATTAACTTTAAATTTGGCAAACCTACAAACTGAATAGCTGTCCAAGCACCACCTGAAGGAGCTTACCAATACCAAAACCCTGGTATTGATTCAAAATGAAAGTTGTTTACAATGCTACTGCGCCATGTAGTTGGTCTCTAATCCTTAACAGACGCATATAAAACTTGAATTTCCCTCGGGTTCAATAAAGTCTCTCTCTCTCCATCTCTGTCACGCATTTTTGTGGCTTTAATTCCCTTTAAACATGCTTTTAGTCACCACTGGATACATATTTCACATTTTCTAAACTACACCTCGATTTCCAGTGAGTTATTTACTATTTAGGCGTTCTGCTGACTGCAGCATGAGTAAGAAAACAAATGTAGCCAAGTGAACGCTATGCTAATAGAGCCATGCGTTTGTTGTGAACACAATTTGACCGCATAATGAGTTTGGCGATGGTTTATGGACTTAAAAACTCAACAGGTCTTGATTTTTACCTTTGACGTAACAATCCAGGCAAAATGCAAACCAAGCATATTTGAATGCTCAGAGAAGATGACATTGGATTCATGGATTAATTAAACAAGCGCGAATGAAATAAAATACAACTCCAGGTACGTATTTGACGAGGGAACGATAATATATGCTGTCAAAAGAAGAGTAGTGGTGAGGAGTGGAAAGTCTTGAATAAAAGCGACTAACCCTGTTCGAAATCCCTCTACATGTGATTCACTGGTTAAGTAAGCAGGTCAGATTTCACTTTTTGCTCAGATGTCAATGTCAAATCGAGAAGAGAAAAAAACAAAAGGTAAACTTAAAAAAAAAAAGGTTATAAAGTGAAATTTCTGCACTCTTGTAGGTGATTTTACAGTACTGTTGTATTTGTCTGATACTTAACCCCAACATATTTCTGTCAAATTTACATAATATTGTCTGAATATTAAAAAAAAAAAAAAAAAAAAAAAAAAGAAATTACAGAAATGATTAAAACATAATTAAAAAAAAATATTGGCCATCATTATTTTTATTTATTTACTTTTTCTTTTTTTTTTTGGTTTACATTCATTAAAGGAAGGATACATGTTATTACTGATTTACCCTGTTGTATATATTTATTACACATATTTATTTGATTTAGTTATTGTGTAATTTTGAGTCTCAGTTCCATTTTCTCAGTCTTTTGCCCGCTTCCCTAAAATGACTAAAATGACATTCCAGGGACGTCTCATGGCCTCTCATTGACTCACATTGATCGTATCTTGCCTTAAATGTATTCCATGCTCTTAGCTCTCCCTGACCAGTGGTTTGGGAGCCGGCCATCACCAGGCCCATTCAGCCGGCCTCAGCTCATCCGCGCTAACTAATTCATGGCTCTTTTCAGGAAGAGCCCAGGGAACAAATGGATTGAGTCGCCATAGTGACCCACATGTGAAAGGGTTTGGAGTTTAACGCCGGGTGACATGCAGAGAAGCCCCGGTTTTCAATGTTACCCGAGGAAGAAGGATAAGGGCTTTGCTATATTGTCTAAAATAAATAAATACAAATTATACAAAGAATAACAAACAATAAAAAATAGATAGGACCGGGGGTTTTAACAGCTTTGGAATTGGAGGACAAGTGGATGGTTTTCTTATAATACTGGATTTCGGAAAGGAAGATGGGAACGTTGGGTTTACGATTAATGAATTTACATATAAAATTTTGTTACGATAATTAAGAGATTAATGATATAATACTGTTTACTTTTCTTGTGACGTATTAAAAAAAATAACAATATGTCTTTAAGAGAAAAAGTAAAATGTGACATAAAGTTGCGTTCATATTTGATAAATTCCAAAAAAACAGAGTCTGGGCAGGTTCTTTGCTATTTTTAGTGGTTTTCAGATTCTACAAAGTGAAGATGCCATACTGCCAGATCCAGAACTAGATTTTCTTATTGATTTACATTGTGCTTTAGTAAGAAATATCTGGGAGGTAAATTCACAAATGTTGAACCTGGTCATTTCTATTATTGACTAGAACTATAATTATATAACACTATCATTATCATTGAACTGTCATATAACAATCATTTAAGATGTCTCTTGTTGGTGTTAAAAGGCCTGTATCTGTTTTTTTTTCCCTTCTTTTGAGAAAAATGTACAGATCTATTGTATAAGGAGCTCTTGAGGTCAAAATAAGTCTGTTGTGTACTGTCTGCATCTAACTACAAGGCGTTTTACTGTCCTGAGAATCACGAAGTGCGTCTTAGCATGCTAGTTACTGTTAGCATTACCGTGACAGAAAACTGCCTGGACTTGAAGTGTCTGAAGTCTACTTAAGGACTTGATCCAGGATCTAACCCGGACAAAACCAGGACAACACGTTTATCTGCTAAATACCACACTGTCAAACAACTGCGAACAAATATTTGGAATGTGACACTCTCAGGCCACCGTAGTCATCTTCTTTACAACATAATCACAGGAAGTTTTAATCTCTAAAGTTTATTGGTTAGCAAGTTTTTGAAGCCAGCTTTAGTAATACATTTTTGTCAAAATTGTTGAATGCTTAATCTTTATATTACTTTATTTATTCCCCAAAAGTCTTGCTGCCAAAATTCTTACTTATCCTCTACATTCATCTACTACAGACAGTGTTATTTTCCACCAATATTCCACCCTCATTTTTTTCTGCTTATAACTCTGCTTTTGAAGTCGGATAGCATTCACGAGGCAAGGGTTGAGTTCATGCTAACAACGCGTGTTCTGAATGATTAGATTAGAAACTAGCTAAACCACCCCGTTATTGTTTAAAGGTCACATGGAACTTATCAACTCAAGAAGAGAGTTATCTATGGAGAGCAGCTGCCAGCGACCTATCAGATGAGTGTATAACCTCCAGCAGAAGGCAGACCTGCTCAGTATTCCTGCCCCGTCTCCCTTCAGCCTCTCTGGGTTTGTCACCGCCACAGAAGGCCCTGGATAATGTGCTTCCTTATTTAGCTGCCAGTCACAAACGCACTTTTAAAGGGCTTATATTACGCTGTTTCCTGATCTATGTTATAATGCTGTTTCCTCATCAAAAACGTATCTGGGAGTTGTGTTTTGTTTCATACACAAATCTTGCATATTTGGGCGTTAAAGAAATCTTCTCTCAAATTGAAAACAGTTAAGATGTCGTTTGGTAACAGAGAAAGTGCTCCACTGTGTTTTCAATCATTTGGATAGTTTCTGTTCTGGAATTGCCAATCTGCACTAAACAAAACGTAAAAGGTAGTTTTTAAGTTAACAGTCAGCTATCTCAAGGTGGAACAGAGCATTTGGAGATATGGAGATGTAGACATACTAGTAAAAATGGATTACTCAAACATGTGTGAATGAAACAAAACTCAACTCCAGGTTTGTTTTTGAGGAGGTACTACATACTGTGGTCCGAAGTAAGAAAAATGAAAAAAGGCTTTTTTGCCGAAACGTTATTTAAAAACACAAAAAGCTTTTGGACATCGGCCATCTGAGTGTGCTATTCATTTTTTCACTTTTATATTGCTGTTCTTTGCATTTGCACCTCTACAAGAACTTTGGTGTCTGTTTTCTGTTTCATTTGATGTTTTTGAGGAGGTAACAATTCTAACACGGCTTACATCTCACAAGACTCAATCTGGCGTAATATAGGACTTTTAATAACACTTTTAAGGCTAGTTCTGCATGTCAGATTTTCTTCACAGAAGGGAGGGCTCATTTGGAATTAACTCCAGCCTGGTCTGTAATCAGAAGTGGCCTCGATGTAACACAGAGAGCTGGTCTTATGGGATAGAAGAGGTTTAATTGAGCGCAGATGGTTTTACTACACTTTTTGCTTTATGTTACTTACTGCACGTATCATAGGCTGGATGAATCATTGTTATTTTATGATCATAGAAATACTGCTGTTTGGTTTGTTTCTCTTTATTGAGGTTTTCCATTAAACAAGCATATGTCTACTAGGGATGTAACAATAACCGAAATATCGAGATCTTGTATATTGTGTATTGACGCGTGCATCTGGCCCCCTTCTGTCCAGAACAAGACCACATCCCGGTGATGCGTGGGCAGTGGTTCATCGACGGCTCGTGGCTCCCTCTGGACGAAGAGGAGAGCGACCTGATCGAGCAGGAGCACCTCCGGCACTTCAGGGGGCAGCAGGTGCAGGACACACTGGAGACGGACATGGTGGTCAGCACAGTCGACCGCAAAGATGGTGAGAATTACACTATGGTTACAATAAGTTGATTTTGTGTTATAACTTAATATCTTTTTTCCATAATTGAATAGAAGAATATAGGCGCAGTAGCTTATTTTTACTATCTTAAAAAGTGAAAAACAGAACTAGTTCATTTTAAAGGTGTGTGTAGAATCCCTCAGTCGTCCAGGTAGAATCATTTTAAAGGTGCACTGTGTAACTTCTCTGGTGGAGGGTCCGCCATTTGCTTGTCTCCATGGAGATGTTTTTGCTTAATGTCCCGATATAGGCTCTCTACACAGTAGGGCCCGGCACCCACACTGTTGGCGTCACTACTCCCTGTCCAGTTGTGTGTCTGTGGGTTTTTTGTTGAGTCATGCTAAAATGAATCAGTATTTAAAGATAAGGTATTGGACAGCGAGTTATGGGTGGATGTGACTGAAACATGTTAAAAAGTGCACAAATAAAATGAATGCTTCGCACAAGGTGAAGCGAGGTGTTGGCTAATGCTAATTTTGAGGCATAATAAATAATAAAACAACACCACAAACTGAAATCATCTCTGTTTAAAAAAATATTTGGGTAGTCTTTAATTAATTTGATCTTTTTTTTTTTTACATTTTTAATAAAAGTGTTAGTGTTAGCTTTGAGACACAGTGAGCTAGCTAGACAAACATCTATCTTGCATTTACTCAATAACATGGATTTTTATTGACCTAAAAAGTTGCATTCTGACTGTGAATGGGCTCGCCTCCCTACAGATCTGCCATGTAACTTGGCCTTATGGCATCACCTGCTGTCTCTGTCGAAATAAATAAGTGTAATGCCGTACTGTGGAACATTGCAGATAAAGTTTCCATGGAGAGAAGCTAGTGACAGACCCTTTACCAGAAAAGTTACACAGTGCGCCTTTAAACAGTTTACAGTGGGCCAGAGTTATTCCTCACTTACCTTCAGAGCATCCTAATTATTAACCACAATGTGTTTATAAGCACTTTTCACAACTTTCTGGGCCCAGAGTAGAGTTTTGCCGTCACGCCAATACTAACAACAACTAGCATGCTAACAGCGCACTTCTTGATTCTCTCATAGTGAGCGCTTTATAATTAAGTTTGATCCTAAGAGCTGCTTTTACAATATATCTATACTACTTACTGTACTTGGAAAAAATCAGTTGCGTGTATTTCAGAACATGTGAGTAGAAGTTGTAATTAAAGTTGCACTGCGTAACTTTTCAGATTAGGGATCTGCCACCATGGAGATTCTATGGTTTGCCTGTAATGTTCCACAATATGGTATTAAACGTACAGTAAGATGCATTTATTCAATTATGGGTGTTTTATTACTAGAAAATACTTTTGAAAACATGCATTTCTACTTTGAGTGGGTCACCTCTTCACAGATCTCACCTGTAAATTGCCCTGGTGGCATCTCCTGCTTGTTTCTATGCAGATTGAAAAGTTTAATGCCATACTTTGGAATGTTAGAGGTAAAGCAACAACAGCTCCATGAAGACAAGGAACTGGCGGGCCCTTTACCAGAAAATAAGCAAAAAAAAAAAAAAAAAAGGAGCCAAAGTTTATGTATCCAATAAAGTCTTCATTGTCTCCTTGGTCGAACTAATATGAAGGACACGGAACTCCAATCTGGCTATTAGAAATCTATTAAAATGCTAACGGAAGGAGAGTAATTCCATTTGACTCCATTTGAGCAGTTTAGTATTGATTCAGAAGGATGAGAGTGCTTTGTTTTTCACAGGTGCAGCTCGTGCCGTTGTTTTTAAAGGCCCCTGTTAGCTAGCTCGCGGACGTAGCTTCGGCAGCGGTCCTTTTATTCAGTGGATCCTTAAGTCAGTGCTGATTCATGCGTGGGCGTGTGAATGAAAACAGACACAGAGGTGGCGACAAGGGAAGGTGCAGCGCAAATGTTTAGACTGTGATACCAAAGCTGAGCGCTAATTAGCAATTCAAGTCAAGAGATTCATTCACACTAAAAAGAAGTAATGTACACTGTGAAAAAACACACTAGCCTAACACGGCGCAGTATGGATCTTCAAAGATGGAGGGTCCGAAACTTGCTTGTCTCCATCAAGCTGTTATTTCTTTGCCCGAAATGTTCCACAGTAGGACATTAACCATATCTCCCTCGCATGTGTTCAAAAATACCTCAAAAAACATGAATTCTTACCATGTGCAGGCTTGCTTCACCATAGATCAGACCAGTAACCCGTTTCCATTGCGATTATCAAATTTATTTCCATGCTGTAGAATAATCAAGGCAAACCGGTTATATCTCCATGGAGACAAGCAGGTGACAAGCGGATCTTCCACCAGAGAAGTTACGCAGTGCACTTTTAAACCTTTTTATGTGAAATTTTGCAGGTTTTTCCGACATAGACAAATTTACGCAACATCATTTAGCATATTTTCAGAATCTTGTAGACAATATTTGGCGTTCGTCTGGGGGTGTTCTCCTTGTATATCTATGGCAGAATGTTCAGCAGTTACCATGGTGAGAGAATGCACACATTAGCAAACACTGCCAAAAATGTGATCAGTCTGGAAACTCAAGAAAAGATACAAAATGGATTTAAACAGGACATTTTCAGGAGCGTTCATGGTCCTGTTTACAAAAAGGTGAGAGTGACTAACTGAAAAACTGTTGGCTAATGCTAGCTTGTGACTGTAATATTATTTGAAAGGGACTTGTTTATCAGCACAAATCATCTCACCTGTTGTAGTTCCAACTGAGTCCGCGCTTTCTAGTCAGATTGTGTTGAAATAAAGCTCTAATAGAGTTTCTGATAGAGCCATGCCTACAGTTGGCATCACACCCCTAGGGAATATTATGAAAAAACAGGGTGACCAGACCAGCCCCTATTTACCTGGGACAGTCCCAGTTTTGAGCCCCGTGTCCCAGTGGACTTATCCAAAACCGCTCATTTGTCCCAGTTTTATACAAGAAATGTCCCAGGTGTCCCTATTTTTTAACCAATCTGATGCCTGCCAAGAGTAAAGAGAGGCATAAATTATAATTTCTTTAGGTAAAATACAGAAAAGCTGCTTAAAATTTACCAAAACAAAAAACTAAAATGCGACTATACTGACTCACAAGTTAGTCATGAATGGGCCAAGTACAGAACAATTTTCTTTAATTACGCACTCGTTTCAAATTGTATTATTACCAACCACCACAAACCAGGGGTGGCCCAGTTTTTGATTTGATAATCTGATCAGCCTATGAACAAAAGCAGTACCATTTAATAACTGCTACTTTCATTTCATTCATGGACTTAATTCAGATGAAGTTTTTTAAGAACCATCTAGGCTAAGTAACTATCTTAAGAGTTTAAGAGTTCAAAGTTCATCACAGAGGGTTCGAGTTAGGAGTATAGGTTTTAAGTAGTTCCTAAGTCTGATTCATTCTTAATAAACTCTTCATGCTTTATTAAGGCCAATTAAAGTGTGTTTATCATAAAATTGTACCTAAAAATCTGAAAACTTATTCTTTCATTTTCATTTTTACTCAACAAAATATGTCCCTTTACTTTTCAGTTTTACATTTTGAACACTGCATAGATATGGAAAAATACTTGCAAATTGAAGGTACCAGTACACTAGTAACTGGTATTAAAACTATACCAAAGACTAGTTCAACTACATTGCAGCATGTTGCAATCTGAATCATCTTTGCACTATAATAATCCATACGTACACACCTACTTCAATAGTAGCCATATTTAAATCGTTTTTGCGGCTTAGTATCGTTAAGTCTTGAACCATTAAGAGTGCATAGTCTATAAGTAGATTTTTAATAAGTGCATAACTATTGATTAACGCAGAATGCACTTATCTCTCCTCCCCCTCTTGAGCTCCATCTCTTTCTTCTTAGAGAGTGTAAAGGTTAGTAAAGAAGATAGCATATAGGATAAACACATGCTTTTGCTGCCATAACATGTAAGACCGTAAGAACAGCACACAAAGTTCATTTTTCATCAGCACTGGCAGTAGAGGTGGGCGATATTGTCTGCAGTTTTGCATATACATGGAAAAATACATAGGTAAGCCAATATTAGTATAAAAATAAGTCACATTGTGCAGATTTGTCAACAGGTCGTCATCCCCCTGGCCCCCTCGCACATGAACGCGATCAGAGCCACATACGTTGCTTCATAAATAATGTGTTCCTATTAAAGTCCATCAGGAGTGTATTGATAGCCTGTCCAGGAAACTAGCTCCATGTGCACTTAGCTCAGCGTGCCGTGTCTCTGCTGAGCTTTGCAAGTCAGATATGTGTGTGTCCGTGTGTGTGTGTGTGTGAGAGTGAGAGTGGCAGGCACACACACAAGAGGAGATGCTGATTTGAGAAACAAATAAGTGCTTTGAGGGAGGGCTTTACACGCAGACGGGCCCAGGATTTGTGAGAGAGAATCAAATGATGTAATCTCTTTAATGTATGTACTATTTCAAAACAAAATGGCATTATTACCTTATGGACATTTATTGAGCCTTTGAACAAGAAAAGCAGTCAGGAGTAATGATAGAACGAGAGTTATGTGTGTAACTAAAGTTCTTTGAATTCCAGATGACTCTCAGAGACCTATGTGCCCTCTGGCGGTTACAAAGAATGAAATGGAAGCTTTGTTTTGCAAGAGCAATGTTTTGTTTAAAATGCAAAGTTTGTATTAGGGATGCACCGATCTGATACTGGTATCGGATATTGGCACCAATACTGAAAAATTCGTGAGATACTTAAAGCTATAGTATTGGAATCAGTATCGGAACTGGAAAAGCTGGATCGGTGCATCCCTAGTTTGTATTGTTTACTCTTTGTTCATCTTCATAATTTAACTGTAATAGCTGTAACATGTTTTTTTTAATCAGTACATTTAAGTGAACAAGGAATGCCATTTTCTGTCTATTTTTCTGTCTATATAGTCTATAGTGAGGACACATCGTACCATAGACGGTGTACTACAGCCCCTGCCGTAGTACACATTAAAACAAGGATAACATAGCAGAGATTATGATATAGTAATTTCCCCTTATAGCATGCTAGCCAGACCTGCAATGCAGCGCTCCCTTCTATTTAATTACGTGCTGCCAGTGTTTGAGCCGTATGCCAAGTAGTAGTGCTGTGCTGTCTGACTGGGGCTGCCTCGTGAATGTGCTGAGCGGGGCACCCTGACAGCAGCACTACCTGAACACCTCTGTCCTGTGTGTGTGTGTGTGTGTGTGTGTGTGTGTGTGCGTGCGTGTGTGCGTGCGTGCGTGCGTGTGTGTGTATTGGCTTGCATCGCGGGGGTCACCATTACTCACTCTCTGTTGGTTGTCAGTTCTCTCCCACTTGCCCGCGTTTTACCTCCCCTTTCTGTTCAAATGGAGCGGATATCAGACCCGAGCTAGAACAGCAGGTCTCAAACGCAAACGCTGCCAAGGTAATATATTTCTGTTTTTTTTTTTTATTTCTCTAGCTTTAGACCTGTTATCTTACTCCCTCTTCCTCTAGATGCTAGCTCTGTGTGGAACCTGATTTCCTTTTCTGTTGTAGGCTAGTTCGTGCTAGTCCTAGGCTCTGTTTGCAGTGGCTCTGTTGTATTTGGACTTGACTTTTTCCTTGCACCGATAACAGAGCCTAGCCGCTAGATCTTCTACCAGAGGACGGTACGGCTGCTGTTGCTTTGTTTGTCTCAAGTGAAAATTTACTTCTCTTCTCTCAACTTTATTTTGAGATTGCATAAAGTGTAGCGATTGTTGTTTCAGATTTTTATCTAAACCACAAAAGAACTTGATCTTAAATATTTATAGTTATAATAATCAATCCTTCTCCCATCTAAAATGGCACAATTTTGAACCACTTTGAAACTAAAGCAATTTGGGACCTGCTACAGAAACCTGGAATGGTAAACTCATTAAAATAATTTCATTAACTAAATTCATAAACCAATCATAGTTTTGAAACATATTTTTGCTGAATATTCAGTTATGGTCATAGGGTCTGCCATAGCTGATCAGCCTTTTTTTTTTTTTTTTTTGTACTATATTTATATATGGATAACGAATAGGTATTTACCTCCAAAAGTGGTCCATCACCAATTTAAAATAATTCCAAAAAATTTCAATTTACATATTTATGGTTGTGCTAGACTAGATTATGTAGGCATTCTTGGCTTTGGTGTCTAGACCAAACCTTTTTACCCTGTGGGCTAAAATGAAAGCATATTAATTGGCCAAACTGAAACTAAAACTGAAAAAAAAAATTAAATAAAAAATTAAAGAATCATGTAAATATTTAGTTTGGAAAGATATTTAAAACTTAATTGTCTTTAATTATTGTGCTTTTTAGGGCGGATAGTCTGGTATGGGCCGCCTTTCGTCTCCTGTAGAATTGAATCAGAATAGATACTTGTCCAATGAGGTTCATTTGGTCTTTGGATAATTCAGATAAGTCATGCTTTTTCAGACTCAGAGTGGTCACATGCCATTGCTGCGACATGTCTGGTCAACTGACTTACACGGGTTTTGACAGCGCCATCTGCAGTCTGAGAGTTAAAAAAAGGAAGAGTTGAGGGAACCACATTATGGACTTGGACGGAAGAACAGAAAACGACAAACATCGCCACTGGATTAAGGAGGAAATACACAAATGTGCCCACTGGACTATTAACCAGGACAATGGGGCCTTGTTACTCTCACACACCTGGGATACTGAAGAAGTCAAGACTGCAGATGACGCTGACATCCTGCCTCTAAAGACATCACCAAAACCTGTGTAAATCAGATGACTAGACACGTGAGAAGTCAAAACTGTCAGGTATGAAAACAAACTCAACTTTTGTCTGAAAAAATTATGTTACAACAAAACAGATACAGAACTGGAGCATATTTTGCAAATTATACTATTGATAAACTTGTGATATTTTGCGTAGCCAAATCTCTCACAAATCTCTTAAAATTGTCCAAAACTAACATGTCTAAAATTTGATCTCCCTGAGCCACCGTCCTTGACCTGCTAACCCAGCCGGTCCATCCCGCTCCCCTGTTCTGCCCGTCCCTCTGGCAGAACGATTGTCTGTTTGATGAAGCTCCCCCAGTCTCCACCACGGAGCCAGGACAAAGCACTGCACTGAGGGCCGAGCAGTGGCTTAGATATGGACAGAGGAGCCATTGTGGTTCTACATCAGAGCGGCTGCAGATGACTCCCTCACATGTCCATCACTGTTCCCGTTCTGAGAGTACTGACCCTCTTCAGGAAGTAGCCCAGCCCCCGTGAGAACCAAGCTTTGATGCTCATTACGTAACAGCAGCTTTTTGAACATATAGGTCAAAGATGGCCGCCTGTCAAATGAGAAAAACTAATGCCTATTCCAAAAGCGATTTTAGCTACAGCAAAGGTCAGCCACTAGACCTCAACACACTGCAACTACTGAAGTAGAGATGCTTGAGGATATGTTCTTTATTCAACCTATCCAACCTTTAAAGTCCCACTGCGGAACATCTCAGCCAACAACAACTAAAAAGTTATTTGATCACAGGTGCTTTAATTGCTTGGAAAAACCATGACCAGTCTTGCCTCTCCGCAGACCTAATTCGTTCGTTGGCACACCTGTGGGGCAAGTCCAACCGAACATGAAAATACATGCTTGTGAATACAATAAAACTACGGTTTGTTCAAATTGGCTAAGCTTTTTAAATAGTCCCAAGTTGGAACTTATTCAGCAAACAGCTTAGTTGGTCCAGTGCCAGTCCCACTCAGCACAAAGATGAGAGAAACGCACTCTACCCCTAGTGTCCTTGTACAACCTTTTAGCATTGTCTCATATGCTGATGTTTGATATTCACTCAGTCGGTGGTTTGAAGTAGAAGTAGTATCCTTCCTGTCCAACATTATTTTCCTTTTTTCCCTTTTTAAAAACTCTCCAAAAGTAAAAATCTAAACTGTCTTAACACTTTATTTTTTTACATTTCACCTTGCCAAATCGGTCCAATCCACTCTACAACTCAAAATTATGAATTAAATACTCAAAGTGCATATGACAGGCTTTCATGTTTTGTTTTGGTTTTTTAAATTCTGACTTGTTTTGGGTGGATAGTACCTGTAGTAAATAGTTATCATAGTTTTATATTAGTTATGTCGCAGTTAATAGAAAAAAAGTTGAGAAAAGTACAAAAATACAGGAAGTAGCGATGACTTGTACGGAATGCCTCTACCTATGTCATCAACACATAAAATTGCATTCAAACCTTTTTATTAAGACAACTTGTTTTGTTGCAGGGTAACTGTTACAGAATTACCTCTACGCGTGTCATATCTTCTGCGCATGCCTAACCAGGAAATAAAATTAGAAACTTCCTCCAAAAAACTAGAGCTTCAGTAAGATTTTTAGTACAATCCTAAATAATAATAGTTTAATTTCATTTTAGTACTCTAACCTGTCATACGCACTTAAATTAAATAGTCAAAGTCTTAAGTTCTTTCTTTTCATAGTTAAATGTCAAAAATTTGCTGCCATGCTCTTGTTGCTGCTGCAACCGAATCAACAGCTTCCTGAGTGTCTTCTGTAGCCATAGCTCTGCTCTTACTTGCCCCGGTCTCTGGATTGGTACCAAAGATGGCCGCTCTATGACTTGGACAAGGAAGAGCCGAAATCCTGATGGTGGAACTTGTTTATTTATTTATTTATTTTTTCCATTTCTTGTGTTGTCGTGCGTTTCCATTTCGAGCCCCTGCAAATCAATGCCCCACTCCGCATTTGATTGGGCTTTTTGACTACACTGCCTCCTGCTTAGTACGATTAAGTAGTATCCTTCTGCCATTTTGTTTGGATTACGTTTGTTGTATTAACTGTTAGCTGTGTCCTTGCCATCCTTAGCCATCCACCACCTGAAGCTGAGTCGGACCCACGTGGACTGGCACAGCGTGGAAGAAGTCTACCTCTACAGCGACGCAACCACCTCCAAGATTGCGCGAACGGTCACTCAGAAACTGGGCTTCTCCAAAGGTTTGTTCGCCAATCTGCTTATTGTTCAATTGATACTTTGCAGTGACCTCACACTGGGGCTTTAATGCATGGATGTCTATGCCATAGTATACCATAGTGACACATTACACAACCTGATAAGATAAGTCCTAGTCTAAGTCCTAGTCCTAATTTCTGATAAGAAGTCTTAAGTCCTAAAACTTAAGAAAAGCACATTTTCAGGAGCCTGTGATCATTACAATTGTTCATGGTTCTGTTTAGATGTTTGAGTTTGAACAAAAAAGGTGAGTGTGACTAACTGAAAAATTGTTAGGTAATGATAACTTGTGACTGTAATGTTATTTGAGAGCCCATTCTTAATGGCCAGATTGTGTTAAAATAAAGCTAAATAAAGCTTAGATTAAAGGCTAATTTGAGTAACAGAGCTTCAGACAAAGAAGTGCCTCCATTTGGCTTCACAACCCCAGGGAATGTTGATGCAAAATATCATATCAATATTATGTAAAATGGACAATATTTTGGGGTTCAGCTATTGCTTGATGTTTTTGTTGCATTTTTACAAAGTTTACTAATGTATACGAATGTCAACATGCACGCTATAGGGTCTCAGTAATTAGCCACTGCTATTTGCTGCGATACTATTCATGACTTTTACTGCTATAATTTTATAAATGGTGCACTATGAAACTTTTCTGTTGGAGGGCATGCCGTCTGTGTGCCTCCATGGAGATGTTGTTGCTTTGCCATGAATGTTCCACAGGCATTAAACATCTAGCATTTATTCAATTACAGATTTTATTACTAAAATGGTCCAGTGGCGCCACTTGCTTGTCTCCATGGAGATTAATATATAACCATAATGAGGAAAATTCCAGGTAAAGTAATTGCATTTCCATAGAGACAAGCTGTAGGCAGACCTTTCATCAGAAAACTGACCTAGTGCACCCTTGAAGATATGGATAATAAACTTTACAATATGGCTCAAATGAATATTTGCACACTATAACAATATAATACAGTATTTACACATGTACATATAAGACCTTTTCAAAACTTTCAGAGGCCAGAGCAATGTTTACAGTCCCGGTAAAGCATAAAACAATGAACTGTTAACATACTAACATGCTAGTAACAGGGGAGAATAAAATGCTCTATAATTAGATGCAGACACATTGCTTTTACTTAATTGTACTTTTACTTACATGAAGAAAGAAAACAGGTACAGGGCGTTTAAATGAACCAAACTTTTTACAATAATTTTTTTCATTAAAAATCTAGTACCCTGTGATCTCTTGTGCAGTTTTAGCATATTAGCTTGAAGCATTGGTAGCGGTTTGTCATGTCCAAAGGAGCTTGGACAGGCTCCAGGTCTGCACTTCCCCTAATGGAATAAGTGTTGGAGATGAGCATGGGTGTTTGAGAATGAGGTGGGCACGTCAGTATCATTATAATCAGAGCCATTCTATGGATTATACGTCCAACTGTATAAAAACTACAATAACATAAGTTACTGCACTAAAACTCACGTGAAGGGCTTGTTCTCATGGTGTGTGTGCAATAGGGATGGGCCCATATATCTGTGTCCGATAACCGTTACTTAGCTTTCATAGCAATTTATCTTAAGTTGAAGTAAAGATCACAAATTACTTTTGTAAAAAATATAAAATGTATTTATCTGGGATATGAAATCATTTGTTGCATTCTGTGCTCTTCTATTTTTATTCATTGGTCTGCTCAAAAAGACAAATCTAATGTGCTGAGGACAATACTGGAATGACACATGGGCACAGAGAGAATCGAGCAGTGATAAAATCAATATCGGCCGTTATGGCCGATATATGACCCATCCCAGTATGCAAGATGATGTGTTTTTTAATTAAAGCGATCATGTAGGATGCACTATGTGATGGCAGTAGATTAATGGCAGTGGAGCTCTCAAATCTCTGGACACACAAAAGCCCCACAGCCTAAATCTCCTTAGTGCTGTCCTGAGTGGAGCAAATACCATGGCTCCTGCCGCACGGCACATGACCCAGACCAGAGACACCAGATTACAGCTCCTAAAAAAGAGCCTCTGTAAGCGCTGTTAGGGCTGGAGTAGTAGGTGTATTTTGATCATTGTAATATTTATCTGGACTATACAGACCCTAAAATACACACGAAAAGGCCTTTTTATAACAGTAGAACTGTTAAATTAAAATGTCAAAAAAGAATAAACAATAATTTTATTGGAAAATATTCTCTGTCTAAATGAATGTATTCACAATGTCAACAAAATAAATAAATAAATAATTGCAAAAAAAAAAAAATCAAACCAAATTAAAACAAAATCCCAGTTTTAACTATCACAGTAGGCCTGTTATAAAGGTGGTAGAGGCGTTGTGATCAGGATTTTTAAGGACAATCACTGATACTGAATATTTGAATTTTTGTCTGTCTGATCATCCCATTTTGCCGATCACCTATTACATTATTTTTGCTTTTCTGCGGCTAATCAATCAGGGCACCACTAAAAGTCGGCATTTACTTTTCTGTCCAGAGAAGTAAATATCCAGTTTGCTGTGGCCTTTGCTGGTATACAACACACAAAACCTGCCAGACCTGTACTTTAACCCTTTACAAACATGTTTTGAAAAAACATCTCATTATTGTATTTGATTAGCAGTTCACATTTCAGTCTTTTCTCAATGCTCCAGATTAAGTGCTCCTGTTAAAATGTGCTTGTTTTTACTCAACATTGCCCTGTATTCTAATGTTGAATAATATATTAGACACTACAGTGACATAAAAACAAGTGATTCCCGTTGTGCATTAAAGGAAGAAGAAAGACAAATGTAGTCCAGACTGAATTTGTATTGTGTATTGTGTGTTATAGCCTCCAGCAGTGGCACGCGGCTGCACCGGGGCTTTGTGGAGGACTCGTCTCCAGAGGACAGACCCCCTCAGACCACTCACATCGTGTTTGTGGTGCACGGGATTGGACAGAAGATGGACCAGGGACGGATTATCAAAAACACTGCAATGTGAGTGAGGGAGTGGGGATGCCGTGTACTCGACGGCCCTGAACTTTTGTTCAGTAGTTTTGGTATTTTTAGTTTCCATATATTAAAAACACACATTATTCCAGTCAGTCTGCACTCACTCATCTGGATTTTGTGTTAGCACACCATCTACTGGCAGCAGTTAGAAACACCGTGGAAAAAAACAAAAGCTAGCCATTAAGTAACATGGCTGGTATGCTAATATAAGCATGCAGTTGTACCGAACGCAAGCTAACAGCAGAAATGCTCGTAACAAGTCTGACATTGATGGAATTAAAACAGCACAGGAAGTCTTCAGACCTTTACCTGTGACGCCACAATCTGGGGACAACTGAAACAGTTTAATTCCTGCGGCTCAGAGGAAAAGGACCCACTGAAACGAGTGTGAATGATGCAAAATACAACTTACACTACAGTGTTTTCGCCAGGGAGTTCTACCCGAATGTTTGCTTTATTGTTTGCAAATATAACAAAATGAATCACCCTGTATGTACTACTGTTAAAAGTAAATTATTATATTAGGATAAATAATGTGGAATTACACGCAGTTTGGTTTAAAGTGCTATAATTTCCACTTCTTTTATAAAAAAATGGATGCTTATGTTGTGATGCATTTTATGGGTCATCCCTGTGCTATAAGCTGTGTTTGCTCTCTTTGAGCAGTGCAATGTCAGCACCAAGCTAACATCCCACTTTAAGTCTAATACGCTCTACTGCTTGGCGTGTAGACTCTATGTAAACATACGCCGTGTCATCACCTCTTACTACTACAGCTGCTGCTACCTCCACGCGCCGCTCTCCCCGACAAAGGTCCAACCACAAAGCCGAACTCGCCCAGCTGATGCACTCTGCCTCCCTGCCTCCCTCCAGATTAGCCACGCCAAGGCCACGGATCACCCAGGGACCGGCTGTGTGCTCTGACTGGCTCATTCAAACTAATCACAGGCTAAACGCAGCAGTTTTACAGTGCGATTAGTTTTATACGTACGATACTTCACTTTGTGGCGTTGTTGTGATATTTATTATGCCTCAAAATTAGCATTAGCATTGGCGTTGGCATTGAGACACAAACATCTCTCTTTCTAAACACCCCAGTGTCCTCCGCTGAAGTATTCATTTTATTTGTGTACTTTTTAACATGTTGTGACATCCGCCCACAACTTCCTGTTCACTGCATTAGCTTTAAATATTTATTCGTTTTGGCACAACTCGGCAAAAACCACATAGACGCACAATTGGACAGGACGTAATGACGCTAACGGAGCAGTTGCCGTTAGCTGCTGTGCACAGAGCGTATTGGTTATTAGTTTAGTGGTTGTCTATATTAAAGATGCACAGTGTAACTTTTCTGGTGGATGGTCCGCTATCTGCTTGTCTCCATGTTGATATTATTGCTTTGCCTGGGATGTTCCACAGTATGGCATTAAACAAGTATATCTTTATTTATTAAATGACATATCTTTTATTCCCCAAAATTACTGCAAAGAGGGGGTCCACTTCTCCACAGAACTGACCTGTAACTTGGTCTGCTGATGTGGTCTGCTTGTCTCCATGGAGATAAATGAAATGCTAGAATGTTACACAGTGCACCTTTAAACTTTTGTTGATTTTCAGCAGATTGGGGGCAAAAGCAAAGAATAACATCAAATTAGGGCTATTCAAAATATCAGTTAATCCAAATTTTTACACATCATGAGTACAAACACATAACTGAGGCATCTGTCTGTTGGGTCTCCAGGCTCTGTGCAAATAATCACACCAACTAAAGCTGCAAGCAACACTTATTTATAATGTTTTATTTTTAGTCCACTAGTGAAACACTTTTTTAGATTGATTTTTTTAAAAGGGTTGAAATATGGTTCTAGAGAATGTGGATTATTTGGCCATTATTTGATTTAATAATGCTGCTGTCTTTGTGATAAAAACATGTTTTTTCACATGTTTTGCAGTCTACTCTACACATAGCAATTACAGTTATTTTAATAGTCAACTAATCATGATTATTCAGATGAATCTTTGCAGCCCAAGATTATCATTATTAGTTTGTCAATAATTGCTCAGCCCTAATTGAAATGAATGCATTTGCTTTAAAATGTCTCTTGCCTTGTGACTGCGAAATGACATTCTAAGTATGTCTAATGCATTTCTATGTACCAGTTTAAATGCTGCTCTTTAAAAGCTCTGCCCTCCCCGCAGCTTGTCTAAATGTGCACAGTGTTTGCAGGTCCTGTCCTCACAGCACACTCCTAAACGCTCCTCTCCTCCTCCCTGTCCCAGCCCAGCCCTCTCCTCCCTCAGTGTTTGTTCCTCACAGACTTTACAAACTGCAGCAGTGCAGCTAATGGGACTTTTGCTGCATGGCTGAAGCTGCTGCATCACTGAGCACAAATGAAGCAGTCATCCCTCTTCTCCTGACAGTTAGCCAGAGACAGTCTGTGTGTGCTGCTGTATGGCCTAAACTGGTCCTAACAGGCTCCTGTCTAGTGACATTTTTACACACAGATGTGTCGACATTCAAAGACATACATATTAGGCCAAACTGACCATTTCTCTTTTTATTATAATGTGATAGTGTTCCCTCATCAGAAATATAGTTGGAGTTGTATTTAGCTTCATTCATGCTTGTTTCATAAATCATGTTTACAGGATTGTCTTGCTCTGAGCCTCAGAAATCACTTTGTTTTCTCCAGATTTTCAATACTAGTCTAGTATAGTCAAGTATTACATACCATAGGCAGTTTTCCTAATATAATTTTCCTGTGATTGTGCAGGCTGAGGGATGGAGTGAGGAAGATGGAGGAGAAGCACTTCCCCGGGCACAATGACGAGCACGTGGAGTTCCTGCCTGTGGAGTGGCGCTCCAAACTCAGTCTGGACGGAGGTGTGTACACTCACTGGCACAGGGATGATTACACAGCAGTCACTATGTCTGCATGTCATGCCACCTAAAGCTAGAGATTCAGCCATTATTTTTCAATCAAATTGTTTATTTCAGTCAGGTGTTTAGCCTAAACTAAATATCAGCCTGGAAATTTAAGGCTGATCAATGATGATGTCACTTCCAAGTCCAACCAGAAACTACAGTTAATTTCTGGTTTTGTTTTTATTCCTTATCCATCACACAAGAGACAGTTGCCTTTCAAAAGTGTCTGTTTAACCACAAATTGTATCAAATATGTAAATAATGTAGTAATAATTCAGCATAAAAAAAGGATTACCCTCACTATGCTCTCTTAGCCTAGTCTAGCTTCTTACTTCAACGTTCTTTCACAGAAGGACGTTCTGTCACAGTTATAACCACAGATCTCTGCTTATAACCTTATTAGCTTTAAACGACTGCAGTCTCTTTTTAAGATGAGAAGTCTTGTCACTAAAAACAGAGGAAATTGTAACATGTTCATTGTTTTAAATGAGTTGATGAAATCTGAAGTGGCATCTCGCTTAACTCTATAGATCTATTAAGTCTGATTTCAGTGTACCAGTTTTCGTACTGTAAGGGCTGTAGATGTGTAGAGGTTTTTTCTTCCCCTGTCAAACCCATTATTGCACAAAGTTCTGTTTTTTGTTTTGTTTTAGTTTGTGTGTTTTAAATTACCACTGTCCATGTCATTTGGGGGGATAATCTATTTGCGACTCCCTGATTTTTTTTTTTTTTTTTGCAGACACTGTTGAAACCATCACTCCAGACAAAGTGCGAGGACTGAGAGACCTCCTCAACAGCAGTGCCATGGACATCATGTATTACAACAGTCCTTTGTATCGGGACGAGGTCAGCCTGGATTTCAACTCTTAAAAAGACAATTTTTTTGTTCTATACCTTATTTTTACTGTCCGAAAAACGTGAAAAACAGAACTAGTTCATATTAAACGGTTTGCAGTGGTCCAAAGATATCCCTTATTTATCTTATTCATAAGCGCAGACGAGCACTTTATAATTAGCTGCAGACACTTCACAACAAACTTATTTTGATCTCAAGAGCTGCTTATACAATCAATCTGTACTGTACTGTACCAAGACTCAGTTTGCTTAAATACAGGGAAAAATCAGGTTATGGGGCCTTTAATATCTCTAATTACTAGGCCTATTCACATGAAATAAAACCTAGCACAAAACACAAAGGCGTGAGTGTTTTCAGCTGAATGAACTTTAAGACACAAGATTAATGTAACCCCAATGTTGCACAAATAATAATCGGATTTAACATTTGTGGACTTTTTACCCTATATTAATACTGGCTCTTTCATTGTTTCCATTGTTGAATTTGATATCTTCATTTCAGATGAAGTGTGCAGGCTTATGTATTTGTGATTTATTATATTTATTAAGAAACAGAAAATCCACAGACCTTATCCTTTTTCGTTTTGGGAAATTGCTCCACAAATTCCCCATATTAATCTTGCTGTATGGCTTAAAGTGCTTTGGTTTGACAACAGTCGCACTTTTGTGATTGAATAATGCCGCCACTCTGAGCAAACAAACTGTGCCAATTAGTGCCAGCGCAGAGACAAAGCTGAAGTTTGTGCCAGTTTTAGTATCACGTGATTAGGCCCAGTTAATACAGTGGTTTTAAACATAAATAAAGCAGAATAAAACAGATGTATTTTGACAGTGAAAAAGTCAATTCTACCAGGGAATTCTGACCCATTTGTCCATTTTTATATAAGCCCCTTACCCTCCTGAAATTCTAATCAAACCGTAGAACACAAACATTAGGGCTGCAACTTACAATTATTTCCACGACTCACTGATTATTTATTTGATTAGTTGACTGTATTGTGGTTTTAAAGGTGCATTGTGTAACTTTTCTGGTGGAGCGTCCGTCAAATGCTTTTCTCCATGGAGATGTTATTGCTTTGTCTGGAATGTTTCACAGTATGGTATTAAACCTTTCTATCTTTATGGAGACAAAACCAGACCAAGTTACAGGTCAGATCTGTGTAGAGGCGACCCCGCTCACAGTCAGAATGTTTTTCTAGATATTTTTGAGCTATAAAACCATCTGTAATTGAATAAATGTAAAGCAGAGCTGGTTAATGTCTGTTTAATGACATTTCCATAGAAACAAGCAGGTGACGGACTCCCAACCAAAAAGTTACATTGAATCTTTAAAATTTAAAAATGTTTTTAACTAACTAAAGGACAATGGTGGTAAATGAAGGCTTCAACATTGAGATTTTTTGCGATTGACAAGTATTATTGATAGTACAGTTTATTTTCTTTTGACTTTTTGGTTTAATAAGGCCACTGTTTTTGTTATAAAAAGGTCTTTTGATATGCATTTAAACAGGGGATATTATGCCAGAATTTACTTTTGGAGGTTTCTACCATGTTCCCTCATCAAAAACATGTCTGAAGAGGTTTTATATGTTGTCCATGCATGTTTGAGTAATCTAGCGATCTCTCCTGGGCCGTATTCAAACTCTCCTTGTGGTGAGCTGTACAATCCTACCCAAAGCTCAGCCCAAAAGCCTACATCATGATAATTCTCCATAAATATACAAAAACATCATACAAAACGATACCCTACAACTTCACAAACCTGTTGCGATGTGCAGTAGCTTCATTTCTAGCAAAATGCACAATGTGTCATGGTTCTGAAGGGGGAGTGTCTCAGAGTGCCAAAAACAAACTGAAACTATTTCAACTTTTGAATGTGTTGGTTTCAGAGAATATAGTATTTTTTAAAGCAATAAAAGGTAACATGGTGATCTAAATATGTTATGTGTTAGCAGGTAATACCCCATAGAAGTACAATACCCCCTCTTTAATGTCTGTATAGTCCACATTATGAAAATACAATTACGATTATTTTAGTCTTGATTATTCCAATGAATCCTTGCAGCCTTAGCTAATGTGCCATATTCTCCTGTATTCCCCCAACCTAAACCTACTTCTGTTCACAGATCACCAAAGGGCTGACGCAGGAGCTGAACAGACTGTACAGCCTGTTCTGCTCGAGGAACCCGGACTTTGAGGAGCGCGGGGGGAAGGTGTCTGTGGTGTCTCACTCTCTGGGCTGCGTCATCACCTACGACATCATGACCGGCTGGGACCCCGTGCGCTTCTGCCTGCAGGAGAGCCGCTACATGGAGGAGGAGCTGGACCAGCGCTGGATGTCCTACGAGGAGAGGCACGTGCTGGAGCAGATCAAGATCACCAGGAAGAGGTACAAATATGTATATTACAAACTGGGAAATTCAAATGAAAAAATATCACCAAAATTTTATCCATCTTGTGCTGTCAATTGAGTGGAAAAAAAAAATCAGATTAATCACACTTTAAATATGATTCATCTTTAAACGTAACATACAATTTAATATAATTTATTTAAGTCTAGACATTGTATTTTATAATGAATTTCTGAAGCCACATGTTTCAGATCATTGTCGTCATTCATCATTGTCGCTTTCGGGTGGAACTGGCTCTCATAATGACAGATTCAAGCTGCTCGGGTTGACCTGGTGTTCTGTAGTAGTTTAGTGAAATACTCCACCCATATTACTGGTTTATTTGGCTCCAGTCAAATAAAGCTCATGAGGCCAGCATTTATAGGGGCAAATTTGGAGCCGAGATCCATATTAGGAATAGGAATTAATTTACGATAGATTAGACAAAATAGTGAAATAAAAACACCATGATCACACAGAGCAGGTTAATACGAACATTTTAAGACCAAAATGATGAGGCTCACAGCAGCAGTTACACAGAGAGGGGTGACAATTTTTCAATGTAAAGTGAATTGGAGCCGATGGAGCCGGAAGTGCACCCATGCATACTTCCCATTTGGAACGCAGAGGCTAGCTAGTTTAGTTATGTCCATATATACAGTGTGTGGTGGGGACTGATGGATTTTATGTGCAGATTTGAGTGACATCTGCTCCTTTCAGGAAAGCTAAACTTGCCTGAGTGTGTTTGGTCAGTTTGTGTCAATTTGATTAATTTGCGTCAATTCTTGGTCAAAATTGCAGATGTTAATTGTTTAAAGTGTTGTATTTTTTTATGATCCAGCCTTTTTAAACGTTTGTGTAGCACAGTTGCACTTTCGATTCCCAGACTCCATAGCATATATTCTTGGGTTCTGTAATGGGTTTGTCTTTGTAACAATCAGGTTGAGAGAGTTGGAAACTCAGCTCATTGATCTGGAGGCCAGCAGACCCTCTGCACGACCAGCTCTCAAGTTTAAGGTAAGAGGAGTCCTTCACACAGAGCTTCAGGGGACAATTGAGAGTCTAGATGAACAAAAGATGCATTTTAGTGCACAGGAAAGGGCAGGGCATTTCATTTCCCGAGTAGAATTGCATACAAAAAAAGGAATGCTCATAATAATTCATGGAAAAGAAGCTGCACAAAATTTACAGTGTTACAAAGAGTTACATTGTTTGCTGAAATGTCACATTTATTTCCATGATTATTTCCACTGTAGATTCTCACTGAAGGCGTCAAAACTATGAATGAACACAGAATGTAGTAAACAGAAATAACTCCAAAGCTGAATTCACTTTAATTAAAATTAGCCACTCTTTAATCTCTGCTTTACACACCCGTTTCTTCACCCTGAAATGCCTTACACATGCATTAGTGAAAACTATTTCAGGAGACATTATTATAAAGCTCACTGAGAGAAGGCAGAGGGTTTGCAGAGATGTCAACAAAGCAAAGGGTGGATATATTGTGTGCCCCATTTCTATTTTTATGTATTGAATTTAGTATCGTTCTCTCCCACAATAAGAAGGCAACAATAGAAAAAAAATCCTCTTCAACTTGCCACAAAAAAACCTGACTTTGTCCTGAAGTTGGGTAAAAACATGTCATGTCACCTCTAAGCGTTTGCTTGTGTGTGTGCAGATAGAGAACTTCTTCTGCATGGGCTCTCCTCTGGCTGTGTTTCTGGCCCTCAGAGGGATCCGTCCTGGGACCAGCGGGCACCAGGACCACATCCTGCCCACGTCCATCTGCAGCCGCCTCTTCAACGTCTTCCACCCCACCGACCCCGTGGTCAGCCTCACACACGGCAGGGCATCTGTAGTACACATGCTGCTTTTCTGTCTTGCATTTGTGACTTTTCTTGTGGAGGGTCCACCAAACGCTTTTCTCCATGGAGATGTTATTGTTTTGTCTGGAATGTTTCACAGTATGGCATTAAACCTTTCTATCTTCATGGAGACCAAACCAGACCAAGTTACAGGTCAGATCTGTGAAGAGGCGACCCCGCTCACAGTCAGAATTCCTCTTTTTCTAGGTATTTTTGAGCTTTAAAACCACCTGTAATTGAATAAATGTAAAGTAGAGCTGTTTAATATCATACTGTGGAACATTCCAGGCAGAGCAATGACATCTCCATAGAAACAAGCAAACAAGGTGACGGTCTTCCAACCAGGAAAGTTACACAGTGCACCGTTAAGCAGCAGAAAAAGAATTCTTGATGTAGTTAGTGTCACTGTAACTTTTCTGGTGCACTTTTAAGGAGATTTATGTTATATTCAAATCTCTCAAAGGTATTACTGTAAAACAAAAGGGTGGGTAATATTGACAAAAATTAATAAATCTTATTTTTATCGTCTTACTTTTTAAATTGTTTGACAATAATACAGTATTGTTATAGTATCCAAATACACTCGCAAACCTACACAGGGGTGGGTGCATTGAAAAAAAAATCATATCACTGTCTGATTATTTATTTATTTATTTATTTATTTAACACTTACAAAAAGGAAAAAAAAGAAAAATGCCTGTGTATAATGGACAGTTTATATCATGTGCGTGGGATTGCCAAAAAGGCTTTCCATGTATCTCTTTAATAAGTCAAAGCAAATATTGTGTGATCAGCTTATGTTTGAATCTGTACATTGACAGTGACATGGAGGTTTCTAGAAAGTGCCACCGTACCAGCATATTTCCGAGATATACTATCAAAACTGCGTATTTTCAGCCCCATCCCTAAATCCCAATAACTGATTTTTCTCTCATATGTTCCAGGCTTATAGATTGGAGCCCCTCATTTTCAAACACTACAGCAATATTTCTCCTGTGCAAATCCACTGGTGAGTGCTCAGTCTGATGTTATTTATAAAAGCAAACTGTTGCAAAAAGTGACATATTACACATATTCATAGCAGCTACAGGACATTAAAACAAAAAAAATGTCAAAATGAAAAAAAAAAAAAGATTTAAAAACAGGTCAAAGTCTACAGGTAACCAGTGGAGGGAAACCTTAGCCTTGCCTCACATCTTCTGGTCTGTTCTCATGTGGCGTCCTTTAGGTGCAGTGCCACAAACCCCACCCCGTACGACGAGCTGAGGCCCACCTTCCTCACCCCGGTGAAGGAGCCCACGTCAGACACAGACAGCATCCCCAGCCCCAGCACGTCCCCTGTGCTCCCACGCAGACACTACGGGGAGTCCATCACCAGTCTGGGCAAGGCCAGCATCCTGGGTAAGAGGCGGCTGAGTGGACTTTTGTCACTGCTTTTTTATGTAGAGCTTTGTTTAGGCAGCAGCAGAGTTTAGAGACATTAGAAATTATATATGACCCTACATACTACAAACCACACAATACTTTACTCTAACAGATCGATACTGTGTAGGCGGCGTGATGGTTAGCACTCACACTTCACAGCAAAAAGGTTCCGGGTTCAATTCCTGGGACACCTCGGCTTTTCTGTGTGGAGTTTGCATGTTCTCCCTGTGTCTGGGTGGGTTTCCTCCGGGGCATTCCAGTTTCCACCATCAACCCAAAACACGTGCCATAGGTCAAATCCTCCAGCTAAGGTAGATCTGACCCATTTGGTAAAGTCTGTTTAGATGAAATGTTCTGCAGTTGGTTGGGTACAGCGCCGTTAAGTATTGTAATGTTCAAAACGTGTCAAACCTTAGTGTCTAATTAATACTAAATAAAGCCAAAAATCCTACTGATAGTTTTTCTGTTCCTCGTCCGATTGTAGGAGCGGCGAGCATCGGCAAAGGCATCGGGGGCATCCTGTTCTCCCGATTCTCTCGCTCCAACAGCCAGCCGTCTGTGAGCCTGGGAGCAGAGGGCGTGCCCACCACGGAGGAGGAGGAGCAGAAGAGAGCCGAGAGCCAATCAGCATACGGCCTCTCCTCTATGGCCCGCCCCACCTCGCCCACCGTCGACACATCGCGTGAGTCTAATGTTTTTACCGTGTTATGTACTACTACAAAAGTCACATCATGTTAATCAAGGCATGAAGTGCGTATGACAGGTTTTCATGTGATTCTAATTCTGACTTGGTTTGGTGGACCCGTGGACAATAGTTTTTATCAGTGAAGTGGCTGTTTGTGGATAAAAGTTTAAAGAAAAAGTAAAAAAATACAGAAAAGTAATGTTTTAGCGTTCTTAAACAGAATCCCTTTACCTGTGTCATCCATACGGAAAATTCCATCCAAAATGTAGAGACAGTTTACACACAAGGAAGGCATTTTTCTGACAGTTTAAACCTTCATTTAGCAAAATATATGTACATTTGATTAAACGAATACAAATAAAAGCCAACTTTTATTTCTATTAGTGTAATCATAACTATTGTGTATGTCATAGATAGATCGATATATAGATTAATTTATTTGTAATTAGTTGTTTGTTTGTTTTTTCACACAGCAGTGCAACAAATGTAGTAAAAAAAAAAAAAAAAAACACTAAAAAAAACATTGTCATTGGAGCCGCCATGTTGGTTGATCCTCTTGCTGCAATGTCGAACCAGGAAGTAAAATTATAAACTTCACCAAAATAAAATCAAAATCAAAATCTTATAATTATGTTTTAGAGAAATTATTAGTCTAATCCGTCATATGAACTTTAACTATTAATTCCTTAACTAATTATTACAACTTCTGTCCCTACTTCTACAGCGCAAATCTGTAAAAATAAACCACATTTAATTCTGAAAGTCACACTGAAGTCTAATACTGAAGATTTTCCCAGTGTGCTGTTCAAACTGTCAGTCTGTCATCACACTGATTTGTGTCGCCCCCTGCAGTTGAGCTGGAGCGGCGCATAGACTTTGAGCTGCGCGAGGGTCTGGTGGAGAGCAGGTACTGGTCTGCGGTCACCTCCCACACCAGCTACTGGTGCTCCCACGACATCGCGCTCTTCCTCCTCACCTTCATCTACAGGCCCTGCACCAGCCCGCCCCCCCAGCAGCAGCAGAGTGCGGACGAGGGCCTGGAACCGGACTGAACCGGATCAAAACGGATCAGACCAGAACTCCTCTCGCTCACGTCGGCTCCAAACAAACTGACTCATGCATCATTCCATTCCCAATGTGCTTTTTGTCTCATTTTGTGTATTTTTTACACATTTGCTCAAAATATCAGTGGCTTTTGGACCAGCAGTCTCTCAAGTCCTTTTTTATTTTACTAAAAGGTGTAAACTGTTTAATACTGAGCTGGAGGGCAGGTCAGAAGTCTATGGTCAAATTTGCCTTGTAAACTGTCAGATTACAGATTTGTTGACCTGGTCTCTGGTTAATATCTGTGATTACTGGGCCTATCCACATGAAACAAAAACTCTACTGCGTTCAGATCATGGCGTCAAAATCATGTAAAACGCAAACACTTGAAAAACGGTGACGCGCTGCAAATTTAGCCCAAAGTTCAGATTTTTTAACTCCGGCATCTGACGCCTTGGGTCACTGCTCAAACTCATCGCTTGAATCTTCAAGACGTGCCAAATTGGTAATATCGTCCCCATAGAGTGTGCATGTACACCTCCGACGCCCCGACACCACGGTCTGAACGCAGCTTTCAGAAGATTAAAGGTGACCTGTGTCACTTTTCTGGTGGAGCTCCACCATGTGCTTTGCCTGGAATGTTACAGTGTGGCATTAACCTTCTCTGTCCTGAATGTGCTCAGCTACAGCTGTTTTAATGCTCACAAATACCTTAAAACATCTAACTGTGACTGAGGCTTGCCTCTGCACAGATCAAACCTCAAACTTCACCTACTGGCATTACCTGCTTGTCTCCATGGAGATCAGAGTTTAAATCCATATTGTGGAACATTATGGAATTAAACTAGCAATGTGATAACATCTCCATAGAGACAAACGGGAAACAGACTTACCACCACAAAAGTTCCATAGTGCACCTTTAATGTCTTCTCCGTCAGCACAAATGAACTACAGCCAAATGTTTTCACTTTATATTATAATTATTATTATAAAGTGGTTGCATTTTTCCAACACAAACATGATTGTCGTCAGTACAAAGGACTTTAAGCCATATGATTAATATGGCAATTTTTTCTATACCAAAATCATTCTGTTTGATGATTTCTTTTTAACACTAACACCACAGAGTTCTACAGCCCCCTGCCCTCCATCTGAAATGAGCAAATTGTTGAATGTCGTGAACGCGACCTAATAGAAATTAACATTATTCACAATGTTCCAACAGCTCGACGGAACTTCACTATCCACTTAGCTAATGAAATATTTTAAAACCAACGCTGCATTTACTAATGTTCTTTTCAAAACACGTGCAATGCCTTTTTAAGAGTAACCAATGCAAAATTTGAAAATGTGATGCATTTGTGGACAAACTGTAGGGCATTATCCCTTTAAACGTGATCAATAATAGATGCAGTTTAGAGCTCCATTCTGAATGACTGTTGACCTGCTCCTGAAGGTTAAAGGGCCAATATTACGCCGTTTCCTGATCTGTGTGAATGTTTCCTCATCACAAACAGACCCAGAGTCCTGTTTTGTTTCATTCACACACGTTTAACACACAAACCTGCATATTTAGGCTGAGTCCTTCTCTCAAATAAAAAACACTTTGTTCCACCTTATGATGTCATTGAGTGGCGATACAGGAAGCGCTTCTCTGTGTTTTTAAACTCCGTACACCTTCACTAGAATCACTGGTGTAATTTCAGTTCTGGAATTGCCAGACTTGGAAGCTACAGCGATTGTTTTAGCCTCTTTGAAACGTCTTCGCTTCCCCTTGTAGACTTCCTGTGGCAATCTCAACTGAACAAAAGTAAATTTAAAAACGAAAATACTTTGAAAAAGACAACAATTTATGGTTATTTTAGTATATAGAGTTGTTAAATTCAAATGAGGCTAAAAACTAAACATTACAGTAGCTCAGTTGGTAGAGCGTTTGTTCTCTGATCTGAAGGTTGGCGGTTCAAATCCTGCTCTCGACATAAACATCATTGGTGTACACTGGTGTATGAATATGTACATGATGTCAAGTGCTTTGAGTGCCTTCAAGGTGGAAAAGCACTATATAAAAATGTGTTACCATTTAACAACTACCACTTGCTGAAACCAAGCTGAAACCGAGGATTTTGAGCTTTGGAGACGCAGACAGCCTGAAAATGTGGGTTTATGCAAACAAAACACAACTCCGGCTCTGTTTCTGAGGCGGTAACAACATTCTAACCCAGATGTTAAAGCTCACAAGAGTCAGTTTTGCGTAATATAGTATGCACTTAAATAATGTACTGCACCACATAACGGGAGTGTGTAAAGTTCTAATCTTCAAACCAAACTAGGCGGTGTTTAGCTTAACATGTGTATCTGGGTTTCTATTCAGATTTTGTTAAGCCTGGTTTCTACATTTTAGATAAGACTCTATGCGGGTCAACTATGTAGATGTATTTTCGTAAACCAAATTAAAGGAAGTATTTTCTTAGCAATATTCACAGTCCTCTCAAAGGCCGGGGTCACAGGTCAGAAGCAGCGGTCCGTTTTCGTCTCTGCGGTGGCTAATCTTGTATGTCCTCTGTTTT
The DNA here is from genome assembly GCA_029959045.1 of Taenioides sp. WSHXM2023. Lineage (NCBI taxonomy): Eukaryota > Metazoa > Chordata > Actinopteri > Gobiiformes > Gobiidae > Taenioides > Taenioides sp. WSHXM2023. The sequence goes on along the minus strand of CM057102.1, from coordinate 5,130,416 downwards.
TTTTGGTTGTGTCATTGCTCCATACATGTACCTGCCTTCATTTTTCCACGTCCAAAAAGAGACTCGAGTTTTGTACAACTTTGCTTCAGCTGAAAATGCATCTCTGGTGAAGATGGACAGATTTCTAGAAACCCAGAAAATAGAAAAAGTCTACAGCTTTGTGGCGTGCATGGCATCAGGTGTCCGGACATTTCACACAGTGCCAACGTAACTCAAGAGTACAAGAGTGCTGATGCGTCCTGTCTTCGTTTTTTTACTGACAAACTGTCCACCTGTCCTCTGTGTGTCTGGTCCAGCCTGTGTCCAAAGGGCTGAGCGCTCCGGTGCGGGCCGTGTGCAAAGGCAGTGAGGTGCGCTAGAGGAACCGTCGCCGCGGTAACCTGTAATAACGGACGTCCAGGTCCTGCGGCCATATTCAGACTGTGATGTTTTACTCAAGAACTCATGTAAACCAACTGATACTTTGCACTGACGTCACGCTTGGGGTGTTCTACGTGTATCTCTATTGGCGGAATGTTCAGCAGTTACTGTGGTGACCAGAAGTTACACAGTGCGCCTTTAATGTTTGCATTGTGTAACTTTTCTGGTGAAGGGCCCATCAAACGCTTTTCTTCATGGACATGTTACTGTTTTATCTGGAATGTTTCACAGTATGGCATTAAACCTTTCTATCTTCATGGAGACCAAACCAGACAGCGTTACAGGTCAGATCTGTGGAGAGGCGACTCCGCTCACAGTCAGAACATCTGTTTTTCTAGGTATTTTTGAGCTATAAAACCACCTGTAATTGAATAAATGTAAAGTAAAGCTGTTTAATGTTACACTGTGGAACATTCCAGGCAGAGCAGTGACATCTCCATAGAAACAAGCAGGTGACGGACCCCCAACCAAAAAGTTACATAATGCATCTTTAACAAACACTGTCAAAAAGTTTTAAGATAGTCTGGGAAGTAATTTTGAGGAGCGTTCATGGTCCTGGTGAGGTGAGATTAACTGAAAAACTGAATTTTCTTTGAGAGAGCACAAATCATCTCACCTGTTGTCACTCCAACCAAATCAGTTATTTCTGGTCAGATTGTGTTAAAATAAAAGACAGATTAAGTCTAACTTGAGTAACAGCGCGTCTAACAGAGTAGTGCTTTCAGTTAGCATCACAGCAACCCTAACCCCCAGAGAATGTTGATGACATCAGCTGCAAAGTGTCACTAGGAAGAGCACTTTTATAGGAATGTTTTTTTGAAATGACTTTGCTGATTTGACTTTTTTGCAGTGGTGGATGAAGTACTCAATGTTGTTACTTAAGTAAAAGTACAGACAGAGGTAAAAACTAAAAACTACCTAAGTAAAACTATTTAAGTACCTGTTTATTACATTTATAAATGTACTTTAAGAGTAAAAAGTAAAAGTATTTTGCTGAGATTTCTTTCTTTCTTTTTTTTTTTTTACAATTAAAGCATCAAATGTAGTGATTTCTGTTAAAGAATTTTGTTAATTTTAAATGATTCCATTGATTTCTTAATTTTTGTATCCGTTTTGTGTATTTGGTTTGCTCAAAGTTTGGACGTTCACTCAGATTAAATTTGCTAAAAGTCAACCATAAAACCATAAAGAAAAGTACTTTATACTTTTCAGTCGGGATCTAAAACGCAGTGGAGTAGAAAGTACAGATACCTACTCTCAAATGTAGTGAAGTAAAAGCAAAAAGTATCCACTGTAAAACTGATTTAAGTAAAGTACAGATAGCTAAAAATTGTACTTAAATATTATACTTTTACTTTTGTACTTGGTTACCTTCCACCATTGCTTTTTAAACGCTGCTATACCCACATTTAACGCCTTTACTCAGTGACATTTCTCATTTCTGGCTTTGTTTTTACATTATTCTCTATTACGCTTTATTATTGCTCTTCCCACAGTCACAAGACGGCCGCCCCAAACTTCCACGGTATCAGTCTCCGCGGTCCCTCTAGTTGTATTTGTACCTCGCTGTCTGAAGCCGTCGATAGCGGCCTGGGCACTGAAAATTGCACATGTAAAAATACGGAAAGGGCGCAGCACACGGGTGTTTGAGCGGGCGGAGCATGTTCCAGCAGAAGAGGCTGTTACCATGGTTACAATGGGTGGTTTTTGCACAAGTTTCCGAAGAGCGAAGAGTGGATGGTTTAAAGCACAGGCGCTCATCTCATTATGCTTGCTCAAATATTGCACCTGAACTGGAAATAAAAGATGTTTTTATTATGAACAATGTCTACTGTGTGTGTCGTTTTGTTGTAGTTTTCTAAGGAACCTTTTTTTTTTTTTTTTTTTGAAGCTATCTACCTCCTCCTCCTGTATTCTCACATGTCACCACTAGATGCTGTCTATGTTACTGCTGTCTGATAGTGTTCCAGATTTAGCCTGACAGAAGAAGAGCAGAGAGGACAGTCTGAACAAAGGCCAGGGAGCAGAGGGGAACAGCTTTCACGTCTGCCGTGGTAACAAAAATAAAACAAACTTACAGATGGTAGCTTTAAATTGCATAAACATGACCCGACTGTGTCCCCAGATACTGTGTCAAATACAGATTTTACTGATGACAACTGTAATACTGATTTATTAATGACAAAAACTTTGGACATGATGTTCAAGTTGTTTATGTTATAATTTGGTGCTTTGGTTCTCACGATGTTTATTCAGTCAGAAAGAAGAATGAGCCTCACATACACGACTCTCTTTTATGTTGCCAGTTCCATTGCTGAAGTCCAGTTGGTTTAAACCTAAAATGCCTCTCTGATCTGAACGGTCTCTACTTAAACCCCAGCACCTGCAGCAGATCCTGAATCAGTGCTAGTGCAGTTCTGGAGGTTCTGAGCTTCACATGAGGCCTGTCCACATCTTGAGAATGAGACAAACTTGGACGTGTCTCTATCTGCAGGTTAAGGCTCTGGAGACACAGGTTCAGCTGTGACTGTATTAGGCTCCCTGTTGTCAGTACGTGCTGGCCACACACTGTTCCTTTTAAGGTCCTACATTACACAAATTGACTCGTGAGCTTTTGGCCATGTTAGAATGTTCCCTCCTCAAAACAGACCTGGAGTTGGGTTTTGTTTCATTCACACATGTTTTGAGTAAATCTTTATTTGGCTATTAGTACATCTACATCTCCAAAGCTCAAATGTTCAGTGGAGATCGGCAATTCCAGGGCTGAAATGATCCAAATTAACCTAGTGAAGGTGTGTGGAGTTTAAAAACACAGTGGAGCACTTCCTGTATTACCACATGACATCACAAAGTGGAACAGAGTGTTTGAGTTTGTGTTAAACATGTGAATGAAACAAAACACAACTCCAGGTCTGTTTGTGATGAGGAAACAGAAAATAACGTCATATGGACCCTTTAAAGTGCACCACAACACACTTAAAGGAACTGTATCTTCATTCATTTTATAGTCCAAAAATCAGAAAGTGCACGTTAACATGCTAGTTGTTGTATACTTTACCGTCATGGCAAAACTCCATCCCTCTGAAAGTTGTGAATTCATCATGGTGAATAATCAGGACGCTCTGAATGCATAAGGAAAGTGAGGAATAACTTTGGACCTCTGCAAAATGTTCTAAATGAACTAGTTTTGTTTTTAAGACAGTAAAAATCAGATACAGAGCCTTGAAATCGTTAAAATAAATAAAGAAAGCATGACGAGCTGCAGTTCTGTTGCCAACCACAAGAGGTCACTGTCCTACCGATTATGGGCTCATCTTAAGGTCAACAGTTTATATTTGTACTTTCAATAGAACTAAAGATTATGTAATTTTAGGTCTTATGAGTACAAACTTTAAAAAAAAATGAACAATATTTTACCCAAATAAAGGCAATGGTGAAACGTGCTAAATCTGGGTACGTGCAGTAGTATTTGTAGTAGTATTTGCAGTAGTATTTGCAGTAGTATTTGCAGTAGTATTTGTACTATTATCACGATCTCACATCTAGCCTCCATGTTTACAGTACAATTAAAAGAAAGGCTATAAAAGGCAATGGGTGAACTGCCAGACTCTGAAGAGGAGGAGGAGAGAGGGAGGGAGAGAAGGAGGAGAAAGAGAGAGGGGGCAGAGGGAAGGGGTGGAGAGAGAAAGAGAGGGAGGGAGAGAGAAAGAGAGGGAGATTCTTTCAGGATAGAGAGAGAAAAAGGGGGAGAGATGAAGAGAGAGAGAGAGGTGTGAAGAGGCAGAGATTATTTGAGGATAAAGAGAGAAAAGGGTGAGGGAGAGAGAAAAAGGAGAGGGAGAAAAGGGAAGGAATAGGAGATTCTTTCAAGGTAGAGAGAAAAAAGGGAGAGAGAAAAGGAGGGAGAGGGAGAAAGAGTGAGGGAAAGGAAGATTCTTTCCCTCTTTCGAGATAGAGAGAGAAAAGAGAGAGGGGGGCTGTGATGCAAACAGATTCTTTCAGGATAGAGAGAGAGGGGTGGAGAGGGGAGAGATAAAGGAAGAGAGAGAGGGGTGAGGGACAGTGTTGAGAGCAAGAAAGGAGAAAAGGGTGAGATACAGAGAAAGAGTGAAAGAGGAAGATAGGAGAGAGAAGGGGGTGGTGACAGAGAAAGAGAGAGAGGAAGAGGGGAGAGGAAGGAAGAGTGAGAGAGGTGAGATAGAGAGAAAGCGATGGGAAATGAAGGAGAAATGAGAGAGGAGGATGAAAGTGGGAGGGTCAGAGAGGGTAAAATAGGAGAGAGCGAGAGATGGAGGAGGAGGGATGATGAGAGAGAGAAAGAGCTAATGAAAAAAGGAGAGGATAGTGAGATAGAGAGGAAGATAAAGCGTGAAAGGACGATAGGAGAGCAATGATGAGAGAAAGGGAGAGATAGGAGCTAAAGAGTGAGAAGAGTGAGAGAGAGGAAGATATGAGAGAGAGAGAGAAAGGGAGAGGGGTGAAATAGGGAAGGTGAGAGTGAAAGAGGGGAAGATAGAGAGGGGGGAGAGATAATGAAAAAGAGTGAGGATCAGGAGAGAGAGGAAGGGGCATGGGAGAGAGACAGAGAGATAGAGCGGAAAAGTAAGAGAAGAGAGAGAGAGAAAGGGGAGGAGGATGAAATAGTTAGAGAAGGGGAGCAAAAAGAGAGACGGAGGGTCATTGAGAGAGACAAAGAGAGAAAGCAAGAGAGAGAAAATGAGAGGAGGGTGAGATAGGAAGGAAGAGAGCGAAATAGAGGAAGACGGGAGAGAGGCAGAGGTGAGGGAGATAAAGGGAGAGAAAGGAAGAAGAGAGTGAAAAAGGAAAAGGAAAGAGAGAGAAGAGGGGGAAGAATGGAGGAGAGAGAGAGAATGAAAGAGAAGGAGAGAGTGACAGCCTTTTGTACAGACCGAGAAGCTCAACCTGACAACCTGATTTGGGAAAAGTATTCAAGTCGTAGTAGTTGTAGTAGTCGTAGTACTTGTAGTAGTCGTAGTAGTCGTAGTAGTCGTAGTAGCCAGAGGTACTGATACTTTTTAGCTGAGGTCCTCCACATTCCCTGGGCGTGTGATGCTAACTGGAAGCATGCTCTGTCTGATGCTCTGTTACTCACGCTGGACTGAATCTGAGCTTCGTTTTAACCAGTGGTGAATGAAGTACTCCATTTTGTTACTAAAGTAAAAGTACAGAGTAAAAAGTAAAAGCATCGCAAGACAAAAACGTACTTAAGTAAAAGTATTAAAGTACCTGTTTAAAAATGTACTTTAAGAGTATTTTGCAGAGATTTTTAGAATCATTAAGGGATTAAATGTAGTGTTTTGAAAAACAATTTTGATGATTTTCAGTGATTCAATTTATTTATTTTATTTTATTTTATTTTATATTTTATTTTATTTTTTTCGTTTAATTTTCGTTTTTCTGTATTTGGTTTGCTCAAAGTTGGGACAGAAACTCAAATTAAATGTGCTAAAAAAAAAAAAAAAAGTAATTTCAGCAGGTCTCACACCGTAAAGAAAAGTACTTTTTACTTTTCAGTCCAGATCTGAAACGTAGTGGAGTAGAAAGTACAGGTACACGCTCTCAAATGTAGTGAAGTAAAAGTAAAAAGTATCCACTGTAAAAGATACTTAAGTAAAGAAAAGATACATTAAAAAAAAATAAAAAAATTACTAAACAGGACCATGAACTTAAATCCATCTTAAATCTGTCTTTTTTGTCTAATCTTAAAACTTTTTTGACAGCGCTCATTGTGTCACCATGGTAACTGCTGAACATTCCACCTAGAGATACTGTACATGTAGAACACCCCCTGCAAAGTATCAAAAATAGTACAGAGAAAGATTGTACTCCAGTAAGAGTAACGTTACTTGAAAATAAACTAACTCAAGTAAAAGTACAAAAATAGGGAAACGACTACTCAACTAAAGGCACAAACTACAGGAGAATTTGCCCGACTTTGGCTGCGATTTGCTTCTCCCTGAGGTCGGCGAGGCGTGACCCGAATTTGTGTCTTCGTGTGCGATTTTGAAGCCGCTGCGCTCCTCGTGTGTGTTGGTCTCAGCGTCATATCGTAACCACAAAACATCAGCAACGCCACGGGAACAGTCAATAAAACTGAGCGTCAGGGGCAGAGGGAGTGACGGACACAGAGACGCAACAAAAAAACTCAGGAAATAGCGAAAATAACGAGACTTTATTCCTCATTCCTTATTCCTACCTAAAGTGGTAAATTTAAACTGCAGCATCTTATCCACATCCGTTTGTTCTCCACAAATAATGACCCCAGTCCACAAAACCGCGCTGTGAATCAAGTTTGAGGCGTTTTTTAAAAGTAAAAAGGCGAGAGTCGTTCCTCACGTGTGTCTGTTTACATCCACACAGCGCACGGATCGACATAAAAGTATTACCCAAGTAGGAGCAAAAGTATGGGGTTTGAAGAGAGGGGGACCAAAGGGGTCTGTTGTCCCGGGCCCCAGGGTTTTAGGGCCCAAAACAGGACCCTCTTCCTATTATTTTATATTAGAGGGGGGCCCATGTGAGACTTTTTACCCCGGGCCCCCAAATCTCTGTTGACGGGCCTGCATATACAAACCAGGAGCCCATATTTAACTAAATAGGGGCCCCCCAAATATTTAGAAGCGACTCATATGATAGGTAAAAGTATTTGTGAATTCAACTCATAATAAAGACACAGTATGTAACATTTTAACGTAAATTTAACTTCTTTTAATGCACTGAAAATGACTGAAACATGCGTCCTTATGATAAACGGGCTTGCATCTCCACAAACCTGACTCTTATTTAGCCGGGGGAGGACCTCTTTCTACTTACCTATAATCTTTCACACTACTTACCGCCATGGTGAATGTTCCGAAGTATGGCTTTAACTTTCTATTTCCATGGAATCATACAGGTCCGTAAAGTTACATACTGTACCTTTAAGTCTTACCTTATAGAAAACACAAAAATGTCTGGACAAAATCAAAATAATTGCAAAAATTCGCACCTGACAGCGTAGTTATTCTGTTCCTGCGCAAGACACTTCGCCAGCACCATTCGCTCTAGTGTGTGGGTGTTTCCAACAGGACAGGGCATCTGGTATAATCGTAAAAGTAGTACGTAGAGTGCGAGCAGTGGGAGTTAGACCAGAGAAGAAGAGCGGAGGCGTTTGAGGACACAGAATCACTGCCTAAAAAGGACCTGTGTGTTACTACTACACAGACACCGATGTTTGGACTTCAGCTAAATACTATCAATCTGGAAAGCTACTATTGATACTTTGCAGCTGAAGTCATCAACATTCTCTGGGGTATGACGCTAACTGTAGGCATGCTCTGTCTGAAGCTCTGTTCGACTTTAAAGAACCCAAATTACGCCATTTTCTGATTTATGTTATAATATAGTTGGAGTTGTGTTTTGTTTCATTCGCACATGTTTAACACACAACGCTGCATATTTAGGCTGAATTCTTCTCTCAAACTGAAAACACTTCCAGTGATGTCACGTGGTAATACAGCAAGTGCTCCACTGGGTTTTTAAACTGCCTACACCTTCACTAGAATCATTTGGATGATTTCAGTCCTGGAATTGCCTTGAAAACTAACGCTTCGTGACATCACGAGGTGGAACAGAGCATTTCAAGCGTTGGAGATGTAGACAGACTAATAAAAGTGTTACTCAAACATGTGAATGAAACAAAACACAACTCCAGGTTTGTTTTTGAGGAGGTAACAACATTATAACATGACTTAAAGCTCTTGAGTCCATTTTGTGTAATATAGGACCTTTAAAATCGACCAAACTGAGCAAAAGTGAAGTGGCACAGTGGAGATAAACAAGTTTTATCCCATTTTATGCCATTCTGTCAAATATTACAGCCAAAGGAACAACATTTCCATGGAAAGAAGTTATTACTTCACTTTACTGAGATTTACTCTGTTCATTTGCTGCACTGTTACTTTTATTGTACATAATAGTTTTTTTGGTATTTTATATTTTGTATTTTATACTTTTGCTCCACCGGAACAAAATTAGAGTCTATCTTTAAGTCTATTTCTAAATTATTATTATTATTATTTTTTAGCCATTATCTATTATCTTGTTTTATTGCATGTTCCATTTTCCTGCTGTTCTTGAACTTATCTTATATCTTATCTTATCTTATCTTATCTTATTAGAATTAGAGTCAGGTTTGTGGAGATGCAAGCCTGCTCAGAGTAAGGATACTTGTTTTCCAGTGCAATAAAAACAACCAAAAATAACCAAAAAGTTAAAATGTTACAAGGTGGGGCTTTAACTTTTGTATCCAGTCCAGGTGCCTGCATTACAGAATTTTTATGGGTCTAATATCCAATTATCTTACTATACTGATAACTGAAACAAGAAAGAAAACAAATTAAAAAAAAAAAAAAAAAAAAAAAAAAAAATTAAATAAATAAATAAATAAATAAATAAATAAATAAATAAATAAATAAATAAAACTGCAGTTCAAAATCACAAAATTATTATTATTAGGCCTAATTATTATTATTTGATTAATTATTATTTGGCTCCATTTCGAAACAGCCACAAAATTTATTGAAAAAAAATGTGTTTAAACTAAATTAATTACGTATTATTTTCCTTATTAGTAAACTCCATCCCAAAGGCTTAATATTACATCGCCCTATTGAAGTTACACACCAAGTTTACGCATGAAACAAACACTACCACACCTTTAAAAAAAAAAAAGTCCAAACAGCTCCAAAAAAAAAAAAAAAAAAACGCGTGCGCAATAACATACTATCTCCACACTTTCCCTTAGCGACCATATGCTCCCGACGCCAAATTCCACCCCAAAATTCCCGGCTGCATTCCCGTTCCCAGCGCTGCTTTTGAAAGGAAAAGTGGGCTTGGAGGATCGTCGTGACGTAAGGCGTGGAGCGAGGGAGGAGGGCGCACGGAGCGAAGACTCCATTTGCCCCGAACGCAGCCTCGCAGGAAAACTGTTTGGGATAGTTCGCTTCGGCGGCTACTTCTCGTGGATTTACCCCCGTTTTGACTCACTTTTACAACTTTTCGTCCATGATCTAAACGAGGGACACTTATTTCTCCATTTTAGCCGTCTTTTTTTTAGTCTTTTAGCTTTTTACCAAGGTGAGTTTCCGTCCCGTGCGTTCACCAAACCAAAGTCGCCTGGCTGTGAAATCTGACAACGGCGGAGGAGTTTGCTTGCTAGTTGTTGCTAAAAATCACTGCAGGCTCGCTTCAGTGACATTTTAAACTTGCTCGGTGCTGTTTTATCGCTCTAAACCAAAAATGTGGACATGTTTGGCTAGCTAAAGCGCACGGTGAGGCTTGCAAATCGGAATGCATTGGTTCCACGGTGTATGCTATTTGTAAGCGAGCGAACATTCCCGTTATATGGAACAGGTGAAGGTTGCAGACTTGTAGCAGGCAGACCAGCCATTATTGTTGCGCACTGCTTGGTTTTATCGATTTAAAGTTATTTGGATGGATAAAATAATCCCCCTTTTTACTTTAAAGCTTCAGGACTAGGGTAAGTCTAGGAAGATTTTTTTTTTTTTTATAGCCAGCGTGGAGGAAACCGTGGACAAGACGTGCCAAGAGCTACAGTTGTGTTTGGAAAGTTGGTTTGAATGGTAAAAATGGCAGTTTTTGGTGTGCACTTGCCACTTCTTAAAGGTGTAATGCGTAACTTTTCTGGCGAAGTGTAGCTATATGTTCAGGTTGTCTCCATGGTGATGTTACCGCTTAAAATGTTTCATAGTATAGGGTCAAACTTGTGTCTATTGCGTTTTTTCAGTCACAGATGTTTTTATTGTTAATGAATATGTGTGTTTTTATTGTGAGTGGGCTCGCCTCTCCACTGATCTGACCTGTAACTTGACCTGGTGGCGTCTACAGCTTGATAGTAAGTTTAAAGGTCCTATATTAATCAAAATGGACTTGTGTGAGCTTTTAGCCGTGTTATAACGCTGTTACCTCCTCAAAAACAGACCTGGAGTAGTGTTTTGTTTCATTCACACGTTTGAGTAACACTTTATTATTCGTCTGTCTGCATCTCCAAAACTCAAAATGCTCTGTCCCACCTTGTGATGTCACGAAGTGGTAGTTTTCAAATTAACATCTACGTTTTACCTGTTTGTTTGGCAGAGATTGGCAATTCCAGGTCTGAAATAATCTAGTGAAGGTGTATGAAGTTTAAAAACACAGTGGAGCACTTCCTGTATTACCACATGACATCACAAGGTGGAACAGAGTGTTTTCTCAGCCTAAATACGCAGGGTTTGAGTGTTAAAAATGTGCGAATGAAACAAAACAACAAAAAACTTCAGGTCCGTTTGCGATGAGGAAACAACATAATTATTATTTAGATCAGAAAATAGCGTAATATAGACCCTTTAATGCCATACTGTGGAACATTTCAAGCAAAGAAAGTTTCATAGCAGCCCACAGAGGATAGTCCCAAGTAACCCTCATCCAGACAATAGTTGGCTGTCATTTCCCAGGGCAGTTGAGTATACAAATGGTAGCTTTTACTAGACAGCTGTTTAAATAAAAAGGTGCAAAGTTTGGCTCCTGTCATTGCCTCCTGACTTTGCAAAAGAGTCGGTCTGTTTGGAAAGTTTGACCAAATCTTTCACCGATTCTAGTGGCTCACTGGTTAAGTTTTTTGCTTTTTATTTTTGAAAATTCTAAGTTGTGTGTTTGTAGCATAGCGTAACATTTTTCACGCCTGTGTTTCGTATCGACATGGTCCACTTGAATTTTCCCTTAAAGCTGTAACTTGTAACGTTTCTGGTCAACATGGAGAAAACCTTGCTTTGCCTGCATGTTTCACAGTATGGCATTAAACCTTTAAATCTATCTCCATGGAGACTAGGGTTGACAAAAGTATTCTAACGATTCTAACTAACACTAAAACTAGTATCGAAATTAGATACAGGTATTGATACTAACAAAAGTCACATTCACAGGACAGAAACGAACCTTTCCTGAATACTTTTAGAATGATGTTGTTAAGTTACATGTCAGATCTGTGGAGCGGCGACCCCACTCACAGTAAAAATGTATGTTTTTCAAAGCAAAAAATCATCATGTAACTGAATAAATCCAAGATAAATAAGTTGAAATCCCGGCAATGCAGTAACCTCTCCATGGAAACAAGCGGCCAGAAAAGTGACTTAATGCACATTTAAGAAAGAAAAATGAACTCAAAATATCAAACCGTGTATTATTGCTTGCATGCTGAATTGACTTTGGATGTGTTATTCTCTATATTTTCCTAGTCCTTTTAGACCCAAGCTATTTCCATTGCATGTAATTCCAATATTCCTATGCCAACAGCAGGCTATTAGTACACTTAGGTGGTGAGTGTGGTGTAAGCAGATGGGAGACGCACACAAAAGACTGGGTTAACTCGACTTTCTCTGTTTAGAAGAAAGTATTGGGTTTATGTGGTTTGTAGACTCCATTAGTTTTTCAGCAGTGCATGTTTTGTTTAAAGAGACGCTTTTAAAACAGAATGGGCCATACTCAGCTGTGATGTACCATAATTGATGCTTTATTATGGATAGAACATGCACCATCGTGTGTATGAACTGGCACTAGAGCGGCAAACTATAACCTGTAGACTGAAACAGGGCTGCGACCATTAATCGGAAAAATCACAACAGTAGTCAACTAGCTGATAAAATAATGTTTTAGTTATCGCTAACTGGACGAGATAAGACAAGATAGAGACATGGCAGAAGCCCTAATAAAAAGATGCCATTATTAAATCAAAATGTCTAATAATAATAATCATAATCATTGTTATTATTAAAATTAAATTATTATTATTATTATTATTAATTTATTATTATTATTATTATTTTTACTTTTATTTCCAAATATTAAATTAAATTTGTAAATTCTCTCTCTAGCCTTCAGTCACCATATTTCAGCTTTTATTTGGTTTTGTAGGCCCTATTTTAAAAAAAATCTTAATTTACAATAGAAATTATGGTTTGAACAATTGCTAAATAAAAATACTGACTAGTCGACTACTAAAGTTTCAGCTCTAAGAACATAAACGTTGAAATTTGAAAATCAAATAGTCACTCACTAAGTAACTCTAAAACTGTTGACCTTTTTTAGTAATTCCAATTTAATGGAAATGAGAAACTAATATTGAAATACAATTGTACAGCACATTTATAAATTACAATATAAAAAACCACATTAAAAAGAAAGGTGCTTTTTGACCTCTACTGTGCTCTTCAATCTTCTCATTAACATTGCTCTGGTCCATGTCCGTCTCCTCCGTCCTCTGACTTCTGTATAACTCTGTGTAACTCTGTAACTTTGCGTTCCAGGATGGCTCTGGACGGGATCCGGATGCCCGACGGCTGTTACGCTGACGGGACGTGGGAGCTGAAGATGCACGTGACCGACCTGAACAGAGACGTGTCCCTCAGGGTGACTGGGGAGATCCACATCGGAGGAGTCATGCTCAAACTCGTCGAGAAACTAGGTACGGACAATATTTTGATGGTGGTTGCTTGATTTTGAAGTTTAAGGCTACTGTCAGTGTTGTTCATGAAATTGGGTCTTAACTGGGACTAAGCCTGGACTAGACCACGACTAAAGAAGATTCTAGAACCAGAGACTAAGCCAATGCGAACACCAAGGCTAGAACCAGGATTGGAACCAGGGCTAGAACATCTTCTTGAAGGACAGTATCGGGACAGGTCTAGAACCAGACTAGGGACTAAACGGGACCAAAATCTGGACTCGAAACCCCAGGACATGAACTGGACTTGGACAGGACTAGAACCAGACCAACTTCAGGACTAAACTGGGACTAAAACCATAACCAGGAGCAGTATCTGATCAGAACAAGACTAAACTAAACCTACTTCAGGACAAAACCAGAACCAAAACCTGAACTCAACCAGAACAAGGACTAGAACAAGGACTAGAACAAGGACTAGAACAAGGACTAGAACAAGGACTAGAACCAGGACTAGAACCCTGCATTAACATTTCAGTGTGAATGTAGCTCAAGACATACTTCCAATTTTCAAAAATGTTGTACTGTTTAAAAGTAGTAGTGTTCTAATAGTCTTTTTTCAGTATATGAGCTTAAGTTATAAGTTTGGATTTCCACTTTGCTCTGTAATACAATTTAAGCTTTGTCAACCAACAGACGCCAGAAAATGCTCCAAAACTGAATCTTGCAAAATGTCAATGCACAGATAACGAGTGTGAGAAAGTTCTTGTTAAAAAAGATTCAAAACTGATAAAAAGAGGTGATATTTTTTGACTTATTGATGAGATTGTGGCTCCTAAAAACCATCTTTATTTCTTACATTGTTCAACCTATGCTAATGCGAATGCTAATTTCTGTACATTGCTATGTTCTTCCCTGTTGCATGATGGTTGCTGATTGGAAAACTCTCGGATAGTGTCAATATTTCAGATAATTTGTGCGTATTGTACCACTTTGTACTTCGTAACTTGCAAAAATGAATGAAAACGAATCACTAATGAACCCTAAATCACATCCTCTAGGCGTTAAGAGCCTTATTTGAACTGCTCTTTAGCATGACTCCACAGATGCATTCCTCCTCAAGTGCTCTCTGCGGCTAATGCTAATTAAAAGTGTTTCCTGTGACCTCTGACCTCTATTGTCCTGTTAGAGCGGTCAGTCTATTAGCGGGAGAGAAGATCGCTTTGCATTTTACATTATATTGTCCAAAGATTTCAGACTGAATTTTGATTTTTGAGATTGTAGATTTTATTTTCTGTTGATTTGAGAAGCACGCTGCCTTTGTGTCCTGAGAATGTGGTTTGGACACATGGAAATATACGTTGTAGTTTTTGTTTTTGCATTTTTTAAGTTGAATCCTTCTGAATAAATGCAAAAACACCGATTTGACACGATACATAAGCAACTGAAGGACTTGCTTTGTTGTCACCATTGTCCCCAGAGACATCTATGTTATCTGCGTTTGACCCATTGCAGTGCCCTCAGACCCATCTTTGGATCTTGAGCTAGTCTTGGTCAGGACTGCCTTAGCTGGAGGTCTATTGTCCATGTTTTGGTTGATGGTGCAAACTGGAGTAAGAGATCCACACTGTAGTTCTTTAATAAAATAAAAGGGAGGTTTCAGGGAGGAGAAACTGGAATAACCTAAAACGCAAACTCCTAGGTGACCCCAAAACCTAAACTTGGAATCGTCTTGTTGTGAGACAAGGATGCTAAACACTCTGCCACCATGCCGATGTACACATTCTGATCAAATGAGAGCGAGAAAATCATCACCATGTTACTAAATTGCTTCTTTTTTCCATTTAAGCATTATTTACTCCTCATTTTGTCCTGTTGATGACCCTCTAGCTCCACATGTATTTAGAAAAGTCCCTACTCCGACATTCAAATCTGGAAGTAGAAGGTTCACTGTTGGGCCACGAGTAGTCACCATCTCGCATTATAAAGCCCTCGTACACAGACTTCCTGCCAGACTCAACACGTTTCTTCCTTGGACGTAATTAGCCCCAGCCCAGCATAGACCTCCACTATTCCAACTCTCAACACTGCTCTTTTTCACCAAGGCCGCACAAAGGTCAGCGTGGTCGGCTGTTCGATTCCAGGCCTCCACAGTGCCTTGTTGTGTGTCCATGCTGTTTTATCAGAATGCTCCGAATTCCTTCCCGACTCCGAGGTTCCTCTCCGTGCTGCTAGCCCTGCTCCTGTTGGAAAGATGGTATAATTGGGGTCTTTGTTCGGGCGATTGAAGGCGCAGTGCCGTCGGTTGAGTTGGTTCGCCCACTTCAGATCTGGGCTTGTGTGTTTTATGTGAATAGTGGAGGGCTTTCTAATGGACAATGGAAGTCTAATTCTCTCCTAATGAACAGTATCCAGATTTTCAATATGTGACTGATGAAGGGTTAGTGCTGTGGTTGGTAAAACAATGTACACTTTGTTAACAGATGACAGAAAATCCCTCAAAAGGGAATGGGAACTGCAAAATTCATGAATTAAAGGGGTGCATTGCGTATTAGCAAGATTGAAACAGCTTTTCCCAAACTGATTCACAAACTCATTTAAGGGACTGTATGTAAGATTTTGATTTTAAATTACATAAAGATGTTCAAATCAAATACAGCTTTTATTGATAGCAATTGTAATGCAGATTTATTCTTAATTACAAAAACATTGGACATGATGGACAAGTTGTTTGTTATAATTTGGGGTTTTGTACCAGTTTAAGACACAAACACAAGTGGTTTCCTCAACTGATGAATTTATTTGCATCCATCTTGTTTTAGATCCACATAAACACACCGCGAAAACTAAATAAATACACAGATAAAATAATAATTAGCTTGATGAAAAATAAACAGTTACATTAAATATGAGAAAATACAAACGGACACAAACTAACCTCGTTGGCTGAGTACCGAGGGAGGGATCAGCTTTGATTTCTTCTTTCTTCGTATTATTTCTGTCCTTTAAAGTGTATCTGTTAGTTTAAACATTTTCTCTCTTAATCATGTTGCTTTTCTGTCTCTTGAAATCGCTTCTTCTATGCTAAAAACATTGCCCTGGTATAAACAAACCTACTGCAAAATGACACCAAATAATAAGATGCACATAGAAAATGAAAAGAAACAAAAATGTGTCAGTTTTACGCCTTACTTTTAATAGTTTTGAATCCTATTGTGAGTTGTGGATTTAGCGTACTTTTTAACTTGTATAAAGTTGTTGTTTGCAGGTAGAAATCTGACTTTGGGCCCAGTGCATGTTGTCATACCAGCTCTGATAGCAGCCTCAGTTATACACAGAACCATGGTACAAACAGCAAAGGGGCAAGTACACAGGCCTGCAGTAAACCTCACCTGTAACACTTTGTTAACGTTGTGGGTCAGGGGCTTGGTGGTAGGTTGTCTGAGGTCGGGAGCACCACGTTGTATTCGATCGGCCACGCTTTAAAGCCCAGGCAGTCGGTAATTCGCAAGTCTTCAGTACCAAAATGGATAAATGTGGAGTTGGTTAGAAGTGTAAAACTTACCGATGGTAGCAGGAGGCTCAGGTTGGTTCCGGGTGGGAACTTTGAAAAGTGGAAGTGTGCGGGGGTGTTTTTGTAGTCCAGTGATGTTGTTTACTCAGAGTGTTTGAAATTGAAATAAAGCTGCCATGTAAAGAAACCGTCCTGGGCTGTGGTTCTTACACTGATTCCTCCAAGACCACTCAGGCACCCAACACTTTTTAAAAATCTTATTCTTATATTTGTTCCACGAATATTCCTTCTTTGGAGCCCCCTGTCAGACTGGTCATGGGAGTAGTGCCGTTATGTCTGCGCCGTGACAGATCACCATATCACTGTGGTGGTTTCCAGGCTATACGTGTGTCATATGAACCAAATCCAATGTAACCGTACTGACCTCCTCGTGTTTCTGCTCATGGAGATAAGAAGACCTGACGCTAAAATCACTTAAGTCACTGCTGTGTTTGTCACTTTTCAAAATGTTAGCTAATCAAATACTGCAACTTGTATAAATCAAAACTCTCAATAATACAGTAATGCCTTGATGTCATGTCAGCGGTTACCAAATCGACCACAAACACATCATCTAAATTATTCATAGTTTAAAATGCATAGAGGACATCCTATGGAACGGTAGCAGGAGGCTGTATAGAGTGGACTTTCGCCTTTTTTTTCTGTAGTTCATGTGTAACTACTTGACAATTCTACTGAGAAATGTCTTGAAAATCAAACATTTATGGTTGTTGCCAAGAGTTTTTTTTCAAGAATAGTAGTATTGTATGCAAATCGAGACTGATATCTATTTTTTTATACAGAGGGATATCAGTCTAGTCACCGCTCAAACACAACCGTCCAATCGGATTTGTCTTTTTTCAGTGACTCATACGAAACGAAGGAGCTCATTGGTCACCCATAATTCCGAATAAAGTTAACGCTTCGCTCGCTGATTCGAAATACGCAATGTTTTTCAGTCCCCGTTTTTTTCTCATCGGTGGCTATATTTGTTTTGATACGGCCGACCAATGCATGTCCCTGATTGGCTGATCCACCTGTTAGTCAAACCCATCTAAACTCGGTGAGATGCACCAGTGACCAGTGGCAAGTTCTGTAGCGTTTTCCCATACTTCTATGAAAATATTTGCTTATAGTACTCGAAAGACAGTGTACAGAACTGTCCAGCATTGACCATTCCACTGATGTCCAAGTTCCCATCAGTAATAGTCCGTTTTAACACATGAATTTCTGGATTGTGTGTTTGTGTATGTGTGTGTACGTCCCCTTCCCTCTGCTTCCTGTGGGCCGTCCCCTATGCCCCGTGCGTGGCCCTTGATAATGGATTAAAAAGGCCAAAGCCGTGGAGGCACTTAGCTATTGATCCAGCCCGTATACTTCTCCAGGGAAGCGGTATTTAAAGCCAGCATCGATGGGATTCTTTCTTTCATCCACCATCCACCTGGCGCTCGAACACACCACTCTTAACTCACTCGGACTTCCAGCAATGCCAGTGTAGCTTGCTGCTAAATGCTAAGATAGTGATTGGGAATATGCGTAGAAATGAGGAGCGATGATGCAAAATACAGTCCAAAATTTAAAAAAATCATAATATATCATTTAAATTTTTGACAAAGAGTATAATTTTAAATTTTTAAGGTGATCTTTTAAACATTTTCGAACAAAAAAGACTTGATAATGATTCAGATACCACGGTGACAATAAAAAACACTCTTTCTTTGGACAATAGAATGTGATTTTCAACATTAAATCTTTGTACTTTCTTTTCTGTTCCGTAGGTTCCGTAGTGGTCCATGGGCGTATCGAGTAGTATTTGATGTTCGATGCTTTTGACACCCCTAAAAGTGATTGGTATACTCTTAATTTAAACTTCAGCAGCTTAATTTTATTGACCAAAATGCAAGCTATTTTTTGTGGTTGCATTTGTGGACTATGACTCAAGTTGTGTCTCAAATTTGCTTAGTCTTGGTTTACTCCTGGTTTAGTCAGATTTTCCAAGTTGGTTTGTGAAATGAAGTCGTCACCACCGTTTTGGAGAGTAAAAAAAAATGAAATTGTAGTTGTGTTGTATGTAGTTTGATAGTCGTGTTAAATCCTAAGCGTGTGAATTGGGAAGTCTCAGTCTCTCTCTCTCTCTTTCTCTCTCTGGCGGTCCCGTTGTGACGTTCGCCCCTCGCGCTAAAATTCCATAAAAGTCTTGGATGGAGCAGGAAATGACTTCCAGGGTTTGGCATGTTGCTCTCTCGCTCTCTCTCTCCCCTCTCTTTTCTCTCTCTCTCTGTCCTCTCTCTTCTATCCCCTCTCTCACCCATCTCTATTTTTTCCCCTTCTTTCCTCTTTTCTTTCTCCCTCTTTCTCTCTTGCCTTTTTCTTTCTCTCTGTCCTCTCTTCTCTCTCCCCCTTTCTCCTCTCTCACCCATCTCTCTTTCCCTCTTTCTCTCTGTTTCTCTCCCCTCTTTCTCTCACTCGTCTCTTTCCCTTTGTCTTCTCTCTCTTTCTCTTTGTCCTCGCTTCTCTCTCCCCTTTTCTCCTCTCTCTCACCCATTTCTTTCCCTCTTTCTCAATTTCTCTCACCCATCTCTTTCCCTCTCTCTCTCTCCTCTGTCTTCTCTCTCTTTCTCTTTCTCCTAGCTTCTCTCTCCCCTTTTCTCCTCTCTTACCCATCTTTCCCTCTTTCTCTCTCAATTTCTCTCACCCATCTCTTTCCCTCTTTCTCTCTCTTCCCTCTTCTTTCTCCTTCTTCTCTCTCCCTCTCTTTCCCCCCTGTCTCTCTTCTTTCTTCATCTCTTCTTTCTCCCCCCTCTCTCTTCCCCCTCTTCTCCCTTCTCTCTATTTCTCCTCTCTCTCTCTTTCCCCTCCCTCTTTTTCTTTCTTTCTCCGGAAGGCTGCGTCACCTTCTGGATCTTGCGCTGTCTCTCGCGCTCCTCCAGGCTTTCCCCACACTTACTCGGATTTCACCGGTCACTTCACTGAATACGTCCCCTGGCCTCGTAACACAGCGACTTTAGGCCTGGGAAGAACTGGTTAAAGGAACTGCGCTCTTACAGCTGAAAAAAGTACTACAATTACAACTGAACCAGAACCTAAACCTGCAGAAGCTTTTTTTTCCTCATACTCGGAGGCTGCAATCAGAGGCTCATTCTGCTTTCTGATTGGATAATCGTCTAGGCAACCAAAACGCCAAATAAGAAAAGCGTCGTGTCCAGTGTTTTTGTAATTAAAAATGAATCAGTGTTACAGTTGTTATCAGTAAAAGCTATATTTGAAGGTACACTATGTAACTTTCTGGTTGAGGGTCCGTCACCTGCTTGTTTCTATGGATACGTCGTTGTTCTGCTTAAAATGTTCCGTAGTATGACATTAAACAGCTCTACCTTTACATTTATTCAATCACAGGTGGTTTTATAGCTCAGAAATACCTAGAAAAACAGACATTCTGACTGTGAACGGCGTCGCCTCGCCACGGATCTGACCTGTAACTTGGTCTGGTTTGGTCTCCATGAAGATTGAAAGGTTTAATGCCATACTGTGAAACATTCCAGACAAAGGAACAACATCTCCATGGAGAAAAGCGTTTGACGGACGTTCTGCCAGAAAAGTTACACAACGCACTTTTAATTTTCTACCTCGTGTCTGGGGACAAAGACGGGTCAAGTTATGGGAATTGAAAATCAAAATGTTGCATGCAGTTGGTTTAATGTTTAAATGAGTTCTGCTTAGTGCCTTTTTCTCTCTGTAGAAGGTCAGTAGAGCGTATCCGTGGTAGTGCGTGTCCTCAGAGACTTGGTCTGACAGTGGAATGCATGAAGGACATGAGACAGGATGTCCACTTCCTCTGAACCCGTCCTGTCCCCTTCCCACTATCACTGCTCACCCGGCGTTCTGAAGAAGTCGCGGATATGAGACAGATTTTCAGATTTGTAATGTCTCATGAAGTTAGAAGTCCATGAAAAATGCGTATAGGGTCTGTAACCGATGTTGGACCATGAGTGAAGAACATGTTTCTGAATTGACTATTAGCCCCGCCCACTTAGTCTCGTCTCTCGGTTTGATGTTGAACCACAGAAAAGTTGTCTCCTCATCATCATCTATATAAAAATGTGGCATATTAATCCAGTTGTTTGTGTGTTCCAGTATTTTATTTTTTTCTTATAAATCAAAACATTTCTTCAATCTGCAAATGTCCGTTTTGGTAGTTGTTATTCCTGAGTTTCAGGCGTGAACACTACTCATATCATTCAAAATATGATAACTGAGACTCTATTTATTGTGTATACATCTTCTTTATAAAAGTGGCGAAATTTTGTGTATTTTTGTTGTAATGCAATAAGATTTAAGCTGGAAACGGGTGAATAAGTGACTTCTGTGACTAATTATTGACCAGTAATGGTGCATTATCTGTTACAGCTCAGGCGTTTTAAGGATGCAATCTATTAAAAATGGTTTACTGGCATTATATTCAGTCAGTGTTATTGTGTTAGTGTCATAAAGTAGTTTCAGTATTATCATTTATCTCAGTATACCTTTGTACCGATATATCGTACTTCAAAATTTGTTATCGTGACAGGCCTATGCAGTTCAAATCAAAATACTTTTTTAGAATGACGGACATATTATTAGTAGACACGGCGTTCGATGCTAATGCTATCATCCACCCAGTTGGCAATAGCTCTCACATTATGAAAAATCGAGCTGGTACCAACCCATCGACCACATTTAAATCAAAGCTTTGTCAAAGTCGTTGTGGAGTGCGTAAACAGTTTTTATTTTAGATCATAATTAGTGTTAAATTAGCATCTGAGCTAACGGCTAACCAACTTCTGATTTCTGAACTTATGTAATTCTGGTGAATCTCGTGACTGCTAATATTCTTTTCCATGTGAGTGGTGAGGAGACCGGAAAAATGACATTTAAATATCATGAAATCAACATTTATACGCTTTAATAGGGGTGGGATGGGATACAATTTACACAAGACGAGACGAGACACGAGATTGGATCTACGAGAACGAGACAAGACGAGATTTTGACATTATCACCATTTTTTGATTTACTTCATTTAATATTTCTGCTGTCATTGTAGCTCTGCTTTTTGGGACTTGCCAGTACTCTACTTTTTCAATCCAAACGTAAAAACATGAGGATCTTGGGGGATCGGCTTCACCATTCGTTTATGTGATGGAGCGTTTGATTTGACGTAACTTCGTGTAGAGACGGCTAGCCAAGTGATCGAGATGTAGAAACAAGCAGAGATAGAGAATTTCACAAAGATGAGTGACGATGTTTTGAATGGGGAATGGTCCTCACAAAATCCTTCAAATCAGAAAGGAATCGTACGCCTGAAGCCCATTTTGGCGGGCTCTTTATCCCCGGCTCTGATCTGTCAAACAGGAAGTAGTTAGGCTGACAGCCCCGCCCGCCCCGAGCTTTCCTGTTTGAGCCGCTTGCTCATACTGATTACTACAACTACATACTCTCGAAGTACTCATAAACAACTCAGAGTGGAGTTGTTTGAGTTGTAATGAAGTAAATTTACTCTGTTATATTTTTACTCTGTCCTGTTTTTATTTAAGTACTTCAAGGGTAGTTTCTGTCATACCAAACTGTATTTGAGTAGTGTGATTTTGAAGTAACATTTAGGATTGCAGTAATCGCTATCGGATCAAAATCATAATTTGAAAGGATGCAATTAGCAAATCACAAAGGCTGCGATTTTTAGAAGTTCCATAATTTCCTCCACAAATTAAATCTCCCATCTTATTCTGTATAAAAACTGCTAATCCTGTCATTTAGATCTGTACAAATGTTTGCTGAAATGTGATCCTTGCATCGTTTATCGTTTCTTCTGGATGTGTTTAAAATGTGAACATTGAACAGAATCTTATTATTAAAACATAAATCCCAAATGTAATCACAATACTCGTCAAGAAAATCACAATTACTTTTCCCAAATTTATCAGCCCTACTGTAATATTTACTGTAGTAGTTCCAGGGTAGTTTCTCGTACCGGACAATTGAGTATTATTATTTTGTAGTACCATTACTCTGATACAGGACTACATTCATACCATGCTCCCTACGACTGTACAACAACTCACCCTTATGTAACAGATAATACTCCCTACAACTGTACGACAACTCATCCTTATGTAACAGTAAATACTCCCTACGACATTTCAAAGATAGCATTTTCATCTTTGCGTTGTACATCATTCAAGACAATAAATGACCTTTTCAGATTTTATATTGAAAGAATAATGGGCCGCCATTAGCCTGTGCCGTTAATCCAATTTTAATTGATTCTTTGCTAAACGTCAATGATCTTGGGTCTATTATTCAAATTATGATTCATTTCCCATTAGTTTATTTCCATTTTCCTTTTTTTAAACAACCCAGACACTGTGTAACATTTCTAGTGTAGGGTCCGCCACCAGCTTGTCTCCATGGAAATTGTATTGTTTTGTCTAGAATGTTCCACAGTATGTTCTATGAGCAGGTTACAGCAATACGCTACATTACAAGTCAGATCTGTGGAGAGTCGCCCCTATTTACAGGAGGAATTATTGTATTTTTGAGCCCCCGTAGTGAATAAATGCTAGAGGGATATGTTTAAAGTCAAACCCTGGAACAGTCCAGGTAAAGCAGTAACATCTCCATGGTGACAAGCAGGTAGCGGACCCCCCATCAGAAAAGTTACGCAATGACCCTTTAATTTAATAACCATATTTTATATAATAGATGTTTTGGCTGTAATATATTTGTACTCTTTTGAATGATAGCCATCTGGAATATTAAATCACTTTTGCGCGTCAACCTGCGCACGCCCTTTACTGTCCTCTTTTTGTCCCTGTGCTGTTGCCGTAGCGGAGGACACGTTAGCTAGTGCGGCGGGCCTTTGTCGTAGCAGGGCGCGCACCTGCGGCTGGGTATGGGAAGTTGATCCGCTCTTTTTGTTAGCTTTGGCCCCGGCTCCATTCATTCGACACAGCGCTTTTGTGAACTCTGCCTCCCGTAGAGACGACGCCAGCTACTGTTACCTGCTGGGTCTGTTTTGACGAGAAAAGCTGCTACCGTAACCTACTTCAGGGGAAAAGATATCTGAAAGCTCGTATTATATTAAACGCATTATCCAGGTGTTTAGAATTAGTGCTGGGTTTCGATGTTTTACTGTTTAAAATATTTCTCATAGTTGGAAAAGTAATTCAGTTTAGATTCAGTCCAGAAAACATCACGCTAGGGTTGTCAAAAGTATAGAAAATCAGACTAATCGATCCTAAATCTAGTGTCGATCATTTGAGCAAGTATCAATACCAAAACGTCACATTCACATATAGGGAGGGGTGTGCAAAAATATTGAAATATCGATATATCTCATCGTTTAATGTGATGATACAGTATCGATATCATGGGCTGCTGTATCGATATATCTCCAAGAATATTTTTTGGTATATTTTACTAAATTATTTTGTTAGTGCTACAGTTTTGTTGCTTGTTTAGTGAACGGAAACTTGTTTATGCAGCACATTTGACATTTTCACTGTTATGATAATTAAAATGGGTGTGTTTTATATTAACTTTGCACAAGACGTGGTTTAACAAAGACTTTTAGTATCATGGACATGATTTAGCCATTATTATTTATTGAACCGAATCGAATCGATTTTAAATATATCGTATCGAACCAAAACTGCACTGTATCGAGATATGTATTGTATCGTGGCCTATGTATTGAGGTATGTATCGTATCGGCAATTTCTTGATGACCCTATTCACATTTAGTTTTGCATGAACTCCCGTGCAGGTGGAGTCTGGTGAGAGCAAACATTTTCTGATGGATCGGATATCGGTTTCAAGATACCGGTTAAGTCGTTTTTTTGTTTTTTTTTGTTTGTTTTTTTTTGGGTCTATAGATTGGGGTAATGAGACGATTTACTGGACAATATTGGGCCAAAACACCTTGTAGTCATTTTCAAAGCTGTTCTGTACTTACTTAAAGGTGCATTGTGTAACTTTTCTGGTGGAGGGTCTGTCAAATGCTTTTCTCCATGGAGATGTTATCGCTTTGTCTGGAATGTTTCACAGTATGGTATTAAACCTTTCTATCTTCATGGAGACCAAACCAGACCAAGTTACAGGTCAGATCTGTGGAGAGGCGACCCCGCTCGGAGTCAGAATGCCTGTTTTTTGAGCTATAAAACCACCTATAATTGAATAAATGTAAGGCAGATCTGTTTAATGTCATACTGTGGAACATTCCAGGCAGAGCAATGACATCTCCATAGAAACAAGCAAGTGACGGACCTTCAACCAAAAAGTTACATGCTCCTTTAAAATAATACAAAACAAAACACATTTGGATAGTATTTTTTTATTTTTTTTTAAACAATAGACTGTACTGGTGTCGGTTTATATCAAGTATCGGCACTATCGACATTGGGATCGGAACAGAAAATGTTGGATCGATTCCTAATATGCAATAGTTTTGAGAGCTTTTGCCATGACCCCTTTTTAGCCCGACGCGCCTTTAGTCGACCAGGAATTTCTTACAGAATAGGCTCTACTCGCGCTTACCGGAAGACGTTTGGAAACATGCGGATGACAACTTCCGGTGTAGTTCCCGACACTGGGCATGTGATAAAACTGTGGATTCAGAAGCAGCGTCTTCACAACCTGCCAAAGCTTTCCATGGGGGACGGGACTTTAATCACATCTTCATCGTCTTCTTGTCACTTACAGGCAGCTGGTCGTGACTGTTGATCTGCTGAACATTACGTAACACTACAGTGAGATCTTATTTTCTGTTTTTAAGTTAAACAAATTATAATACACAAATTAATAATCAATTTATAAAAGGAAAAAGAAAGAATAAAATGACATCCAGATGAAGAAAACCGGGCCATTTTCTGAGTTTACCCCGATTTTGAGATATCGCCAGCAGAGCCCAAAGGAAGTCGTCCTCTGTATGTTCCCAAACGTCTTCCGGTTTTGTGACGTAATCATGAATAGATTCTCTACCAGCTATTGAATTTAGTTTTGTTTAACTGTTGCAAATCTGTTGACATACAAATCATTAGCAGCTACTTTTCATTCGACCATGAACTCGAAGATCTGGCCTAGTTTTACGGTCCCCCACTGCTCCTGACAGCTGCCCCTTGCCTCCTCTTGAAAATTTCAAATCCGAAGAACAATAAACCTACTCACAACTCCACGCAAAAATAATGGACTCTGTTAGTACTTGTTTATCAATTGTAATCGCTTGCATGTGGCCTTTATTTCCATATTAATAAACGGGGAGGTGGTTGGTGGTTGGCTCCGTGGCTGTTTCTGCTCTTGCAAAGACAGAAGCTTCTTGTTGTCCCTGTTTGAGCCGTCATGTCCCAGGCCCGAGGGGGACATGCGTACAGAGCCATGCGTCTCCTGCATCGATCGCTAATGTCGTTACTCCCCCGGTCCGCCGTATGAAACCCAATTGTGCAGATGTGTGGGGCTCGGGGCGGAGGCGGCGCTTGTGTATTTCTGTTTGGGATATGACACAAATGGATATAAAGTGGAGGCTACGCTAATGGCCCATCTCTGCTGCACTCTGGCCCGGCTAACACACTGCAAATGAAGTCCTGCCAAGTCAGAGGGTTTATGAGTATGCTAGCAATCATGTTTTCTCTTACTGGAATTGTAAATATTTAGGTTACAATTTACTGCTACTACTGCTGCTACAGCTACCACTACTACAAGTACGGCAGTAAGCATCCAGATTGAAGTTGTCACAGTTATGCTAAAAACAACTAGCATGCTAACTGCACAACAGTTCTACTTCCTTGTTTCACAGTCTGTCAAATTGTTTTGTAAAGCGATGCCTGTGGTCTCATTTTGTTGTCAGTCGTTGTCAAAGACTAGAATCCATGAAATGAATATTGAAGGTTTGTAGATCGTAACAAATAATAACGTTCAGTATTTGTGGATTTCTGTTTTTAAACATTGGTAACACACAACATTGAACACAACATAGAGTGAGCAAATTAGACAAATTGCATCCTCTGTTATAAATTACATTTTCATTTTAAATAATGGTACATCATGTCCAGCGTATGAGTCTCATTTAGTCCAAAGTTTGTCAAAGAGGTCCATTTTCAAATTAAATCCAAACGTTATTGTGTTCTTTTTTTTCGTAACGTTATTTCATTCATAATTTCTGACCAGTCTTTGATTGTTGGTGCAGTTTGTGTCATCCATTTTTTTGTAATGGCCTTTTTTTAGCATAAGACTTTAATAATGCATAAATATCCTGTGCATTCATCCAAAAAGAACAATTACCTCCTCCCCTCTCTGGGCCCCTCTCTCCAGGTGAAGTGACTCTTGTAGGTACTTCAGTTCTGTTTCCAAATACTGCATGTCCTGAATATTTAATGTCCTGTAAGTAGCTCGGAATAGTCACTATTGGCACCGTTTGAATGGAAAGTGATCAGTGAGTGGAGTTTTAATGGTGCTGTGGACCTGAGGGAACCAGGCCAGTGCCAGGAACCAGCCCCAATCTGAGGAGGCCAGTGGGTTCAGGAAGACTGAAGTGGGCCTTCAATAGAACTTTCTCCATGCCGATGTGGAGAAAGATTGTAACAAGAGCTTTAAATCGGGCTGTAGTTAACTAATGAAAATCTTACTGAAATTCTTAAAAACAAGTCTTGCCAATTGATTTTGTCGACTAAAAAGGCGGCGAGGCAAAAGCTCTCAAAACTATTACGTCTCTCTGTGTATTTGACCCAAACTGCACTCACGAGACTCCACCTGCAGAAACAGTTTTTTATTCAGACAGTATACGAATCATGTTGCCTGACCAGCCAGTCCCTTCTACATTCTGTTCGAATCCAGAAGGGACTGGGACCAGACCATAGTGCACGAAAAACCTCTGTCCAAACTTGAGACGATCCAACCACAGCCACTAATTTGCATCGCGTGTCCCTCAAATTCAAAATAACTTCTTTTACCTGAAATAAGTAATAGTTTGGTGCTTCGATTGTTGATTCTGTAAAAATCCGCGCTGTTTCTCAGTCCTTTACGTAGTCCTCTTTTTAATGTGTAAACAGCCGTGTTTGTCTGACTGGTGAATCCGCCTGTCAATCACACCCTCTGAAATCAGGGAGACTGGATACAGCTCCAGATCCACTCGTCTTTGTAAATCTTTGTCAAAGCTTGAGGTTCTTGCTGGTCGGCTAATGAATCATGAGTTCAATCTGCCTTTTTACATATACATATACCCAAAAATACCGACTGAAGGACTGCAGCCCTGTCTTTTATCTGTTTTACCGTGTAGCCTGTTGTTTGGATGGATTTGCCGTACTAGACTGAACAATATTGAAACAGTGTTGGTAAAGGATTAGACTGTGTGTTTTTATTTGACAACCTCAGCTCTTTACTCATTGCTGTGTGAATGCTGTGTACATCTGTCAACACGTTAGCCAGTGTATTTCATATATAATTCCATTAATTCAAGTCCTGATTGGTTTGCATACTGAATTACTTCAATTATCAATAAAGGAATGAGTGAGGCTGTGTTCACCACATCTAAAAAGGGACGGTACCATGAATAAGACTGTGGGACTGAGTCTGTGGGGACTGAGTCTGTGGGGACTGAGTCTGTGGGGACTGAGTCTGTGGGGACTGAGTCTGTGGTGGGGACTGAGTCTGTGGTGGGGACTGAGTCTGTGGTGGGGACTGAGTCTGTGGTGGGGACTGAGTCTGTGGTGGGGACTGAGTCTGTGGTGGGGACTGAGTCTGTGGTGGGGACTGAGACTGTGGTGGGGACTAGGACTGTGGGGACTAGGACTGTGGGGACTAGGACTGAGACTGTGAGACTATGACTGAGACTGAGGCTGTGGGGACTGAAGCTGTTAGACTGGAGCAGGTACTGAACCAAACCAAGTCTACATCAGGACTCAACCAGAACAAGTATGAACGGGGCACCAGGAATTAGAAATATTACTTAAAAAATACGCAATCATTTAGTTTGAACCAGCTAATAAAAAAAAAAACAAGACAAAACAAATATAGAATAGAAAACAGATAAACTAAAAAAAAAAAAAATTGTATTAAATCAAATTAGAACAAACCATAAATACTTGTAAAAGCTTGTGTACAATTTTACACTGCTACTTCAGAGCGGTAGTACATTAGTCTGGGGCACATATTGTACTTGCCACTCTCCAGACTGATAAACCTGCTGCTGGCCTTTGTTGTGAATGAAAACAAGTCATCTCCTCCCGCCAACACCCCCGTGGCGTCAGTGCGTGTCGCCACGGTAACGCCATGCCTGCTGTAATGGGCCGAGGGAGCCATTTAACAGCTGACGGACCAGGATGACAGTGTTGTGGTCAGTGCTGATGCAACAGTGATTTTCAAATACATGAATTTAATTTCTGGACTTGGGTTTAAGAATGGCATGGTAGAGAGAAACGGAAGATTTGTATAAGAAAAAATGCTAATACTATTGTTTTGGAAAATGCAAAATTAGAATGAAGTAAGTCAAACATCAAAAAAAAGAAGCAAATACAGATGAAAGCTGATTAAAATTTGAAAGAATAGAAACTTGTATAATCTTCCAAACATAAGTAAAGTTTTGTTTCTGTCCTCCTATGTTCAGTTTTCCAGACCTTTCACTTTCTGTGCAGCTGAACCTTCACCAAGACATTTACTACCACACTCTGATTGATTGTCATAATATGATCAAAATTGTCATTTCTGCCAATATTGCCCACCCCTCCTGCCAACAGAAAAAGGACTGCACAGCACAGCATTTTAGATTTGACAGTAAAAGTGGTGAATTGGATGCACCTTCCATGTCACTTTCTTGATACTTTAAAGGAATTGTGTGTAGTCTGCACTCTTCCACTTTTAATAAAAATCCATCACAATTGAGTTGCCATTCTGAGTCGGGTTAAAATGCTCATATGTCCATATTTTAATTTTATTTTTATTTTTTTGTAAAAGTATCTGTCTTCTCTGATATTCCAAGTCTGAAAACTCATGATCCAGAGCCTTAACCTGCAGATAGAGACACCGCCAAGTTCGTCTCATTCTCAATATATGAACAGGACTCATGTGAAGCTCAGAACCTCCAGAATTCCCTCACTGAGCTGCAGAGGCTGCACTAGCACTGACTCATGACTGGCTGCTCGTGCTGGGGTTTAGGTAGAGACCGTTCAGATCAGAGAGAGACATTGTAGGTTTAAACCAAGTGGTTAGAATGTGAAGCTCATTCTGCTTTCTGATTGGATAATTATCTTGAGAATCAAAAATGTGAAGATTACAACATCCTGGTCAAGTTATGGTCTAATTTGGCCATATGTTTTTGTAACTAAAAATAAATCCGCTTTACAATTTTTACCCATAAAAGTAATATTTGATGTGAACATATATACGTCACATCTGGGGACACAGTTTGGTATTTTTCATGAAATTTAAAGCCAAAATCGTACATACGGTTCCTTTAATTCTGAAGTTCATATCTGGTGACTGATTCTTAAGTTGTGGCTCCTTCTCACTTGCTCCCATTCCTCCTCGTCTGGTCCGTCCCCCTCTCATAAACATGGCTACTCCTAATGTAAACACTAAAGATAGTCACACCAAAAGAGGTCTGACATGTACAGCCTGTGCATTCTCTACAGGGACCCATTTTATATCTGTCCAATGTACCAAGGGACTTATTAACAATGTATTTTAGTCAAGTAATGTCAACAATTTTGAATCCACTAGCTTGCTGAAATTATGCCCCAGTTGCTATGACAAAACAGTAGTGCATTCAGTCTTTACTTTTGGAGACATTGCCACAGTTAAAGATGCTGAACCTGATTTTTACCGTCTTAAAGCACGTCAAACAGAATTAGATCATTTTTAAAGGTTTGCAGTGGTCCAAAGTTATTCCTCACTTACCTTATACATTCTGAGCATCCTAATTATTCACGGTGATGTGTTTATAAGTGCTTTTCACGACATTTAGAGACCAAAGCGGAGTTTTGCCATCACGGTAATGGTAACAACAAGTGCGCACTTCCTGATTATCGGACAAGAAACGCTTTATAATTCGATTTTGACAGTACACAGCGGACTTATTTTGATCTCGAGAGCCACTTACAATATATCTGCTGGGGAAAGATAAATTTTGCTCAAATACAATTTCAGTGTTCCCACAAAACCATTACGAGACCAAGAAAGCAAGAATCAAAATGCTGGAATTAATATTGTGAAAGAGTTAAAATGGTTCCCTTAAGTAGCCCTAAATTTTAAAAATTTAAATTCAAATTTGACCTTGACTTTGTCCCGGCTGAATCTTTTTGTAGCTTTTTTTTTTTTTTTTTTTTTAATGTACGTATGAAACATCACTGGTATTCTTAATGAGAGATTAAACAGCTTTTTTTAATATAATTTTTTTCTTTCTTTGTAAAGTAGCCACGACCAACTGTTCTTGAATAAATGAACCACCCACACCTTACTGCACCTGCTGTTGCATTACAATTACACAATTTCAAATATAATCTCTGTCATTTCCAATTAAATTTTGCGCCGTCCTGCCCACGCACATGAGTTCTTAAATAAATCAGCCACTTATCCGCCATATTGTATCCTCAGTTGCATCATAATTAGATGATTTACGTTCATTACCCCGCGTAATTGCCGGTGCGGCTCTGGCTAGCAGCTGCATCGTTATGCTGGTCATTTTCACAGACCTGGTGCGTGACTTTAGCTTGTTAGCAGCCGCTCACATAAACAAACCAGGCTAACGTCGCTAACGTCGCTAATGGACGGATCGGGACATATCGCCGCTGCAAATCCGCCCCACAATCCTGTATCATCTTTCAGGTTCTGCGGAGGTCATAAAACATGCGCTCCCCTCCCCCCTCCCCTTCCATCGGGGTCCACGTTTTAATGCACCCAATTACTTAGCCCTCCCTGCGCCGCTGCATTACGTCAGCCTTGGCAAGTCGTATATTTTTAGCCCCGCCGCCCTCCCCTCTTCCCTTTTAGCGGATTGAGTTACCACCTTGTCGCAGAAAGGACCCATTGAGCGGCTCTGCTGGCGGGGCACGTCCAATCACAACATACAAAGTGGATGTGTAATCAAGGCCACAGGAAGTCTGGTCGGGGAAGTGGGCGGGGCGCGCGGTCCGACCGTGTTGGCAAGGGAGCGCTTCATGAAGTAATATTGGCACCGAGTTACTGGATTAGGATTCTTGAAAACGTTAATTTCGCCATGTCCGTAAAGCTCATCTGTGGTCAAAATATGAGTTTCTAATGCCAATACTAACTGTCCTTTTTACTCCAACAAGTTCTAATAATATATAAGAGGAAAAACTGTGAGGAAAGCTATTAGAACCAGGTGAACTGCAATGACTCTGTGGATATTTATCTTGATTTTAGACGTTTTTAGAAGTTGTAGTAGAATTGTAGCCACATAATCAAGTTTTTTCATGCAATAAAACCCGTCTTAAAGGTGCATTGTGGTCCGTCAAAGACTTTTTTGTTGTTGTTGCTTTATCTGGAATGTTTCACAGTATGGCATTAATCCCTTCTATCTTCATGGAGACCAAACCAGACCACAAGTCACAATCCAGTCTCAGTGCGTTTTTCTAGGTATTTTTGAGCTATAAAACCACCTGTAATTGAATAAATGTAAGGTAAAGCTGTTTAATGTCATACTGTGGAACATTTGAAGAAGAGCTATGACATCTCCGTAGAAACAAGGAGGTGACGGACCCCCAACCAAAAAGTTGCATCTTGCACCATTAAAGTCACTCTGCGTAACCTTTCTGGTGGCGATTACATCACCGACTTGCCTGTTTGTCTAGAATGTTCCATAACATGACATTAAACTCGTTCATATCCATGGAGACAAGCAGATAACACCACCAAGCCAAGTTATAAATCAGATCTGTGGAGAGGAGACCTTGCTCAGAGTGGGAATGCATGTTTTTCAAGATATGGCAACATCTGTACTGTAATAGATGGTTATGTTTAATGTCATACTGTGGAACTATCCAGTCAAAGCAATCTCCATGGAGACAGGGAGCCACCAGAAAAGTTACTCAGTCCACCTTTAAAGAAGACAGAAGGGGAAACGTCTATAACATGGGTGAAAGCTCGATTTTTTTCCATATATGTACATTTAAAATTATCATATTATTGTTTGTTATTATATTCATTTAGCAGTTTTATATTATTAATTTTAATTTATTATTATTATTATTATTATTATACATTAATTATTTTAAATGACTTTTTATTACAGGTTTTAACCCTAACATAATTTTGAGGGGGTATATAGGCAAAATAAAATATATAGCACAATAATTTAGAAAACAAAGCAACATCTAAACCTCTAAACTGTGGATGTGGTAACACCATGAAAACATGTACGGTAAAGTTATTTTGTAATCATTATATACACTTGGTCACCTCAAGAAAATAAAAAAGAAAATTACAAAAAAGAAATCTTGATTTTGCTGAATAGATGCTTTAAAAAGTCTCATTTCACCTATGAATTTAAAGGTGCGCTCTGTAACTTTTCGTGTAGAGGGTACGCTACATTCTAGTCTACATGTAGATGTTCATAACTGTTCAGCCTACAAAGTTTCACAGTACGACATTAAACTTCTCTGTCTCCATGGAGGCAAGCAGGCCAAGGTACAGATCGGTTCAGTGGAGAGGTGGGCCTGGTTACACAAGAATGCACGTTTTTAAAGAGCCATTAAACACCAAAATCACTTTTTTCTACTGATTAGCTGTGTAAATTGGTTTAAAATAGAAATGTATACCTATCCCTGGTGTTATTTTGGCATTTTAGAGTGTATTTATTAAAAATCAAACTTTTGGGTCAAAAGTCGTGTCTGCAACGGCCTCTTTAGGATCACTTACACACTACATTTGACTTTTCGGGTTGGACTAATGGCCACCAGTCAGATTCTAGGTTATTACGTGACGAGCACAGCCAGTGTCGGTCTACGGGCGGTACGTGAAGAGCTCCTCTCAGCCCCACCCCCACCTGGCACCGCTGGGCACTGCGATGTCCCGCCGTGTCTGGAGAAACGGGAAACGGCATGATCCGAGCACAAATGTCCGCTCTGTTTCAAAGTCCGGAGCGCACCGATCTGCACCGTTTTGGATTTGTTGTGGCTGTCGGTCGGCTGTCAGTCATCGCTCCAGAGCCCACCCCACAACCCACCGGGCACCGCTAACTCTGGAGCATTTTTCAGATTTTGTTTAGGGGCAGAGTAAAGCTTCGGGACGGTGTTTAATGGCTCTTTAAAAATATTTCTGGACAATAAAAATCACCTCTAATGAAAGAAAAGCTGAATAGACTTTTAATGCAATACTGTGAAACTTGCCAAGCACCAGGAAAGTTACATAATGCACCTTTTAAGCCTTTTCAACATTTTCTAGCGATTCTTTTTCCTTTGTTTTTAGTAGCAGTCTCTCTAACTCTTTACCTTTGACTCCATCTTGGACACAGCTGGCTCATCAGAGTGTGGCGTTGACAGCCAGACCTCATGCAGCTCTCACCGCACCCCCTCCTCTCCTCTCCGTAAAGGAAAGCTAACAATGTTTCCTTTCCAATGTTTACCCCTCCGCTAAACCCACTCGCGGCTAACAGCTATACAAACAGCTCCACCCATTCACACTCCACAATAGCATTAGCACACAGGCGCTAGCGGACACACGGCTAACACGCGGCTAATCGCCCGAGTCTTTTCCTCTACCCATTCCGTCTGGTTTCTGTCACAGTAGTTTCCCTTTAATCCTATTCGCGGAGGCTGCCGTGGTCATGGTTGGACACACATGGGACCGGGTGAGGTGAAGGTCAGCCCGCAAAAAACGCCGGTTGCCATGGCAGCACTTGATTGACGGATGGGAGAGGCCACCGGAGGATAGCCGCAAAGATGGTCGTTAAATGCATGGTTAAAGTGCTTCCGTGGGGTTCTCCAAGTAATGATGTCATCTTCAATTAGACCTGCCTAGTGACCCCTTTGCAGAGTTTCGGAGTTCAATATTAATCTAAGTATAATAATTGAGTTTTATAATTTGAATACGAGGTCAAGACAAACAAGCAAAACTACATAATCTATCTAGAATTGTTATGCTTGTCCAGATATAGTAGGCCATACAGAAAGCCACGCCATTCTCGTGAATCAAAGATGCATTTTAACCTGATTTTGAGACACTAATTAACCTTTTAAAACGTCTTAGTAACCCAGAATGCATTGCAGTTTAGGTTATAGTAAAAAAAATGTCTAAAATTAGTGTTGAAACTGACGAAGAAGAACATTACCGTTGAAACATGTCAAGGTATGCTTCATCTCTTATATGTTTGATATGAAAAATACAATGTCCGCCTTAGCCTTAGCCTTAGAGTCCGTGACTCTGGCATCTGGTTAAAAAAATGTCTACAAAACTCTGATAACACTTGATTTCTGTTCATAAATAATGATCAAATCAGACTGGCACAGAAGTGTTTAATGGACGAATAATAATTGTACAAGTTTTTCTATATAAACGGACTGGAGTTTTCATCTTTTTTCATCTTTTTGTCTGAGATTTGGAAATTATCGATATTTTAACAGCTCGAGCTAAGGTAAACGGCTAATGCTAGCACCTTCACACTATTTTTTTATTCAGAATCGTGATCAGCAGTGCCATAAACCAGCGCTTCTGTCTGCTTCATTCAGTCGTGTTGTGTCCAGTTAAACACCGGTCTCTGTCCACTGTTGTTTTTCCGACCTGCAATGCATTGTGGTCTATGTTGACGTTCTAGTGACCAGCGCTGGACACTACTTTTCAAGGTGTATTGTGGGAAACTGGACATTCGAACAGCGTTAAGTAGGTAATAGTGTGGACATTCGGACATAGCCATAGGTCGGACTAAGTTGGACCTTTCCTGAATAGTTTTGGAATGGCCTTAGATCTAGAGCCATACTTGCATAAGACCACATTGTAAGGCTGGTCGTCATGGTGATAGAAATCGTAATGTGATCTCATTTCTGCAATTTTTGGTAAACTATTGTGACTAATTTTCTGTTGAATACAGCTGTATTCGCAAACACTTCCTACCCACTCCTATTGTTTGGTCTCAGCTCTGTCCCGGATGAGTGTCATCAGTATTTTGTTATTGAAATATGTGTTGAGTATGTCATGTGTCCGTGAATGAGTCGGCTCTTTTGAACGATTCTTTAAAGGTTCACTGTGTAACTTTTATGGTGGAGGGTTGGCCACTTGCTCGTCTCCATGGAAATGATATTGCTTTGCCTTGAACGTCCCATTGACATTAAACTTGAAGATGCATTGTGTAACTTTTCTGGTGGAGGGTCCATCAAATGCTTTTCTCCATGGAGACGTTATTTCTTTGTCTGAAATGTTCCACAGTATGGTATTATGCCTTTTTATCTTCATGAAGACTAAACCAGACCAAGTTACAGGTCAGATCTGTGGAGAGGCGACCCCGCTCACAGTCAGAATGCCTGTTTTTCTAGGTAGTTTTGAGCTGTAAAACCACCTGTAATTTAATAAATGTAAAGTAGAGCTGTTTAATGTCATACTGTGGAACATTCCAGGCAGAGCAATAAGTTCAACACACAACATGCACTGTAAGCAGGGTAACATCTCCACAGATCTCACCTGTAATTTGGCCTGGCAGCGTTACTTGCGTGTTATCTTGGA
Source organism: Taenioides sp. WSHXM2023 (assembly GCA_029959045.1). Classification (NCBI taxonomy): domain Eukaryota; kingdom Metazoa; phylum Chordata; class Actinopteri; order Gobiiformes; family Gobiidae; genus Taenioides; species Taenioides sp. WSHXM2023. The sequence goes on along the minus strand of CM057102.1, from coordinate 5,094,252 downwards.
AATAAATATGCTTAACGTCATACTGCGGAACATACCAGGCAAAGCATTAACATCTCCATGGAGACGAGCACGTGGCAGACCCTGCACCACAAAAGTTACACAGTGCACCTTTAACATGAATGGCTGAAACCAAATCTCATTTTGAAAGAGACAATATTTTTTCTTTCTTATTTTATGATTTTTTTTTACACCAATTTATGCTGAACCAACACAGGAATCAGCACAGAGGCAGAGGCAGCACAGTTTGAGTACAACAAGTGAGTTTTACACACACAAAAATACATATCTGATGTTATAATATTATTAAAAATGCTAATGCAACTAGTTTATTTAGATCATGCGTAATTTCAATGGGTAAAGACACTCCCAGTCTCAGTTTGAACCATTTTAAACAGATGTTAATTTTTCTCTGGTCATTAGACCTAGACAAACTTTATTGATCCACAAGGGAAATTATTTGAAATTGAAATTATTGTGTAGATAAAATAAATATCCATATAAATTAAAGGTCCTGTATTACGCAAAATTGATTTGTGAGCTTTAAGTCATGTTGTAACATACCTGGAGTTGTGTTTTATTTCATTCACACATGTTTGAGTAATCCTTTATTAAAACGTACATCAAAATACAGTATATATTTAATTTTTCTTTTAAAGTTAGTGACTTTTTGCAGTATACAATTCTTGGCTGCATCACTTAGCATTGTAGTTAAGTAATTAATCATTTAAAATTGAAGACAGAATTAACTTTTAATGCATTTAAGTGTTACTTAATAATGACATTTTTTATATTTCTAATTTTAAAAGCGAAATATCTAGAGCCATTAAATTATTCTAATGAAGGTGTATGGAGTTTAAAAACACGTGGAGCACTTCCTGTTGGAACAATTTTCAGTCTGAGAGAAGAACTCAGCCTAAATCTGCAGGTTTGTGTGTTAAACATGTGTGAATGAAACAAAACACAACTCCAGGTCTGTTTGTGATGAGGAAACAACATTTTATTATAGATCAGAAAATGGCATACGGGCCCTTTTGAAAATCCTCGGACGCTGTCTTCATCATATCAAGTTGTCCTGTCTATCAAGATTTTCTCAACTCAAATTCTTACTTTGAAAATGCCACGTGTGACTTCGAAATCTTAAACAACGTTAACATGACTCATCGAATCCCATTTTAAAGCTCTCCAAACATTTTTATGAGCGTGTGAGTCATGGACAGACAGAAGAGGGCAGAAGACGAGGAGGAGGAGAAGGGCTGCAGATGTGAGGAAGGCTACTGCTGCTTCTGCTGCTGCGTACGTCCAGGAAATGACTTCTGCACACGCTGAAGACGTCACATAAAAGGGACAGAGTGATGGAGGGATTAATATCTGTTTTACTGCTGCGCGGGTGTAAATGAGACGTGGCAGGTGCAGTGGTTGTCAAAAAATAAGCCTCGTTTTGTGTTTTGTTGTGATTTGTGGATTCGTACTGAAAATGGCATTGTGGTTCTCAAGTTTTTCACATGAAAGGGCCTATATTACCCTGTTTTCTGATTTATGTTATAAGGTTGTCAAACAACAGCATTGGATGAAGTACTCAGGTAAGTAAAAGTACACGTACCAGAGCGAGGGAATGCTCAAGTAAAAGTCAAATTATCACATGAAAAAATCTACTTGAAGTACTTGTTTAAAAATGTACTTCAAGAGTAAGAAGTAAAAGTATTTCACGCAGATTTTGAGGTCTCATAAAGCTTCAAATGTAGTGATAAATTATAAGTAATAAAATAAACCCTTAGCCCTTTCAGCAGGTCTCAAACCATCACAAAAATGCTTTAACTTTTCAGTCCTGTTCCAGAATGTAGTGTAGTAGAAAGTACAGATACCTGCTCTGAAATGTAGTGAAGTAAAAAATATCTACTTGAAAATCTACTCAAGTAAAGTACAGATAACTAAAATGTATACTTAAGTACAGTACTTTACAACTTTTACTTGGTTACGTAATGTTCCACCACTGTCAAAAACATATCTGGAATTGTTTTTTTTTTTTCATTCACACATTCTGCACATTTTGACTCTCAAACTGAAAACACTCTGTTCCACCTTGTGATGTCATATGTTTTTAAACTGCATTTACCTTCACTAGAATCATTTGGATCATTTCAGCCCTGGAATTGCCGATCTCTAAAGGTAAAAGGAGCTGCTAACTTGAAAACTACCACTTCATGATATCACAAGGTGGAACAGAGCATTTTGAGCTGTGAAAATGTAGACAGACTAATAATAAAGGGTTACTCAAACATGTGAATGAAACAAAACACAACTCCAGCGATGTTTTTGGTGAGGTAACAACATTATACCATGTCTTAAAGCTCACAAGAGTCAATTTTGTGCAATACAGGACCTTGAAATCTATATTTTCAAACTCCCCTCCAGCCCTTAACTCCTTGTTTTGACCCCATGGCATTCCTGGAGCACTGGACCTGCCTCTTTACGTGACAGCCCTCGAGTCCCCTGTTCGGTGCCTATTGTGCGGGTCCCATCTGAGCTAAAGCCTGAGAGCTATGAGGCGTCTGGGGTGGTATAGGGTGGCCCGAGTGCTCTATGGAAGGGCCCTGAGACAAAGAGGGACAGTGGAACATGATACGCCGCAGTGTCACACAGGCATGCACGTCTGTCTTTCACACACTCGTCAGCTCCGCCCACGCACCCCAACAGCCCCGCCCCCCTCCGTGCATCCAGTCACATCCTCAAAGTACAACAGGTGACTGCCCTCTGCTTTGGAAGGAGATTTTTAGACGGCAAATGAGTTACAATGAGCGTAAGAGCACACCATTTGTATTCATATTAAGAAGATGTCACTTTATAATGAGCATTAGGGGTGTGCAAAAATATGGAAATACAATAATGCAATACACTGGACATATTCACTGTTTTTATGATAAAAATGGATGTATTTCATATTCACTTGGCACAGATAGTGGTTTAACAAAGAAATATTGTTGTTAAAATGTAAACAGCGATACATTAGAGTGTCATGTGCAATGTGTATCGATTATCACATGTATCGCCATATTGTGATAATATCATATTGTGTATCATATCGAACAGTGAGGGACCCTATGATTCCCCTAATGAGCATATCCTTATTGTTTTGTTTTAATTTTGGTCTGAGGTTGGAATTGTAAATGGATGATCAGTGGTATCTTGGTCCACTTGCAATGGGCGAGATATCGGTTCCAGTATTGGTATTGGCCGATATCGATACTGATTTGCTGTTATTGTGATGTGCTGCCCCATTCTGTGCACTTTTTGTACAGATGCATGAGTCAAAATGGAAATCGAGTGTTATATGGCTGTATGTTTACACCAACATAAATGGTTTTATATTCCAGATCAATTTTGTTATTATTTTTAAAACAGGAGCGACAGTGGCTCATTGGTTAGAGCAGTGGTCCCCTCAACCCGAAAGTCAGATGATCATGGTGCGAATGATTGACCGCGCTTCAGTCTGTCTGTCCCAGGGCAGCTGTGACTACAACAGTACCTTACCACCGCCCAGTACAGTGTGAATGAATAATGAATAAGGCATTACAAGTGCAAAGCATTATAATTAATCTGTGATCATTACTTTAACTTCAGAAACATTTGTGAGTTTCGCTGTCGGTTATCAGCCACAGCAGCGCCTCAAATATCATATCGCCATATCGTATCGGCGCAGAAGATCCACATTGGCCTGTCCCTGTAGCCAACCATTTCTGTTCAGAGATGGATAGCCAGAGTAATTGTTACATCAGCCGTTAGGGGCCTGAACGATTGCAAATATGCCTCAGATATGTCCATTCAAATTGCAAGTTTGTAGTTTGATGAATCTTGTAGCCCTAAAGAGTACCGCAGATTTGTGGTTTTGTTAACAGAAACTCCAGGCTGTAATCAGGACAGTGCGGTGTGATGTCACATAGTACTTGAAATTGCAGTGACCACTAGAGGCAGCATGCACCAAGGTTGTGACTCTTTTTGAACACGTAGCTGGATGTTTGCTTAGTTTGAACTAAAATAGACAAAAAAGGACTAGAAACAGTAGACAATGGTATTAAAACACTGTACACAGAGGTCAGTAGCAGAAAGTTGATTTAGTGTTTAGTTGCACTTTAAACGCCAAGATTGCATCAACAGAGCAGTGGTCCACAGGAAGAATAGTTATTCCAGTAATAACTAAGCTTGTCATATTTTTGAAAATGGATCTGGTCTCCAAAGGTTTCAAAAGTGCTACATTTGCAAGTTATAACAACACATGTGACCATGTTACCAAGAGATGTACCGATACGATACTGAAAAATTTAATGGAACGGATGTTGGCTTCCAAATATCGGTTCAGCTGATATCCTGATTTAACATATAAACTGATGTAATAAGATGATTTGCAAGTAAATAACAACAACATAACACGTTTGGATCAGTTTTGTCTTATTTTATTTTTGTTTAAATGAAATAAATGCTGTTTTCAGTCTCTGCCCTTGTATCGGTTGATCCTTAAAGGTTCTATATTATACAAAATGTACTCTTGTGAGCTTTTAATCATGTTATAATGTTGTTATCTCATTACAAACATATTTGGAATTGTGTTTTGTTTCATTCACACGTTTGAGAAATCCTTTATTGTCTGTCTACATCTCCAAATCTCAAAATGCTCTGTTCCACCTTGTGATGTCATGAAGCACTAGTTCTCAAATTAACTGCACCTTTTACCTTAAGTTCAGTAGAGCTTGTTAATTCCAGAGCTGAAATTATCCAAATGATTCTAGTGAAGGTGTATGGAGTTTAAAAACACAGTGGAGAACTTCCTGTATTACCACATGACATCACAAGGTGGAACAGAGTGTTTTCTGTTTGAGAGAAGAACTCAGCCTAAATATGCAGGTTTGTGTGTTAAACACGTGTGAATGAAACAAAACACAACTCCAGGTCTGTTTTGACGAAACATTATAACATAGATCTAAAATAGTGTCCTTTTAAAGCTGCATTGTGTAACTTTTCTGGTGGAAGGTCCGTCAAATGCTTTTCTCCATGGAGATGTTATTGCTTCGTCTGCAATGTTTCACAGTGTGGCATTAAACCTTTCTATCTTCATGGAGACCAAACCAGACTGAGTTATAGGTCAGATCTGTGGAGAGGCGACCCCGCTCACAGTCAGAATGTCTGTTTTTCTAGGTATTTTTGAGCTCTAAAACCATCTGTAGTTTAATAAATGTAAAGTAGCGTTGTTTAATGTCTTACAGTGGAACATTCCAGGCAGAGCAATGACGTATCCATAGAAACAAGCAAGCCTTTAAAGCTATAGTATCAGAGTCGATATCGGAACTGAAAAAGCTGGATAACCTCTTATACCTTCACGAATTAACTGGTTTATAAAACATGCTGCAGAAATACCTTTGCTGTCTTTGATTCCACCTTTTTATCTGGAAAAAATAAAAATAAAATACACTATATATCACATGTAACCCTCGTATGGTCCTGATGTTTTGCAGATGTAAAGAAGGACTGGTCGGATCACGCCCTGTGGTGGGAGAAGAAGAAAACGTGGCTGCTGAAGACCCACTGGACCCTGGATAAGTACGGGATCCAGGCGGACGCTCGTCTGCTCTTCACCCCCCAGCACAAGCTCCTCCGCCTGCAGCTGCCCAACATGAAGCACATGAAGGTCAAAGTCAACTTCTCCGACCGAGTCTTCAAGGCCGTGTCTGACATCTGCAAGACCTTCAGTGAGTAGACACGAGATTTATGGATTTGTTCTGGATCGAATGTTCGGTTCTACTGTAGACGGAGCGGCCAGTGGCAGGTCTGAGAGGCAGGGATGTGTTTTCATAGCAGTGTGGAGTCAGCTGTTTTGCAAGGAGATGGATGAAAATGTATTTAACTTTTGAAAGTATTTATTGGCCATTAAGCTTCATTAAACAGGGAAATAAGTACTTCTGTGGGGTAGTAACTGCTAACAGATCACCGTGTTACCTTTTATTGTTTTGAAAATGCTGGTGCTATCAAACACAATCAGCGGGCATCCTTCTGCTGCACATCACCTCAGGTTTGTGAAGTTGTTGTGTACAGTTTTGTATTATGAATTATATATAGGGCTGTCAATGTTAACGTGGATGTCGATGATGCAATTGTGGACGCATCATCCGCAAATTAACGTAGATCTGTCCCACGTTTGTTTGTTGTTTGGTCTTGTGCGTTAATCTGGAACAGGCGGCCACAGATTCATTATGAAATACAATTTATAGACTTAAATTATAGCCAATGGGGCTTTAAAATAACAAATTTAGATTTATGGAATAATTAAACAAATATTTAAAAATGCATTATATTAGAAAGTTTGCTGTTCAACTTTAAAATCAGCGTGCAGTACAATTAATCCTGATTAATCATTTTTTAATTCTTTGACAGCACTAATATTTATGGAGTATTGTTATGTGGGAGCATGGGTGACGTAGGCGTGTGGGCGGAATATGGCACAGAATCTTGTAGCTAACCGTAAGAATAGGGCCCAGGAGAGATCGCTAAATTACTGAAACATGCGTGAATGACATCTAAAACCTCTTGTCTGGCATGTTTTTGATGAGGGAACAACTTTATAACATGGGAGAGAGATCAAAAAATACATTTTGCATAATACCCCTGCTTTAAATGCTGATGTTGTGTCTCTGAGCTGTTGGAGCAGAATAACAGCCACATCAGTGACTAATCGTCTGTCCCTAGTCAGCTGTGGCTTTAGAAGTATCTTAACAATCACAAAGTCTGGCTAAGTAAATGAGTAATGGGCGACTGTAAAATGCTTTGACAGTTCACTAAAATTCCAAGCTTTACAATCTTTTCAGTTTGTAAAGCAGCCCCATGCTCCAACAGAACTAGCATTACAAAGGTTACAAGCTCTGCAAATCATTTTCAAGCTTTGTTAGATCCAGGTGCTTTATAACCTTTTCTTATGTTATGTAAGCAGAATGGATTAAAGATGGACTGCGTTTTGGCCCATATATCAGACCAGTATTTAGGCTTGTCATGATAACAAATTTCTGAAGCACGACATATTGCTACAGAGAAATATTGTAATAAACAAAGCAGGAAAATCCCAGTAAACACATTTTTAAATACAGCATCGTTAAAAGGCTTGAGCTACAACCACTAAAAGCTAGAATGAAACAATAATTAACCATAGAAGTTATTTATTCTACCCTCTTCTGCTCAAATCATTATTATTGCATAAAAATGGCAAAAAACTCCCCACCATTGCAAAGAAAAAGTACCCACGGTAAATACTGAACCCCAAAACATTAGGGATGTTGAAAAAAAACGATTCTTAGCGTTTTAACGATTCTGGATGGAAAATAGATTTGAAAAGATTGTTACAACAGAGAACTTGGAATGTATCAAATGAATTCTTTGTTTTTGAATGAAAAATAGCTTCAGAATTGAATTTAGAATTGTTTTAGAATCAAGAATCGTTTGAGAATCGCTTTGCATCGAATCGGGACCCCAATAATCGAAATCGAATTGAATCGCCGAGGATTTAAAGATTCACACACCTACAAAATAGATTTCCAGCTTTCATATATAGAACGATAAGCCAGTATTGTAATTTTCGTGACAGTCCTACCAGTATTTGACCTTCAGTATACGGGTCATTAGTCTCATATTTTGTTTGTTTATTTTACTCGGACAGATTGTGAGTCAAAAACTTTCTTTGACCACAATTGTATCCAGTCCATATGGGGGCACTGCTTTAATATTCCTTTTCCATTAGTCCTTATTGCTCTTGGTCCTACCTTATCAGACCTGGCACCTTTTAGTACCCCCTTCCTTCTCAGGCCAAAGCTAGCCAAGCACGTACTAATCGCAAAAACAAAACACCGAACCTATAGGCATTGACTGCTCTGAATTCTGAATTGCATCAACCGTGAATATTTACATTTCTTTACATTTTATCATAAGGAAAGCTGAAGTCCCCCACTGTACTATTTTAGGCAAAGTTGTAGAACGGCAAACAATGGCGTCCTCCCTGTGACCTGTGCATTCTGTTTGTGCGTGCGTGTGTGTGCGTGTGTGTTCTGTTTGGTCAACACGCCTTATCTGTCTGGAGCAGATTTCAAATGGAGACAAATGCTGCTTTTAGTTTTATGCCTGGACTTTTTAGGAAGTGGTAATAAAGGCTTTTCGGACAAATGGTCATTGATTAGCAGTCCAGGCATTCTTGCAATATAATGAGACGCTGCAGACTAAAGTGGATTCCCAGTTTTGGTCAGGATTTGAGAGAAAATGTCAACTTTTTTTAATCGTTTTAGTCGACAAAATGTATGTGATTTTAAAGGAACTGTACCTGATTTTTACTGTCTTTAAAACCGAACTAGTTTGCAGTGGTCCAAAGTTATTCCTCACTTACCTTACGAGTATTCTGAGCATATTAATTATTCACCATGATGAGTTTACAGGCACTTTTCACAGCTTTCAGAGGTCACAGCGAAGTTTTGCCTTCACGGTAATGCTAACAACCGCTAGCATGCTAACAGCGAACTTCCTGATTATTGAGCAAAACTAAAAAGTGCTTTATAATTCAATGTAGACAGTAGACAGCTGACTTATTTTGACCTCAAGAGCTGCTTATACAATACATCTGTACAGGAGCAAGACACTTTTTATTATGATTTTTTGTTATTTATTTTAAAGGTGCACTGTGTAACTTTTTGGTCTGGGGTCCGTCACCTGCTTGTTTCCATGGATATGTCATTGCTCTGCCTGGAATGTTCCACAGTATGACATTAAACAGCTCTGCCTTACATTTATTCAATTACAAGTGGTTTTATAGCTCAAAAATGCCTAGAAAAACAGACATTCTGACTGTGAGCAGGGTCGCCTCTCCACAGATCTGACCTGTAACTTGGTCTGGTTTGGTCTCCATGAAGATAGAAAGGTTTAATACCACACTGTGAAACATTCCAGACAAACCAATGACATCTCCATGGAGACAAGCATTCGACGGACCTTCCACCAGAAAAGTAATGCACCTTTAAGTCAGAAAAAATATGTCACTGACGTAAAGTAAGTACACTTTGAAATGAATACTGGCTCCACACCGTCCAATGAGAAACGCCACAGACATTTGACCCCGATGACCCCTGGGTGACACGCCTACTTTTCCTGACCCCGTGACCTTTTGGCCTTCTCCCTTCCACTCCCTCGCAGTTATAAGTTACAGGTTGGGAGTGGTGTACCTGTAAACGCTTTTATCAAATGGGGTCACAACACACCTGCACGCTATTTCTAAAGTGTTGCTGCTTAGATTTGACCAGTATTTATAATAATTCTCACTGAATGTTGTCAAAAATATCGAAATTCAGATGCTAATCAATGCCAAAACTACTATCGAAACTGGATACTCATTTGAGCAGGTATCGATACTAAAAAAGTCCCATTGACAGGACAGAAATGAACCTTTCCTGAAGCTTTAGAATGATCTGGAGCTGTATCAGAACAAGTAGAAGAGCAAATAGACTAGTATACACCCATGGACCTGGTTTAGACCTGGTTTAGACCTGGACCACTATGGAACTTACCTGGACCACTGAGGGATTAAACAGATATAAGCCCACATGGGAATATAAGAGAAAGTACTACGATTTTATGTTGAAAATCACATTCTGTTATCTAAATAGAGTGTTTTTATAGTATCAAAAATGAGTTTTAAAGGTGCATTGTGTAACTTTTCTGGTGGTCCGTCAGATGCTTTTCTCCATGGAGATGTTATTGCTTCGTCTGGAATGTTTCACAGTATGGCATTAAACCTTTCTATCTTCATGGAGACCAAACCAGACCAAGTTACAGGTCAGATCTGTGGAGAGGCGACCCCGCTCACAGTCAGAATGTCTGTTTTTCTGGATATTTTTGAGCGATAAAACCACATGTAATGACACACATGTATGGCAGATCTGTTTAATGTCATACTGTGGAACATTCCAGGCACAGCAATGACATTTCCATAGACACAAGAAGGTGACGGAACCCCAACCTAAAAGTTACACAGTGCACTTTTAAATTTTAATATCGTGACAACACTATATAGCAGACAGTCTGTTATACTTTTTTCAGGTAGTAATAGTTGGCAGACATGTGCTTCTATGTTGCAGACCATGTGACCTGCTCCAGAGGCTCCAGTCATGCTCAGGATTTCATTACATTCTCGCATGATGAAAGCACAGCTATTTGGACAAGATATCCAACATTAATTTCTGTCTGGTTCTGGTTCTGATCTGGAAGTTTGATTTAAAATGATCAACCCTCCAACAGTAATAATAAAAACATATGTGACATTTCCCACACAGTTGGCCTTCATTGTTGTTGTTCTGCACTGACACAGCCCCCCGGCCCTGCGTGTTCTCTGCTGTGTTCTGTACTAGGGCTGTGCAGTGAATCCAGTGTGAAATAAAATCATGGTTATTGCTCTAATTCAGTGGTTCTCAACCTTTTTTCTTGAAGCCCCCCTTGCCTGTGTCCAAGACAAGCCAGGCCCCCCTAACTCCAAATCCTACCTGCATATACGCACTAAAAGAAAAAAGTGATTAACTACAAACTTTTATTTGCAAAAATTCTTCCTTAAATGTTATCAAGTGTATCTAACACACACACAGTTTAATTTTTGACAGCCAAACAGAATAGGTATAGCCCATTACAACAGAAAAATAATGACTCATTGTTAAGATATATCAGTATCTATATGGCTTTCTTTTCTTCTGTGTATTACCAGGTGTATAAAATGTTCAGAAATAATAACTGCAAGGACATTTAACTAGGCCCGGTGTCTCTTTTCATGAGAGCTAAACATTAAACTTTAACAGTTTTTCTAAACAGATGAACAGAGTGGACACACACACACCTAACATAAGGAGTAAAGATAGACTTTCAGAGATGTATCAGCACTAGGCCTATATATACCGCTCTGTCACCGATCTCCTAATGAATTTAAATGTGGACCAAAAATATGTTTTAATTTGAATTACACCGAATTTTGATTAGGCTATTGGGTGTGTTGTTGGGATTCTATAATTTTAATGTGCACAAATATAATTTTGGTAAAGTCACAACCTCAACGCAGACGAAATTGGGCGGACCCCCTGCGATCTCTAGCGCCCCCCTTGGGGGGGCCCGGACCCCAGGTTGAGAACCACTGCTCTAATTGATTAAAAATGATTATTAAATATGATGTCATGTGGTAATACAGGAGGTGCTGTTTTAAAACGCCATGCACCTTCACTAGAATCACTTGGATAATTTCAGCTCCTGGAATTGTCAGTCTCTTCTAATCAAAAAGTTAAAATGTAGTTGTTAACTTGAAAACTACCGCTTCATGACATCACAAGGTGGAACAGAACATTTTGAACATTGGAGATGTAGACAGTCTAATAATAAAGGGTTACTCAAACGTGTGCGAAATGAAACAAAACATAACTCCAGGTATGTGAAAGCTCAGAACCTCCAGATTTCACTCAGTGCTCAACCAGAAAAGCTACATAGTGTACCTTTAATTGAAAACTATATTATAATGCAGTTAATTATTATTATTTATTATTATTATTATTATTAACAGTTGCCCTGCTTTTTGCGTGTTTTTGGAGCAAGCTTTCCCACAGCGTTCACTTTGGTGTGATTCGGCCTCGTCTGTCCTGACTAACCCATGACTCGACTCCAGGGGAAAAACACATCCACCTAAAGTGACTGTGCCTGACTGTGATTAGCCTAAATGTTCTTACACTGTGGGAAAAGACAGCGGAGCAGTACTGCACTGCTTGGGCCTTTACTTTGTTTAATTTATGTTAACAATATCACATCGGTTCTTCATTATTAAAGTGTATTTTATTTGCAGACGGCACTCAAGACAAAACATTAAGGATGTTCAAGAGGTTGTAGAAAAGGAATAAAAAAAAACGAAAAAAACTGGTTTTATTGTAATAGATTGTCCTTAAATATCAGTAAAACAAAATTCATGGTATTTAGTAGTAGGAAAAAAAAGTGTTAATGCCACGCTGTCAATCAAATCTGTTGCTAATGCTAGCAGGAGCAATCTCGGGGAAAGAAGGTGCCTGATTTGTCTGTTATTAACGCTGATATCTTGATTTATGGATGAAATGTTGAAATAAAAACCCCAAGAATACATACAGTGGGTTAATATGAACATTTTAAGACAAAAATGAGGAGCCTGACGGCAGCAGTTAGAGAGAGAGTAGTAGTAGTAGTGGTTTTTCAATAGAAAGTACTTTGGATCCAGAGTCGATGGAGCCGAATCGCGCCCATGCTCACTTCCTATTTGGAACGCATTCTAATGTCCATTTTTACAGTCTATGATCTCCATGCAGAATGTTCCCCAGTATGGTTTTAACTTTCTATTTTGGGGATTTGGCATTGCAACAATCCCCCGTTGTCATAGTAATAACGCAGTTCAAATCAAAATATTATATATTTTGAATAGGGAAAAGTCCTCCCAGAATCCTTTAAATCAGGAAGGAATCATTCGCCTGAAAATTGTGAATTTTCCATGAATAACTTTGTATATCTTAGCGTTAGCAGGAGCTGTAGCAGTGTACAAAGTTGTAGTACTACTGTAGAAGCACTAGTAGCAATAGTACTGTAACATATACTGTATGTAGTAACAGTAGAAGTACACACTATTTGGAGCAGTAGTAGTCTGACATCATAGCAACTGTAGTAGCAGTACACAAACATCTTGGCCTATTACTTCAAACTCATAGTAGTGAACAAGTGTTTTTCTGTGCTGGAAGGACAGTGTCAAAACATCGGGCCCCTGGAGACTCTTTATATGACCCTTACATTTTACTATGAAAATATGACTGTTATTGCTGTTTTTTTTGTTATAATTTATACATTTGGTAGATGTGACCTCAGCCGCAGAGACAAATCTTTTAGTTTATGTTTTTAATTTATTTTCGTATATATATATATTTTCTCCACAAACGCAGGGCCTCATTGTCTAGTATCCTTTCTCCTACCGTGAACCAGCACTTTTGACCTTCCAACCACAGTTATGCTGAAACGCCAAGTCAGAGCTGCCAATGAAAATATTTCAGCTGAGCACTTGACAAGAATTGATGTATTTTTATGTTCAAAATATTCTGGAATTTGGAGCATATGTGAAAAAGGGTGCTTTAAGTTCAGTGATTGCGTAACACTGCATTTGGTGATGGGGACAGGCTGAGGCTACTGTGGAGGTCGTGCTCTTTGCTGAACTTGTCAGATGTTCCACTTAGGGTTGTCAAAAGTATTGAAAATCAGATACTAATCGATCGATAATGATGCTAAAAAAGTCACATTCACAGGACAGAAATGAGCCTTTTCTGAATAGCTTTAGAATGATCATGAGCTGTACCAGAACAAGTATAAGACTCGACTATTACACCGAGGGACCACTATGGAGTAGTATGCACCGATTCAGCTTTTTCTGTTCAGATACCAATTTGGATACTACAGCTTTAAATATCTGCCGATACCTGATATCAACCGATGCCAGTGCATCAGTCTGAAAAAAGCATTTTTTTAATTTTTTTTTTAAGATAAAATGATTCAAATATGTTATGTAGCTGTTATTTGTCCCACTTGCAACTAAAGAACAGCTTTTATAAATAAAAACAGCCTTATTACATCAACTTTTATGTTAGGATAAATGCCAGGATATCAGCTGAATCAATATTTGTAAATCAGTATTAATACCAGTATCAGATTGGTGCATCCACTATGGAACCTACATGGACGACTGAGGGATTATATAAATTAGTTTATATTAAAAAAAAAAAGTATGATATAATGTTGAAAATGACATTCTATTGTGTAAATAAAGTGTTTTTAATGTCATCATGGTATCTGTATTGAGTAATCTGTATCTTAGTATTGTATCGAGTCACGTACACACCATCTCTGCCTTCTGCTGCACTTATTTGTGTTATTCCCCAAATGCAGAGTGGGTCATACATGTAGGGCTCTACAGTGTCACTTTGAACATTAAAATAGCAGTAGTAGCAGTTGCAGCAGTACACATTTTTATATGCATCTTTAAAGTAACCCATCCCTCTTGTTGTCAGTGACATCATCAGTGTTGACTGTGCAGTGATGTAGTGATGTGGACCAGACCAGGCCTATGACAGCAGTCTGCTCTCCAGCCTGTGTGCTCTGGCCCGGGTTCGGCAGCAGCAGGCAGGCTGCTCTCTCGCTCACATGGCTGTATAAGGGCACGCGGATAGAGTAACACAGGAGGAGGGAGCGGGAGAGGAGAGGGGCCCATCTGGTAGTCCTTAAAACTGCTGGAATGCCTTTGCTTTAGTTACACAAACCAAACAAGCCTTCTCACCACGGGCCAAGGCGCTCTCCCTCAGCTATCCCTGCAGTCAGCGCTGGAGCTGGCCCAAGGCCTCACAGTGGAGGACTCTTCTGCATGTGTATTGTAGTAAAGTTTTTTATAAAAATTAAACAAACACCAGTGATGATTGTTATTAGAGTGTGTGACAGAGCAGCTGGTGGCCCATACAACAGTGGACAACCACATTTGAGATGTGAGACAGTGGATTTTATATTTTATGGAGGCCAGAGATAAAGATATTAAATCAAATTATATCAAACTATTTTGATGAAGGAACTTGCCATTCCTTTCTCTTACCTCCTCTATGGTCATGAGCTCTCAGTCATGATGGTGGATACAACAGGTTGAAATGAGTTTCCTCTGCAGAGTGGCTGGGCGATCCCTTAGAGATAGGGTGAGGAGCAGGTGAGGAGCAGCGGAGGCTCAGGCATCTGCTCTGATTCTTCCTGGATGCATATGTAGACGTTCATGTCCCACTGGGGCTTGGGAACACCTCAGTATCCCACCAGAGAAGCTGGAGGAGTGTGTGTGGGATGCCTAGAAGAAGCTGGAGGAGTGTGTGTGGCATGCCTAGAAGAAGCTGGAGGAGTGTGTGTGGGATGCCTAGACTTCCATGAACCCGATAAGTGGTGTGGCTGTATGGACTAGTCGTTTCTGTGAAAAACAAAAAACATTAATCAGAGCATGGCACCCACCCAATTCCTCATCTCTCAAGTCGATTACAAAAGTCCTATCTCTCTTTTATGTGGGCTTAGCAATAATAAAGCTAAGCCTTGAATATCACTGCAATATTTAATTTATATTACATTGGCAGAGTGAATCCAGCTGCTTATCCAGATGTGAGTTAGCTTCATTCATCCTGTTCCTGACACATTGGCCGTCTCACCCCCTACATAGCCCCACATCCTGCTCAGGAATCCGCCCCTGCACGGCCCTGAGAGCTGGAGCTGCTGACGGATGCTCCTCTGGCTGTGGAGAGGGGCGGGGGTCTGTGGGGCTCTGGTTTTATCATCACCGTATGTCCCAGTCCCGCCATTAAAGACGTACATGCTTTCCGCATTATTTACTCACAGCTATTTTGCGGTCCATGTGAAGTAAGTTGAAGTAGTTTAGAGTAGATACTGACTCATCATATGCAACATGGATGGAGTGGATGGAGAGTGTAAAGTACAGCCTGTTTTTGAAGTTATGCTTGAAATCGTATCATGTACTTTTTGGTTCTTACAGATTTGTTTAACTTAAAATCAAGGTAAAAAGTGAATTTATCATGTTGGGTTTGTGTGTATGGAAGATATTTGAGTGTTTAAATGACCTGAATGAGATTGGTGAATGGATTTTAAAAACACAGAGGAGCAATTCAGGATTCCACCTGATGACATCACTACTCAAAAATTCAAAGTTCAATCAAGTACTAGTGAGTGTAAAAGCTAACAAAACTAATGAAGCTAGCACAAATTGCAGTCTTGCACTAGGAATATCATGAAATCAAATTGTTGTGTTACTGCTACTGCTAGAGTAATCTCAATCTAATCAAATTGGTATCGATATTGTGATACTTGCCATAGTATTCCATGGTATTGAATCGAAACAAAAGTCACTGGTATCGCCCATCACTAGTTCTGAGCTTTTTAATGACGATGAGTAGTAAAACATGGGTTTGTGTCCCTAACATACAACAGCTAGTGGTTTTTATTGTCACTTTGATTGCTAATAAACCAGTAGTTGATGACATGCTGGGTGAGTGGTTCGCAGTCTCACCTCACAGCAAGAAGGTTCTGGGTGCAACTCCTGGATCCCCATCAACCCAATACATGGACAATATGTAAAATCGTCCAACTAAGGTAGTTCTGACAAAGACTGAAGATCTGAAGATTGGTCCGCTGTTCTTGACATTGAAGAATGGGTCAAATGCAGAAGACACATTTCACTACGAGTGCAATAAAGTGTACCTTACCTTACTTTAGTCCTAGTTTGGTCATGGTCTATCCCAGATTTTTTTTATTCCCCGTTTAGCCTCAATTTTGACGTGGTACGTAGTCTCAACACCATTACAAAGCTTGAATCAGTATCTGACCAAAATCTTAATTCCGCAATATTTCTCCGAGTTCTTGATTTATGTTTCGCGCAAATCCGAGATAAAAATTCCATTCTTAAGACAGTGGTTGTGTGTCTGAGTATGTGGGTTGCGGAGGTCTGGAGCAGGTCTACTGTCTGCCTGTCTCGGCTCTGGATTACACACCGAAGATTTGAAGCCCTCGGAGAATTTCGTTTGGACTTTTTCCGCCCATCTGTCTGTGCATCTTACCCCGCTCTGGCCTTCGTCTGGCGCTCTCTCCCCACCGATATCCGCAATGTTTTCAAAGATTATACACAAGGGTTTGTTGATGTCTGATAAATTGTGCTTTTAACTGCTACAAGGCAAATTATTCTTGTATTATAGGAGTTCTTTGTCAAAAGAAACTAGTCTGCTCAAAGATCCAAATGTCAAAAACGCCTAGGGAACTACTTTATGAATCCAAAGGAGATTGTGCTACTATTCTAACTGTGGGACCTACTGTCTCTGCAGATATCCGACACCCAGAGGAGCTGTCTCTACTGCGTAAGCCGAGGGACCCCAAGAAAAAGAAGAAAAAGCCAGAGGAAGCGGAGGAGGACGACCTGGAGCTAGAGGGGCCACTGCTCACCCCAGGATCAGGTGAGGATCGCAGTGTCCACCAGGCTACACAAAACATTATAGAGATGCGGTCAATCTGGAGAGGTTCTTCTAAACAATATTATTAGGTCGTTTGTTTTCATTTTTTTCTCGAAACTTTTGGTAGTCATTCAACCATCTTCTTGAAACTTTAGATTACATACTGACATGGGTGGATGAGATGGAAATCGTACCTTTTGGGTTCTTACTGTGTTTTTTTTTTCTTAAAATCAAGGTAAAAAGTGAATTTATCTGACCTCAAAGATATTTTGAGTATTTTAAATGACCTGAATGGGATTGGTGAACGAACTTTAAAAACACAGAGGAGCAATTCAGGATTACTACCTGATGACATCCCAATACTGGTCAAAAATTCAAAGTTCAATTAAGTACTAGTGAGTGTAAACGCTAACAAAGCTAGCTAGTATTTTTGGTGTTGAAACTTGGAAATGTATCAATTTCAAACATCGAAAAATTAGACAGTTTTTAGAAAAAAATGGTGAAATGTTTGATCTAACCTGTCACAATCTGCGTTATCAAAGGCAATCGAAATATTAGAAGACCTTTTGGAAATCTAAATTCAACAAAAACAGTGTTATGTTCCAGGCCAAGAAGTCCGTTCACACCTCTACAAAAATCCAGGCAGTGTTGAAACATTACCACCTGATGACAAAGCTGGTATCATAAGAACCATGTGAGACTCTTTTATCGCCCTCACACTTCACGTTAAGGCTTGGCACTTCAGGTCCACTTCTGTTTGATATTAAAGCTCATTTCAGGGTTGTAAAAGGCAAACCTGGTCAAATGGTTGAATCAAAAGTTTGGACACTCCTCAATCCATGTCTTTTTTTTATTCTTTACTACGTTCTTCAGTGTAGATTTTTTATTTATTTCTGTTTATTAAGGACATCACCATCGCGTTAGACAAGCCAGATGCATTGCTTTGAGCGTTTTCGCACATGTTCTAGTTTTCAACACCTGTTCGTAGAAAAACTATAAGCTACATGCATAAAAATAGACAAGACATCTTAGTTACATACAGATAAGAAATAAACGGCATTATTACATTTTCAGTGAGAGCATTTTTGGTTGGAAACATACAATAATTTTAATTTATTGCTAAATTTGTTGCTATTTCTCTCCAATAAATCAGCTGGTAAGCAGTTCCACAGTCTGGCTCCTTTGGCAGAAAAAGAGGACTGACCGAGGGTTGTCCTGTACAGTGGCCAACACAGATACAAACTGAAGACATCAAATATATGAAGCAAGATCTATGAACGTATACATTAGTTTTAACTCCAAATCATGATTATTTTATATTTGGGATTTAGAAATGCTGATTATTTTAGATTTTTCCATTCATGCTCACGTCCATTATCCACGGTATGGAGCACGAAGACAAATACAAAACAGAACAAAGAAATACCTTACTTAAACAAAGAAAAAAAGGCGCAGAGTTTACAGATTATTCTGGTACTTTCATTTTGCAACGACAATACAAATTTGTGCATTGAATGGAAGGGATGGTACACGATCAAAATTGCCATAAGATCATGTACGCAAGAGAAAAATTATCTTGTGAGATTTTTTTTTTTTTCAAGTGTTTACATTTGGATTGGACAAAAAAGGGTTACATGTTGGTGAGTTATAACAATATGAAATCAAAATAAATCAAATAAATTAAAAAAATTTGAAGAATTGTGAAAAATTAGAAACCGAATCGTGAAATAATTAGGAATTATGTTAAAATCGCGTGGTGTCTCATTCTCGTGGGCCCAGTCTCGTATCTCGTCTCGTCTTGTGGAAATTGTGTCTTGCCCCATCTCTACTGAAGGGTGTACAACATAATATTTAAGTAGATACCTCGCTCTACATTCAACAACTTCACTATTTGAACATGTGGAAAAAAGTGAAATTCGTCACCAACATGCGCAAAGATTTCAAAAACACAAATGTCTCTTGATTTTCTTATACCGTCCCACAATTTGTTAACAGTTCTTAGAGTACAGATGGATTGCCTATATTATCACAAAACAAATATATTTTTTTAAACTTAAAAAGAGTCTTAAATTCCCTATAAATGTTATGTTTGGGGTTTAGATCGACCTTTTGCTTTGTCGACGGTGCTGCAAACCCTTGACCTTCTTTCAACGAGCTTCACAATGAAGTCCCCTGAAATGGTTTTCACTTCACTGCTGTGCCAAGTCAGGGTTCATTCATTAGCGGAATCCCAAGAGTGAGCAAAGCAGTGATCAAAGCAAAGGGTAACGGCAATTTTATTTGTACTTATTTCGCACTTTTTTGTCTTTTACTGCATTCCATACAAGTTGATTCATAGTTTTGATGTCTTCCGTGAGAATCTTAATTGTAAATAGTCAGGAAAATAAAGGAAGAAAAAACATTAAATGAAGTTGTAGCCAAACTGCTGATGTGTAGCGTGTATGAAATGCATACTGTGGTGATTATTGAACTGCAGCAGACGAAGGACAATAAAGGGAAAGTAGTGCAGAGTTCATGACATCATTCATTATTGTGTGCTGACGCAAGTGCGCTGTGCAACATGAGTCTGCACATTGTCTCATCTGAACAATACACAAAGCCTCAAGTCCACATCCGAGTCTACGTCGACCCAAATGTTGACCTAAATTTGAGAATGCAATTTATTGAAATCTTATAAAAGCCACAATGGGCACGATCAACTTTTGCTGTGTTCATGTGGTCCTCGGGAACTCTGGAAAAGAGAAAAAAAAACTGTTGAAAAATACGCATGAAAAAACAACTCTGGAACCGATGACGTCTCATTTCAGAATCTTGAAATTAAGGTTGTTCCGATACCGATATAGGTCTGCAAAAGCTCCAGTACCACACATTTTTTTAGGTATCAGCGAGTACTCAGACCAAACGATCCGATACCACTTTGTATTTTCCTGAATGAGGACGTCTGTGGCTAATGCTACTGCTAAGGCTCAGAGCTGGTTAAACACAGACTGGAGGCTCCATGGATGCTTAAAACACGACAGAACAGATATTTGTGTTAACTACCTCTTTGAGAACTTCATTTAGCCTTTGGTGTGGATGCCGAATAATATGAAGTTATTCCGACAGCAGCAGCAGCAGGCTAACACAACTGTTTACTTTGCATAATTAGCCATGTGCTTCGAGAATAAGCATCTTTCTACAGGCCTCACTGCTGTTTTTATCCACGCACGGCGGTAGAAAGTGACAAAGTAGAAAAAGTGCATAAATCAGTACTACTTATTGTCAAGACCACTGTACATTTCACTAATACTTAAGTCTTCAAAATCTCATTTATTCTTGCAGATTTTCTTCAAAAATAGCCTTTTAGAAGATTAATTTTTGCTCTTGTGTTGTAACAAAATTGAGTAGCCACATTTCACACTATGCTGTATCGGAGTGGTATCGGTATCGGCAAGTACACAAAGGCCAAGTACTGGTATCAGATCAGATCCCCAAAACATGGTATCTGAACAACACTACTGGAAATCCCGAGTTTCTGAAGACACATGAACGCAGCATAATCCAAGTCCCTGTGTCTTCACTGGATCTTATTCCATGTAAAAGCTGCTAACCCTGTAGTTTAAAGTTACAGTAACATCTTCTGAAATGCTTTCTTGGATTGGTTTAGCACTTAAAATTTCAGTTTTAGCTCAAATGCTAAAGAAAGTTCAATGATGTTAACTAGACAATGTATTTTAGAGTGAATTAATTTTGCTTCTTTAAAGAACCAACCTGGGCGACTGAGGGGATTTTGGTTGCACTGTGTAACTTTTCTGATTGGCTCTTAATTGAAGGCATTTTTGCTGATGATTTATAAAAAAGATCTCATTTATAAGTTGGTCTTGCGGCGGCATGGAGACATGAACATTTAGTGCCATACTGTGGAACATTCTAGGGAAAGCGATAACATCTCCATGGAGACAAGCAGGTAGTGGACCTCTAATTTTAAAGGCACTGTGTAACTTTTCTTATAAAGGTGCACTGTGTACTGTAACTTTTCTGGTGCTTGTCTCCATGGTGATGTTATTGCTTTGCCTGGAATGTTCCACAGTATGGCATTAAACAAATCTATCTTGTATATTCAGTTTCAGGTTTTTATTTCTCAAAACTACACCAAAAACATGCATTGTTATTGTGAGAGGGTCCACTTCTCCACAGATCTGACCTGTAACTTAGCCTGGTGATGTGGCCTGCTTGTCTCCATGGAGATAGTAAATTAAATGCCGTACTGTAGAACATTCCAGGAAATAAGAGCATGGAGTCAAGCAGGTAGCGGACCCTCTGCCAGGAAAGTTACTCAGTGCACCTTTTAAGCTAACCAAATAATTAAAATGGATAACTTTCCAAAATTATTCAGGCTTAGTGCAAAAATCAAACCAGGATTTTCTGAAATTCCCAGTATTTTATTTTAAAATACAGTTTCGACCATAAAACCAAACTTTCTTCCCTCAAGCAGCAGGTTAATAGCAGGTTCTTCGGTTCTTCCTCACTTTAGCTCCTCATTGTGGTTTGCTAGCCACTACGATAACAGCCCTCTCCCAATGACCAAATATGAAAGTGTGAATTTTGAACATCTCCGTCGCTTCTTGGCTGCCAGCGCGGAACATGGTTTGGATTCCACACATAGTTGGTCACGCTGCCATTATAGCAAACCAAACCATGCCGGAGCGCTACAGTTAGCCCAGCGCTCCTGTCAATGTCACGGTGATCTACAACCACGCGTAAAGGGAGGAGGACAGATTGTTCTGCAGTGCCGTGACGGATCTGGCGCTAGCTTAAACTGCTAACGCTAGAACTGGAAGGGAAGACGAATTGATGCTAATTCTGCTGAGTTTGATAACGTGCATTAGCTGATGAGTCTAATTTTGGAGCCAGAGCTGTAGGTTTTTGATGCATTGAAAAACCTTAGTCGAGTGAATCCACAAGAAAACCAGTAGCAACGTTTTTGACATTTCGTTTTGGTCAGCACAGTATGGCCACACAATTTACAAATTCTTTTTTAAAGTTCAGCTAACCTTTTAACCTTTTTCTTTAAATGTTATTCTTGGTTTAATTAAAACATGCATGCTTTTAAAGGTCCTATATTATACAAAATGGACTCTTGTGAGCTTTAAGCCATGTTATAATGTCGTTACCGCCTCAAAAACAGACCTGGAGTTGTGTTGTGTTTTTGGAGGAATTTCTGTTCCACCTTGTGATGTCATATAGTGGTAGTTTTTCAAGTTAAAGGTCCTATATTGCACAAAATTGACTCTTGTGAGCTTTAAGCCACGTTATAATGTTGTTACCTCCTCAAAAAAAAAAATACATGGAGTTGTGTTTTGTTTCATTCACACATGTTTGAGTAACCTTTTATTAGTCTGTCTACATCTCCAAAGCTCAAAATGTTCTGTTCCACCTTGTGATGTCATGTAGTGGTAGTTTTCAAGTTAACAGCTACATTTTACCTTTAGTTCAGTAGAGATTGGCAATTCCAGGGCTGAAATCATCCAGATGATTTTAGTGAAGCTGTATGGAGTTTAAAAACGCAGTGGAGCACTTCCTGTTTTACCACATGACATCACAACGTGGAACAGAGTGCTTTCATTTTGAGAGAAGAACTCAGTCTAAATATGCAGGTTTGTGTGTTAAACATGTGTGAATGAAACAAAACACAACTCCAGGTCTGTTTGTGATGAGGAAACAACATTATAACATAGATCAGAAAACACTGCGACGCTGTGTCCTTTGGCAAGACACTTCACCTTATAGTATGAAGGTAATGTGTGAGTGATTGGTGGTGGTCGTAGATACAGATTGGCAGCTTCTCAAGTTTCTAAGTAGTTTGACAGGGCTGAAGGATTTACAAAAACTGATTACGTTTTTGCAATTACGTGTAATTAAATTTGCACTTTAAGTTAATACTTTAAGACTCTGTTCAAAGTTCACAATTTAAACACTTCCGGAAGAATTGGCAAAAGAACTGACAAACTCATTTCAGATCTAAACTATATTTGTACAGCTCTAAACTACAGGGTTAACAGTTTTTACACAGAATAAGACGGGAGATTTGGTTTATTCTTACTTAAAATGGTGATCATTCAAATTGCCATTTTAATTTGATGGAGATTCTATGGCCCTGTAGTTTACAATCACCAAATGGCCCTCGGAGTGAATGAGTGACTGTAGTGTAGCAGTTTGTCGAGACTGTAAAGGGCAGTACATGTGTCAGACATTACTACTAAGTTAATTTAATTTAAAACAAACGCAAGATCAATATAGCAAAGGCTTCATACCCAGCGTTAAACATTACATTAATATATTGTCATTGGTTATGTATGTTTGTATGTATGTGTGTGTGCATGTACGGCCACAATAATAAATCTAGAACTCCAACAAAGCAACTGAA
Organism: Taenioides sp. WSHXM2023; assembly: GCA_029959045.1. NCBI lineage: Eukaryota > Metazoa > Chordata > Actinopteri > Gobiiformes > Gobiidae > Taenioides > Taenioides sp. WSHXM2023. Next base: position 5,070,768 of record CM057102.1, on the reverse strand, counting down.
TAAAAATAGGCCTACTAAATTGCATTACAGTATCCTAGTATTAGTCGTATATTGGTAAAAGTGAATGGATGACTTGAAGGTGCCATATTACGCTATTGTTTTCTCGTCAAAAACCTGCCCGGAGTTGTATTTTGTTTCATTCAGACGTGTAACGCACAAACCCTGCACATTTAGGTTCTTCTCTCAAACGGAAAACACTCTGTTCCACCTTTTGATGTCATGTGGTAATAGAAGAAGTACTCCACTGTGTTTTTAAACTCCATACACCTTCACTAGAATCCGTTGTTAACTTCTACTACCGCTTCATGACGTCACAAGGTGGAACAGAGCATTTTGAGCTTCGGAGATGTAGACAGACCAATAATAAAGGGCGAATTAAATAAAAACAAGACTCCAGGTTTGTTTTTGATGAGGTAACAACATTATAACATGGCGTAAAGCTCACAAGAGTCGCTTCATGACATTTCCAAACACTAAAATATTACAGCAACTTTGAGAAAGAAAAAAAATCGTATAATTGTGCACCAAGCCTTAATTTAGTACCATCACAACCCAAACTCTTCACCCCTGCCCTCTACGCCTTATTTCTGGGCGTACTCCTTAGCCAAGCCCCATAGTGTCCCAGTAGACGGCTCTTGTCACACAGCTGGGTAATGTGGAATGCTTGGAGGAATGCTTTACTATCCCCACTGTGCCTCGTGTTTGCGGTCGCGCCCTCACTTCCTGCCTCCATATCTGATCACATGCTAACGCTAATGCCGCGGATCTGGTCGGGTAAAAAGGTCCGGCGTCCCTGTGGGGATGGGTTGGCCCGGGTACTCGAGTCTGCTGATGGGAATCACAAGGTTATGATTCGACTCTGTGTTGTATCGTGCAGCCAGCTGTTGCATCAGAACTGGCTGTTTACTATTAAAACCTTCTTTGTGTGATCTCCAAAACTGTAAAGTCAGAAAGAAAAATTGAAATTCCAAAAGTAAAGGAGGAGGGACAGACCGCTTGTCTCGTGATATTGCTTTGCTTGGAATGTTGCACAGTATTGCATTAAACGCAGCTTTCATTTATTCGATTCCAAGTAATTTTTATTGCTCAAAAGTACTTGGTTTGGTGGAGTCGGCTCCTTGTTACCATGGAGATTTTATAGCAGCATGTGGAACTTTCCAAGCAAACAACATCCACATGGAGTAGTCAGTTTCATACCCTCCACCATAAAAGTTACAGGATGGCTCTTTAATCGCTCATTCTACTTTTTCTACAATTGTCCCTTTTAAAAGAGTTGGAAATATTATAGTAAAAAAATTGTAATAAAATTTGTAATTTGTAAATCTGAATATATTTTACAAATATACATGCCTTTAGCCTGGGATCCAAAATACACACTTCTTCAGTATTTTATAGAGTCTGGGGGTCAATCTCTCCAAGTTCAGATGGGTGTGATTGACAGGTGGATTAGCCAATCAGGGACATGTACCACAGGGGGCTGACAGATTTCTTCACAGATTTCTGCAGAATCAATGAGTAAAGCACTAAACTCTGTTCGTCTGAGGTGAGCGAAATGTGATTTTATTTGTAAATCAAGTGTGACCAATGAGCTCCTTTGTTTCTTATGAGTCACTGAAATGGACAAATCTGATTGGACAGTCGCTTTTGGCTAGGTTTGAGGCTCAAATGAAGAGGTGGTGACCAGACTGATGTCCATCTGTATAAAAAATACAGAGCAAGCATTCTGGATTTGCTATAAGCCAAAAAAAAAGTGTAAATTGACATAAATTTGCTCACATTTTCCTAATCGCAACTACCCGAGATTGACAAAAACAAAACAAAAAAAACTAAAATCTGTAATTTATCCATTTTGCATGTACAAATTCCAAATAAATCTGATCTAGTTCCACCTGGCTCCTGATTTGGATAACTGTCTTATCTTGAGGACTAGCATGCCGTGGCTAACCGTACCATTGGGTCAGACTGACTAGAGTGTCCATGAGGAGGAGCAGAGCAGAGGGTAAAAGAACCAGAGGAACCAGACCAAAAGGGCATCTCCAGCCCAGCCTCGAGTGACTCATGTTGGGTTAGCCACTGGCAGCGCCCCTGGAAACACCAATGTCATACTTGTCTTTCCTACTTCATCTTTTCTACAATTTAAAGGAGACATATTATGCTAAACCTACAATTTGACTTACTTCTTCTCATACAAGCAGATCTGGTTTAGTTTTTACTTTCATTTTTGTTTAAAGGTGTTGTACCTTATTTTTACTGTCTTCAGAATGTGAAAAACAGAACTAGTTTTAAACGGTTTGTGGTCCAAAGTTCTTCCTCACTTACCTTTATGTATTCCGAGCATCCCAATTATTCACCATGATGAGTTTATAAGCGCTTTTCACATTCAACATTCAGAGACCATATAGAAGTTTTGTCATGACTGTAATTAGATTAGATTTTTGTCTTATTCTTGTTGTTGCTGACAGTAATGCTAATGATAACTGGCATGCTAACAGCGCACATCCTTATTCCCCCACCCCCCATCACAGCGAAGTTGCGTACAAACGTGCTAGGTTTCAACTCTCTATAAAATGTGATCGTTTAAAAGAATCAAACTCTTACTGACGATAATGCTAATAGCAACTAGCATGCTAATGGAACACTTCCTGATTCCCCCACCCCTAGCAACAAAGTTATATACAAACGTGCTAGGTTTCAACTCTCTGTGTTAGCAATCGATCAGTTCTTAATCAGATGACTCGAAAATGTGAGAAGAAAGAATCAAACTGTTACTGACGATAACGCTAATAGCAACTAGCATGCTAACAGCGCGCTTCCTGATTCCCCCACCCCCAGCAACGAGGTTATTTACAAACATGCTAGGTTTCAACTCTCTATGTAAGCGATCGATCGGTTCCCAGCCCGATTTCTTTTTCTTTTCCTTTCTTTTCTTTTTTTTTCCTTTACATTCTAATGATGTCGCGAATATTTGAAGAAGTCATACTATGTCTCCTTTAACACTACCTGTACTCGTGTAATAACAAATTCTATCTGCAGTTTCTCTTCTTTGTCCTGTCTTTCCATCCCTTACTCTTTCCTGCTGTCTCCTCTGTAGCCTCTGAGGTCATATACATCGGACCTGTCAAAGGTAAGCTTCCTTCCTTGCTTCCTCGCTTCCTCATTTCCTCGCTTCCTACGTCCTTGACTCCTCCACGCTCCCCTCTTCCTCTCCCCTCCCTCCCTCTCTCCAGTCACATGACCCACCCCCCCGGTCAGCTGACTGTTCCTCTCGGGGCGGTCAGCTGATTGGCCGGTCACACGCTGGAGGCCCTGGCTGTGTTTGAAGTGTTGTGATTGTGTGTGGCAGATTTCAGTTGTGTGGCTTCTGTTGTGTGACTTGTACATTGCGGTGTTGCGGTACAAGAATGCAAAGAGTGAGGTGAACGCATTTTAGACTCATTTCATGTGTTTTTGCTTTCTTTTTATTATGATTTTTTATTATGACAAGATTCAAGTGCTTACTATTTCAAAGTATGTCAACAAAAACTCAAACTGTACAATCGAAACATGATACTAGCAATGCTTTTCTGACAATTTACTATATATATATATATATATATATATATATATATATATATATATATATATATATATATATATATATATATATATATATATATATATATATATATATATAATTTTTTTTTTAAAGTTCAACTAACCTTTCAACTGTCATCTTTAAATGTTATTTTTGATTTAATTGTAATTAGGGGGGTCAACAATATTGAAATATCGATATTATGATACTAAATTTGATGATTTTTTTTGGCCACTATTTTCTATTTAGTGGAAGGAAATTTGTTTATGCAAAACACTTGACCTATTCACTGTTTTGATGATTAAAATAGATAAAAACACTAAAAACAGAAATATATCACACAGTATTAACAATCAAAATATCAATTATCACCATTTTTTAATATCGTATCGTGAGCCATGTATCGTATGGAATCGATTCGTGAAGGGCCCTGTGATTCCCAGCCCTAACTGTAATAAGTAAGCACAACATAAAAGTGCACTGTGTAACTTTTCTGGTGGAGGGTCCGTCATCTGCTTGTCTCCATGGAGATGTTGTTGCTTTGTCTGCAATGTCCCGGTATGGCTTTAAACGTATCCATCTTGCGTTTACTTAATAACATGGGTTTTTATTGACTTAAAAACTTGCTTTTTTACTATGAGTGGGCTCTCCTCTCCACAAATCTGACATGTAACTTGGTCCTGTGGTGTCACCTGCTGTCTCTGTAGAGATAAATAAGTGTAATGCCATATTGTGGAATATTCCATGCAACATCTCCATGGAGATAAGAAGGTGACGGACCCTCCACCAGAAAAGTTACACAGTGCACCTTTAACTTAAAACAATATGTTTTTAATGCTGTTGTGTACTTGAAGGCACAGTATGATTACATGAAGACAAAACAGAAAGTTAAAGCCATACAGTGGAACATTATAGCCAAAAAAACAACATTTCCATAGAAACGAGCAGAAGCAGGCCCTCTTCCAGGCCAAATAAGAGTCAGGTTTGTGGAGATGCAAGCCCGCTTACAGTAAGAACATGTTTTTTTTAGTGCAATAAACGCAACCAAAAGGGAATAAAATAACATGCTTTTATTTATTTTTTTTAATATATTTTTGGCTATAAGGTTTAAGAATTTACACATTTTCTGCTTTTATATAAAAATGTGCAAAAAAAAAAAATCAACCAATTGCTTATGTTCTATAACTACTGATGTACACTCAGAGGCTTTTAATGTCCAAAATGCTTAAAATCCTCAGTGAGAACCAATAAAAAATAATTGGATAATAAAAAGAAGTTCTGATATTAAGTGCAACAGTCAGTTCAGTCTTTGGCCCACTTACCTTGACGCCACAAGTCCAGGCCAAAACGCTGACCACCGCACCATTTGTGAGTAATATGTACTTTTAGCGCCGGGATGAGCTGTTAGAGGAATTCTGCGTACAGTCCCATTATAACCGTATCCCCGAAGACGAATGAAGCACTTGAGATTTTTATGGGAAGTGTCAGAGTTCCATGTTTAGCTGTAATTGGGTTCATCCATTTGAAGAGGCCACACAGAAGCAGCGGTCAGAAATGCTCATCTATAATTTATATTTATATATCTTTGTGACAGGTTTTTATGTTTTTCTAGTTATGACTTGTTTTTCAGGTTTTACATCAGTTTTTGGAAAGTTTATAAGAAAAGTACAAAAATCCATGAATTAGCGCTGGGTCCTAAGTCATAAACACCAAAAATTACTTCCAAAATACAGTTTAAACCTTCATTTAACAAAATAAAGGTGTTGTAATTTATTTTTATTAGTCTAAACATAACTATTGTGTAATTTAGACACGTTTTGGCCTTGGTTTACATTATATTTGCTTGGTAACAGTAATGGAATCACCTCTGCGTATGTCATATCTGCTGCTCGTGTCCAACCAGGAAGTAAAATGATAAACTTAACAAACAAAACTATAAAAAAACGCTAGGCAAGATTTCTTTTAGTACAATATTAAAACAGACCTGTTCTGCAAATTCCACTTTTAACCATTTCCCTTCATTATTTTACTCACCCGAAGTTGTATTCAGAGGGATTCGTGCATGTTTGAGCTCTTTAATCGCTTATTTTCAAGACGCCATCCCTTCTCGGTACTTGCTTCGTTCTCCAATTTTATTTGTTAAATCGGTGATACCCGTAGTCATTTTGGTACAAATAAAATAAAAAAATCTGCAGTTTTCCATCAGAGGTGCCGACTCTTCGTTGTGATGACATTCACGGCGACGTCAGCTCAGTTTTTCTACCGTCAAGGGTCCGTCAAATGCTTTTCTCCATGGAGATGTTATTGCTTTGTCTGGAATGTTTCGCAGTGTGGTATTAAACCTTTCTATCATTAAGGAGACCAAACCAGACCAAGTTACAGGTCAGATCTGTGGAAAGGCGACCCCGCTCACAGTCAGAATTCCTGTTTTTCTAGATATTTTTGAGCTATAAAACCACCTGTAATTGAATAAATGTAAGGCAGAGCTGTTTAATGTCATACTGCGGAACATTCCAGGCAGAGCAACGGCATCTCCATAGAAACAAGCAGGTGACGGAGCCCCAACATAAAAGTTACATACAGTAGTGCACCTTTGAGTTGCTTTAAATGAATACTGCGGTTTAAAATGTGCAGATTATAACAGTGTTCCACGAGTGTCGTAGATTATAACTACAGCAAATTCAAGCACAATACGTCGTCTTTAAATATAACGATGTTTACGATCTTTTAGTGAAATGGGTAATGGAACGGGTCAAATGCACGTACGAGCCGCGGTGGTCTCTCCGGCCGAAGCATCACTCCCTCATGAGAGAGTGGGAGTCCAGGGGAGTCCAAGTCTGAATTTGGGAGTTCAAAATAACAGGATTTCAAATTAGAGTGCAGCTATAAATAACACTCAACTATGCCTTACTAAAAAATGTCAGTAGGCTACACAAATACAGCTTTGTAGCGGAATTTGAAACATTTGCTCCAAAAAAAAAAAAAAAATCATAAAAAGAAAACCCACTTTTAAATACTTGAATATACAAATGCGTTTTTTTGTTTTGCCGTATCTTTGAAGTTAGAAGTAAATGTGAATTGTTGGTAGATTGGCTTCATCAAACTCTCGACTGTGTAAAAAAGGAAAATAAATTAAAAAATAAATACAAAGACGACACCAAAAAATGCACTTTTTGACTTTCAAGTTAATAATATATTTTATTTATTTTTGTAGAAATTTTTTTTATTTTATTTTTGTAAATTTGAACATCGATTATAGATAGATATAGAGGAAGGAAGTTCTCTAAAATCAAATATGTGTTACTGTAAATCTTGCACATTCCTCAGTATAATTTGACACTTTGAAGGACCGGATATGAAAAAGTGGAACTCTCTCTGACCTTTGACCCCCGTCTTTAAAAACACCCAGAGTTCCTCTAAATAACAGGCTGTGCACAGACTTGGGTGGCCCTGTTTGCACCCATTTCTCATGACCCCAAACGCTATTCGCACTTCCTGGTTCTGGAGTGATTTAGTGACGAGGGAGAGGGAAAGAAAGGGAGATGGAGAGAGGGAAAGAGAGGGAGACGGAGAGAGGGAAAGAGAGGGAGACGGAGAGAGGGAAAGAGAAAGGGGTGGGGCGGGATGTGGACCAAAATAAACAAAGCGACAAGCAGGAAATGCAAGGCTCTTTTGTTTACAAGTTTGACAAAATCCAGATTTTGAAGTCTTCCCTTTCTCTCTTCCTCTTCCCTATCTCTCCCTCCCTCTCTTTTTCACTCTGTTTCTCCCTCTCTCTGCTTCTCTCCCTTCTTTTCTCTTCTGTCTCTCTCTTGGTCTCCCTCTCTTCTTCCCTCTCTCTGTCTTTTTCTCCATGTCCATTTCTCTCCCTCTTCTGTCTGTGTTCTCCCACTTTCTTCTCTCTCTCTCTTTCTCTCTCTCTCACACACACTCCCTTTCTGTGTCTTTTTCTTACTCCCTCCCTCTCTCTCTTACTCTGCCTCCCTCTCTCTCTTCTCTGTCTCTGCCTCCCTCTCTCTCTTCTCTATGTCTCTCTTGCTTCTTTTCTATCATCCCTCTCTTGGTCCATCTCTCTGCCTCCCTCTTCTGTCTCTCTTCTCCTCCCACGTTCTTCTCCCTCTCCATTTCTCTGTGTCTCTCTCACACACATTCTCTCTCTCTCTGTGTCTTTCTTTCTCTCTCCCTCTTGCTTTTGCTCTTCTCTCTTTTCCCCTCTCTCCCTCCCTCTCTCTCAGTGGGAGGTAGTGTGTAGAGTTGTGTTTTGTAGTGTTGTGTTGTGTAATGTAGTGTAGTTTTGTATAGTCTAGTGTTGTGTAATGTAGTGTTCTGTAGTGTTGTATAGTGTACTGTACTGTACTTTTGTGTTGCAGGTTTATGTGTGACTAGACTGGGAGTGGTCAGTGTAGTGTTGTGTTATGTAGTGTTGTATAGTGTAGTGTAATGTTGTGTAGTGGATTCCTGCAGGTTTGTGTGTGTGACTTAACAGTGGGAGTGGTCAGTGTAGTGTTGTGTTATGTAGTGTACTGTAGTGTAGTGTTGTGTAGTGTTGTAGGTTTGTATGTGTGACTAAACAGTGGGAGTGGTCAGTGTAGTGTTGTATAGTGTACTGTTGTGTTGTGTTGTGTTGTGTAGTGTAGTGTTGTGTAGTGTTGTGTTATGTTGTAGGTTTGTGTGTGTGACTAAACAGTGGGAGTTGTGTGTATCATGTGCGTGTCCTGGTCATGTGTTGGCGAAACAGCAAAGTTATGTTTGTTTTTTTGTTTTTTTTTTCTCTTTTCTTTTGACAGTTTCATGGTTAAATATTCTCCTGCTAAATCAGTAACGGAATCTCTCTTACAAATACAGTAGCTCTCATTGTGGTCGTGCCGCCGGGCAAGACACTTCGCTCACATTGCCTCCAGTATCTGTATAGACTATAGGAATGTTTGTGACGGTTTCTTTAAGTAAAGCACTTTGAGCTCTATAAAAATGTGACAATTTTATGTCCAATTCTACTGTCTCAGATACAACTCCTAGGCAGGGTTTGGATATTGTAAAAAAATAATATTTGGACATTTTTGTACAATATTCAGACAATTTTACAGTAGTGTACTGTGACTTTTATGGGTAATTATTAGACTTTTTTTTTTTTTTTACAAACTACATTGCAAATTAGTATATTTTTACTGTCATATTAAACACTTTTAATTACTCAACCACTTTGGAGTCAAATTAGAAAAGCCTAAACCCATATATTATTATTATTATTATTATTATTATTATTTTGTATCTGTATCTCTTCCTCTTCTCTATCTCTCCCTCACTCTGTTTCACTCTGTCTCTGCTTCTCTCCCTTCTTTTCTCTTGTCTCTCTCTTAGTCTCACTCTCTTCTGTTTTCTCTGTGTCCCTCTCTCACTCTCCTGTCTCTCCTTCTCCCACTTTCTTCTCCCTCTCTCTGTCTCTCTTCTTACATTCTCTCTCTTCCTCTTCTTTCTCTCACATTATATTCAATCTTCTATATCTCTCTGCCTCCCTCTCTCTTCTCTATGTCTCATTCTGTTTCCCTCTCTCCCTTTTCTGTCTCTCTCCTTGTCTCTCTGCCTCTCTCTATTCTCTCTTTGTCTTCCTCTTCTTTATGCCTCCCTCTCTTTTTTTATTATTTTGTATCTGCCTGTATTTAACATCCTGTACAAACTCGGTGGAATATTTGTTTCCTCACAAATCTCTCGTTCATTCACCTTTTTTATGCAGCTGAGCCTTTAGTACTTTTATTCTCTATATTATTATCTGTGCATCTAGAGACCATATGAATGAGTGACATGTGACAGCTCTCCAGATGTACAGACAGGTGCACCGATCAGTCAGACAGGTGCACCTAACACTAACCTGTCACTCCCAGATGCAAATCAAACACCTTGTATTTCCTGTAGACAAAAACAAAAAAGTGCATCTGATCCATTGCACTGGTGACCTTGTCTCTACCATTGACTTTCGCTGACTCTCACTGACTTTCGCTGACTCTTGCAGACTCTTGCGGACTCTCACTGACTCTTGCTGACTTTTGCTGACTTTTGCTGACTCTCACTGACTCTCGCTGACTTTTGCTGACTCTTGCTGACTCTCACTGACTCTCGCTGACTTTCTCTGACTCTCGCTGACTCTTGGAGACTCTTGCAGACTCTCACTGACTCTTGCTGACTTTTGCTGACTCTTGCGGAGTCTCGCTGACTCTCACTGACTTTCTCTGACTCTTGCTGACTCTTACAGACTCTTGCAGACTTTCACTGACTTTGGCTGACTCTTACAGACCCTTGCTGACTTTTGCTGACTCTCTCTGACTTTCTCTGACTCTCACTGACTCTCACTGACTCTTGCAGACTTTGGCTGACTTTGGCTGACTTTTGCTGACTCTCACTGACTTTTGCTGACTTTGGCTGGCTCTCGCTGGCTCTCGCTGGCTCTCACTGACTTTCGCTCTCACTGTTTGTGTCCTCAGGGAGCATCTACTCCAGCCCGGGCCTGTACAGTAAGACCATGACTCCCACGTACGACTCTCGTGATGGCAGCCCCCTCTCACCCACCTCGGCCTGGTTCGGGGACAGTCCTCTCTCTGAAGGAAACCCCGGCATCCTCGCAGTGAGCCAACCCATCTCCACACCAGACACACTGGTCAAACTCTACAAGCCCCAGTCACTGCTGGACAAGGCCAAGATCAACCAGGGGTGAGTCTAAGTCTGCTCATATGTAGGGATGTAGGACATATGTCAGGTTGTACATTTAAATCCAGTTTTAAAGGAACCATAGTCTACACATATTAACTATAATTCCATGAACTTGACCTCTTGGTGTCCCCAGATCTGAGCATGTTCATAGCAAACATCGCTCTTATTGCAATACTGATTATTCTGAATTACAAAAACATTGGACATGATGGTCATGTTGTTTTGGTTCTCTAGATGATTATCCAATCAGAACGCAGAATGAGCATCACATGAGTGTCTCAATGCTGAAATCCAGTTGGTTTAAACTAGCTAGAAAGTGCTGAGCTATCATATTTGAATGATAACACGGTAAGATTGGTTTACTGAACTTTGAACTTATTTGAACTTTAAACTTTGAACTTTGATTTACAATTTACGTCAACGTGCTGTTTTTGCATGATCAAAATGTCCAACAGCACTTGTGCTTTTGTCTTTATGCAGGTGGCTGGACTCGTCTCGCTCTCTGATGGAGCAGGATGTGAAGGAGAACGAGGTGCTCCTGTTGAGGTTCAAATACCACAGCTTCTTCGACCTCAACCCCAAGGTACTGCTCCTCACACCTCCTCTCAGAATTCAATAAGTCCAGAGCTTCAAGACCAAAGAAACCACTCAGCCCTTTAACAATACAATAGGTGCTAACAACTTAAGAGGAAATGATTACAGTGAAGGTGATTGATGAAAATGACATTTTCATGAATTTTCCCCGGAAAATTGTAATAAATATAATAAAAAATATATAGAAATATATAAAGGTACAATGGCAGCTAACAGCTGTGTGGTACTAATGTCTATAATTTGGATGTTTTAAGTTCAAAAATGTTTGTTTCAGAAACAGAGCTGATTAGCCCCTAACAAGCTTTAAAATGTTCAATATGAAAATATATTTGTATACATTTGTAACCCTTTCCATGTCTTCTTCCCCAGTACGATGCCATCCGAGTGAACCAGCTGTACGAGCAGGCCAAGTGGGCCATTCTTCTGGAGGAGATCGAGTGCACGGAGGAGGAGATGATGATGTTTGCAGCTCTGCAGGTTTGTCCAGGAACTCAGGGAGGAGGAGGAGATGAGGTTTGCAGAAGGTTGGTCCAGGAGCTCAGGGTTTTACTGGAGCAGAAGTGCAGAGTCAGACTCTGTCAGGGCTTCCTGAGCCAGTGGGCACTGAGCCCTCTCATCTTCTCCCTAATGAATTAGAATGGCTGCTGGCCACAAGGCTGTTTCTGCAGTTTGTGATCGTGGAGAGAGAATGTGTACTCAAGTATAAGTAGTCGCATGGCTGGAATTGTAAGTACTGCTGCCACATTTGCACTAAAGCTACAGCATGCAACTTTCTGGATAACATTTCCACGGAAACAAGCAGGAGGCTCTCCTCCAGACAAAATAAAAGTCAGGTTTGTGAAGATGCAAGCCAGAGGAAGGACGCATGTTTTTCTATGTTTTTCAGTGCAATTACCACAACCATAATGAAAAAACATGCTTTATTTTTTGGCATAAAGTTGCATACAGCGGTAAAAATATATAAAATAGCTTAAAAATTATAGCATATGAAAATTATTAGGGGCTTGAACGATCATGCAAAATTTGACTCAGGTGACAGTTCACACCTTAGAGTAGTTTAATGGACTTGATAACTAAAACTCTGTGCTGTAAACAACTAGGGTATGTTAGTTTCAGGGTAGTTAGCTCCTCCCTTCAGGCCGATAATATAAGGCAGTGAGTTCCATAACCCTGTCAGAACTGAAGAAGCCTCTTGGATGAGTGGCTGAACATATTCACTCTCAGGTAACTTTAGTCCAGTTGACAGAATTGAGTTTTCCTTTGCACTGCCTGAATATGACACATTTTGCCATTGGAGAAGATTCTAGCCCCTCTCGCTATCCTCTGAGGGGTGGTGACCCTGCTATTTTTTCTCTCCATAAAGCCCGGGTGCCAAGACCTAGGGACGCCACCCTGTCCTCACCACGGGGGTAATTTTAGTCCAGGACCACCCATCCCATCCAGACACCCCCTCAGAGACCCCACAGACACCCCCATAGACCGGAGAGCATTCCTGCCTTAGCCGTACAGACAATATGGTGGACGTGATGTGTGTAGAATTACTCCAAAGTGACTCCCGTTACGGTGGACTTCACAGAGCTGCTAATCCGAGCTGTTGCTACCTGTCTGTTAGCACGTTTGTAGCTGTTATGAGTCAGTGGGCAGGCTTAGCTAACAGGGCAGGGGTCGGGTTTCACTACGTAGGGGAGATTTAAACAGGATGTGAGTAAACGTGATGCGCTGTTTGGGAAGTCCATGTTTTACAAATCTGTAAATGGATGTGTGATACGGTGGCCCCACGGAGTCAAAATGTCTGCAGAGAAAAGGTGGACAGTAAATTGGTAGAAAATTGAAACTAAAACTATTTGCTTTTTACATTTGTAGTTTACAGTAATAAGACTTTATCTACAAACATACTGATTATTAGGTTGACTTCTTCCAGTTCCTGCAGTTGTGCCCTTAGGCAAGACACTTCTTTCACCTGGACTATGTATGAATCTGTTTATTTAATTTTCTATTTGTTGTGGTCAGAAGGCTTGAGGAACAGTTGCTGTGACAAAGGCCTAAAAGATTGATTCCATGTCTGGTTACACGCTGCTTTTCCGACATGCCGCGATTTAGACATTGACGTCGAATTGTCAGAGTAGTGGAATAAATATTTTTCAAGTGTCCCACTACTACGACATTTTTTTTTTTCATTGTCAGAGTAGCGGCACTTTACTATTTTTCAAACACTCCACTTTTCTGCTTGAGCCGGTGCAAAGTACTTGATCTGAGAATACTTCAGCCACATCGGATATCAGACAGTAGGAAACAGTCGTGCATTTTAAAAAAGAGCATAGGCCGGCCTTCAGGAAAATATCTAATCTAAAACGAAGGCTGCAACTCTCAAAAAAAAAAAAATGTCAGAATAGCGATACTAAAAAGTGTTGGAAAACCGGCACGTCTAAATAGAGGCATGTCGTAACGAAGGGATGTCGGAATAGGCGGCGGACACCCCATGTCTGATTTTTCAATTAAGATGCTCAAAATAAATTGTAAGTTGACCGACAGATATGCAGCAATATCAGATTTTAAAGGTACGGTATGAAACTGGAGGTGACCACCTGCCTGATTCCATTGTAAAAGAAACTTCTGCATGAAAGAGTACAACCAAAACAACAATAACAGAAAGCTAGTTTTTCTGTGTAATGAAAACATCCAAAATAAAAAAATTTAGTTTTTAGTTTAGTTTTCCTATTTATGGCTAAAACGTTACATACTGTGGCTTTTAATTGAATCAGTTCTTTCAAAATAAAACTTGCTTTCAACATTTCTGTTTTTCATCTAATTAAATGGTAGTTAAGAGTCATAGGGACTGGGTAACATTTTATTACATGCTTTTCCATTGCAAATAATCAGTATATAACAATATTAAATGTAAACAGTGTTACAGCGGAGCCTTTTGTCCCACATTCTGTTAGCGTAGCCTCTCGTTAAATTCCCGTTGTCCTCCCGTGACCGTCCGTCTATCTCTATCCAGCCACTCAAACATATCTGGCCCTCTGCGCAGCTGTTCATTCACATATCGCGGCCTGGGCGGGGGGTTGACTTTATAAATACCATTTGTCAACAGGTCTTATTTAGTGTCTGACGCAGCGAGCAGGAAGTACGCTGGGCCCTACAGTAACGAGCCCCTCCTGATGAATCTCCTTTGTTAGCACGACTGGCACATGTCGCTAGTAAAAATGTTTATAGCTCGTTAGCATCCTGGGAACATACAGTCCGCCTCGTAGCACATGTTTGTTTATCTGTGCGGATAATTGTCCAAAAAGGTGCACGTTGCTAATCCTAAAGCTGTAAACGGAATCACAAGAATTCTGGTATTTACTACGGCAATTATCACAGCCAAATGAGTTTTTACAAGTGGTGATACAGCACAATGAGCAGGAATATTAACGGAATAAAAATGGGAATTTTGTTGACAAAGCTTGTGTTTTTTTGTTTTTTTTTCTTGTGTTGTTTACAGTTTAAGATTAGTTGGCCATCTAAATTATAATATAAACAGATGGGAGATGTTATTTTTTTTTGTAATTAAGAATAAATCACTGTGAAATGGTGAAATATTGAGCGTTTGTGGTGTAAAAGAAATAAAGACGTCGGAGCTTCGGTCCAGGGCTCATTCACAAAAGGAGAGTCTCTGCTTTGTGCGAGGAACAGCGGTCACCTCCAAATGGCTTTTGTGGAGATTAGAACTACAACAGAAGCTGAATTCTAATTTACTTGTACGATTTTAAGACGTGATAAGTTGAGAGTTTTATTTTATTTTTATGCAAACTGTGAATAGGTTTAAAAGGGCCCATATTAGGCTATTCTCTGATCTCTGTTCTAATGTCATTTCCTCGTCACACACAGACCTGGAGTTGTGTTTTGTTTCATTCACACATGTTTAACACACAAGCCCTGCACATTTAGACTGAGTATAATACATAATAAGTGCTCCACTGTGTTTTTAAACTCCACACACCTTCACTAGAATCATTCGGATCATTTCAGCTCTAGAATTGCCAATCTCGACTGAACTAAATGCACCAACTTTGTTCTCCAGTTTTACTTTCTCAATCAGTGATACACGTTGGATTCGGCAACATCGCGTTTTGGTACAAATGAAAGCGCGATCTGCTGCTAATCAAACGAGGTGTCGAGACTTTGTTGTGATGGCGTTTACGGTGACATCGGCCTATTTTCTAATGTGGTCATTTTTGTGAAACTTTTCTCATTTTTCAGGCTTTATATGCGATTTTGTTTCTTCCGTGTATTTTGATTATTTGAGTCACAAAGCAACCGACATCTTTAATTGCATTCAGACAGTCCACACCAAAAATGACCTAATTTTTACCACTCCCGATAATGTCATCTACATCCTTCTCTCCGTGTGGTCACTAACACAATAACAGAAACAAAAACAAAGCAACACTGACGCAATCCAAGAGTAATAGACACGATTTCGAAACAGTTTATCTGAATTCTGTGCGTGTGGCCAAAGTTTTCTCTCTTTGTCATTGCAGTACCACATCAACAAGCTCTCCATCATGTCCTCGGACAACCACCTGAACAACAGCGAGAAGGAGGTGGACGAAGTGGACGCTGCGCTGTCCGACCTGGAGATCACACTAGAGGGAGGGAAGACGTCCAACACACTGGTACTACCCCGATATACTCACGTTCTACAGGGTTTGAAGTAGATTATTCCAGTTTGTACGGCTGTGGCTCCCAAACTTCTCACACCACGTACCACCAAAGAAAAGAACTGGCCATCAGATCTAAACCAGGTCTATAACAGGTCTATTCCAGGTCTAATCCAGGGCTAATCCAGGGCTAAACCAGGTCTAAAAGTGGACTATGATTTTCACTGTAGTTCTAAAGAAAAATGTATCCAAAGGAGGAGAAAAAGGTGGATAAAATGAACTCTAAACTTGGCAAACCCACAAACTGAAGAGCTGTTAAGAACCACCTGATGAAGCTCACGTACCACACAGAAACACTGCACTAGTGTGTGTCCGAGCTAAAGCCGAGTGTCCGTGATGAAAACGATTTCTGGCTGTGGGGAAACGTTTCCCTAGTGATACCGTTGGAATAGGATGAACTTAGAATGTTAACGACAAGTTGGAACATTGTAAAACATGTAAAATAATTCGTCTTTACCTACTATAAAGACTGTAAATAGTATCTTCAGTATTTTCTTTATAATAACATACATTTTCCCTATACCATAATTGTCAGTTGTTACACTCCGCTCTTCTCTCTGTTAAACGCAACCTATGACTGAAAATGTGCTTTTTCTTTTCTTTTTTTTGTCTCTTTCTCTCTCAAATTGCATCGTTCCACTCTTGAATACACCACTTGAAGAATAAAAACATTACGCCTCCCCTCTGTAGAGTAAAGTAGTGTTTTTAGCCATGCCCTGTACCATGTTTGGTTTTGGACTCTGCTGACCTGGCCTGCACTTAGTTTTACTGCAGTGGAAATGAGGCTTAGGATGATTCAGCCCTTCCCGCCATGTAATCTGTCACTGACTTATTTTGGCTTTCTCTTCAGGGTGACATCACAGCTATTCCTGAACTCGCCGACTATGTCAAGGTCTTCAAGTAAGTCCCCTTTGTTACGAGGAAGTCTGCTATCTCGTGTACTGTCCTTTTAAAGAATGTAAGCAAATGAGAGGGCAAAGGTTGGACTGGTCCCAAATTTGTCAGTGAGAGACCAGAAGTAGCATTTTATGTCCACTTCAAAGGCAGATGTCTGGTTTGTTTCATTATAATGAGACTTGGTGGATTGCCAGAAAACCATGTGTAGCAGACATTCAGTTTGCAGCTCTCTGGACTTATCACGGTTGCAAAAGAGATACTGTGACTTTGAACCATGACTGACTTTTGGATAGCCCCTTCTTTACCCAAGGTCGGCTCCAGATAGCGTTAGCAGCCGGTTTAACTGATACGCTGTCATCGCCCCTTTTGTACCGGGTGCTTACGTTATACCTTAACTAAACTGTGCACACAGCATTGCTTATTTTTATTGATTATTATGAACATATAATCACAACACTTTGCCATAAGAAAGCATAGTTTTTAATCTTTATTTTAAAGTAACAGTCAGCAGCAGCTAGCATGAATATCTTGTTAGAATATATTAAATCACTTGTTAACAACATATAGGAGCCTTTCATGAGCGATAACTTTGTTTTTCCATAAACAACACAACAGTTTGTATTAAAGTAGACAAGTTTAGCTGCTGCTTTTATAATTTACGCCCCAACTCTGGAACTCGCTACCCTCTGAGATCAGAGAAGTCGGTTCTCCGGAATTGTTCAAAACTAAACTTGAGACCCATTTTTATAAATTGACATTCAACTCATTTGAATAATTCAAACTTATTTGCACTGAATGGGCTGTCGTTTTCCACAACTGTAATAAATTGTCTTCTGTATTGCACTGTATTTGTTCTAATATTGTAATCATTTTTATTATGGCTCTGGAAAGCACCTTGAATTGTTAACAATCACAAAAGGTGCTTTATTATTATTATTATTATTATTATTATTATTATTATTATTATTATTATTAAAAGCATGTGGGCATCCGGTATGAAAAGGGCAATGACATGGCCTTATTGCTAAGCAGCCGCCCCCTGCCAAACCAGAGGTGTGGGCCTGAAGGGGTGAGAACCTTCAACAACCATGTTCCTGATTGGCTCTTTAGTAAAACTTTTGTAAAACTTGCGCTCAAAACTCTGCCTCATATTAGCCGACTTCAAGTGGCTACAGCAAAACAAAACAGCTTTGCTTAGTCCACTTATGTACAATCTGTGATCTTGCTTGACTAGAGCCCCTGCTCCATCCTCACCTTTGTGTCTCAGTTTAGATGAATTAGCAGCATTAGCTTCCTATGACATCCTGTAAGCTAACATGTGTGTCCTGTGCTCGCAGACCCAAGAAGCTGACCCTGAAGGGCTATAAGCAGTACTGGTGCACATTCAAGGACATCACCATCTCCTGCTACAAGAGCAAAGAGGAGGCCCACGGCACGCCCGCCCTCCAGATGAATCTCAGAGGTACATGCACGCTCTCCATCTTTGGGGATTTTTACTAGTAAAAACAGTAAAAGTCTGAAGATAGAATTGTGTTATTCTTACTTGAGTATAATTTTTTCTCTGCATGTAACTAAAGGCAGTGAGTCAGTGGAGTGGTATGTGAGGTTAAGCAGCCCTATTGCTGTGCACAGGTTGTGAGGTGACACCAGACGTGAACATCTCCGGGCAGAAATTCAACATCAAGCTGCTGATTCCTGTGGCAGACGGCATGAACGAGATCTGGCTCCGGTGTGACACGGTGAGAAATAGCCCATTTAAAATAGTTCAGTTGGTACTGGAAGGTACACCGTCAATCAAATACGCAAAGACCTGGACAAAAAACAAATACAAAATCATTTATATTGGACTGTCTAATTACTTTTACACTGATAAATAATGTTTAGCTTAAAAATTCCCAATGCCATAAAAAACATATTTAAAGGAAATGTATTAAAAGTGAGTTTTTGACTATAATTGTTTTCCCTTCTTATTTACCCCCTCAGTAACTTGTATTTAGATTCATGAATGTTTGAGTAATCTTTATTCTCTTGCATTCAAGATGCCGTTGCATGGAAATTTGACCGCAGAAATGCTCAGATTTTGTTTTATGGAAACCGAGCAGGAGACCTCCAGACTTTTACATGTGATGTCACAATCCCGGGAAATTCAAAATCATGTGTTATTTAAGTGTTTAGAGGGAACGGATTTAACATTATATATCTTCTTTAAGGTCCCATATTCTGCCTTCTCCAGGCAAAATGTACAAATAATATGCAAGTGTAAATAGGGCAATGATGCACTGTAATCCCATGAATGTAACTGATCAAGATAAACTGTATTGACTCAGTATTGTCCCTGCTGCAGGAGAAGCAGTACGCTCACTGGATGGCTGCGTGTCGTCTGGCCTCTAAAGGGAAGACCATGGCCGACAGCTCGTACAACCTGGAGGTGCAGAACATCCTGTCCTTCCTCAAGATGCAGCACATGAACCCTGACCCCCAGTTCATCGAGCCCATCTCCACAGACATCAACCCCGAGTGCCTCGTGTCCCCACGCTACCTCAAGAAGTACAAGAACAAGCAGGTAACACCAACCATGAGTCTGCACTGATCTGATCTAAACATGACGGGTCTTTTCCTCATGTACAAGAACAAGCAGGTAACACAAACACTCAGTCTGTACTGATGAGCTCTAAAGCACTGCAGCAGTGTTTCTATCAATAATAAATGTGGCACATTTTACTGGGTTTGGAGAAAGTTTCTTTGCAAAAGAACAGAACTCTTTACTTTTATGAAGGAGTAACATAATATTCAATATTCAGTGTTTCATTTGTGTAGATTTGATCTAAAAATGCAGTTACAAATGGGTACAATGTCTCTATACACAATGGCACACTGAGCTGTGGAGACCGAGGATCTAATCCTAATATTTGCTAATATTTGCAAATGCGTTTTTGACCTTGGCCCAGCACAGCCAGACTCTGCTGTTACAGGGACTTCTGTCACTGAAGTAAACCAGCCTTATTGCATGGGTGGTTCAGTTTGAGTTAGGCTCTATAATGAGTCTGTATGAATGCACATATACCTGCAGTCCGGCTTAGCCAGGCTACACAGTGGACTGTGTTTGAATGGAGAGTTTCATTTTTGTTTTCTTTATTCTATAAACCACATTCACAATGATCCTTATTCTTGGATCCTTTCTGTTCTAAACGTAGCTGCTGTTTGCACACTGCTGTCCACATGTTTTCAGTGGTTGTTAATGTTGTGTATGGAGCTGGGCAGAGTGACTTGTGGCGGCTCCTCTTGGCATGAGGGCACCAGGGCTGTACCAGGGTGGAATACAGCCTCCCTCCCTTCCCTCCTCTCCCCCTCACATGCTCATACGCTCATATTGCCTATACAAAGTTCTGCATTTATGAAACAAAGAAAATATATATTTGTAAATCATTTTTCCTGCCCAAATGGTGCAGACATATTGTTAAAAAGAAAATGATACCCTTGCTAGATTCTTGATTCAGGAACTGTTTTATAAATCTATAAATATAGCTGAAAACACCACATTTCTTGAGCAATACCATGTGGGTTGAGCTGAATGTTGACACTCCAGTCAACCCCACCCCCTCACCACCCTCACATGTCCCTGCCCCAGAGTGACTTCATATGCCCACACCAATGCTCTGTCCCGTTAGCGTTAGCAGTGACCAGCTCCTAGTTTACGTCCAGCGGATTTACACGCAAGCTCTGTGTACTCTGCACCAGCTGAGCACATACCCGCTGTCAGAGAGGGCGAGGAGGGAGGAGAGGAGGGAAGGAGGGAAGGAGGGAAGAGGAGGGGAGCTGACGTCCCAAAACTCCCTCTGCTCTGCTTTTGTTGAAGTTGTAGTAGGCCTGTGGAATGTTACTGGGATGTACAGTCACTGCTGCTTGTTCATGAGTCAGAAATAGCACGTTAACGTCAG
Organism: Taenioides sp. WSHXM2023; assembly: GCA_029959045.1. NCBI lineage: Eukaryota > Metazoa > Chordata > Actinopteri > Gobiiformes > Gobiidae > Taenioides > Taenioides sp. WSHXM2023. Next base: position 5,050,357 of record CM057102.1, on the reverse strand, counting down.
GGTCGGCCATATTTAGACTGTTACCGAGTGCACTGACCACATCTGATACCAAACAGAGAACACAGGCTTGGCTAAAGGCTGATTTTTTTTGTTTTGTTTTGTTTTTACAGGTCTTAAAAACACGAGAATTAGTTCATTGTAAACAGTTTTCAGTGCTCCAAAGTTATTCCTCACTTACTTTATCCATTCAGAGCATCCTAATTATTCACCAAGATGAATTTATCAGCACTTTCCACGACTTCCAGAGACCAGTGCGTAGTTTTAGCGTTACTGTAATGCTAACAGCACACTTCCTGATTGTACAGATGCCTTCAGATTAGATGCAGACAGTACAGAGACTTATGACAGACTTCTTTTGACCTCAAGAGTTGCAAATACATGGGAAAAATTGGATACCGGGCCAAAGGAAGTGTTGAGTCACAGTAACACATGGCCAGACTTACTTGTCGAGTTGGCCATATAGAGATTCAGTATTTTGTAAAGTTCTTTTAAGCTGCTCAAGATCCAAGTTTTTTTTTTGTTATTGCAGGGGAGAATCTTTGAGACAACTTTTTATGTCATCAAGTGGACTACCCAGGCACAGTCAGTCATGCCAAGTAGTATTCATGTTTGGAATTATGGATGCAGTAGCACGTATTTTTACATTCTACTGCAAGAATTCATTATATTTCTATTGAAACAAATAAAAATTTTTGACAATTATTCATTTTGAGATTACGATTTAGGAAAATATAACACATTTCAGTTGTAAGGTTAGAAAAGGGTCCGTAAACTACACCTTTCTTCAAATGATTTTCATGTTGGAGAGGTTTTCTGTTAGTTTTTGTATTAAAAAAAAAGTTACATTCTCAGAGACAGTTTTTTTATATATACCATGATTTGAACAATACGGAGTCTCCTATACAACAGTACAACAATTCAGTTAAAGCTGCACTGTGTTACTTTTCTGATGAAGGGACTGAAACCTGCTTGTGTACTTTGAACTCCAGTGTTCCGCAGTATGGCATTAAAGCAGACCTATTACACAAAATAACCATGTCATAGTTGTTTCCCCGCACGATTTACTCACACAAAGTTGTATTTGGAGCGATCCGTGCATGTTTGAGTTATTAATTTTACCACTTTGTCGATCAGCTCGCGTCTTCACCATCACCAGTGCACGCCCACTGCTCTGTGCTTACTTCGTTCTCCAATTTTATTTTCTTAATCAATGATACGTGAAAGATTTGGCACCATCACGTAGTTATTTTCAAAATCCGCTGTTCGCTAGCCAGAGGTGCCAGCAGCTGCACGTCTTTGTTGTGACGACGTTTACAGCGACGTCAGCTCCCATTGGGCACCGCAGTTTTCTAACACGGATGTCAACGGACTGGAAGTAATTTCAGATGAATATTGTGATTTAAAATGTCAAAATTATAGCAGAATGATCCACGGATGCCATAGAACACGCACAATAAGTCTTCTTTAAACTTTAACATAGTGAAAATGCAGGTTTTTCAGGCTGTTTTATCAATGAAAGCGTCTGTAATTGAAATACAAAATAGATGTGTTTAATGCCATACTGCGAAACATCCAAGCACAGCAACAACTACATAGAGATTGTATATTTCTAGACTTTCTATGGAGACAACCCAACACCAGAAAAGCTACACAGTGCCACTTTAAACCAGCCTTATTCAGCGCACATTTCCCTCTTGAATAAAAGTTCCCAGTTGTGGTTGTAGTTGGACTCGCCCCGGTCGCCTCTCGCCACACCCGTCCAACCGGGCATCTCCGGGCCCCACATCAAACGCGCCCTCCACCCGTCTCTCCTAGAGTAATAACTGTACTGTACGTCCTCCATTCACACACACGTAGGCCCCGGTGTAGCAGGAAGTGAGGCGAGCTCGGGACCCTCGCCTCCTCTTCCCTCTCCTCTTCTGTGCACTTCCGGACTTGAGAGAGACTTCCTGGTTTTTGCAGATGGAGTGAAGATTAGACACAGGAAATGGGACGGGTAGAGAAGGGACAGGATTTGTGAGAATGAAAAGTCCTCCAGGGTGAACATGTGGCGCGGCTGTCACTGCTGCTTTACACTGTGGACGTGTGGCGCCCTCTTGTGGAGAGTAGATGCATTACGTCTTGATTTTTCCCACTATTTATTCTAGTCTACACTTCCTGTTCTGTAAATCACTTTAGATTCCTTTGTGAACAGATTGCGCTTTGTCTGAGTTTAGAATTGTTCATTATTTTTTTAGCATTTTAGCATTGTTCATCTTAGTTTTTAGGTTTTAACCAACTGGATTTCAACTATATTTGCACTTTTTAGCATATCAGATATCGACCTGAAATTTCCAATATTTTGTTTAGCCAACCAGCTGCCTCCATATGCATTAAGAAAACATGCATAAAGCTTTATTTGAACACTTTAGTCCAAAGACGGCATTGCAAAACTGTGACAACACAAAACTCTTGTCCAGTTTGTAGTAAAACAAGGTTGTGGATGAGTTTGTACTAAATTAAATCATTTGGGGAAAAATCACCAAAATCAGCCATAGTCAAAAAATGTCGTCCCAAAAGTATCGGCAGAGCTTATCACCCGTTGGTTTCTTTGGATCCTAAACAATTGATATCGACATCCAATTTCAACATTTAAACCTCTGTAAAATGTTAAACTGTATGTAAGATTTAGACTTGAGCTGCTCGTGCCCACAGCACGTTCAACATGTTCAAATCAAATCTAGCTTTAATGATAACTATTGCAACGCTGATTTATTCTTAATGACAAAAATAAAGTACATGATGGCCCATTCATTTGTGTTCTGGACAACTATCCAATCAGAAAGCAAAATGAGTCTCACATGAAGTGTCAAAGCTGAAATCCAGTTGGTTTAAACCCAAAATGCCTCTCTCTGATCTGAACGGTCACTACCTAAACCCCAGCACCACCAGCCAATCACGAATCACTTTTAATAGCTAGACAAAAACGATTTAAATGGCAGATATTAAAGGTAAGTGTCTTGTATTACATACAGTTGTATTGTGTATTCTGCTGACAGCGTTCGTCCTCTTGCTTCATAACCCAAATATTGTAAGTGACTGAACCATGTGGCTGCTCCTCTTTTATACTTTCTGTTAACGTTACATTCTCCTTGTTTTGCATCTTTTATTTCCATTTTGCATTGACTTTTGATTTTTGCTTGTTCTGTTCTTCCTCCTCCTCCTCCTCCTCCACCTTCACTGCCCCGCCCACTTCCACTCTCCAGCCAGGCTTTATCAGGGACCTGGTAAGTGCAGCCAGCGGTGTCTCCCATGGGTGCTCTGCTCTCACAAAGTACAACTGTGCATGGCTTTAACTGTTAGTCTGTCTCTAACCATAAACGTAGATTAATGCTTGTATTTGCAGTCTAACAAATTTAAGTATTTTTGTCTGCCGTAGTTTTTTCCAGCTTAAGATTTATTTATGTCAGATAATAGTAACTGCTTATGTGTGTTTTTACTTTATGCTAATTTTTAAAAAATCTTTAGAAAATCCAGCGCACGTAATTTAACTTAAAGGTACAGTATGTAACTTTCTGGAGGTGGAATACCGTGGAAATAGAAAATTAAAATCACACTTCAGAACATTCTTCACGGAGATAGCTACATTCTAGGTCATGCTGTGTATGAATATAGCCAAAGGAGCAACAATTCCATGGAAACAAGCAGGAGATGGCCCTCCTCCAGGCCAAATAAGTTAGGTTTGTGGAGAGGCAAGCCCAGTCGGTGTAAGGATACTTGTTTTTCAGTCCAATAAAAGCAACAAAAATGGAACAAAACAAAGCAAAACAAAAACACGCTTTTAATTTTGTCTACTTTCTGGCTAAAACGTTACATACTGTGGCTTTAAAATCAAAAGTTTATCATTTCAAGGTTCTATATGATACATTATTCTGGCTATTGTACCTTTTGTAAATGCAAGAACAAAATAGTCGGTCCTTTTATATCCACACTGTTAGCAGGGAGTGAGAATGCCAAGAGCAAAGAAGCTGCAAATGAATGAGGGACCAACGATATAATGTTCTAAGATATAATGTAATATTAGAAGTAATTGAGAAAAAATTGATTGGTAAAAGTTCTGCTCTAGTAAAATATGGTATGAAGTGTAATAGTCCATTAACAGTAGTGTAAGTAGATACATATAGTTGTAGTTGTGCTGAGTGCTGGTGTATTTTGAATGTAGATTAGTGGTAGACTTGTTTTGGTCTTTTATTTGGTGTGGGTTTGTGGTGATGGGATGCACTGGTGTCTTGGTTTGATGGTGGTCACATATCATTTTTCTCTTTAACTGTAAATGTTTTCTCTTGTCTTCAGATTTCCGCCCGTATCCTGGAGGCGCACCAGAACGTGGCCCAGATGAGTCTTATCGAAGCTAAAATGCGCTTCATTCAGGCCTGGCAGTCGCTCCCCGAGTTCGGAATCACCCACTTCCTGGCCAAGTACGTTCCATTTCTCCTCTCTGATTGGCTGTGGATGTCTGTGCGCTGACTCCTGATTGGCTGTCTTCAGGTTCCAGGGCGGGAAGAAGGAGGAGCTGATTGGGATCACCTACAACAGACTGATCCGGATGGACGCGCACAGCGGAGACGCCATCAAGACCTGGCGCTTCAGCAACATGAAGCAGTGGAACGTCAACTGGGAGATCAAGATGGTAACTACACTTTACTGCTCCTCTCATTATGGGGATGTAGTGGCACAGGCAGTAAGCGTGCACCCACCTACGAGAGGTTTGAGGGGTCATATTCTTATTTAGTTTATTTATGTAATGTGGGCATGAAGCCTCTCACCCACACTGCTGACTCCAGTACAAATATGTCTGCATTTATTTAGCGCCTTTCAAGACACTCAAAGCACTTAAATTACAATTGTAGCCACAGCTGTCCTGGAGCAGACTGACAGGAGCAAAGCTGCCATTGGCCCTCCCAAGGTGACTGAAGTATCTTGCCTAAGGACACAACAACAGAACTTGATCCGAGCAGGAATCAATCCTCCGACCTTCTGGTTGGTGGCCGAGTGATCTAATCACTGAGCCGCTGAGGCCGGTTGGAGGTGTTTTATGAACAGAGTGACAGCCACATCTGTCAGCCTGCCTCAGGGCGACTGTGGCTTCAGAAGTAACCTCTCATCACCATGACAACACGACAGATGTGTGATGAATACTGTAGTAGCAGCTGAAGCTTGTAAAGGCGATAAGCGATAATATTGAAACCGAATTTATGCAAACATGAAACTGAATTATATAAAGAATACTGTAAATATTCTGTAATATAAAAAAAAAAACATGAGCTGCAATAAATGTCAAAATGAAAGACTTAGTAGTAGTTTAGTTGTGCCGAGTCATAGAAGTTATTTATTCAATCCTGTACAGCGCATTTAAAAAAAAAAGTACCCACATTAAATCCAGACCCTCAACACATTATTTTTCCATCTGTTCATTGGACGACCAGTTAATATGATGATTACGACGACACGCCAAAACACTATTTTCATGACTTATTTGCTACACTCTGCCCTAACGCCCCTCTCCTCCCCTCTCCCCTCCTCTGCTCTCCTCTCCTCCCCTCTCCTCCCCTCTCCTCTCCTCCTCTCCCCTCTCCTCTCCTCCTCTCTCCTTCCCTCTCCTCTCCTCCCCTCTCCTCTCCTCTCCTCTCCTTCCCTCTCCTCGCCTCCCCTCTCCTCTCCTTCCCTCTCCTTCCCTCTCCTCCCCTCTCCTCTCCTTCCCTCTCCTCTCCTCCCCTCCCCTCTCCTCTCCTTCCCTCTCCTCTCCTCTCCTCTCCTCTCCTCCCTTCTCCTTCCCTCTCCTCTCCTCCCCTCTCCTCTCCTTTCCTCTCCTCCCCTCTCCTCTCCTCCCCTCTCCTCCCCTCTCCTCTCCTCCCCTCCCCTCTCCTCTCCTCTCCTTCCCTCTCCTCTCCTTCCCTCTCCTCTCCTCCCCTCCCCTCTCCTCTCCTCTCCTTCCCTCTCCTCTCCTTCCCTCTCCTCTCCTCCCCTCCCCTCTCCTCTCCTTCCCTCTCCTCTCCTCTCCTCTCCTCTCCTCCCTTCTCCTTCCCTCTCCTCTCCTCCCCTCTCCTCTCCTTTCCTCTCCTCCCCTCTCCTCTCCTCCCCTCCCCTCTCCTCTCCTCTCCTTCCCTCTCCTCTCCTTCCCTCTCCTCTCCTCCCCTCCCCTCTCCTCTCCTTCCCTCTCCTCTCCTCTCCTCTCCTCCCTTCTCCTCCCCTCCCCTCTCCTCTCCTCTCCTTCCCTCTCCTCTCCTTCCCTCTCCTCTCCTTCCCTCTCCTCTCCTCTCCTCTCCTCCTCTCTCCTTCCCTCTCCTTCTCTCCTCTCCTCCAGGTGACGGTGGAGTTTGCGGACGAGCCCAGCCTGTCGTTCATCTGCGCCGAGGTGGACTGTAAAGTGGTGCACGAGTTCATAGGAGGCTACATCTTCCTGTCCACGCGCGCCAAGGACCAGAACGAGTCCTTAGACGAGGAGATGTTCTACAAGCTGACCAGCGGCTGGGTCTGAGCGCCACCCGGCACCCACAGCACCCAAGGGTCCCCCACTCGTCACCCAACGCCCCACGCATCCCCGAGGAGCACCCATCTTAACGTTATTTTATTCAGATGTGTCAGAACGGGCTGAAACGGCTCCACGCGTTGCCATGGCAGACGCTGTTTTTATTTTATGTACTAGATTTTTTTTTTATTGACTTGCGCGGACTGTTTCGAAGGACTGAGAGAACGTTGAACATGAAGTCTCCTGGATGTCTGTGTAAACCCTCAGTCGTCCAGGTAGGTCCCAAGGCAAAAGAACATTTAATTCTGTCAACTGAACTTAAGTTTTTGAAGTAAATGCGTTTCACCGCTCTGTAATTGTTAGCTCCTCCCTTCAGATAGATGTAACTACACTGAAACTCACACACCCTAGTTGTTTACGCTAAGGAGTATCAAAACAAATAAAACAATAGTGGTAGTCAGAATATGCAACAATTATGCACCATGGAGATGTTATTTCTTCGCACTGAATGTACCACAGTAGGGCATTAAACATATCTGCCTTGCGTTTGTGTCTTATAGCTCAAAAATACCTTGAAAAAAATGTATTCTTACAGCTTGCTTTTCCATGGATCTGATCAGTAACATGTCTCCATTGTGTTTACCAAGTTTATTTCCATAGTGTGGGATAATCGAGGCGAAACAGTAACTTGAATAACAAATACTGCAAACAACTAGGGTGTGTTCGTTTCGGTGTAGTTGCTTCCTTCCTTCACACAGATATAACAGTGACTTACAGAACCTTGTCAGAACTGAAGAAGCCTCTTGGATGAGCGGCGAAACGTATTCACTCAAAAAAAATGAAATAAAATTGCCCAGTTGAAGGAATTTTTTGTTTCCTGGATCATATACGTCCATAACAGGCCTGAATTTTAACCCAAAGATGGTGTAATATTGTCCACACTCGTTTATTTAATGCAACACGTTTAGTATAAGTCAAAAGAACTCAGTTTTGTCAGTTTTGGTTGGTTTTAATGTTATGGCGTTGGATTAGTGTGGACATGCACTGCGAAAATACGATATTAAAATGAGTAAAAAATGTCTTGAATTCAAAATCATAAATTCAGTGGTTTTGATTTTTGTTTTTTATTAATTTGGACTGACCTCTAGATATTTAAAATTTGTTGCAATATACATTTTTCATATTTTCGGTTTAAATTGGAAAAGAAAAATCTATCCATGCAGTAAGAAAATTATGAATGGAAATCAAAAATTAACAAAAATAAACAAAATAAAAAATCTGGAAATGTATTCAACTTAACATTCAAATTAACATAAACAAAAATATTTATAATCACCCAGAAAATATAACATTAGGTTAAGTAAAGTTACTACAACGACGACTACTCAGATATTCAAGACATTTTCAACAAATTTGTGTATTTATTTTTGCCATTGTGGTCTGTTAATCAAACCATTGTACGACACTAACTTCGTATTTGAATTTTAACTGTATCACTTTACAATTTTTAGATTTTTTTTTTTTTTTAAAGAAATTCAACAAGAATACCTAGTGGCCTTCAGCTAGTCTGTACCAATCAACCCTAGGCCACTCCAGCACTGTGTATCCATCCTATGAAGTCAATGAAGTGAGCACTTGTACACTACGTAGTTCTCTTTGAATAAGCTGCCTTTTAAGTACATTTTTTTTGTTTTTTAGTACATGAAAACACTACACAGTTTTGATTTCAAATTTTCATATTTAATGTGTTAAACGAGAGTTGTGACAGGCTTGTACACTACATTTACGTCTCTTACTCGCTTGTGCCCGTAGACTGTACGTAGAAGTGGACAAAGGGAAGCCATGCTGTTCATATCCAGCCAAATGAAGCTAATCGAGGCTGGAAGTTATTTGGTTCCATATTTAGAACTCTTGAGTGCGCGTTTCACAGCAACCAAAGAGCCAATCAGGAGCGGGGTTGTTATAGATACTGGTTTAGCAGGGGTGGGTGCTTAATGCTAATTAATTCTGTCAATCAAGCTGTTGCTAACGCTAACTGGAGCCACGCTCGGAAAAGACGGCACCTGATTGGATGATGTAGCGTCAATGGAACCACTTCCTTCCATTCTCACTTCCTGTTTGGAACGTAGCAGCTAGCAGGTTAGCTATGTCCAAATATATACAAGTCTATGATTACGCATTAACCTGAAAACCAAATCTTTAAAATCTTTATCGCAAAAAAAACCTAAACTAATTTATATTTTTTTGTTTTTTGGTGAGATTTTTTACCGCAAATGTTTTTGATAATCATGCAGCAATATCATAAAGCATCATATAGCCTGCGATTTTTGCCTCAAAAAAGCGACATGACATTATCGAGAATATTTTAGATTTCCATTTTTATTTTTATTTATTTTATTTTTTTTTGCAACCTCACGTCACTCACTCCTGACAGCTCCGAGCTCGGGATCCTGCCATAACGTTACGCGCTATTTTTTTTATTTGTTTTAAATTCTGAATTTTCTGTTGCTCACGCCGTGTAGTATTATTCAAATGATGGTTGTTTTATCGTCACACACCAGCAGAGGTCACTGTTTGAAGAATGAATATGCAAATGTGCTTTCTATCCTCAGTATGAAGGAGCAGCAAAAATGAAGTATTATTTTTTGTAACTATGTAAAAACACGAATTTTCTAGAATTGTACAGTTTTTTTGTTTTGTTTTTTTGCTTTCGAAGGAGAGAAGGTTAACCACCGTAACGTAATATCAGACTGTTGATGATTTTTTTGTTTGTCACGTGGAAGATTTCTGAATATATATATGAAGATTACTCAAGTCTCAAACTCCAGATTTAGAATTTTTTGAATGTTTTGAAATATTGTTAAAATTTCGTGCCTCTTATCATTTTAATTTTTGTGATGTTTTTTAAAAGCTTGCGCGCCCCTAATTTTCCCATCTGTTGTCATAGTAACGCGCTGCCTTCAGGGTGCCTCCGTGAAGTTGTCCCTATCTCGTAATGGTCATGGAATTCAGTTAAGTCACTCATTATTACATTGTTGGACTCATTTGTTTCTGTGCCGCCCCCTTGTGGTTGTTCTTGTAGCCAGTGTCACACAAATGGACAATTTTTTCAATGTTTTCAATTAAAAAAAAAAAAAAAATCTATACTTAGATTTTTAAATTTTCCTGGCATAAACAAGCTCATTGACATCGCCAACACATTAACATTATATATTTATTTCAAACATTTATTTTGTATGAATATTTTTACAAGATTTGAGTTGACCATCATGCCTCACACGACACAAAAAATATTTAGTGAAAATATTTAGAATTCAGAATTCATTTTAGATTTATTTTTAAGTATAAAATTGGTTTTATTTGACCATCAATACACAAAATAATTAAGTGAAAAAAAAAAATATATATATATATATATATATATATATATATATATATATATATATATATATAATTTTTTTTTCCCAAACATTTATTTTTAAGTATAAAATTTGCTTTATTTGACTATCATGCCTCATACTATACAAAAAATTTTGTGAAAAATGGAAAAATGCTGGAATTTTCAAATGTAGTATATCAATTTTGATTTTTTTTTTATTATTATTATTATAAGTGGGGTTAAATTAAAAAAATTAAAATCAAGAACAACTTCACTGACATTTTGCATGGATTTTATTTTTTTCCAGACTTTTATTGATTTTTTTTTTTTTTTTTTGTCCACAATATGTAAGTAAATTCAAAAGTATAAAGTATTTTGACTCCTAAAGTGTACATATTCTGACTTGTAGTAGTGTGGTGCTTATAGGAGAACCCCATAAGGCAGCTTGTACGTGTCCTTTGTGTTGAATCGAGTAAGTCCAGATGGTGTAGCTGGAGTTTGAGATGGTTTGAGCCCGAGTTTGAGAGAAGCCTGCAGCCTGTGTGTGCTTCTCGTGTGTGTGTACAAGCCTCCAGCCCCTCCCACTGTAAAAATGCATTTATTTTAAAAAGTAATAAAGTAATTTTTATTTAAACCACCGGCTCCTTTTCATACGTGTCAAGTAAAGGTATATAGCCTTAGTCCTTTGCTGTTTCTTCAGTCAACTCCATTTTCTCACCACGTGCATATATATAGGCAAGTTTTTCAGAAAGTGTCTTGCCCAATGACACAACAATAAACAAATTTTAACAATTTGAGTAAAGGAAGTAGGCCTAATCAATACATTTTCTTAAGTGTTGCTATTTTGTTAAAAAAAATTTAAGGTCAACTTTGAATGGTATTTTTATTTTATTTTTAAATACTGTTATGTAAATTTTATAGATTCATATTTATTTAATTATGGACCTGTTTATTCTTCAAAAATACCTTGGAAAAACAAATTATTTCCGCGAACAGGCTCTCCTCTCCACAGACCTGACATGGACATGGCTTATAGCTGTGTTCTGCTCTGTCTGTAGATGAATGACTTTAATGCCATACTGGAACTTTCTTGTAGGTTTGCCAAAAATATCAGAAATCAGACACTAATCGATACTAAAACTGGTATCGAAACTAGATACAAGACCACACTACATTCTAAGCAAAGCAATAACATCTCCATGGAGACAATACCACCTGAAAAGTGACATAGTGCACCTTTAAATTGCATGCATAAGGTCCAGTTTAACCTCTGACTAAAAGTATCTTAATTAATGGTTAATTTTACCACTTGCAATGTTCCGAGTGTCCAGCAGATGTCAGTAAAACACCACATGCACACTGTATACGGTCTCTGCACGGCGCCGTGTCTGTCCAAACCACAGTCTGTACATACGCCTGTCCTCCAGAGCTCCCGCGGGTCCAGGGGCAGATTGTGGACCAGATTAGAGCCGTCTGACACCTGCAGGGGCCCGGCTCTGAGGGGCCCAGCTCTGAGGGGCCCCTGCAGTGTTACGCCATAAAGTCCCCCCGTTAAACAGTTTCTACTCATTTTCTCTGGACAATATGGATAAGAGAACAGAAAGAGCTTCTAAAAAATACTATAGCTGATTTTCTGGTGGAGGCTCTTCCTACATTTTTGTCTCCATGACGATGTAATTGCTTGGCTTGAAATGTTTCACAGTGCGGTATTAAACTTATCTATCTCCATGGAAGCAGGAGATACCAGTCAGATCTGTGCAGGGGATGGTTCGCTGACTGTAGGTGTGCGTGTTTGTTGAGCAATAAAAACATAATTTGAATGAATGGAAGATGGATAAGTTTTATGCCACACTGTGAAACATTTCAGACCAATACCATCTCCATGGAGACAAGAATTTTGGCGGACCCTTTATCTGAAAAGTTACACAATGCACCTTTAAATGTCACTTTTTCACCCTTTTTTTTTTAGACCAATCAAAAGTTTAGACACATCTTCTTGTCTCTTATACTCAATACTTGAATATAAACAAGGCACACTTATTTCATTAAAGGTACAGTGTGTAACTTTCCGGAGGTCGCCCGCCCGTCACCTGCACGATTCCATGGAAATAGAAAGTTCAAAACATACTGCGGAACATTCATTGATTACATTGTACTTTCATGACAAAAAAAAGTCAAACCTTATAATTTTTATTAACGACTAGACCCAAGAACTCAACAAAATTACAACAAAAAAAATTGCAATTTAATAATAATAATAATGATTTTGCTGCCCCCATCTGTATTAAATATGACTGGCCTATAGAATGTTGTGATGTTATCTGAAACCGCAGCAATAAAGCCAAAAGAACAAACAACATCTCCATGGAAACAAGCAGGAAGAGACCCTCCCCCAGGCTGGATATGGGTCAGGTTTGTGGAGATGTTTTTTCTATGTTTTCGTACAATAAACATTATATTTTAACACTGCGGTGGGTTAAAATCAGGCTCAGATCTTCCCACTCCATTTCAAGCATCGATCTTTCATCTGTATGAGTCAGAGTCATGAGTTTCTTCTGTTGACAAAGCTCTAATGAAAGATTAACACAACAATATGCTTTTATTATTATGTAACTTTTTGGTTAGGGGGTCCATCACCTGCTTGTTTCTATGGATATGTTTGGAATGTTCCACAGTATGACATTAATCAGCTTTACCTAATGTTTATTCAATTACAGGTGGTTTTATAGCTCAAAAATACCAAGAAAAACAGACATTTTTACTGTGAACGGGGTCGCCTCTCCACAGATCTGACCTGTAACTTGGTCTGGTTTAGTATCCGTGAAGATAGAAAGGTTTAAAGGTAACATCTGCATGGACCCTCTACCAGAAAAGTTACACAATGCACCTTTAGTAATTAGTAATATCCATTTGTCTGAAGCACAATACATTATCCCATTGAGATTATGGACCAGTGACGTTCCTACTTTTTACTACTACTACTACTACTACTACTACTACTACTACTACTACTACTACTACTACTACTACTTTTTACTAATATTTTGCAGCTGATGTCATCCACAGTCTCTGTTGGTGTGATGCTAACTGTAGGCACTGCTCTGTCTGAGGCTGAGCTTTATTTTAACACAATCTGCCCAGAGCTGCATTAGTAACAATAACATTACAGTATTACTACAGTCGCAGTTTTTCAGTTAGTGGGTTTCACCTTTTGGTTAAAAATCTAACTTTTCCATTAGAAAAGTTACACAATGCTTTACCCAAACCCTTTGCCGTAAAAACAGTAAAGTGCCTGTAGTCCTCAAAGTGCCTTCAGGATTCACAGAGCCTTATTCTCATTGCGATGACTTTAACTGAGCTGGAACATCTCTTCCATAATTCGATGAGGCTACTGGGACTTCAATCATTTAAATCCTGCTAAAACTGCACTGAAATGTATATGTTATCTATAGGTTCAGACTACGCCCTAAGAGAAATACTGAAACTCTGTGGTCTGGGCTTATTATCTGATGAATAATAATGTAATGTTACTTTGTGTGATGTAATGTAGGGTATAATATAAGAGAGGGGCACTGGGGGTACAAACGAAAACCCAGATACATGTGACTGAAATCAGGACTTGGTTTATTTTAAGGTGCATTGTGCAACTTTTCTGGTGGAGGATCCGTCAAATATCAGTCAGAATACCTGTTTTTCTAGGTGTTTTTGAGCTCTAAAACCACCTGTAATTGAATAAATGTAAAGTAGAGCTGTTTAATGTCATACTGTGGAACATTCCAGGCAGAGCAATGATATATCCATAGAAACAAGCAGGTGACAGAAGAAGTTACAGTGCACATTTAAGTATTTAAAACAAAATATAATAACTTTTGGATGGGAAAAACTCAAAATGTTGCATGTAACAGGAAATCCCATGAGTAGCTTTACTTTCTTCTAAGCAGAACTTCAAATCCAACCATGTGTATCTAACCTTGATCTCCATCCAAACCTGTCATCCCGTTTCAGCTGAATCCGTACACATGTGACGCCATTATTATGAGACACTTCCACCCAGGTTTAGGGGGGCGTTTCCATGGAGACGGGGCCAAAACACTGGGCTTTTATCAGAGCGGATCGGTTTACAGACCAGCTGCTATACAATGTGGAACATCTGGACAGCACTAGGAGGGACGTGACATAATAAAGTCTTTCGAATCAGGGAGGTAAGGTTTAAAGCTGCACTAAGGAACTTTTCTGGTGGTGGAAACGGTGCCTGTATTTAAACTTGTCATTCTCCAGGCCAAGTTACAGGCCAGATCGTGAGAATGGATGTTTTTTCGAGATATTTTTGAGCAATGAAAACACCTTTAATTGAATAAATGTAATCTAAAGCCATACTGTGGAACATTCTATGCAAGCAAAGCAATCATTTTCCCAAGACAAGCAGGTGGTGGACCCTTTTGAAAAAAGTTACATAGTGTAGCTTTAAACTGAATGTGAATGGAATTTAACCAAGTAGCAGAACCGAGAAATCAAGATCGTAACCAAAGAAATCATGCTCGTAACCAAGGAAACCAGGATTGTAACTAAGGAAACCAAGCTTACAACCAAGGAAACCAAGCTCGTAACCAAGAAAATCCAGCTCGTAACCAAGGAAACCAAGATTGTAACCTTGGAAACCAAACTCATTCAAGGAAATTAAGATTGTAAATAAGGAAATCAAGATCGTAACCGAGAAAATCAAGATCGTAACCAAGGAAATCAAGATCGTATCCGAGGAAATCATGCTCATAACCAAGGAAACCAAGATCATAACTAAGAAAGCCAACCTTTTAACCACATAACCATGCTTGTATCCAAGGAAACGAAGCGGTAGTACTGGCAATTTTCTGTCTTGATTCACACATAAGCCTTCCCGGCGTATTCCCAGTATTTTAAATCAGAAATGGCTCTGTTCACACATGACGTGTTCTGGTAAAATGCAGGTAAATTCCCAGGTAAGACTGCATGTGTGAATGGGGCTTAAGGTAAGATTGGACAACTCATTTAACTAAAACGTATTTAAGATCATTATATTTAAGATTTAACTAAAATATTTTCCCACTTTGGTCATTTTTTAGGGTTAAAATGTTACGTCCTGGTTGGAAATTATGATCATCATGCTATAGGGAATTCCATATCTACATTATCTACCAACCAGGTTAGATAATGTACACATATTATATTATATTATATTATATTATATTATATTATATTATATTATATTATATTATATTATATTATATTATATTATATTATATTATATTATAGATACAAACATAAGTAAACATATTTAATTTGCTGAAAAAATGTTCAAAAAATATCAGAAAAATGTGTTTCTTGCACGTAAACTGTGGCTAACTTTTGGACAGAATTCTCCCAGTGTGATGCCAACAAAGAGGAATAAAAGCACTTCCTGTTATTTTCAACATATTTTTCAACTTTTCATCACAAATTGCAACAGGTATTAAGCATAAAATTCAAAGTCAGAATTATAGAATCGTAAAAACGAGTCATGAGCACGTTAAGAAGAAGGTAATGTACAATACTAATACTGTAGTGGTTCATATATTTGTGTTTTGTGTGGGCGGACAGTTCCCCCCTCAGGCTTTTTGTCACGCTGGGAGTCGTTCTATCTCTTCTCTCTCTTTTTTTCTTTCTCCCTCCCCCCTCTCTTCCTCTCGCCACTCGTCTCTCTCCATCTCCTCTTTTTCAGTCTCTCCCTCCCCCTTTGCTTTCTCCACCAGCGCAGTTTTAAGCATCACATCAGCTTAATGACAAACGACACGCTAAGAATCATGGGAAAACAGCTGTGTGACGCTCTCCGGTTTATTCCCTGTCGTGGTGCAGTTTTACAAATAAGTCACAAATAAAAATGTACAAAGTGGGCGGAGATGTGTGTAATTCCTCAAAAGAAAGTTTAATTTTGTCCAGAACGGTCATGGCTAACTAGAACGTGAGCATGGGCACGATTCGGCTCCATCGACTCTGGCTCCGATTCACTTCACTTCATATAAGGCAGTGACCTACAGAACCCTGTCAGAGCTGAAGAAGCCTCTTGGGTGAGTTGTTGACAGAATTAAAATGTCCTTAAAGTTCAAACTAGAATATGTTCCTGATTCACGGCTCAAAATAAAGGTCATGCGCTCTAACACTTGATATTCCTCAGTATTTCAAAATATAAAAACAAAAATATAGGCAAATATAGGCGTGCAGTTCTGTATCATTTGTTATGTGATTATAGTGGACACCAGGGGGCGATGTGGTTATAAAAGAACAGTGGTCCCAGAGGAGCGTTTTCAATCTGCACTTATGTGTCTGTGGAGAGTCGTTCAGTCTGCTCTGGATCTGTCACTGGAGACTTCTGACGCCGGAGTCTGAGCCGAGGACATGTACGAAGACACGTTTGAAACAAGCAGTTATTGTTTTCAATTTAGATTTAGACAAACTTTATTGATCCACAAGGGAAATTATTTAGATACAGCAGCTCAAACATCACAATATAATATAATAACAGAGAGTAACAAAAATAGATGGTGCAGCAAAAAGAGGAAGAGACAAATGAGACATAATTATAAAAATAAATATAATAATATATGAACAAGTAAAAATAAAATAGAAAAATAAATAATAAAATATAAAATAAACTATAAAATCACAGCTATAAACAAGAGACAAGAACGACAGTGTAAATACTCTGCTGATTAACAGGGCATAAGGTTATCTGTTACTTTAGATTGAGTTGTTGTACAGTTGTAGGGAGTATTATCTGTTACATAAGGATGAGTTTTTGTACAGTTGTAGGGAGTATTATCTCCTCTGTCCCTCTATAGTCTGGTGCAGCGGGTGAGTTGTTGTACAGTTGTAGGGAGTATTATCTCCTCTGTCCCTCTATAGTCTGGTGCAGCGGGTGAGCTGTTGTACAGTTGTAGGGAGTATTATCTCCTCTGTCCCTCTATAGTCTGGTGCAGTGGGTGAGTTGTTGTACAGTTGTAGGGAGTATTATCTCCTCTGTCCCTCTATAGTCTGGTGCAGTGGGTGAGTTGTTGTACAGTTGTAGGGAGTATTATCTCCTCTGTCCCTCTATAGTCTGGTGCAGTGGGTGAGTTGTTGTACAGTTGTAGGGAGTATTATCTCCTCTGTCCCTCTATAGTCTGGTGCAGTGGGTGAGCAGGAGTGTCCATGATGGGGAGCAGTTTGTCCAGTGTCCTCCTGTCCCTCAGCAATAAAAACATCCTTAATTAAATAAATGTTTGATAGGTACATTTTATGCCATACTGTGGTACATTTCAGCCAAAGCAATAACATCTCCATGGAGACAAGCAGGCAGCAGAAATGTTCCATAGTGCACCTTTAACTTTAACTTCACATTTTACTACTTATAATACAATAAATACAGTTCTATAGAAATGAAGTTGCATGTTGAGGCTTCAAATTTACCTTGACGAGGTTTTGTGGGAAAAGTTACACTGTGCAACATTTTTGTCTTGGTTTGGTTAACATGCTAACAGCGCTCTTCCTGATTCTTCGTCAATAAAATGCTTTTTTAATTTGAAGTAAACAGTACACAACAGACTTACTTTGACCTCAAGATCTGCTTATATGATATTTCTGTACTAAGGAAAGACACTTTTTATTCAAATACATGGGGGGAAAAAAATCCAGTAGAGCAATTAACAAATTATTAATTAAACCCCAAATTAGCAACTCTTCTGTCTCATTTATTTCTGGTGCTCATGAATTCCTAATATCATCTCCTCCCTCTGTGATTAAACCGGAAATCAAAAGTTCAGCCGACTGTCAGATCCAACATGGCGCCTGTAGTTTGCACAACTTTAACCAGGTTCATTTTGGCTCCTTCATTTCTCAGTTTGGCATTTTTAATTCAGAGCAGAGAGTTTTTAGACTCGTCCCCGGGCCAAGGAGACACACTGATAACAATGAGTGTAATATACCACAAGGAGGCGCTACTTTGACACTGTCCACTTTTAACTCATTACTGACAATATGGAGCCCAGGCTGGTGAAGAACTGCTTTGGTTTTTCTAATTCTGACTTTGTTTTAGTGTATTTTTTGGCTTAAAAAAGTTACGCACTGTGTCTTTAAAGCTATTTTTATAGTTTATTTGATTTCTTTTTACCAGTAGATGTCATTTTTTGTCATTTATTTTTATTTGTCTAATCATCATAATGTTGTTTCCTCGTCACAAACAGACCTGGAGTTGTGTTTTGTTCATTCAGACACGTTTAACACACAAACCCTGCATCTTCTCTCAAACAGAAAACACTCTGTTCCACTTTGTGATGTCATGTGGTAACACAGGAAGTGCTCCACTGTGTTTTTAAACTCCACACACCTTCACTAGAATCGTTTGGATGATTTCAGCCCTGGAATTGCCAATTTCTACTGAATTAAAGGTAAAAGGAGCTGTTAACTTGAAAACTACCACTTCATGACATCACAAGGTTGAACAGAGCATGTGTGAATGAAACAAAACACAACTCCAGGTCTGTTTTTGAGGAGGTAAAAATATTATAACATGGCTAAAACTCCCAAGAGTCCATTTTGTGTAATATAGGACCTTTAATCATTACTACTGTCTAATTTACCCACTTTTTTGTTAATTTTCTAGTTGCTAGGTAACAGTGATGGAATTGCCTGTATCATACTTGACGATCCATAACGCAGCGTGTGTCTCAAACCATTTTCTTTCTGAGCAACTTGTAGTAAATTGAAATACCCAAACTCTCCTTCCTCAGGTCGGGGTGCTCTGTGTGACCAGATAACAGGTCACCGTGTCTCTCGTTCTCGGTTCTGTTCTTATCTGGTTTTATATAAATGCAAATACTTTTCTATCTTTTCTCTTTTGTGAGTGAGCCAAAAAATAAATACATAAATGACCAATGAAAAAGTCAGAGAAGTACAAGTTACTTACAACTATTATAGTAGCAGTTGTTGTTGGAAGTAGATAGCAGCAGTAGTATAGTAGTAGTAGTAGAGTAGTATAATAGTAGTATAGTTGTATAGTAGTAGAATAGTAATAGTATAATTGTATAGTAGTATAGTGGTATAGTAGAAGTATAGTTGTATAATCGTATAGTAGTAGTTAGCAGTAGTATAGTTGTATATTAGTATAGTTTTAGTATAGTAGCATAGATAGATAAATATCTCCCAGATTTCTGTTGACAGGCCTGGTGGTAGTAGTAATAGTAGTAGTCATCATCCTAGTAGTAGTAGTAGTAGTAGTAGTAGTAGTAGTAGTAGTAGTAGTAATAGTAGTAGTAGGAGTAATGCATCAAGGAGTATCAGGTTAGCAGTAGAAGACGCAGTAATAGTACAGTAGCAGCAGCAGTAGTTCTATATATAGTCTAGTCTAATTTTGAAAGTTGAGTGAGAGTTACTAGCAGTAGTAGCAGTAGTAGTAATATACATAGTAGTCTGATACCAAAATAAGCATCGACACTCCTCCTTCATGTTTATCAAATACTACAGTTGTACTACAGTTGTACTTTATTCACATCAGTCCATTCAGTTTGGTTTCATTCTGTCAAATCTGCTCCTTTTGTTCTATTAATAACATTCAAAACACTACAGCCTACGTCCTGATACTACACTACAGTATTTATATGACTACTACTACTACTACTGCAGTAAACTGTACACGTGTACATCTGAACTCCTCGTGTCTGAAAAAGAAATCTGGCCACTTGATTCATTTCTTTCTTTGTTTTATCACAGTGCCAGATGGTGTTAAAGGAAACATGTCTCCAAAACAACTCATCAACTTATTTATTTATCTCCGTTTGAAAATAGTATTTTTACTGAAGACAATTGCACTCATTGTACTGTGGACAACTGAAGCTGGCGGATATTCTTTTAGTACTTTGTACTGCTTTAGCGTGCACAGAAACATTATACCTTCAAGCTTATTGTAAATAAATATATTAAATGAATCAAATACATTATAAATAAATAAAAATCGGCTGAAATTGCATTAGACTATGCTTAGAATTTAAGTAGTAGTAGTTGTAGTTGTAGTAGTCATCATCGTGGAAGTAGTAGCAGTAGTAGTAGTAGCTGTAGTAGTAGCAATAGCGGTTACAGTACTCATCTACAAATCGAGTCACTGATTCCCGTGTTAAACTCTGGCTCTGATGAAGCTAATGACTCGTACAAAATTAAAAAAAGAAGATTTAATTTTCTCGCTGAAACATTAAAGTGATTAAAAAATGATGGATGGTGATACTTTTCCAAATCACCGTCTGTAGTACCCAGAGAATACGCTCAGATTACTGTAAGTGCAGGTGTTTACGGAGAATACTACGGAGAAAATGACTACGACAAAGGAGCTTAACTACAGCAAATCACTGGGACGTGTTAGACGGAAATACAAGACGCTTAAACAAATGATCGATAAGAATAACAGTCGTAGTGATTGTTGCTGCATATTAGTAGGAGTTGTCGATGTAGTACAAGAAGTAGCAGTAGGAGTAAAAGTAGAGTAGCAATAAAAGAAGCAGTATCAGTAGTAGCAGTAGTAGTAGTAGTAGTAGTAGTAGTAGTAGTAGTAGTACTAGAATTAGATAGGAACAAAGTATTTTAACAGACAAAACAACATTGGATTCTAGCCCAGTGTGACTCGTTTTAGTGCCGTGTGCAGAGCCTCGTGTTCCAGTGGAAAATGGAGGGAGCGTCTGCCAATCCCCCAGGCCTCAGACAACCACAAAAAAAACCCCGCCCCCTAACCCCTAACCCCGCCCCCTCGGACTCTCGTACAGTGTAAACCGCTGACTGCACAACATCCAGATCACTTCCACTGGAGCGCAGCTGTATGTTTGGAAATGTCAATACAAAACATACGCATGAGAAAGAAGAAAGAAAGTTAAAGTTTTGTAAAAAAGTTGCTCTCTAAAAACATACCTGGAGTTATGTTTTAGTTTATTCACACAAAATATTTCTCCAGCCCATTTCCTGTACGTCGCCTGTGCTCTTACTGTATTAAAAATGTACCACAAACTCAAATGAACCTGTGTTGCCAGTGCCTTAAAGGTGCATTGTGTAACTTTTCTTGGATGGAGGATCTGTCAAATGCTTTTCTTCATGGAGATGTTATCAGGGACGGACTGGGACCAAAAAACAGCCCTGGACCTTTTTCCTACAAATAGGCCTATCATGGGGGGGATTTTGATAATTTAAATAATTAATAATGAATAATTTCAATAAATCAACAATGAAATAATTGAAGAAAACACACAAAGATGAACTACTTCTGATTGTTTATTAACAAAAACACCTAAATCACTTCATTTCGAAGTGACTTAGCTTTTTTGTCTTTAACCTTTTCCCATCCACCTTTCTCCTTATGTTTTCTGTTCGACATCTTTGACATGTGTTGAAACCAACGAGTGACCCGCTCTTCTTTGTCGCCTTTTAGGCCTATACAATTTATGCTTGAGAAATGGGCAAATTATTGTATTAGCGCCCTCTGCTGTTAGTACAGCCTGTAGACCGGACGGCCGTTCTGGACTTTTCCAGAACGCACAGATTGCCAGTCCGTCTCTGGATGTTATTGGAATGTTTCACAGTGTGGTGGTAAACCTTTCTATCTTCATGGAGACCAAACCAGACCAAGTTACAGGTCAGATCTGTGGAGAGGCGACCCCACTCACAGCTCACAGACAGAATCCCTGTTTTTCTAGGTATTTGGGAGTTGTAAAACCACCTGTAATTGAATAAATGTAAAGCAGAGCTGTTTAATGTCATACTGTGGAACATTCCAGGCAGAGCAATGATGTATCCATAGAAACAAGCAGAGAACGGACCCCCAGCCGAAAATTACACAGTGCACCTTTACCCTGAAGATAAAGGACACATACAATTAAAATTCGACATACCCTTTAAGCTCAAAACACTGTTCAACCTGCTGATGTCATAAGACGGTTCTTTCTTTATTGTTTTATTCCAACAATGAATTTGCGTCCTTTATTATACAGAATGGACTCTTGTGAGCTTTAAGCCATGTTATAATCTTGTTACTTACATACCTCGAATTGTATTTTTTTTTGCATTTACACGTTTGAATAATGCTTTATTATTAGTCTGTCTACATCTCCAAAGCTCAAAAAGCTTTCAGCTCCTTTTACTTTTAGTTCAGTAGAGTTTGGCAATTCCAGGGCTGAAATCATCCAAATGATTCTAGTGAAGGTGTGTGGAGTTTAAAAACACAGTGAAGCACTTATTGTATGACATGACATCACAAGGTAGAACAAAGTGTTTTCTGTTTGAGAGAAGAACTCAGCCTAAATATGCAGGATTTATGTGTTAAAACATGTGTGAATGAAACAAAACCCAACTCCATGTGTGTTTTTGATGAGGAAACAACATTAGAACATAGATCAGAAAACAGCATAATTTGAGCCCTGTTACTATTGTTCTTAGCCTTATTTAAAATGCTGTTAATATTTTAGCCCTTTAGTTTTTTTCCCAAAGCTGTAGCCCTTTGAACGCACCACTGTGTGATGTGTTTACGGTTTTGTAAACACTAACCACATGTGCACAAGTGGTTGAAGAGGAGCGCTACAGGAGCACGAGTTCACTCACACTTTTTACCACATTTCTGAAGCAAAACGCACTGGAATAAACGAGTATCGTATAGTTTTAGATCAACACAAAGGTTTGAAGTTGAGATATGAGTTAAAATTTGGGTTAAGGTTTGGGTTTAGGTTAAAGGGCCCATATTACTCTGTTTTCTGATCTGTTCTAATGTTGTTTCCTCATCACAAACAGACCTGGAGTTGTGTTTTGTTCATTCATTTAACGCACAAACCCTGCATATTTAGGTGGAGTTCTTTTCTCAAAATGAAAACAGTCTGTTCCACCTTGTGATGTCATGTGGTAAAACAGGAAGTGCTCTACCTTCACTAGAATCATTTGGATGATTTCAGCCCTGGAATTGATGTCATGTAGTGGTAGTTTTCAAGTTACTTTTACCTTTAGTTCTGTAGAGATTGTCAGCTCCCGGTGGAGTACATGTAATAAGGGTAGAAGCAGTAACAGTATAGTATTGTATAGTAGTAGTAGTAGTAGTAGTGGTAGTGGTAGGGGTAGTAGTAGTAGTGGTAGGACCTTCAGCAAACACAGTTTTGACAGATGGAACAACACTGTGTTGTCTCACTTTCAGTTCTGTAGAGATTGGCAATTCCAGTTGGAGCACTTCCTGTATTACCACATGACATCATAAGGTGGAACAGTGTTTTCAGTTTGAGAGCAAAACACAGCCAAACTTTAGGTACTTAAGACCTTTAAATGCTGAAAATCCATAACAGCTCATCAAGTCCCTAACGCTGTAACCGTGTTTTGGCTCCATCATCAAATCTACTGTTTACCCGGCTCACCATGGGGACCCGGGTACCCGCTAACCCCCCTCGCTGCTAATCCCGCCGCTGCCTCCAGGATGTTTATGTGTTCTAGGATTTTCAGGGAGAGTGGAAAAAGACATCACCCAGCCTGGAGAGCAGAGCTCTGGGTAAGAGGACCCGGGTAGCTCCTTTGGGACAGTTTAGCCACGGAAACATGGCTAATGACTTTAGCTAGCGGGATTACGAGAGGGGCTTCCTTTACGACGCTTGGCGTAACATGTGCAGGGCTGGTTCATGTCAACAGGTCTCAGTGATGACGGGAATAAAGTGGAGAGTAATGAGTCCTCATGCCTAATATGGTGAAAATGGGCATGTTTACATGTTTACATAAGAGAATACAATTTTTTGTGATCATTTTTTATTTGTAATCAGACAAAATCAAATTACATTTTAATGTAAAAAAAAAAAAAAAAAAAAAAAAAAAAAAAGAGCTCATGGTAACCCACCCCCCTCCCTGGGCTCCACATGAACATTTTTATACTCACACACATATGCACATACATATACACGTACATACATATATATATATATACATTCTCATACTCATATGCACGTGTATATGTATGTGCACAGATACACATGCACACACACATACACACATACCCATGTACCTATATACATACATATACATACGTGTAACCCAGGTTAGAAAATGCATCTAAACTGCGTGAAATAAATATTTTCTAAATTGTACGTCTACGTCAAGTCACGTGAATACGCACGCACACAGTACGCACACGCTGCGTGCCGTTCAGCCAATCGCGTTCCTCGTAGCGCCTGATACAAGCCTGTGTCTGCGCTCCCGCGTTCGGGAGTTGGGGAGAGGAGCCGCGGGACTGCGGTACAGGTTAGTCTTAAGAAATTGCTGATATTAGCTCTAAAATGGTGTTCACTCTAAAACTAAAACTACACCTTGCACTTTTAGAAGTCTCTTGCCGCCGCGGAAATACAGTTCTGGCTGCATGCGGATTACAAAGTGGGATTGGTGAGTCTGTTTGTATACAAGAAGTGGTTAGCATTAGCAACAAGCTGCCGCTAGCATTTTTGCACTTGTTTACTTGTTTTTCTGGTCGATCGTCAAATGTGCATTCATATGTTAATGTCGCGCCGTTATAGGCCATTGTACTCTTCTTGTATTACTTAAGAGCCGTTCTTAAGCCAATTTGGGTATTGTTTTCAAGTGCAATTTGTTTCTATGTTGTATTTATAATGCACCTTTTAAACAAGGGTATTATTTGAATGTAGGTTACTTGCACTTTTGTAAATAGTGTTGTAAATTATTTATTGTGTATACACAGAGATTTAATTAACTGAACTTGTTAGCTAGTTGACTTATTTTGGTTACTGATGGTCAATCCTGTTTGTCATTATACAGGCCAGATGTGCCCAGTCGGGTACAAACCCATGTTGATGGCGACCTAGAACAGCCCAGAACCTCACCGAACTGTATCATCTCAGATTTCCCCTTCTGCGGTCTGGTAGGAGGCTTGATACAGCCAGTCAGTCCCTACACTTCTCCACCATACGTCACTACTCGCATCCACAACCCGGTTAAGCGCTTTAAGAACATTTCATAAAACTGTGTCATTTCTCTGGACTCTCACTCCACTACTACTCGTGGATCGCAAACTCGTGGTGACGGTTACTGCCGTTACAGAAATTTGTTGGGGATTACACTGGACTGATAAAATACTGTTACTGTCAAGTACTTTTTCTGTTAAAAATTGTTGCATATTGTTGATTGTTGTTGACTGAACTTGTCTATATTGCAGGAAACGCATTTACTTTTGCAAGTCAAGTTACTTTAACTACTGAGCTTATAATAATCTGCAGATTGTAAATACTTGTTTTTTTTTCTCACTGTTAATCTCTGTTAATATACGGCACTAGCCACAAATCAAAATCATTGTCTCTCTGTATTATTACTGTCACGCACCTCCAAGAGCTGATACCTACCTTCTGATCTAGCCTACAATAACCTCCATTTTACCTCTTTTGACCAGCATCTACACATATGCTACATACGCACATACATTTTTACATTACACTTATTAACTTACACTTACGCAAAGTAATTTACATTACATGAAAAGCTTCCACTTGTAAGTTGTTAAAACTTTTAATATTTAAGATTATCCAATTGTAATAAGGTTTTACTTCATAATGAGATCGTTTTGATTTTGGCTCCATGCATTTTAGCTATTGATAATTCCATGTTGATAATAAAATGAAAGGTATTGATCCAGTGACTAAGTGACAAATTGTTGGATGTTTGCCAGCGAATCGCTGCTGTCAAACCTGACAGCAGTATCTTTTTTTGAGGAATAGACCAATTTTTTAAATTACAGTTTTCCCAAACATGTTGACGTCTTTACAATCCCAAAACATGTGGATAAAAGTACCAATGGCATTCTCCGAGCATTTGTCACACACTGGTGAAGGAGTTTCATCAGATGTCTCCTTTTGGAGAAAGTTAAAGTGCAGTATCTGATGGTTTGGATTTTTTGATGAATACGTAATTGTGTTCCATATTCCTTTCCAGTTGTCATTCTCCAATGCTGCATCCAAATCCAACTCCACACGTTTTCAATTTTCAGTGGTTTATAATTTGCAATCAATAATATATATTTGTGAAACAAAGCTCTTTTTGGTTTTTCTATTTAATAAAACAACAACAAAATCTTTTAAAATGTTAAGCATTTGTCAGCCACAAGATGAGGTTGTATTTTGACCAGCTTTTACAACTGTTAAATAAAGAGACAATATCTAAAAATATTTACAAAAGTTTAATATTCATTTCCTTAAAAAATCAGAATACTCTAAAAACACATGTCTCTTGACTAAAAGTCATAGGGGCGTGAGGGAGTGTCCACGGTAAAAGGTATGGCGACAGTAGGGGGCGTACCTGGGCCAGGGCGGCACTCTCTCCTCTGGAAGGATGTCAGTCCAGGCCCCAGACAACGGCGTTTTTCCTCCCGGGTTGGCGTCGCAACGGCAAAGAGCGGGAGCCGGGCCTCAGGCAATGGCAGCAGTGCATAGATTACAGGAGCTATTAGAGAAGTAACAATAACTGAAATATTGTGATATCGTATCGTTAAAAGTCTCACAATAATATCGGCGGTCATCACAATATATGGAATGACACGTCTCTTTGCTAAAATTAATAGGTATGGTGATTTTAATGTCTTTTCTTGTTAATTTAATGCATTTCTTATTCTGTAAGTCATTTTGAATTACTTTGTATGATTTGTGCTGGACAAATTAACTCACCTTGGCTTGCCATGGTGCAGCAGCAGCTGAAAAAACAAAGGGAACTACATAGACCATGATCCTTTGGTGTTGTTAATGCAGACTACAGGAAGAAATAAGTGGCAAAAGGAGAAATTCAATTTGTCAACTGGACAAAGTTGACAAATTCATCCAAGTTGCTTCTTCAAAACGTATTCGACCAAATAAACTTTTGTCCAGTTGATAAATTGAATTTCTCCTTTTTCCATGGATTCTACCTGGACGACTGAGGGATTCTACACACATCTTGAAGAAATATGTTATGAAGCACTTTTAAATCATAATTCTTCATTTTAAAACAGGCTTTTCAAGGCTTTTAAAAGGAAAAAGAGTAGCATCTTGAGAATTTTGTTAGCCTCCACAAAATATCGCAATAAGTATTGATCCGTGAGATGCATAGCTTGAAAATATCGTACCGAGGGATTTTGATATTGTTACATCCCCAGTAGCTATGAGTGTCATACAGGTTTACATCCCTTCACTTAACTTGGGTGCACAGTGAATCAGGCCTCTGGTTGGCGACTCCCACGCGACCCGCGTCTCTCACGTCCATCGCAACCTGTCCAAATGTCAATGTCCAGCTGTATACGGATGATGCTGTAAAAAAACACATGCCAAAACTGTACAAGAAGCTTCAGAAAAGTTCACATCAGCCATGACTCACGTCCAAAAGTGGGTCAAGAACTCATGCTTGCAACTCAATATAAAGAAAACTGCATGATGCTCAGTAAAAAAACAACTGAGTAACAGCGGTCCAAAGTCTTTCTGGACAGGGTGGAACTCAGTCTCGTCAAAGACTTTAAATACCTGGGATTGACTTTGGACCCGACATTTGGACACTTAAGAAACATATTAAGCGCCTCACAAAAACTGTTAATTTTAACTTAGTGAATTTTAGACAGGTAAGATCCTTTATGACTCTATACGCGGCACGAATGTTTTTACACTCCATGATTCTGTCTCATATAGAGTGTTGCATAGTGTGGCACAACACTCAAACCAGGTGAATCACTTTTTAACAAAGCTGTAAAAATATTGGACAAGAAACCATTCTCAGTTCACCACTGCACTATTTTAGACAAGTACAACTTGCTTAATTTTAATAATTTTGTTCATTTCAAATATGGATGTTTTGTATATAAAGTTTTGCATGGGATGGCCGTTACAGGATTTTATTAAAACAAAGACTGTCAGTGGGTCCAGGGCCCAGGGGAACTGTGAGGTCCCACACAGACGCACAACATTCGGACAAAGTGTGTCTCAGTCAGAGGCACCAAGATCTGAAACTCTCCCATTAAGAGAAACTCCAACACTGGCCACTTTCACATCACACTTGAAACAGTGGCTAAAGGAAAACCAGACTTGAGGACACTTTTAGTGTTTAACTGTTGCTATTGTCACTTGTTGTTTTTGCTGTGGTGTCACCTGCTGAGGGACGACAGATGGAAATGAGCATTTTTGCTATAATCTGGCATATTTACACTGCAATGTTGTAGATGTTCATCAATATGCACTGTCCCTATTAAATAAAAGAATAAACACAACCACCTCCAGCGTCCTCCGTGGCGGGTGCGATGGACAGAGGGAGCCTCGAACAGAAGGGGCAGGTCACAGTGGGGAACTACAAGCAGAAGATGGCAAAGCATAGACACGTTCCTTTGCTGCTCTTATGATGTCCATTGATCAAAGTCTCCCTCGGTTTTTCGTCCGTCCAGGCTGCCTCCCGAGTGTCGTATCCACAACAGGGAACCCACGTCTTGTGCTTCTCTGAGTGACACACTGTTGAAAGAAGTCGCCTCCAAGACGTTGGCAAGGTGGCACCTGTCTCTCCATAGTCGCATCTTCAGTAAAACAGCAACAAGTCCAACTGTAAGATTCAACAGTCAGAAAGAAGTCCGTTTGCTATGCTCTGATGTGTGTTATAATGTAGTTTCCTCATCACAAACACACCTGGAGTTGTGTTTTGTTTCATTCACACACGTTTAACACACAAATATATTTAGGCTGAGTTCATTTCTCAAACAGAAAACACTCTGTTCCACCTTGTGATTTCATGTGGTAATACAGGAAGTGCAAATAATACAAGATTCATATTTCATTTTTGGATTCATAACATCATCATTTGCTTTTTGTCTTTGTAGCAATTATAAATCAAATGTTTTGGTCAGAAAATCAGCAAAGATCAGCAGGAGGTGTTCCAGTCGGATTCCGGTGCATCTTAAGGTCAGTATAACTCTGCCTTTATAATGGAAGTGAATGGGAAATATTTTGTGATCAACAATGTGGGCAAAAGTCTAAAGTGACGTCACACAAAAACTAAAAGTGCACACAACTCAATCTGCCCATGACTGTAAATATGAGTAAAATAATAGCCACATTTAAAGACGGGGATTACACAGAATCAACTTTTTGGAGCTTTCTACCATGTTATAACTTTGTTCCCTCAATAAAAACATGTCTTACGGTGAGCTGTAAGATTCTGTACAAGGCTCCGCCCACAAGCCTACGTCACCCATGCTCCCGCACAAAAATTCTCCATAAATATACAAAAACATGATACAAAACTGCACACAGAAGCTTGACAAACCTGATGCCATGTACAGTAGTTTAATTTCATTTCTGATAGGGCTCTGAAGGGGGAGTGACTTAACACGAGAGCAAAGGAAGGGGAGTGTTAATAATCATGGTGATCTAAATGTTATGTATTAGCAGTAGAAGTAAAATACCCTCGTTAAGGTTCAGTCAGTGAATGTTGAATTTCCATGTAATACAAAAACATATTTTCAAATCTAATGTCTTATATCATTTCAAAATATAATATAAGTATGTCGTAGAGGTTTTCATTGATCTGAAGAAAGCTTTTGACACTCTTAACCATGCCATACTACTCAAAAAACTCAAACTCTATGGCATAAGGGGCATTGCACTGAACTGGAAAACATCTGAGCGGAAGACAACAGTTTGTGAAAATAAATGGATATATTTCCAGCTTTGGGAATACTACTTGTGGAGTGCCACAAGGCTCAATTTTGGGACCAAAATTATTTAATTTGTACATAAATGACATATTTAAAACATCTGATATAGTAAAAATGATTTTATTTGCAGATGACAGCAATATATTTTATTCTAATGACAATTACAATAAACTTATTGCAACTATGAATATGGAGTTAAGTAAAATTAAATTATGGATGGATTGTAATAAGTTATTCCTAAATTTAAACAAGCCAAAGGCTATATTTTTTGGTAATTATAAAATAGATTCTGAAGTTTCAATTCATATTGACGGTGTTAAAATCGAGTGGGTTTCTGATAATAAATTTTTAGGTGTAATGATTGACGAAAAGCTAAGCTGGAAACCTCACATCAGATTCACACAATCTAAGGTCTGGAAAAGTATAGCAGTAATCAACAAAGTGAAACACATTCTTAATCAAAAGGCTCTTTACATATTGTACTCCTCACTCATACTTCTATATTAAGATAAGATAAGATAAGATAAGACTTTATTGATCTCACAGAGGAGAAATTCACTCGTGACAGAAGCTCACAGTCAGGGGACAGTATAGTGCAAAAAGTTGTGAAAAAATTGTGCAAACACTCAGAACAATAAGTAAATAAAAATAAAAATCACAATAAATATTAACATATTTACAACATCAGGTAGCTCTTATGTACAGGGAGTGAAAGAAATGTAAATATATAATAAAATATATCTATTATATAATATATATATATGTAAAAGAATACAAATATACAAATATATAAATATATAATCTGAGGACAGTGGAGGCGGTTACTGACGAGGTGACATGGTTACAGGTTATTGCACTGGTTATTGCACAGGTTATTGTAAGTGTTACACAGTGGAGTTGTACAGTCTGACAGCAGTGGGGATGAAGGACCTGCGGTAGCGTTCCTTCTTGCACTGAGGGTGCCTCAGTCGGCCGCTGAAGGTGCTGCTCAGTTCCTCTACAGTCCGGTGCAGAGGGTGAGAGGTGTCGGCCATGATGGATGTGAGTTTGGCCAGCACCCTCCTCTCACCCACCTCCTCCACAGACTCCAGAGGACAGCCCAGGACAGAGCTGGCCCTCCTGACTAGTTTGTTCAGTCTTTTCCTGTCCCGCTCTGTGCTGCTCGGGGCCCAGCAGACAACAGCGTAGAGGAGAGCAGAGGCCACCACAGAGTCATAGAAAGTCTTGAGCAGGGGCCTGCACACTCCAAAAGAACTCAGAAGGTGGAGGCGACTTTGGCTCTTCTTGTACAGGGCATCAGTGTTGTGGGACCAGTTCAGTTTATTGTTGAGGTGAACACCCAGGTACTTAAAACTGTCCACTGTCTCTATGTCCTGTCCCTGGATGTTCACCGGTGAGGGAAGTAGTGTCCTTCTCCCGAAGTTGATCACCATCTCCTTGGTCTTACTGGTGTTAAGGCACAGGTGGTTGTGCTCACACCAGTCCACAAAGTCCCTGATGACCGATCGGTACTCCAGCTCATTCCCCTCAGACACACAGCCCACAAGGGCCGAGTCGTCAGAGAACTTCTGGAGATGGCAGGTGTCCGTGTTGTAGGTGAAGTCCGAGGTGTAGATAGAGAAGAGGAAGGGTGAAAGGACAGTTCCCTGTGGGGCCCCAGTGCTGCAGACAACCACCTCTGACTCACAGCCGCGCAGCCTCACATACTGCGGCCGGTCAGTGAGGTAGTCGATGGTCCAGGCGGCGAGATGTCCGTTCACTCCGGCGTCCTCCAGCTTCCCCCGCAGCAGTGCCGGCCTGATGGTGTTGAAGACGCTGGAGAAGTCAAAGAACATGACTCTCACAGCGCTCCCGGCAGTCTCCAGGTGGGTGAGCGCCCGCTGCAGCAGGTAGATGACGGCGTCCTCTACTCCAATGTTGGGCTTGTAGGCAAACTGCAGCAGGTCCAGAGTGGAGCTCACCACGGAGCGGAGGTAGCTGAGGATCAGCCTCTCCATGGTCTTCATGAGGTGAGAGGTCAAGGCGACTGGTCTGAAGTGGGCCGGTTCCCTGGCATGTGTTGTTTTTGGAACTGGTACCACACAGGAGGTCTTCCACAGGACAGGGACCTTCTCCAGGCTGAGGCTCAGGTTGTAGATGTAGCAGAGAACCTCACAGAGCTGGTCCGCGCAGGTCCTCAGCAGCCTGGGGCAGATGCCATCTGGTCCTGCAGATTTCCTCTGTTTCAGCCGCCTCAGCTCTCTCCTCACCTGATCCGGTGTGATGTAGAGGGAGGAGTAAGGGGGGGACTGGGGTGGACTGCCGGGGGTGGGGGGCAGAGGGGGGCTGGTGCTGGGAACAGTCGGTGTGAAATGAGCTGGAGACGTGGGTGGTGGGGGGCGGGGGGTGGGTGCAGTCGGTCCGGGAAGGGGCGGTGTGTCCAGTGGCCTGGGGGTGTGTGGAGAGGGGGGATCCGAGAAAGAGGCAGAGGGGATGGGGGGACAATCAAAACGGTTGAAATAAACGTTTAGTTCATCTGCCCAGCGCTGATCTCCATCAGATGTCCCTCTGGTGTTCTGACCAAATCCTGAGATGTTCTTCAGACCTCTCCACACATCCCGCACGTTGTTCTGGGCCAGCTGCTCCTCCATTTTCTTCCCGTAATCCTTCCGTAATCCTGTAAATATTTGACATATTGTATTGAGATTTGGGGCAACAATGACCAAACTTTACTTCTTCCCCTTTTCAAAATTGAAATTATTAAACATTTTTGATTTAGTAAAACAAAAATTTACTACCATTCAATATCCAAAAACTGTTCAGTACACAAGAAGTACACGATGAATTAAGGGGAAGGGGTAAATTTAAAACAAAGGAAGCAGTGCCCAAATATTCACAGCTTCAAAAGAAATTATAAAGAGTTTTTGCTTTCGTGGTATAAGGGTGAGTGACGGCACTGGGTGATTAAAAAAAAAATCCTTGGGTAAAAATGATATTAAGAATGCATAGTGTGTAATTTATTTTGCTATATGTACATATTTTTGTGATCAGTGGACATAAGCAACCACATAATTTTAATTTTGAAACTATGTCATGAATAGGGGTGGGTTAATATAAGTTTTTCTTCTTCCCACTCCTTTTCGAGAAATGTGCTTTTCTGTTGTTTACGACGAATATATAATATGTATATGATTATTGTTTCTCTCTTGGCATAAACACGAAATAAATACGAATCAATCAAAATAATAAATCTAATACGCCTTTTTTACAGTTTAATTTCAATTTCAGTCAAAAATTCTAAATGATACTCTAGATCACACCGAATGTATTCATAAAATAAATCAAAATGTGATTCATTTTCAAGATTACATGGTTCACAATTCGAATTAAATATATTTTTTGTATATAAAATTACATGACAGTGTAAATTATTACTTTATAATTACAAACACATTAACATATGGACATTAAAGGAAAAAATACATTTAAAATAAAGTATAAAATAAAGTAATTGGACATTTTAAAACATATTTATACATGAAGGTAAATTATTATACACATATACGTACAACAATGCGTACGTATTATTATTATTATTATTATATAAATTCAAGAAAATAAACAATATATAGACAGAAATGGCATTATAGAAATGTTTTTTTAAAATTACGCATATAGAATGTCCATAATTAATGATGTCGCATCATTACCATGGTAACGCACCTTGGTAGTTCTAGATCACCGACCAGGATCTGGGTCATTTCAACAAACCTTCTGCTGAAAGCAACACGTTTCTTGCAGAGCTCCTACACTTTTCGGTCAATCTCTCCCAAATTTTGACCAAAGCAGCGTTTTTACCTGATCTACAAAATGGTACGATGGTTTTTGCAGGAAATGTTTGAAATTTTGTGTGTGGTCGCGTTTGTGGAGTGGAAGGTGTTTACTACTCCTGGTGCCAAAACGTGTGTTTTTGCAAAAAGTACATTAGCTACAACAAATTTAAAGATATTTCCAGATTTAGGACATGTTTGTTCATAAATATAAGCAAAAATTACATGGATTTCAAAATTGTTAATGAAAACACGCCCCGTTTACTCAAGTGGGTGTATGTGTGTACTCATTATATTGGCTTTTCGTCTGATTTCTAAGTCGTAAAGATGTTTTATCTTTTATTTTTCACATATATTTATTTGTTACTATGACTAATTTAAGGAAACAGTGAGGTTCAAACTGTTACTTACTCATTACATTAGTAAACATGGCACAGGGGTGGATAGCACTGAGACATATTACTACTAATACTACCTTGTACTACACTGAATGTAGTTAGTATCATTTGGTTTATATTGGAATACTTTTATTTGTTGTGTTCATTCGATACTTTATTCATAGTAGTAATATTTTAGTCTAATTTCAGTTTACTTTGTCCCACCCACTCGTACGATTGCTCAGCCTCCGTCAGGTGTTAAGTGAGTGGCCAATGAATTTAACCAATCACAGAGAAGCGTGAACTCACAGTAGAAAATGTTTTTAGATATTAGATCCACAGTCACACTTGTCCTGGTTTAGTCCTGTTCTAGTCCTGGTTTGGTCCTGATGTAGCCTTGGCTTGGTCCTGTTCTAGTCCTGGTTTAGTCCTGATGTAGCCTTGGCTCGGTCCTGTTCTAGTCCTGGTTTAGTCCTGATGTAGCCTTGGCTCGGTCCTGTTCTAGTCCTGGTTTAGTCCTGATGTAGCCTTGGCTCGGTCCTGTTCTAGTCCTGGTTTAGTCCTGATGTAGCCTTGGCTCGGTCCTGTTCTAGTCCTGGTTTAGTCCTGATGTAGCCTTGGCTTGGTCCTGTTCTAGTCCTGGTTTAGTCCTGATGTGGCCTTGGCTCGGTCCTGTTCTAGTCCTGGTTTAGTCCTGATGTAGCCTTGGCTCGGTCCTGTTCTAGTCCTGGTTTGGTCCTGATGTAGCCTTGGCTCGGTCTTGTTCTAGTCCTGGTTTAGTCCTGATGTGGCCTTGGCTCGGTCCTGTTCTAGTCCTGGTTTAGTCCTGATGTAGCCTTGGCTCGGTCCTGTTCTAGTCCTGGTTTAGTCCTGATGTAGCCTTGGCTCGGTCCTGTTCTAGTCCTGGTTTAGTCCTGATGTAGCCTTGGCTCGGTCTTGTTCTAGTCCTGGTTTAGTCCTGATGTGGCCTTGGCTCGGTCCTGTTCTAGTCCTGGTTTAGTCCTGATGTAGCCTTGGCTCGGTCCTGTTATTAAAATGTTCTGAAAAAAATTGTACCAACATAACAAAAAAAACTGTACGAACTTAACATTTCTCCTTTCATCCTTTCTTCCTCAGGATGAATTTCCCGTATCGATTCCCTTTTTAGACCCGGTTGCCGTGGGTGACATCATCGACTCCGGGTCTGACCGTTACGAGGTGGAGAAGATCCTGGGCTCGGGAGCCTTCGGGGTGGTCTCCCTGTGCAACAAGGCCTCCACCGACCGGAAGGTGGCGCTGAAGGTTATCCTGGACGACCCAGCGGAGGAGGTACGACATAAGCATGGACATATGTGACATTATCAGTATAGGTCCTATTCACGGAGCTGCCTGGAGAGTTCTGCTCCATTCATTTAAAACAGACCTGGAGTTGTGTTCTGTTTCATTCACCCATGTATGAGTAATCCTGCATTAGTCTGTCTACATCTCCAAAGCTTAAAATGCTCTGTTCCACCTTGTGATGTCATGCAGTGGTAGTTTTCATGTTAACCGCTCCTTACCTTACCTTTAGTTCAGTAGAGATTAGAAATTTCAGGGCTGAAATTATCCAAATGATTCTAGTGAAGGAGTTTAAAAACACAGTGGAGCACTTCCTAAATTACTACCTATTACCAGCCTAAAGTTGCAGGGTTTGTGTGTTAAACATGTGTGAATGAAACAAAACACAACTCCAGGTCTGTTTGTGACGAGGAAACATTACAACCTAGATCAGGAAATGTCGTAATATGGGCTCTTTAAAGTGTCTCTGACCTCTCCTCTGCCTCCCCTTTACAGGCCGACACCCTCCGGACCCTGATGGACCACGGAGGGGCCCGCTCTCACATTGTCGAGTGGTTCGGCTCCTTTACCTTCAATAGCTACTTCGTGCACGAGTTTGAGGTCCTGGACATGTGCCTGGTGGACTATATTGAGAGGAACGGCACGCTCAAACTCAAACAGCTCCGGCCAATCCTGGACCAGGTCAGACTTTTCACACACTCATCAACACAAAACTGCACAAAACTGATCCCATGTGAATACAGCTTAAGGGTTAAGATTTCACTCAGGAAATGTACAAGTGTACAAGTGTATTTGTAACTTGCTGTACTGACCAGAGCTTCTTCACTTGCAGATGGGAACGGCTCTCTCCTTCCTGAAGCGTCTCGGAATCGTGCACATGGACCTCAAGCACGACAATATCATGATGGTGGACACCGTCTGCAGACCTCTGCTGATCAAAATCATTGACTTTGGTCTGGCCCAGCACGTGTCCAAGATCGAGCCCGGAGTCGTAGTGCAGACGCGACCGCACAGGTACACACTACACACTGTTGGGAATGTTCAGCAGTTTCCATTTGGGATGTAATAATAACCAAAATATCAGGGTCTAGTATCGTCAAAATAATATCGTGGGCCATCACGATATATCGAAGTGCAAGACTATTTGGTTAAATTCACTGTTATGGTGCAGCAATAGCTTAAAAAAGCAAAGGAAACCACATAGACCATGATCCTTTGCTGTTTCAGTGCATACTACAGGAAAAAATAACTTGCGGATGCGGGTCCTGCTTGTTTTTATGAATATGTCATCGCTCTGTCTGGAATGTTCCACAGTACCTAGAAAAACAGGCATTCTGACTGTGAGCGGACTCACCTCTCCACAGATCTGACCTGTAACTTAGTCTGGTTTGGTCTCCGTGAAGATAGAAAGGTTTAATGCCATACTGTGAAACATTCCAGACAAAGCAATAAGGTCTCCGTGGAGAAAAGCGTTTGACGGACCCTCTACCAGAAAAGTTACACAATGCACCTTTAACTTTGCACAAACTTAGTGGATTAGTAAAGACTTTTAGTATCACAGCCATGATTTAGCCTTTGTTTTTTACTGAATCATATCGAATCAGTTTGAAGTATATGGTATCGAAGTAGGTATTGTATCGATAACTTCTTAATGCCGCCCGGCCCTACTTATGATTTTGTCCATGTTGTGTGCAGAGCTCCAGAGGTGTTCCTGGGAGTTCCTTATGATGAAGGAATAGACATGTGGTCCATCGGCTGCATCGTCATGGAGCTGTTTCTTGGACGCATCCTCTTCCACGGCTGCAACGACCACACTGCGGTAAGACCAATATATATATACGTATATATACACACATTTGGATAAGTTTGGTTTTAGTTGATTTTAGTTCCTAGATTTTCAGTCTCTGCACTGGTATCGGTTCAGATTGAGTATGATGGAATGGAATTTAAATCAACACTATGTAAATAGGAAAATAGAAATAGAAAGTTAAAACCATACTTTGGAACATTTTCCATGGACCCAGATAAGTTTTATACCATACTGTGGAAGATTATAAACAAAAAAAACATTTCATTACTTTAAAAACATCTACAATGTCTATGTTTAGCCTAAAAAGCTACACAGTGGGGCTTTAATTTAAAAAAGAAAAGGGCTCAAATAAATCTATAGAACTGCTAGACATGTCAAGGCCCAGCCCAAGTTCATAATCTTACAGTAACACTCATTACTTTCTTGGGAATAAGCATTATTGATTTCAAAACAGTCCATGCATTTTTCTTCCACCAAAATAAGTAAATATATAAATAAAAACACACTGCAAATTGTGTAAATGTCTGTCTGAATCGAGTTTTTATTTTAGTAACTAAATGTTTTGTGTTTTTTCCACAGCTTTGCAGAATTATCAGAACTCTGGGGCTTCCTTCTTATGAGATGCTGGAGGAAGGCCGGTATACAAACGTCCACCTGACCTACCACTACAGCCACTGGACTTTCAAAGTGAGTGACCCATTTTCACTATTGTTGTACATTTGGATTGGTGTAGAGGATATGAACTCACGACATTTCCTATATGCTTAAATATATGCTTAAATATGCAGGGTTTGTGAGTTAAACTCCAGGATAGATCAGAAAATAGCATAATATTGTCTCTAATGATAATAACTTTAACTCAGTGTAACTTAAACAACTTTTGCTAACACATCTGTCCTTCTGTTTGTAGGAATCCGATGAGGTTGCTCCCACCACCTCGACACTGGCCGATATCTTTAAAGTAAGTATGCTTTTAACATCTTTACACACTCTTTTTGTCCACCAGTCTCCACCCTCTTCTCCCCCTCACTCTCCCCTTTAGTCCTCCGGGTACTGCCCAGTTTAACGGCTCGTTTGGACTGTAGCTTCTTTATTTTAATTTGACAAATATGAGTGTGGACTGTACGTTGGACCACACCTCACATGTTGTCTCTCATTTGCAGTACACTCCGGTGAATGAAGCCGACCAGTGCGATGCTGAGATGTTCCTGGATCTGGTGAGTCAGATGCTGCAGGTCGACCCAGTGGACCGCATCAGCCCAGAAGATCTCCTCAAACACCCCTTTGTCACGATGGACCATCTGCAAGACTTCTGGGACCGCTATCCAAAATTGTGAGTACAGCCAGGACTAAACCAGGACTAGAACAAGACTAGATCAGAATTAAACCAGGACTAATTTCCAATACCATTAGTTACAGGTGAAAATGGTTTAACCCTGAATCTCTCTTCTAGTGTCTCGGAGTGTGACAAGGTCTTGTGCGCCTTAACGGGCTGCGTCTATGAGGACGATAGTGATGAGGAAGACGATGATGACGATGTCACCATGAATATCACATCTTCTGAGGAGGGGCGCAGTGGACCTCCTGAAGAACACACATCTTCAGGTCGGGAGCAGAGTGGACTTTCTCTCTCCCGAAAACGCAGACGGGAGGAGGACCAGGACACAATGTGAGTGACACTAACTAAACCACATTTAAAGATACACTCTGTAGCTTGTATGATGAGGCGTTTGCCATCTGCTTGTCTCCATGGAGATGTCATTGCTTTGAATATTTGACAGTGTGAAATTAAATATTTATAAGATACAGTTATTCAGTTACAGGTTTTTAGACGGTGAATTACTGTTAGTGGAGGCAGGAGGTGCCATAAAAAATTAGGCCACCAAAAATCTAGGTTCTGGCACTATCGCCACAGCACAGATCTGAACTGTAACTTAGTCAGGTGTTCTCACCTGCTTGTCTCCATGGAAATGAATAAGTTTAATATGGAACTGTTAAATATTTCAGGCAAAGCAATAACATCTCTATAGAGTGACTTTGTTGTGTTAGATGAGGACATGCCTAGATAATGAAAAACGTGTCAAATTGTAATCAGAATTTCTAATCAATTTTCCCTTTCCTAGGTCTGGTAAGAGACTGTGTGTGAGGCAAGTCTCCACTCCCAAGGGCCCCTCTCACTGTGAGGAGCCGGTCCCTGCTCCTGAGGGCCCCTCTCACTGTGAGGAGCCGGTCCCTGCTCCTGAGGGCCCCTCTCACTGTGAGGAGCCGGTCCCTGCTCCTGAGGGCCCCTCTCACTGTGTGGAGCCGGTCCCTGTTCCTGAGGGCCCCTCCCACTGTGAGGAGCCGGCCCCTGCTCCTGAGGGCCCCTCTCACTCAGGACAGTCTGTGACTCGGCCCACAGACTCAAAGATGAGAAAGAGACGCCGTCAAACTGAGGCAGAGTCCAGAGACCTCCACCTTGACTCTGACCTTCAGTACGGTAAGCGAGTCTGTGTGGGGCCAGTCTCTTCTCCTGAGGGCCCCTCCCACTGTGAGTACACAGTCCCTGCTCCGGAGGACCCATTCCACTGTGAGGAGCCGGTACCCGCTCCTGAGAGCCCCGTTCCATGTGAGGTTCAGCCCAAAGTCTCCTCAGTGAGGAGAAAGAGGCGCTTTGTGGAGTCGGCCTGTAGCACTGACAGCCCCTCCTGCTGTGAGGGGCCAGCCCCTGCTCCTGAGGGCCCCTCTCACTCAGGACAGTCTGTGACTCGGCCCACAGACTCAATGTCAAGAAAGAGACGCCGTCAGACTGAGGCAGAGTCCAGGGACCTCCACCTTGACTCTGACCTTCAGTATGGTAAGCGACTCTGTGTGGGGCCAGTCTCTTCTCCTGAGGGCCCCTCCCACTGTGAACCAGAACCACAGGAACCAGTCCCTGCTCCTGAGGGACCCCCCTGCTGTGAGGAGCCAGTCCCTGCTCCTGAGGGCCCCTCCTGCTCTGTGCCGTCTGTGGCTCGACCCAAAGACTCCAGAGTCAGGAGGAAAAGACCTCGTGAGACTGACGCCAGTCACCTCCATCAGGACTCTGACAGTAAGTTTTTCTCCACTTCTTTGTTAATTCATGATTAATATTTGTCTGGCTGAAGTTTTTAGAATCATTATCGAGGGCGGAGAGTCCAAAGAGTAAATAGAAACAAAAGTGACAACATTTCTTAATCCTGAGTATCCAAACTTTTAATAGTAAAGGAGTAGAGCTTGTTTTCCACCTATAGCATCAGGTCTTGGCTTTAAAGCTAAGATTCAAAATCAGTTTCCTCATACATTACAATTACACTTCAGTTTGGCTTGTGTCCTTTCTGTCCTTGTGTCCTTTCTGTCCTTGTGTCCTTTCTGTCCTCAGCACTTCATGTTTTTTGATCAAATAAAAAGAAAACTGTTATGTGACTAATAAAGCTATTGTTTTTGTAGACCCGGTTTCTCCAAAGAGACGGTTTGTGGAGCCTGTCATCGAGAGACTGAGTGTGGGGCAAGTCTCTCCTCCTGAGGGCCCCTCCAGCTGCCAGGACCCGGGCTCCTGAGGGCCCCTCCAGCTGCCAGGAGCTGGCCCCAGCTCCTGAGGGCCCCTCACTGCCCATAGTGTCCAGAAGGAAGAGGCGCTAGGTGGATTCTGCTCCTCAAGGCCCCTCCCACTGTGACTCGGACAGTAAGTTTTTCAACACTACAACTACATTATCAATATGATTTACTTTACAAAATGTCACCTACATTCTAAACCCTTAATATTCTGTACATTTTAGCACACACCCACAACTGCAGCCTGTTTTTTATCAAATGAAAAAAAAAATGTGGCTTTGCCTCTGAACCATCGCAGATATATTACATTTTCTTTGTAGACATTACATCAGCACTACATCAATATCATTACATTATCAATATGATTTACTTTACAAAATGGCACCTACATGGTCAAACATTACTATTATAGACATTTGAGTACACATCCACAACTTCAGACTAATAATGCAACTCTGACGGTAAATACTG
Source organism: Taenioides sp. WSHXM2023 (assembly GCA_029959045.1). Taxonomy (NCBI): domain Eukaryota; kingdom Metazoa; phylum Chordata; class Actinopteri; order Gobiiformes; family Gobiidae; genus Taenioides; species Taenioides sp. WSHXM2023. The sequence continues at coordinate 5,009,432 of CM057102.1, read as the reverse complement.
TTTCATTTTCCCACTTTGTTAATAATAACTGTAATATCTGTAAGATATGCAGACTATGTGATATACTAATATAGACATTTTCTCCACAGAGTCCCCTTCCAGCAAAGGACGAGTCCGCCCCGGCACAGAAGGACCCCGTCCCAGCAGAGGGACAGGGAACCAGAGGAGGTCACCCACAACAGGCGACAGCTCCTCCACTAAACGGCAGTGGAGTGAGCCGTTAAACTAAGCAGTACCCAGACTAGAGGGGAGGGGAGAGGGGTGGGGTAGGGGGGGACCAGGAACAGTGTGATTGGTCTGCCACCCAGACTAGAGGGGTGGGGGGTGGAGCACTGGATCAGGTCTGCCACCCAGACTAGAGGGGTGGGGGGTGGAGCACTGGATCAGGTCTCCCACCCAGACTAGAGGGGTGGGGGGTGGAGCACTGGATCAGGTCTCCCACCCAGACTAGAGGGGTGGGGGGTGAGGGGGGACAGGGTGGGTCTGGCTGCAACCAGGCCAGTCTTTAGTGATGTCACCAACAAGATGGATTCTCGCGAGTTCAAAAACTCACGAGAATCCATCTCGACGCACTTCCGCTGTAAGGATAACTGGCCTGGAGAACCAATCGCGGTGCAGCATTGAGGTCTGAGTGGAAGCCAAAGGCGAGGCGCCCAAATGAACCAAAATGTCAATAGGGCCCTTCCAGATTGATAAAGTGTCGAACTCAGTTCAGAGTCACACACAGATCAGTCTGGTGTGAGCCAGATTAGGAAATGTCTTTCGTTCCAAGAGGAAAAGTGGATTTTAAGGATATACAGTATATTTGGATATACAGTATATCCTTAAATATATACTGTATATTTAAGGATATACTGATGGGAGTTCGTACTCCCATCATCTTTATGATGGGAGTACGAACTATGACAACAGTGACAGTGTCACGTCGGTTTGGAGATTACAGATCTTTAAAAAGACGTGAGCCCATCCAGTGAGTCTGTGCCCCGGAGAACCAATCACGGTGCAGCACTGACGTTTGTGCAGGTTACATTCCATGTAACCCTACATTACCCCGTCTGTCTCTCTCCACACGTTTCCAGTGCTGTGGTAAGGGACCCAGCAGACGTGGATACTTCAGCCCACACTCGCCTCTCCCGCCTGGGCTATGACTCAGAGCCTTAACCCCTGCAGCCTCTCTTTAAGCAACACGCCTCCCATCTTTCACTCTTTATATTAGGCAATCCCTCAGCACTCCGCAGACCTGATCCAGTGCTCCATCTCCTCTGAACACTCCTCTGTCTGTGTCTGTTTAGTCCTCCCGTCACATGCCTGCTCGACTTTTTAAACGGGGGTATTCCACTTCTGTGGAATATTGACTGTCAACACATAACATGCCTCCTGCTATGAAGGCGGCACGGTGGCTGAGTGGCAACACTCATGCCTCACAGCAAGAAGGTTACGGGTTCGATCCCCGGGTCGCCCGGGCCTTTCTGTGTGGAGTTTGCATGTTTCCTCCCCGTGTCTGGATGGGTTTCCTCCGGGTACTCCGGTTTCCCCCCATCAACCAAAAACATGCAACACCCCTATGGGTGCATGTGGGCTCACCACCTGCAGAGGGGTTCAGGACTACACATGGAAATTAGCTATGAGCTACAATCTGGTACAAACATATCTGCCACTAGGAAATTTATACCGCTAGAGGCGCTGCGAGCGTAGAGACCGGAAGTGTACAGATGCGCCATTGATTTTGTACAGACAATTTCAGTCACGCGTCATTAAATTCAACATATACTAATAATTTCTAATAATATGTCTAATAATAATTCTTTCAAGGTATGATGTAATACGGCTCATTGGCATTTTCGGGATCTTGGAAGTCGTCAAATCTGGTAGTGTCATCCAATATTCTCTTGCAATTTCATCATCAGCCTCTGTAATACCCATTTGGTCCAGTGCTTCGAGTCTGCAAAGTGTGTGCCCGTGTACTAGAAGCAAACAAATATACAGTATTAAATATACACAAAGATAAGCATGCCTTTCAATAAGTTGGCATTTTCGGCCGGAGACCAACTTTCCCCTTCTCTTCAACTCCTCCTTTAATAAAACTAACGTCCACGACCCATATTTTGAAGCCATTTTCCCGTGAAGTATTTGTCATTGAAGTAAATGGCAATGGAGGGACACGAAGCTCACTTCCGGTCGCTATGCTCGCAGCGCCCCTAGCGGATGTTTTGCTGACAGTACCCCATTGTACACTGTCCTAATAAACCAATAAACCAAACTACAGCAGCAGGTTTGTGAAGTTGCTTTGTACATAAAGTAAACTGTCACATAAATAAAATAAATAAATAAAATAAATGAAGAATTGTCGTGTGGTAATATGGGAGACGTAGGATTGTGTGTGGAGCATTGGACAGAATCTTACAGCTAATCGTAAGGAGGGTTTGAATAGGGCCCGGCAGAGATTGTTGACGTTATATAATTATATAGAAATGGTAATGGTAGAAAGCCAAGAAATTACTGAAGTAAGAGTAACTTAGTGTTGTTACCTCCTCACAAACATACCTGGAGTTGTGTTTTGTTTCATTCACACACGTTTGAGTAACCCTGGATTATTAGACTGTCTGTATCTCCAAAGTTCGTCCAAAATGCTCTATTCCACCTTGTGATGTCATGTAGTGGTAGTTTTCAAGTTAACAGCTCCTTTTACCTTTAGTTCAGTAGAGTTTGGCAATTCCAGGGGTGAAATTATCCAAATGATTCTAGTGAAGGTGTGTGGACTTTAAAAACACAGTGGGGCTTTTCCTGTATTACCACATGACATCACAAGGTGGAACAGAGTGATTTTCGTTTGAGAGAAGAGGGAGCCTAAATATGCAGGTTTGTGTGAATGAAACAAAACACAACTCCAGGTCTGTTTGTGATGAAGAAACAACATTATAACATAGATCAGAAAATAATGTAATATGGGCGCTTTAAAATATAAGTCTGGTGAAAAAGTGATGTTTTACTATTTAACTGTGGTCAAAAAGCCAAATATGTACAAGAGACAAAACCACTGGGATGAGCGCATTGTCTAATCACTCAGCGATTCCTCAGACCTGCTCCAGTGTTTAGTCTGAGCTCCAGAGCAGAAGAGGGACCGGGCTGCATCCCATTTCTCTTCACCACCTCCTCAAAGCCTTAACTCCTCACACACTTTCCCTGGGGTGGGTCACAATCACCAGAATCCCATTATAGTGGAGGGGCTGGAATTCCATTGGACTTTGAGGTAGTCTTAGGACATCATCACTTCACTGTCCCACAGGTTTTGGAGACTTTCAGAGGTTTTATTTTATGTCTAGATTTCAGATTTTGTTTTTTTTTATTACATATATACATAGAAATGATTTTACACATACATTCGTTAATTAATTAATCACTGGATTTATATAGCGTCTTTCAAGACACCCGAAGCGCTTCACAGTCTCTTCACTCACTCAGTGGAAGTAAACTACTACTGGAGCCACAATATACACAAAAAGCTCTAAAAACTGTATTGGAGATTTACTGTTTTTGAAAGAAATCTCCAAACTCCTGATCCACAAAGCCTTCTCATTATTTGTTTGGGATCGGCTCCACAAACTTGTCAAAATAATCTTTTGTCTTAAAGTTCTTTCAGCCAACAACAATCACATCTTTGGTGTAATGGCACCACTTTCTGAAGCTATTCTGAAAAAAAAAAAAAAAAAGATTTCACTTTAGTTTATTTTCACAGAGAAGACAATGGACTTCTTTCATGTGGATAGGCCCAGTAATTACAGAAATATGAACCATAACATAAAATTCTACTAGAGAGTCCTGACCTGTCTCCAGATCAGTTTAAACTATAGACTCTACAATGTCGTGATGTCACATAAACTCACTGAACTTTGTGCCAGTTTGTGCTTTGACAGGTCACACCAGGTCCATCCGTTCTTCTCATGGTAGAAAACTATGCATGTCCTCTGTCTCCCGTCTCTGCTGGAGGCTCATATGTGGACTGTGTGTTTAGCTGTCAGTGACTCCTCTGGCCACTGTCTGTTTCTCCATAAACCAGGAAACAATGACTCACGCTCACGTTGGATGTTTAAAGTGTTTTTAGAGGGGGAGAAGTCCTACTGTTGAGCATCTGTGAAACCACTGTGTCCTACTGTTCCACACATGTTCAGGAGTCTGACCGCAAAACACACCCATTTTAGGCTGTTATTCATGGGAAAGGTTGGGGCTCACAAAGAGATAGAGAGATAGTTGTAATACGCAACTTGGCTCTGGGTAAAAATGAATCATCCTTTTATAAATTCTACCAAAAGAACTGTATTTCTTCCTCCTCCTGTAAACTCTGTCAGCCAATCATATCCGCCTACGATTGTGAAATAATGAATCCCTTTGAGACACTGCATCGTTGTACTAAAATAGTGCATTATGCAGTTTGTACTTGGGAAAAGATGATTTTAACAGTGATAAAATGCACTTCTTGGGTACTCTTTAGAGGACAGGGAGAGTAGAGTGTTATTCACATGTGGTCAAGTGGTTGTAAATAACTCCACAATGTTACACAATCTTATTTTCCCACTGAAAACGCATTAGAGCCAATACTCCTTCCATTGCCAGCCTTAAAGACCCGTGCACACAGGTCGAGGTGATGCATTCTGTTGGGAAACGGTCTGTGTATGTGAGAAATCTGTTCAGTTTGATTCAGCTTAACGTGTGTCATTCCTCAATCCTTTGGGGAGCCACTTAAAATGGGTTTAGTGGTTTAGTTCCTGAGCTGTAGGGTGGAGAGGCCTGATGCAGAACTTCTGTTCACAAACACTGCTACGCGGATTCAGAGAGGACAACACGGACTCAGAGGGACTCAGAGAGGACAACACGGACTCAGAGAGGACAACACGGACTCAGAGAGGACAACACGGACTCAGGCAGGACAACACGGACTCAGGCAGGACAACACGGACTCAGGCAGGACAACACGGACTCAGAGAGGACAACACGGACTCAGAGAGGACAACACGGACTCAGGCAGGACAACACGGACTCAGGCAGGACAACACGGACTCAGGCAGGACAACACGGACTCAGACAGGACAACACGGACTCAGAGAGGACAACACGGACTCAGAGAGGACAACACGGACTCACGCAGCACACGTTATTTCCTTTAACTTCTTTGGTTCTTTTTTAAAAACAATACAGTAACATGTATTTACCTTGAACCCAAGAAGTTAAAGTACATAAGAAGACAAAATGAACATCTGTGGTTTAACACGTTATTTCCATTCTCCGGCTCAAATAACCCCACATTCATCCTGCTTAAAGCTTCCCAGTGTCACAGATCCTTATATTTACAGCCACTTAGCTTTGGAACACACTTTGGCTCTACCCCGCGCTGCACTGAGCTCTAAATCAAATCAAGACACATCCAGGTATCAAACCGTTTGGAGACTTTTCCTTATTGAAATTCTTGATCTGAACTCTTTCCACATGCTCCTACAGATGCACAACAGCTGTCTTTAGTAGTGGCGGCCAGACAAAGTGTAACACGACCCAAGCTAGCATCTCTAAGTGGAATTTAAGAGACATTCACTGGAACATTGCATCTATCAGAGTTGACTTTGAGCTTTATTGGTTGGTGTTGTGAAGATGGGACATGTGTTTTGATCGGTCAGAGGAGGAACGGTCAGGGTTTGGTGCTTGCAACATGTTATGAGGTTAAGCCAGAGCAGGAAATTGCGGTCTGGAGCGATGGAGGATAGTCTTCGTAAACAATTCAAATAACAAAGCCGAGGATGAAGGAGGATTTGTTCTTATTAACTGGTGTCTAGTTGTAGATACTCAGGGCTTGTTGTCAGCTGAATAAACAGCATTAGTGTCGGTCTTTGAATGTGTGCAGTGAGTTACTCGAGATCTTCTGCCAGTCTGTGGTGCCAGCGCCCTGTAAAAAGGATATTGGGCAGTGTGGGGAAGCTGGCCCAATTTTTTCAAAGTAGAAGGCAAACTTCAGATAAGAAAAGTACAACAAAATGTACATTTAGCAGTTAATAGTAAGTCAAAGACGCCCTCTTAAGTATAAAAATATAGAATAAGTCAAATGGCGTTTCTTATGACATCTCTGTATGCAAAATGTCAGCGAGGTGCGCAAGGACTTCCTTCCTTTGATAAACATGTATTTTAGTGTGTATGACTCGCTTTTCCACAGTTCTGATCTGTAACTTGGCCTGGCCTCACCTGTTTGTCTCCACAGGGACAGATCCACACTTTAATGGAGCTTCACAGTGACGGCCCACCACTTCTCATTTTTCCCTTCAACTTTCACAAAAAATAAAAATGTAAATAAATAAATGAATGAATAAATAAATAAATAAATGCATTTGTATTTTCTGTACTGAAAACAGCCGTGTTTTGAACATTAGTTAGCATGTTGCTGGTTAGCGTCTGCCGTACATTTAAACTCTTAATATTATTCTAATATTATTTTATCACAAAGCAACAACATCGCCATGGAGACAAGAAATTTGGACCCTCCACCAGAAAAGTTCCCGTATTGATACTTTGTAGTGACGTCACGCTGGAGGTGACCGCATGTATGTCTCTAGAGAAATGTTCAGCAGTTACCATGGTGACGCCATGCACACAAACACAGCCAACACAGCCATATACAAGTATCAGATACAAACCTACAATCTAAGACAATTCTAAAACACAGTGTGAAACACAGTGTGAAACACAGTGTGAAACACAGTGTGAAACACAGTGTGAAACACAGTGTGAAACAGGTCCAAATGAGGTCTTGACCAGGAATCAACAAGGTCAAAAATAGAGCCAAGGGCCAGACTAAACCAAGACTATGCGGGTTTAAACCAGGACTAAACCAGGACTAGGAACAAGGAATGAACCAAGACTAAACCAGGACTAAACCAGAACTAAACAAGAACTAGACCGAGACTAAACTAGGACTACACCACCATCACTCTTTCAAATCAAACTGTTTTTTTTTTCCCCCTGTTTATAGTTTATAGTGTCAATAGTGAAAGCCAGTCCAGTCTAGTTGTGTGTGCGTGTATGTGCGTGTGTGTGTGCGTGTGTGTGTGTGTGTGTGTGTGTGTGTGTGTGTGTGTGCGTGTGTGGTATTGTTGTGTACGTTGCCGTGGCGATGTGGGCCGTGTGGTTGATCATTTACTGCGCAGAGGAGGATTCTGGGACTGCATCACAAAATGTTTAGAAAGAGTTGGGCTCAGTGTGGTACGGCTGACGGCTGTGGAGGCGTTTGTTTTATCATTTTATCGGGTTGAGAAATCGTTTAAACGCGTGTGTGGTTGGAGCGTGGACACTCGCACAAATCCGATTGGCCAAAAACAAGTTCTAACTAAAGAGACACAGGCTAATGAAGGAGAGGAAGGGAAACTCCTATAGTTTATAGAAGAGAAAAATGGATGAGGCGTCAGATTACATGCGTGTAGGCTGGTGCAACATTTCCTCTGCACATTTCCAGCGTTTGGTGTTGCTGGAGTTGAAAAATCAGAATTTTCTGTGAAATTCCAAATGTACTAATAAATAGATAGATAAGCTTTATTGTCTGTCCCAGGTGACAGAACTTTTTCTTTGATAAGGCCCAACATTCATCATAAAAACACATTTAAAAACACCAACAGTGGTCTGAGCTCATCTGGTGGAGTTCAGACGATTCAGGCGTTGGCATTTGGACTGAAGGATTTTTGTGTATGTTTTTATGGACCAGAGGGACTTTGTGGCTCGTCTGATGTTTACAGCAACAACAACAACTGTAATCACAACTGCAGGTTAAAGCTCTGTGTCACCAGAGCTTTAACCTGCAGATAGAGACACATCCAAGTTTGTCTCATTTTCAGTTTATGAACAGACCGTGTCTCATGCCTTAGAACAGACCCGCGCATTTTAAGGCCCAGGTCTGTTAAAGCTCAACAGAGGCTCGATTTCTCTCACTGAACAAGAAAAAAACACTAAAACATGTTAACTTTGACTTTTTTCTGCAGTTTGGCAGTTGGACAAAAATTGTGTGACATCTTGTATTATATTATTTGACATACAAAGACATTGTGGTGTCTTAATAGAAAGTTAAACTGAGAAGGCATTGTGGGGTTAATGTGACTCAAAAAGACTTACAAATGTTTCACGTTTACCATTGTTTTGAATAATTTCACTGAATAAATTCAGTTTATGTAACACAACCTCGCTCTCTCATTACCTCATAATAACACAGACTCTTACCAGCTTCTGTAAACAAAGCCATTTACTGATTTCAACATAGAAATAAAATGAATAACCACAGTAGACTTCAAACTTTTGGCCCGTTCCTCCACAATATTTTTTGCTTCTCATTTTGGCCCCTGGGGAAAAATAATTGCCCACCCCTGCCTTAGAACCTCCAGAATTCACTCAGATGATTCACTAGACAAAACAAACAAACATTTCACATACGGAGGGGATGTTGGATTTAGTTTTTTTTTTTTTTTTTGAGTAAACTGCACTAAACTAAACTACTCTCACTGAAAACTGGTGTAAAAATCCATATTTTGCCTCACATTTCCGATATGTTCTGTCAAAATCTTTTTAAATACAACATTGGTAAGTTTGGTGCCTGTACTGCCTTTAGTACTTTAAGGAGTCGTCTTTATGTCCTCATGGGAGACAAGCAATGTCATTAAATGTAATGATAACAGTTCAGACTGGGAAGAGTGGACAATTTTGTTTTTTCCAGGTGGAAGCTTCAACAACAAAAGAGTTTCACCTAGAAGTTCCTGTGTTCTATTTGTAAACCCACTGATGTGAACAGTTGGCAGGGCATCTCTCGGTTAGTCATTGGCGCTGCCCGTGGAGAGGGAGATTCCCGTGGCACACATTTGGAAACAGCAGCAGGAGAATGACGCCTCCTCCCACACACAGCAGGGGGCGCCGCACTCAGTTATACAACAATCACTACAGGAGCTTTAATAGAGAAGAAAAACAGACTGTTCGAATATACGGAAGGCACAAAAAACATTAAAGGTCCAATATTACACCAAACGGACTCTTATGAGCTTTAAGTCATATTATTATTATTATTATTATTATTATTATTATTAGTAGTAGTAGTAGTAGTAGTAGTAGTAGTAGTAGTAGTAGTAGTATGTTATTACCTCATTAAAAACAAACCTGGAGTTGTGTTTTGTTTCATTCACATATTTGAGTAACTCTTTATTATTAGTCTCCAAATCTTAAGATGCTCTGTTCCAACTTGTGATGTCATGAAGTGTTTTTTTTTTTTTTTTTTTAAAGTTAACAGCTTTAACCTAAAACCTTTTACCTTTAGTTTAGTAGAGACTGGAAATTCTGGGTTCTACTGAAGGTGAGTGGTGTTCAAAAACACAGTGGAGCACTTCCTGTATTACCACATGACATCACAAGGTGGAACAGAGTGTTTTCTGTTTGAGACAATATCTCAGCCTAAATATTGCAGGGTTTAGACATGTGTGAATGAAACAAAACACAACTCCAGGTGTGTTTGTGATGAAGAAACAACATTATATAGATCAGAAAACAGCGTAATCTGGACGCTTTACGATGTTGCTTTATGGGCGAATAGTGAAACCAAAAGCATCTATCCATTTAAAGGAACTGTATGTTTCCTGCGCACTTACTGTTTAAAAAAAAATCAGCATTAAAACTGGCAAGAATAAATCAGCATTACAATTGTTATCAGTAAAAGCTCCATTTGATTTGAAAGTGTTTACCTCATATCTGGGGTCACAGTTACGTCATGTGTTTGGAATTTCAAATCAAAATCTTACGTACAGTTCCTTTAAACCAACTTAGGCAACTACCGAAATATTTTTAAAGGTCCACTGTGTAACTTTTCCAGTGTAACTTTATTGCTTTGCCTGGAATGTTCCGCAATCTAGCTTTACATGTACACCACATTTACGTAGCAGGTGCACCTTGAAAGACGCGCGTTCTTTCTTTGAGCGGGGTTATCTCTCCGCAGATCTGACCTGTAAATTGGCCTGATGGTGTAACCGGCTTGTCTCCAAAGAAGTGGGTAAGTTTAGTAATGACATACTGCGGAATATTCTAGGCAAAGCAATAGCATCGCCATGGAGACATGCAGTAAAAGCTCCATAGTGCACCTTAATCGATCAGTTTCATAGGTTTTAAAAGACGGTCTCGTTCCTCGCGCTTTCGCTCCTTGCGTCTCGATTATAACCACGTAGAAGACGGAGGTGGAGTGTCTTGCCCAAGGACACAGCAACAGCAGGTTCTCGGACTGAACCGCTGATCTGTGGGTTAGCGGGCAAACGCTCTAACGCCACTACTGCTCATTTTCTGAACGTTTTTTAGGTTGCGTTCACATGACGTCGCGAGTTACAACGTTCTACAATCTTGAAATTTGAGCTCAGAATTCTCAGAGGTGGAATTTGCTCTTTAGCTCTCAGACTTCAGATTTTAGTTTTGGTTTTGGTTTGTTTTATGGTTTATATCTCTGTAATTACTGGGCACAAAGTTCAGTTTCTTCTCTGTCATAGAGTTACACAAACTCCTGAAACTATGACGTGAATTCCAGAGTAGCTTTAGTTTTCTGAACACTGAGCTCTGATTTACTTAATAAAAAACACATATTAACCCTGCATGTTTCGTCTATACAGATCTGTACAGACTTAAAGGGACACTATGTCACTTTTCTCCACAGTATAACATTAAAAGGCTCATAATGTTGTTTCCTCGTCACAAACCTACCTGGAGTTGTGTTTTGTTTCATTCACAAACTCCACACACCTTCACTAGAATCATGTGGGTGATTTCAGCCCTGGAATTGCCAATTTCTACTGAACTAAACGTAACATGTAGCTGTTAACTTGAAAACTACCACTTCATGACATCACAAGGTGGAACAGAGCATTTTGAGCTTTGGAGATGTAGACAGACTAATAATAATAAAGAATTACTCAAACACGTGTGAATGAAACAAAACACAACTCCGGGTCGGTTTTTGATGAGGTAACAGCGTTATAACATGGTTTATAGCGCCCAAAAGCTTCCAAGTTACGGGTCAGATCTACGGAGAAGAGACCCCGCTAAAAGTAAGCATGCATGTTTTTAGAAGCGCTTCATAACGGACCACGAATTTGAGCAAAAGTGTCTTGCCCGAGTCCAGATATATTGTATAAGCAGCTCTTGAGGTCAAAATAAGTCGGCTGTGTACCGTCTGCATCTAATTATAAAGCGGTTTATTGACAGATAATCAGGAAGTGCGTGTTTTAGCATGCTAGTTGTTGTGGTCTCTGAAAGTTGCGAAAAGTGCTTATAAACTCATGGCACTGAATAATTAGGATGCTCTGAATGCATAAGGAAAGTGAGGAATAACTTTTTAAATGAATTAGTTTTCTTAAATTATTAAAAAACCCTAAATCCACACGAGACAAGCAGGTGGCGGACTCCCCAGCAGAAAAGTTACGCAGTGCACCTTTAAATCCCAGCATTATGAAAGCGTAATTGCGGCTCTCTGTGTATTTACCTCTGTCTGAGCACTCCGCTGTCCCACGCTGGGTTACGTGCCTCCGCGCCGCTCCTGTGATTGGCCAACCCCCTCCGTGCGTGCGCGCCTGTGTCGGTGCGTGGAACCTGCTACTGTTTTTTCCCATCCGCCCCTTCTGTCAGTGCCACACGCGCGCACTGGGGAGAGCCACGACCAGCCAGTCACTCACACGCACACACGGGGCTGCCTCCGCTCCTGCAACCCAGCACCGCAGCGCCAAACCCGGGGATCCCTACTCCAACCTGCCCGTACGAGCTCTGGAAGTCATGGTACCCGCCGTGGAAGTCATGTCTACGTGAATTTACGCGCGACATGCTCCCGTCAGTCGCGTCACAGCGTTTGTCAAGACCGATCAAGCTGTCTGGAGTGGGAAGGCAACGCTGACAGTTTGGATTTTTACGAATTTGGGAAAGGAAAACGCGAACGCACGTGGAGAAGAAGCGACGCGTAAAAACATCGGTAAGTGGATTCTTGTTTTTACGCAGGACTTTGGCGCAAGGTCATATCGGTAATTTGGGGTAGTTGGGAAAGTTTACGCACGGATAGGACGCGGGGAGGAGTGAGAGATCAAATTGGCACTGCGTAAACGATCTCTGAAGGGATTTAGGAACAAGTGTAGGCAAGAGTGAGCGGTCTGTCCACACGAAATGTTGCTTTTAATATTGTTGTTAAAAATTAGCTGTAGGTTTTGAGTTTAAGACGAAATAAAAGATCTTGTGTATTGGCTATGAGATGCATAATGTTGGTACCATTATAGTCCTGGTTTAGTTCTAGTTTGGACCTGATTCAGCAGAGGTGGGAAGAGTAGAGTGAGTAAAAGCACAAAGAAGTGGTCCAAGAAATAATAATAATAATAAAAAAAGATTTAAAAAGTATTTGAGAAAACTACTACTCAAGTAAAAGTAACTGTTGGGACGTGATATCAGTTTTATAATTTGGAATTTAATGTAATTTGAAGGACTAAACATTAAGTAATGCACAAAATCTGGTGTTTTCAAAGAATAGACACAAAAATGAGACAAACAAATAATTAAAATCAAATTAAACCATATCTATGAGAAGTGGGAAGAGTAACCAGAACTTTTACTCAAGTAAGAGTACTGTTATTTCAATAAAAAAATCTTAGTAATAAGTAGGAGTAAAAGTATGCAGCTAGAAATGTACTTTTAAAAGTACAATTTTCTTTAAAAGGTTACTACTACCCACCTCTTTTATTTAGTTGTAGTGAAGACTTTGTTTAGTCAATCCTCTGTCAGTAAAAGCATGTGGTTTGGAGCAGAGAAAATCGGTGTTAAATTGATTTAAAGGTGCACTACAGAAGCTTTCTAGTGGAGGGTCGGCTGATTTATTGTCTCCATGGAGATGTTATGGAATGTTCCACAGTACCTTGTAGGTTTAGTCAAAGATTAAGTGAGGGAATCACTTAATCTGTGGTTTAGATTTGGTTTGCTGGTTCAGGTCTTGGGTTCATGCCTGGTTTAGTCCTGGTTTGGTCCTGGTTTATTACCTGGTTTAGTCCTGGTTTGGTCCTGGTTTATTACCTGATTTAGTCCTGGTTTGGTCCTGGTTTATTACCTGATTTAGTCCTGGTTTGGTCCTGGTTTATTACCAGGTTTAGCCCTGGTTTAGTCCTGGTTTTGCCCTGGTTTAGCCCTGGTTTTGCCCTGGTTTTGCCCTGGTTTAGCCCTGGTTTTGCCCTGGTTTTGACCTGGTTTCGACCTCACAGTCTCAGTCACCATATATTCTCTTGCATATTTCCTTAAACAGCTCCAGGCTACTGTACAGGTCATAAACGGCATGTGCTCCTGTGGTTTAGACAGAAGTGAAATTCCTCACGCACTTTTGTACCTGGTCCTTCCTCCTCAGACAGTCGTGAGAAAAAATAGTCCCCGTAACTCTGTCCAGTCACTTTCTCTTTCTCTGTGGTCAATCATTAACCCTAGAAACTGCTGTCACGGTTCACCTGATTTTAACCAGGTTGTAGTAATGGTCTATTATAAGTTTGTCTTAGTTAATATCTAATTATGAGTTTAAATGAACCGTGTCAGTACCTGGTTTGGTACCTGGTTCAGTCCTGATTTAACACCTGGTTTAGTACCTGGATTAGTCCTGGTGTACTCCTCGTTTAGTCTGGTTTAGTACGTCATTTAGTCCTGATTTAGACCTGGTTTAGATTTGGTTGATACCTTGTTTAGTCCTGGTTTAGTACCTGGTTTAGTCCCTGATTTAGTTCTGGTTTTCGTACCTGGTTTAATACCTGGTTTAATACCTGGTTTAGTACCGAACCGTGTAAGATTGTGCTTTTAAATTTAACAAACATAAACCAGCTGTGTCCTTTGTTGCTACGATACTGATATTAACTCGAAATTTATACGAAGGAATAGACTCGATACAGATTCCGATACCACAATGATAATAAAACTAACTCTTTATTTAGACAACAGTATGTGATTTTCAACATTAAATCGTACTTTCTTTTATATTACCATGTGGCCTTATATCTGTGTAATTCTAATGCTGAAATACAGTTATTTTAACCATAGACTGTATATATAAATGGACATAGCTAGCCCGTTAGCCGCCGCGTTCCAAACAGGAAGTGTTCATGGGGGCACGTCTGGCTCCATTGGCTGTTTCCCATTGACTTTATATTGAAAAAACTGCAAAGAGCGCAAGCTGTAAACTGCTCCTTTACAGGTTTTGTCCATGAGGTTGTGGTAGAGTTGGGGCGACAGTAGCTCAGTCGGTAGCGCGTTTGTTGCTGTTTCGAATCCTAAACATCATCGGTAGCACTCAGATCCGCTGGCCCACGGGTTGAATATTAGGGATGGAACAAGATCTCGTGCCACAAGATCTCGTAAGACAAAATTGCAACAAGATCGTGCACACGTGAGAAAAATGATCTTGAGGTTTTTTTGTGTGCGATTTCATATTTGGATTGGACAAAAAAATATTTACATGTTGGTCAGTTCCAATTCCAAAAAGCAGTAGAATGTAAACAAAAATATCACATTAAATGAATAAAAAAATATGAGGCCAAAATTGGAAACAGAATCATGACATTTCTACAAGGAATTAGGTTAAAATCTCATCGTGTCTCAATCTCTTGGACCCAGTCTCATATCTTGTCTCGTCCCATTCCTCGTGAATACTGTTGTTGTGTCCTTCGGCAAGACACGTTAACCCAGCTCGCTCCTAGTGTCTGGCGTATGCATGCGTGCGCGAATGGGCGAGTGGTTCCTTGATGTAAAGTGCTTTGAAGGTGGAAAAGTTCTCTAAAAATATGGAAAATTTTTCCATTTACCATTTCGATGAGCAACGTGACCATTACAGAAAGAAAGAGGAAAAACAAAGATACAAATTTTGCTTATGATTGTGGAATTTGACACGAGGCTGCTGCATATTTCTTCAAATTTTTCACCCGCAGTTGTACAGTATTTGCATAAGAATGGTCTCATTAGCCGTGCATGTTGAGACTGATTTCTGAAAGTTTGAATGTCATAGTATAGCGTGATTGTCTCATATTTCAAGCAAATGTCTTTTGTCTCATTACAAACTGATTCCTCTCTCTCTGGGTTGATGGCGTCAGTTCTGTGGTGATACTCTGCTTACATTCTTGGAAAAGCATTTTATTTTTACCACAGAAAACTCATAATATGTGCAGAAACAGAACTCAATGTCACAAACTGAAAATCTCTGCAATTTATGTAAATGTTTTGGAATTTGCCACTCCTAATCTGTCATTCATTTCCTCTTATTCTCCCTGGTTTTGTTCTTGCATTATCTGTGAGTTTCAGAGTGACATTGTGCCACTGAGCAAGACACTTTGGCCACAATACCTCGGTGCTGGTTTGGGAGGCTGCTGGAAGTTAAAGTCGGAAGTGAAATTTCCCGTTTCTCTCTCTTGCCCGCTCTCTTAGACTTGCTCTTGCTTCTCTCCTTCTTTCTTCATCGGCCTGTCTCCCTCGCTCCTTCGCTCCATCGCTTTTTTCTGAGATATATGAAAAATGTATTGATATCAGCATATCATTGACACCAGTGTACTGTATGGTCCATGTTTTTTTTCTTTGAACAGATGATTTTAGGGAGGGAGAGAGTCTGAGAGAAAGAGAGAGAGAGAAAGGGAGCGACAGAAGGACAGAAGGAGGAAGAGGTAGAGAGGGAGGGATAGAGAAAGACAGTGGGAAGGAGAGGCATCAAGAGAGAAAGAGGGGGATAGTTCAAGAGAGAAAAGAGGGAGACAGGGAGGGTGAGAAGAGATGGCGAGAGGGAGGAAAGGGAGGAATTTTGCTACAATTTTTTTTTTTTTTAATTCATTGTTTATATTTTAACGAATCTGCAAGAATAATGACACCATGGTACAACTGTTGAACTTGTGTGTATAAACAGGACTGTTTCCGTCCTGGCAGGTGTGTGTTTTTTCCGCGTTTCCAAGTCGTCCGTCTCCAAAACAACTTTTGGAGACATGTTTGCGTTGGAAAATCTGCTCTCGGGGCCAGAGCTGTGCACACACAGCTCCAGAGACTCCCATAGACTCCCATAGAGACCCATAGAGAACCATAGACAACTATAGACAACTATAGACTCTCATAGACTCTCATAGACTCCCATAGACTCTCATAGACTCTTATAGACTCCCATAGACTCTCATAGACTCTCATAGACTCTCATAGACTCTCATAGACTCCCATTGAGGACACAAGTCATGTTTGTATGTAAGAGCAGCTATAATCACTTTTACAGTGCAGAGAGAGAGAGAAGAAGGGAGAAAGAGGGAGAAAGGGAGAGAGAGAGGGGAGCAGAGGGAGACAAAGAGAGGGAGCGACACACACAGTCTAAGAGAGACAGATACAAAGAGAAAGAGAGAGACGGAGGAGGGAGAAAGAGGGAGAGACAGAGGGAGAGAGAGAGAGAGAGAGAAAGACAAGGAGAGAGACGGAGACAAAAACAACTTTTCTGCGGTGGAAAATCTGTTCTCGGGGCCAGAGCTGTGCACACACAGCTCCATAGACTCCCATAGAGAACAATAGACAAGTCCATAGACAAGTCATGTATGTATGTAAGAGCAGCTATAATCACTTTTACAGTGCAGAGAGAGAGAGAGGGAGAAGGAGGGAGAAAGAGGGAGAGAGAGAGACACAGAGGGAAAGCAAGAGAGAAACATAGAGAGAGAGAGAGACAGAGAAAAAGACACACACAGACGAAAAGAGACACACAGAGAGACACAGAGAGACAAAGGGAGAGATAGAAGACTCAAGTCATGTTCTGTACGTGGGAGAAGCTCCAACTCCTTTTCCAGTGCGTTGAATGGGCTCCAGGGGGCCAGAAAACAGAACTGTTGTCCATGTGAAGACTTTGAACTGGCTCAGCTACAAATATGTGTGGTATGGCAACTTATTGTACCTACTGCTGCTCAGAGAGAGATGGAAGGAGGGAGGGAGGGAGAGAGAGGGAATAAGGAGAAAGAAGGAGAGAGGGAGACAGAGAGAGAGAGATGTGTTTATTAAATATTTGGTCATCCAAGTTCAGAGAGGATAAGGGAGAGGAGGAAAAGGAAAAAAGGGAGAAAGAGGAAGGGAGAGCAGATGACAGATGATTTGAGAGAGGGAGGGAGAGAGAATGACAGGGAGGGAGACAGTCTGGGAGGAATTGTGTGTGTCAGAGAGAGAGCGAGGGAGAGGAAAAAAAGGAAAGAGGGAGGGGGAAAAGCAAGAGAGAAAGGGTGAAAGGGAGAAAGGGACGGACAGAGCGAGATGAGAGAGGGCTAGTCGAGGTAAGAATAGGGGAAGGAGAGAGTCAGAGAGAAGGAGGGAGTCCGGGAGAGAAAGGGAAAGATAGGCAGATGAAGAAGAAGGAGAGAGTCTAAGAGAGCGAGGGAATGGATTGAAATGGAGGAAAGAAGACTGGGGAGTGAGAAAGAGAGAACAAGGGAAAGATGGTCTGGGAGAGAGAGGAAGAGGAAGGAGCGACGGAGAGGAGGGTGGAGTGGCTTTAGCGCTAACAATTTTCTCAGAACAGTTTGATGTCTGTACAAATGATTGTGATGAAGTGAAAAATACTCAGACTACTACAAACCCTTTCAAATATAGTACTACAATTTTTACTTTTTCACCCACTGCAGTCAAAGCTAGAATTTCAGGATTTAACCTGCACATAGACGACACTCTGCTGGTTTACTACAGTATAGAGAACATTTCATAATTTGGTTAATACTTTGCAATTTTTAAAAGGTGCATTATGTCACTTTTTGTTTGGGGGTCCGACACCTGCTTGTTTCCATGGCGCTGTCATTTCTCTGCCTGGAATGTTCCACAGTATGACATTAAACAGCTTTACTTTACATTTATTCAATTACAGGTGGTTTTATAGCTCAAAAATAGCTAGAAAAACAGGCGTTCTGACTGTGAGTGGGGTCGCCTCTCCACAGATCTGACCTGTAACTTGGTCTGGTTTGGTCTTCATAAAGTTTATAACATCTCCATGGAGAAAAGCACCAGAAAAGTTACACAATGCATCTTTTTTAACGAGAACCTTGATGAATCTTCTTTAATAGTCCAGCTACTTTCCACACTCTGGTGCACGCGTTTGTGTCCTTCCCCCTCTCTCGTAGACTGCACTTTGTGGCATTATTTTGTCAGCTTTATAATTGCTTTCCCATGTCTCTTCCAGTGCAGATAGGAGCCACGCTGCTATAATTAAAGGGCCCTCTTACCCAGTGCTTGTGTGGCTGTGATAGGTTAGACCGGGGCCCCTGTGCTCTGTAGATTAGCCAACAGGCAGAACCCTAAACGCCGTACCTATAACGCCCATGTTCGATGATAGCCTCGTATGTGGGGAAATGTGAGGTCATTTGTGCCATTATAGATAAGCCTGGGTGCCTGTATTTAAAGATGCACTATGTAACTTTTTGGTTGGGGGTCTGTCAACTCCTTGTTTCTACGGAACATGTCATTGCTCTGCCTGGAAAGTTGCACAGTATGACGTTAAACAGCTCTACTTTACATTTATCAATTACAGGTGGTTTTATAGCCCAAAAATACCTAGAAAAACAACATTCTGACTGTGTGCGGGGTCGCCTCTCCACAGACCTGGCCTGTAACTTGGGCTGGTTTGGTTTCCATGAAGATAGAAAGGTTTAATGTGCTATTAAACTGTGAAACATTCCAGACAAAGCAATAACATCTCCATGGAGAAAAGCATTTGACGGACCCTCCACCAGAAAAGTTACACAAAGTTGAGATATTGTGGTTATTATGGGATGGTGGTGCATGTGTTTAGCTACGAGGCAACAGATCTAGAAGTTTCTAGGTTTGATGTGGATTATTTTCCCCATGTTTGACTAGGACCTCAGTGATATCAGTTAAATGAAGGTCTAATTTCTTTTTACCTTCACCTATACATGAAAATAAAAGAATTTCAAGGCGTTCATTTGCAAAACAGATTAAGAAATGTATTTTGATTTTAAATTCCTCTGCAGCTCAGTGAGTGAATTCTGGAGGTTCTGAGGTTTCACGTGAATGTGTTGGATGTGTCTCTGTCTGCAGGTTAAGGCTCTGGAGTCACAGGTTCAGAGATTGCGGTATGAATTTACTTTAATTTATCCTTTACACGTCTTTACATGTCCTGAAGCATAGAAACTGCCATCTCCAGAGGTTTTTAAAAAAAATTAAATGCTAAAAAAGAAAAAAGGAGGAGAAAACAATATCAGTAAAAACATGTTCCTGATATAGCCTATGTTTTATTTATTTTTTCATACAAAAACTAGGAAGCATATAATTAGTTTGAAGCATCATGTACCTAAACTACCTTTATTTTTCCACTTTTCTGTAGCATTTACAAATTCTAACAATACCTAATGCTAATACTAATAAATAAGGATGGAACGAGACACAATTTCATGCAAGACGAGACGAGATTGGGTCCACGAGAACGAGACATGACGAGATTTTAACCTAATTATATATAGAATTATTATTATTATTATTATTATTATTATTATTATTATCAATAATAATAATAATAATAATAATAATAATAATAATAATAATAATAAATACAAATAATAATAATAAATAATATTTTCAACAAAATCTACAGCAGATAAATTACATAAAACACAATTAAAAAAACATGCAAAAAGAAAAAAAAAAACACTACATATACATGAAATGGTTATCATATCGTAGGTGTGTCAGTCGGCCATTTAAATGTCATGATTCAGTTTCCAATTTTGGCCTTATATTTTTTCTATTTATTTGATGTAATATTTTGTTTACATTCTAGTACTGCTTTTTTGGAACTGTAACTCACCAAT
This sequence comes from Taenioides sp. WSHXM2023, assembly GCA_029959045.1. Taxonomy (NCBI): domain Eukaryota; kingdom Metazoa; phylum Chordata; class Actinopteri; order Gobiiformes; family Gobiidae; genus Taenioides; species Taenioides sp. WSHXM2023. The sequence goes on along the minus strand of CM057102.1, from coordinate 4,989,573 downwards.
ATGTAAATATTTTTGTCCAATCCAAATGAAAACACACATACACAAAAAAATAATAATAATCTTGCGAGATCATTTTTCTCTTGTGGCAATTTTGTCTCGCGAGATCTTGTAGCACGAGATCTTTAATTTCAATGTCCAAACACAACTACAGACAGTCACTTTAATCCTTTAATCGTACAGAAAACATTACAAACACAAGTCTCCGCCCTCTGCACAAGTTTACTCCAATCGCACATTTTCTCACATTAGCGGTAACATCACTGAACCTCGCGGCTGCTCTTTTAAAGACTTTGTATCGGCTGGAGTGAAGATAAAGACGAGCCCAGTGACACAGAGACATGTGGGAGTGCGTTTCCTTTGTATGGGAGGCTCTTCATACTTCGACAGTGATACACATGTGACTAACCACACTGCAGAGCCCCATTCGACTCAGCTGGAAGTCGCAACCGCACAAAACTATGGAACCAACAAATTAACCCAAGGCAATACTTCTTGTACTACTTTTACTGCTTCCTGCGTATTTCTTCCTACTGTCACCATTACTACCTCTACTACTACAAGTATGCCTAGATACTACCTCCCTCATTTTACTACTACTTGTTCTGCTACCTACTACTAACTACTACTACCACTTTCTACTTTATTACCTAAATACTGTCACTACTTACTTCTACTAGTACTACCATTATACCCACTACTACCCACTACTACTACTACAGACTTCTACTACCACTACCTACTTTTATTATTGCCTACAATGTACTGCTACTATCAACTTGTACTAGTACTACCATTATACTCACTACTACAACCTGCTACTGCAAACTGCTACTACAGCTACTACTGCTGCTGGTACTATTGTTACTACTACTATGCTGATGACTACTTATCCTACTTTTTGGTCCGCACTATTACTACTGCAGCCTACTACTGCTATTGCTACTACTACTGCCACTACAACTGCAGTACTATTGCTACTTCTACTACCACTACGCCGATGACTACTTCCACTGCTAACTTCTATATCTGTATCTGTATCCCTATTGTATTGTTTACGTTGGTGTGGTAATGCTCCACGCACACATGCATACGCACACACACACACACACACACACGCACACACACGCACTGTTATTACTCAGGACTTGTTTTATAACTGGAGACGCAGGAGGTGCAGGAGCAGCTGGAGGCTCAGGTCCAGAATGATTCCGTGGGTTTGTCGTGTCCCTCACAGATTTACGATGAGTCCAGCTCCATGACCTTCTCCGGCGTTCCATATCAGAGCGGAGGAAGCCGGTTTTCCCATTCCCCCGACGCCTTTGTTCAACACAAACAATATACAGGAAGAGTCTGGGTCCCTCATGTTTCATATACTGTAGGCTCCAGACTGAACTGTGAACACTTTTGTAATCTTAAGGTGCGTTTTTACAACTTTATAGCGTTTTGCAAAAAGGGAAATACTGATACTGAGCAGTGACATCACGCTGGGGGGGTTCTACATGTATCCCTATGGTGGAATGTTCAGCAGTTACGGTGAACACACATTAGCAAACACTGAGTTCTGAGATGGTCTGAAAACTCAAGAAAAAATACAAAATGGATTTAAGCAGCACGTTTTCAGGAGCCTGTGATCGATACGAGCGTTCATGGTCCTGTTTAAGAGTTTGATTTTCAACGAAAAGGTGAGAGCGACTTTAGTTCCAACTAAACCAGCTCTTTCTGGTCAGATTGTGTTCAAATAAAGTTCAGATTAAAGACTAACCAGCTTCAGATAGGGCAGTGCTTGTACATGTTCTTTGTTTTCAATCTATAATATCAATAAATCAATCAATCAGTCAAACTTTATTTATAAAGCGCTTTTCATACAAAAAAACGTAACACAAAATGCTTTACAGTGATTAAAAACAATCCCACATTTCCTTCCACCCACAGCTGCCTGACCCCACACAACCAAACAACCCAAACAGTAACACACACATACACACACATACACGCTAACATGCTAAAATACATTAAACTACACATAGTAAAATGTCTCTTTAACTTGCTCGTCTCCATGGAGATGTAATTGCTTTGCCTGGAATGTTCCACAGTTTGGCATTAATTATTGTGCAACGTTCCTGTGCCTTTTAGCTTTACAGTGTTGTGTTTTTTAGTTGATTGTAAATACTTATTATTATTTATCTTGATTTTGATGCATGCTCTTATTTTCCTACTGTTTCTGAAACTTGTGTTGTGACACTGCAATTTCCCCATTGTGGGACAAATAAAGGATTATCTTATCTTATCTTATCTTATCTTACACATTTGTATCCTGCATTAACTCAAATACAGGTGTTTTTTATTGTATTAATAATAAACATGGATTCTTACTCTGAGTGGGCAGTGACCTGCAGCCTAACCTGGTATTAGTATTAGCATTCGGTAACCCATTTGTTTCCATGGGGAGTGATGCGTTTAATGCCACTGGCAGCTATAGCTCCAACGAAAAGTTAAGGCACCTTTATCACAGGCCTAGTCATTGTTGGAGGATGAATCAAAGATGAGAAATGGATCAGGTGATGTGTAAAAGTTCTCATATTGGACACATTTTTACATAAGACTTGAGTGCCTTTGCCAAAGTGGGCCAGCGCTCTCCTCTGCAGTGTTCAGAGGATCAGGTGCCAGGGCTTAACTTCACTTGTATAATGTGAAGTCTGAATCAGAGTTCTGAGTCTCATTCTTCACACAGGAGCTTACTGTGACCTGAAACGCACTTCAAAACTCAGTACTTTACTCAACTTGGTTCTGCTGAAAACTCCCTTCCTGGTATTCGTTAAGGCTCAGGTCTGGTGGCCGTGAATATTCTGTATAATTAAGTTATGTGACGAGCTCAGCCCTCGCACCGTGCAGTCTGGTGCAGTCTGTGGTGCCGCTCCAGAGTAATTCTGTTCAGAGTGTATTTGTTCCAGACGCTGGAGCCGTCCTTTAATAAATAAATAGTTCTGGTGTGAACATGTGGTCCGGGGCGTGAAGCTTCAAAGGCGCTGACGCAACCGCAGAGCAGAGGTCTGAGTGTGAGTGGCACTTGTACATTTAAACCACTCCCACACAGGGGTCACAGTGGACCACTACGCAACTTTTTGGTGAAATTCTGTCACCCGTTTTCATGATATTAGTACTTTCCCTGGAATGTTCCACAATATGGCATTCAACCAATCTTCATGGAGACAACAAGGTGACACCAGCAGACCAAATGACTCGATCTGGGGGAGATTTTTCTTAGCAGTAAAAGCAAATGAAACACATGCAAGATGAAAATGCCATACTGTTGTACATCGCAGGGTAATCAGTAACATCTATGGAGACAAGAAAAGTTCCATAGTGTCTTTAATGAGGCTTTCATTCTCAGTTTTTATTGGCGTGGTCGATGCGGAGTGTTCTTTGAGGAGGCTGTATAGTTAAAGTGTACTGACTGGTGTCCACTGTGAGCTGAGAGGATTTGACCGTCTGGACCTAGAACGTGTAAGCTGCGTGTTTGCTTTTTGGGGGATATTAACACAAACACTTTAGTTATTTTCACAAATTCTCGAGTCTTCGCATTTCACAAGTCGATAAGATTTAGAGAAGATTTCAGATGAGGTTATATTATCGTTTCACACTGGCTTTTGCTGAGGCTGAGGAATACTGTAGACACTGGTTCTCCAACTTTTCACACCAAGAACCACCCAAGAATATTTGCCTTTCGTAGCAACATCACATCTAGACATTTAACCAGCTAACAGTGGAAAAATTAGACGAAATAATATTACCTGTGGATTTTAAAGGAACTGTAGGCTCTTACTGTTAAAAAATGTGTGACACAACCAAGTTTGTCTCATTCTCAGTTTATGGACAGGCTCATGTGAAGCTCAGAACTTCCAGAATTCCCTCACTGAGCTGCAGAGGCTGCACTAGCACCTATTCAGGATTGGCAGAAGGTGCTAGGGTTTAGGTAATGACCGCTCAGTTCAGATAGAGGCATTTTAGGTTTAAACCAACTGGATTTCATTCTGCTTTCTAATCATCTTGAACCAAAACACCAAATCATAACACAATTTGTCCATCATGTTTTGTAATTAAGAATAAATCAACATTAAAACTGAAAAGACACAGAGGTCAAGTTTGTGAAATTGACTTACTTATTTAGTTTGACTTTAAGAGATTTTGTTGGATGATAACTGTAAAAGGAGCAACTACAGTTTCTATGAAGACTGACAGTGACATTTGTGTATTACTGAATGTTTGGCCAATGTTATAGTTTGAACTGCTGATTTTTCTGTAAATTTAAAGCAGACCTGCTGTGCAAAATCAGCTTTTTGAACTTTGGCCCATGTAATAGTTATTTTCCCTCACCTGATGTTGTATCCGTGTGATTCGTGCATGTTTGAGTGCCTTAATCGTTTATTTTCAAGACGCATATTGCAGATCCAACCCTGTTTTCACCGCCACAGTCCCACACCCACTGCTCTGTACTTCATTATCCAATTTTATTTTCTTAATCTGTGATACACGCAGGATTCAACAAAAAAAATCTGTTGATTGCTTGTGTCGTGTGTCCATAGGAGTTGCCAAGTCTTTGTGATGACGTTTGTGCACCTCAGTTTTCAAATGCGGAAGTGGACAGTGGACTTGTTTCTTTTATTAAGCCGTTTTAAATGAATATTGTGATTTAAAATGTCCAAATTCTAACATAATGATCCATGGGTGTCATTGAAGATAACTATATACCAGACACAGGCCCATATGTCTTCTTTAGCGTCTATCATATGGAGTAAAAGTCGTATAATACAAGCCTTTAGTACTGAAAAAGTGCTAGGTCGAGAGGGCTAGTGTGTCTTTAACTGCACTATTTGAAGATGAAGGGTTATTGCTAGTTCCTGAAGCTCTTCCCAGTCGCTTTATTGACCGACTGTTGTTGACACAGCATTTGGAGCTAGCAGACTGTTTGCTAACTCCGTCTGTGACCTGGAGCTCTGTTTGTCGACCTGAGCAGGGGAAATGAGACAGTACCGTACACGGATACGCTGCTCTGAGCCAGCTGAGTAATGCTCGCCACCTGTGCTGTATCTGCACATATCTGCGGCGCTCAGAGTTTGATCGCTGTTGATAGTTGGAGACAGTCGCTCGACTAATGATCCAAAAAACTTGCAAAACTGCTGTCTGACTGTAGACTTTTTTCTATGTGCTTGAGCAAAATGGGTTAGCAGCTGTTAAAGCCACTTATGTGATTGCACTAAAAGCAGATTTAAAATGTGTATTGTGTTTATACTATACTCTATACGTCATATTTATACTTAAAAACTTGTTACCTGCATGATTTAAAAAAAACAAACAAAAAAAACATGCTCCATAGGTAAAAATCCTCCAGCTGAGGTCCTGACCAAGCCTAGCAATAAGATCATGGAGATAGGTCCCCGCGGCCCTTATGTGCTGCCCACTGCTCCTGAAAAGGATGGCTGAAATGCAGAGGATAATTTCCCTACGGGGATAATAAAGGATAAAAAAAAAAAAATCATGGAAACGAAAAGTAAAAGTGTATCCATAGAAAGAAGACTTCAGAACATTCTCTATGGAGATACATTTTATGCCATACTGTGGAATATTATAGCCAAAGAAACCAGAAAGCCAAAGATTTCCATGGAAACGAGCAGGAGAAGGCCCTCCTGGGCAAAATAAAATAAAACACACTTTGGTTATTTAGTTAAAAAGTTACACACTGCCTTTAAAGCAGATCTGTTATGCATAATTGACTTTCCAGAGCGTTTATTCATGTTATAGTTGTCTCACCTTCTCATTTACCCTCTTGAAGTTGTATTTGGAGTGATTTGTGCACGTCTGGGAAATCTTTAATCGTTTACTTTCAAAACGCCACATTGCCGATCAATTCCCATTTTCACCGCCACCCGCATATGCCCAAATATAATTAATTTTCTTAATTTTGTGATACACGTAGGATTCAACAGCATCGTGTAGTCATTTTTGTACAAATGAAAATAGATCTGGTGCTCTATAGTGTGTGGTGCAGTTATCCATCTGAGGTGCAGACTCTTTGTTGCGATGATGTTTATGGCGACGTCGGCTCCCATTGTGCACCGTGGTTTTCTAACACAGAATTCAGCGGATTTGTTTGTTTAAGTCGTTTTAAATGAATATTGTGTTTTATAATGTCCAAATTAACACAATAATCCATGTTTTTTGTAGATTATAACTATATAGCAGACTCAGGCACAATAAGTCTTCTTCAACAAAGTGAGTGACTATTAAAACACTATTATAAAAAATGAAATCTTACTCTCTTACTAGTGATCCCTCTCAAACGTCTAGATTGGCCCTCTCCCCACACTCTGATCCTGCTTGAGTGTGTCTGGGTTGGATCATTGGCTCCGCTCAGATTGTGTACACAGCCTCTGAGGAGCAAAGGTAAATGGTGGATGTGTCCCTGTGTTTACCTGAAGGCGAAGAGAGGCTCATCTCTTTGACTGGCCCCGTAATAACAGTGTTTCTCTGTCTCGGTCTGTCTGGAGGGATACACACACACACATGCATTTTAGCAGCGTATTTATGGTGGATGGTGGCATTAACCGCGCTCCTGTCTTGGAGAGTGGAGAGGCGTTTATCTGCACGAGGTAAGAAACAGCCAAGAAAATATTAGACGTGTGTTTGGAGGTTTACCTGCGTTTTTTGATCAGCAGAGGTGATAAACTGCGACCTCTCTGCCGAGGACCCACTGAGCACTTGCCGTTTTGTTTTGGTCTGCTTTGCTACATGAAAGTGAAACTTACCGGAGCTTCAGTGTGTATCTGTAAGAACTGGCAAGTTTTGGAGTGCACCCGGCAAACGTTCGGACCAGAAAAGACACAAAATGACCACTGTTAGAAATGTGTTAGTTTATTTTCACAAACTGGTGTCATTTGTGGATTTTTTTGAGCTGATACCGATATCCAATATTCGACTGCTGCTGTGGCTGATTACGATATTAACCGATACCGATATTTAGCTTTTAAAATCCATAGCGAGACCCACAAATGCATCTTAAGTTAAAGTAATGATCAAAAATGAACTTTTCACTTAAATAATAAGTGTGTGGATAACAAATCGTTCAAAAAGGCCCTAAAAACCCATGTCTTTAAAACCACCTTTCATTAACTGTTTTATTTCTTTTGTTTGCCTTTGTCTCTTCATGTAAAGCGTCTTTGAGTATCTTGAAAAGTGATACTGGTAACAATATACCACCCATCCATATATTTGATCGTGTTTTGGTGGAAGATTTGCCGCAGAAACGATGTGCATGGCTCAAAATAGGACGCAAAAAACACTGGCCTGGCGTACGCGGATTTCCTTGTGCATGTTTCTGTAGTGACTGAGCCAAATGAGCTGCTGCGTCTGATTTACTATCTACTCGACAAAACTAAATCTAATGACACAATTTCCCATAAGTGCTGAGAGATGTTCTCATAAACACTGTAAACTCTGTGTGCTTTGACTCCTCTCCAACAGTAGCTGGAGTACATTCCACCTCGGACAGTGTTGCACTTGCCTGGGATCCAGAATACACACTCCTCCAGTACTTTACGAACACGAGCCTGGTACATGGATCTATTCAAATAATTGGATAGGGTTTTACTAGCTCGAGTTTTTTCCCTCAGAACGCAATGCAAAAACACAAGCTTCTGTTCAGCAACTTTCAAAAAAGGTAGAATTTGTGGCGATTTTTACCTATTTTCAGATCAGAAACTTTTACTCGGCTCAAAATCCTTCAGATGACTTGAATGGGCGGCCGAGGCTTGGTCCGATCACTAATGAATCTCCCTGTTTTCAGATGAGCGTGATTGACAGGTGGATTAGCCAATCAGGGGCATGAATGGTCTGTCTGTATCAGTTATTATTATTAGATCATTGAGAGAGGGCGAATGGTTTGCAGCGCTGTCGACAAAGCAAAGGGTGGGCAGTCTGAGGAATTTGAATCTCAAATATATATATATATATATATATATATATATATATATATATATTAAAAAATGTAGTTCCACTTTTTTTTGGTTGCTACATAATTCCAAACATCTTGCTTCATATATCTGATGTCTTCCATGTGTGTCTAAAATGTAGTAAACAACACTGAATGGGTGTGTGTCCAAACGTTTGACTGGCAGTGTAAATGAGAAATGACCAATGAGCGCTGAAATAAACAAATCTGATTGGTTGATACTGTCTGAATCTGGCTCGAGGTGTGACAGAGGGAGTGGGGACCAGACCGTTATCCCTCTATAAAAACTACACAGAGACAGGCTCTCATTCTGGATTTGCATCGTTACTACTACACACTGACTACACGTTGCATAATCCAGCTCAGAGTCACAGAAACACATTGTATCCTCTGCCCCCAGGCGTTCGCGGTTGCCTCATTCTTCTCCTCCTCCTTCTCCTCCTCCTCCTCATCTTCCCCACTTTAGTCATGGACGAGTGGGCAACCTGAGGGCAGAGCCAGGCTGATTCACCGCCAGGAGCTGGGGGTAGCCTAGCCTAGCCTTCGCTCGTGGCCACAGGGAAGGAGAGAGCAGAGGGGGAGATGCTAAGACACGAGCTGCTGGATGGAACCAGGCTGTGTGGAGTTAGTCAAAACGAATTAGGTTGACGACACACGTGATACATACTAGTATTCTGGTTTTTAGTCCTTGCATGTCTTTAATATACAGCCCTACCTAAATTCCTATGCGTCTCTCAATGTTAAACCTCAGCTTGTTCACTTCAGGGGTAAATTCTGTCTATGTAGCTACAAAAATAACATGCATCTAGTAGTGATTTGGATTAACTTGTGGTCGTTGTTCGCTTCAACTACTGCCACTGTGTCCTTGGGCATGGCACTGAACCTGTCTTGCCTTCAGTAGGTCTATTTACGTGCACAGATAATACAATAGAGAGAGAGGTGGAGGGAGAGACAGAGATACTTTGTTTATCCTGAGGGAAGTTCAAGAAACTGTAGATCCATGCTGAAGACATTAATACGTAATATTAATAAAACAAGATGTGCGGAGTGATCACTGACATGGAATTGGACTAAAGGAGTGACGTCAACCGTTTTTGCAGGGGCGAATTTGGAGCCGAGTTCCATATTTGGTTATGATACTCACAGTTGGATTTTCAAAGAGCAAATCCAGAGCAAGGCTGATGAACATAACGTCCATGCTCACTTCCTAGAACGCAGTTTGGAATGTCCATTTATAGTCAATGGGAATGATGTAAATAATAAATAAATAACTACGTCTAAATATGTTTTACATTTTAGACAGCGTTGTTAAACCCTTGGCCTTCTCTCAGTGAGCTTCATGATGTCACCTGAAATGGTTTTCACTTCACAGCTGCATGTCAGGGTTCATTAGGAGAAGGCCAAGAGTGTGCAAATGTATTTTTTTTATTTATTTCGCTCTTTTTCTGTTTATTACATTCCATATGTGTTCAATCATAGTTTTGATGCCTTCACTGAGAACTACAATAGAAATCGTCATGCAAGTACAAGAAACGTGTCCAAACATTGCAAGCAGCGAGCTAAGAGTGTTTCAGATGTTTTCAGTGAGCATACAAAAGTGTTCATTCAGGGTTTTGATGCCTTCACTGACAAACTACAATGTAAATCGTCATAAAAGTAAAGAAAACACGTCCAGACATTTGACTCGTGTAGTGTTGCTTTTGAACACAGAGCAGCTACCTAACAGTTTCAGATGTTTACAGTGAACATGCAAGTCCACAGTGCCGCCTTACATCTGACCGACGAAACTGTGCCCAAAACTTGCTGACTCATCCAAATTGTGCACAAAATGAGCTTGGACCGCGCTGTGCAAATCTTCCTGGCATGTAACATCTTACAGGCTACTTTTTACAAGCTGCATTCTGCAAGCTTGCTCTTTCTCCCCCTATATTTCTACAACGGACACAACGCGATTCTGTTTCCCTGTTTCGTGTACTTCCTGTTCGGGCTCTGTGCGTTTTTGGCATGCCCAGAAAAGCAGCGTTATTGGGTCTTTAATTACAGCTGGAGAATTCTTGGCTCGCGTTTGTGTTTACGTGGCGAGAAAACGAAAAGAAACTGATGATTCGTGAAAATAGGGCGGTGTTGTAATTTGGCTGTTGTAGGAAGTGAAACTAAAAGAAAGATGTTATAGATTTGTTGCGGTATGTAATTGTATCAATGAAAAACACAGATGAGTAGTGACTTTTGGATAAAATTGTACTGAGTATTTTTTAGACTCCATACTCTTACTCCTAATACTTCTACTACAGTTTGACAGTACTCCTACTTAAAGTTTTGATTGCCTTTGGCTAGTGTTGTCACGATACTAAAATTTCAAACTTGATTTCGATACTAAGGAATAAACTCGATACTCAATACTGTTTCCGATACCATGATGATAATAAAAAAAAAGCTCTTTCTTTAGACAATAGAATGTATTTTTTAACATTAAATAATAGTACTTTCTTTTCTATTCCCATGTGGTCTTATATCTGTGTAATCCCTCAGTGGTCCAGGTCTAAATCAGGTCTAAATCAGGTCTAAACCAGGTCTAAACCAGGTCTAAACCAGGTCCATGGGTGTATACTAGTCTATTTGCTCTTATACTTGTTCTGATACAGCTCAAGATCATTCTAAAGCTTCAGGAAAGGTTTATTTCTGTCCTGTCAATGGGACTTTTTTGCAACGATTCTTGCTCAAATGAATATCTAGTTTTAATATCAAATCTGATTTTCAATACTTTTGACACTGAACTCGATTTTTTTCCCATGTATTTGAGCAAAATAAGTCTTGCCGCAGTACAGTATATATTGTATAAGCAGCTCTTGAGGTCAACATAAGTCTGCTGTGTCCTGTCTGCATCTAATTATAAAGTGTTTTATTAGCATGCTAGCTGTTGTAAGTTTTATTGCTCTGGTCTCTGAGAGTTGTGGAAAACGCTTATAAAACTCCTCGTGGTGAGTCATTGGGACACTCTGAATGCAAAAGGTAAGCGAGGAATAACTTTGGACCACTGCAAACTGTTTCAAATGAACTAGTTTTGTTTTACACGTTTTTAAGACAGTAAAAATTGGGTACAGCGCCTTTAAGTCCACAAGTGACAAAAGTTTTATGATTTGAACATTTGTCTTTCTTGCACCGCACCTCCAGATATGATTTAGCATCTCATTTTTGTCTCTATCCTTTGAAAACATCAGATTTTGTGTTTTATTTAATATTTTGTCCTTCAGATTACATTAACTTCAATCGATAGATATTATGTCCAAACTGTCTTTTAATTACTTTTACTTGAGTAGTGCGCCCGCACATTTGACTCTGGTAGTGTAAAATTTGAACACAGAGCAGCGAGCTCACAACGTTTCAAATGTTTTCTGTGAACATACAAAAGTGTTCCTTCATAGTTTTGATGCCTTCACTGAGAAACTACAGTATAAATAGTAGAGATTCAACGATACAGTTTTCCCACGATTTGATGTGTATCTCGATATGTGGGTCATGATATCGACTCGATTTTGATAAGTTTTAAGACGCTACTGAGTATAATAAAACTATAACATATAAACTATAACTGTACAGTGCAACTACTGTACAGTTGTAGTTTATATGTGAAGTGTTTCAGTTCATTTGGTTACAGCTCAGAATTTTTATTCAGTGAAAATGAGACTAGAGCTTTCTCAGGCTATTTTATATTTTATAATAAAGTCTACTCTTAATATAGACTTCTAGGGGAGTTACACTATCAGACTTTTCCTTCTTTGATGATGATTTGATGATTTCTTTTCCTCCCTGTGTCCACGGCTCTGCCTCGTCTCCAGCAGCAGCAGAGACAGTACGTAGCTCCTCCCACACTGCCCTGCGACAGTCTGTGCTCTTAACAGACACATAGCGCTTTCCCATCCTCTGTCTGGACACTAAAACTATGTTATATTACATAGAAATGTCTCAACGGACTGTTTTCTGACTAAAACTTATGAGACAGAGTCTGAGAAAAAGATTGTGTATATCATTAGTCGCGTCGCGGGTTAGTATATGAGAGCATTTGGTTAAAGCTGATGTAAAGCCAAAAGCGAAGTTATTCCTGGGTCTCTCAACGTAAAATAAAACGTGACTGAAAAATAAAACCCACCTCTGTTAGAATTTTTCAGCTGCAAGTCCCTATGGAGCTGTTTTCTTGCTGCATCTGAGGAGGACGCTGCGATAACCGTTTCCCTTTCAGACCAAAATAAATGACAGCACAGCGCGCATGAAGGGACACGTCGTGCATATCAATCGAACCTGTCTATCATCCCTAATAAATAGTCATGAAAATAAAGAAACATGTTGAAACAGTTGACTCTGGTAGTGTAAATTTGGACACACTCTTAATTACTTTTACTTGAGAAATAGTCTCCCCAAATGCGTTTTAACTCTTTTCTTGGACAGCTACTTTGTACCTCTGTTAAGTAGTATTATTTTGAAGTATCTTGTGTACAATTTTGGCTACTCCACTACTTTATCTGATATATAGAAGTAACCTAGCATGACAAGCTAGCATTGCGTCAAAGATTGTGCGAGATAAACAGGTTTGATATCTTCAAGTGCCCTCAAGATGACAAGATAGTACATGTTTAGTGGTAAGATAGAGTGGAAGGACTTTAATACACTTCTTCTGGGTGGTTAAAGCTATTCTGTGTAACTTTTCGATTTGAAGGGACTGCTTGTTTCCATGGAGTTGTTATTGTTTTTCCTGGAGATTCCACACTATAGCATTCAACTTATCCATCATGCAGTTTGAGTTTGCGTTTCTATTGCTGTAAAATACCTTGAAAAACAAGCATTGTTACTGCGAGTGGGATCGCCTCTTCGCAGATCTTACGAGGCCCGGTCCCCCTCATGTTTCCATGGAGATTGCTGTCAAATCAGGGTTAAATTCACTGAAAAAAACAAAACAACAAAAAAAGAAGACTGATTTAAAAAGCGACAGTAGCTCATTTGGTAAAGACTACAAAACTTTTCCATTAAAAAAACGCCTATTACTACATTTTTGCAGCCTTTTACAGTCTCATAATTGCTAATGTCTAAATATTTGGAAATCTGTGTTCTTTGCCCAGCCTGTAGCTCTCTTATTTACAGTGTTTGCCTGGGTGTCCTGGAGAATCCTCAGGGGGGAGGAAGTGGAACAATTAGCATTAAACATAGACACTAAAGATCAAATCATTTGTTAGTAAAACATATACACCAGTCCTTAAAAATGTCCATTAGTTTCATTTAAAAGCAGAAAGAGAGAGATCATAGACTCCTCTCCGGTTTATGAGACTCCTGAGCCAAGTTCCAATCGTTAACAGCAGCAAATGGAAATGACAAGAGGCCGATGTGGGACTTGGCCTTGGGAACTTCGAGCCTGATGAGCTGTGAGGATCCAGTGTTGTATCTGGAGGCACTCTTGCTGTGGAAGTTGGCTGAGATAGGCTGTGACGAAGGAAAGACAATGAATAATGAATGAATTAAGGTCTACAACTGAAAATATTTAGTTTGTACCAGACATCTAACATGAGAAAACCAAGTCAACTATAGTAGGAAACAGCTAAACCACAGGGACTCTGCAAAAAAACCACACATTTCTCACTGATAGACTCTCCTTAAACGTGCACTCTGTAACTTTTCAGGTGGAGGGTCTGCCAGTTGCTTGTTTCTATGGAGATGTCATTTCCCTGCCTGGACATTAAACAGCTCAACCTTACTTTTATTCAATTATAGGTGGCTTTATTGTTCAAAAATACCTAGAAAAACAGGCATTCTGACTGTGAGCGGGGTCGCCTCTCCACAGATCTGACCTCTAACATGGCCTGATTTGGTCTCCATGAAGATAGAAAGGTTTAATGTCATATTGCGAAACATTCCAGACAAAGCAATAACATCTCCACCCTCCACCAGAAAAGTTACACAATGCACCTTTAAATCACATGTTTCTGAGGAGATTAAATGTTGTGAGGTGAGTTGACGTGTCCTATCGTTAGTTAACATGCTAGCTCAGCTCTTTAGTCACAGCAACAGCGGAGAAACAGATTTCAGTTATAATTTTTCCATATAAAGCTAATTTGAGCTAAAAAAAAAAAAAAAAAAAAAAAAAAAATAGCACCATAGTTTGCTGCTCATATCTTTGCCTCAGGGCCAGTCAGAATCCTTCAATCTCTTCACTGGTCTCTTTGCACTTTCGCATTGATTTTAACATTCTTTTATTTGCTTCTAAATGTCTTCATGGAATCTGTCTGACCTGCTCGTACCTCACAACCCCTCTCGTGCACCCAGGTCAGCAGATCAGGCTCTTCTCCACTAGGGATGTACCGATACCAAAATCCCTCCGTACGATATTTTCATATATTTTGTGGAGGCTAACAAAACTGAATATTCTACTTTTTTCCTTTTAAAAGCCTTGGAACTACTGTATAATATAAGGATTTAAGATTTAAAAGTGCTTCATAACAGTTATTTCTTCCTGTAGTCTGCATTAAAAACACCAAAGGATCATGGTCTGTGTAGTTCCCTTTGTTTTTTAGCTACTTCTGCACCATGGCAAGGCAAGGCGAGTTTACAAATCATACACAAAGTAATTCAAAGTGCCTTACAGAATTAAAAATGCATTAAAATCAGAAGGAAAGACATTAAAATCACCATAACTATTCATTTAAGCAAAGAGACTTGTAATTCGATATGTATTGTGATGGCCTCCTATATTATTGTGAGACTTTTGACGAAACGATATCGCAATATTTCGCTTATTGTTATCTCTGTTCTCCACATCCCAAAGACCAAGAGAAAACGGAAAGGAGATGGTTCTTTTGTTGTGGCTGATCCAAGGCTGTGGAATCGGCTCTTTCTGCACATCCGGCCGACTCACTGCCTGTTTTTAAGTCCCTCGTAAAGACTCACTTTTCTCTTTAGCTTTTAACTCTTTGAGGGTTGACGATTTACCTGTCACTGGATTTGTGTCCTATTTATTTTGTGTACAGCACTTTGGTCTTAAAGTGCACTAGAAATAAAGATGAGTTGAGTTGAGTTGAGAGCATTTTTGGAATAAAACGATGATCTCCATTCTGTAAACTGCTCTAATGTTGTTCCATCGGTGGTTATAAGATACAGTTTGGGGGAATTAGCCGTTATTTTGCGATGAAGCCAGACAGTCTTTGCTTTCTTTGCATTTAGTGAATGATTCGGACAAGAACATGCCTTTCCTACATTTTAAACGATTCTAATTCTACCTTTTCATCTTTTTTTCAGGACCACCTTTATCACAATCTAACCACCATCTTAAACCATGAGCGCCAAGTCGGTGATCAACAAGGAGGTGTTCAGCCCTCACGATGAGAAGATGCTGGTGGCCTGTCAGGTCAAACGTCGCACCAAGAAGAAGATCCCTTTCCTGGCCACGGGCGGTCAGGGCGACTACACCACCTTCATCTGCCTCTCAGGTCAGACTCTACAGGGCCTTCTCAAATCTAGACATTTCAACCCAGTAGGGATGTAACGGTATTGGACTCTCTCGGTATGATATTTTCACAATATGCATCATCTCACGATACGATATTTATTGAGATATTTTGTCAAAGCTAACAAAAAAATGTAAATATGCTACTGTTTGCTTTTAAAATACCTTGACAAGCCTTTGTTCGTGTCAAACTAAGATTTAAAAGTGCTTTTACCAGTTATTCCTTCAAAGCAAAGGATCATGGTCTATGTAGTTCCCTCTTTTTTTAGCTATTGCTGCGCCATAAGAATGAATTTAAACAAAGAGACTTGTAATTCGATATATTGTGATGGCCCTTGATATTATTGTGAGACTTCTGGCGATACGATATCACAATATTTCTTACATTACGTTATTGTTACGTCCCTATTAGGGATTGGACGATATTGAAATTTGGTGTTATAATTATTATTAACGATATATGATTGCGGTTAACGATAATATCACAATAATGATTAAAGTTGCTGACTGTTAAAACTTTTTATGGATGTGAATAATTGCATTGTGCTTTGTTATTACTGAAAACAATGATGAAGAAGATGGAGAAGCTTTTTTTTTGGACATTGTAGTGAAATAATGGGGATGACCTTTGTTTGGGATTATCACGATTATATAAATGTCCCATGAACGATTATTGTCTACCGTTTTTATCATGATAAATTATATTATTGTTTATGGTCCCATCCCTTGTGGGTGTGGCTGAGTGAGGATGTAATCGTCTTTGTAAAATTTTGCGTTAAAAATCTACTTTGGTTTACTACTTGTGCTTAGGGTCAGGTTTTATCCGGTTTTATAAGCTATTAAAGATGATTGTGGTCAGTCTTTATATCATTTGTATCAGTTGCTGAGCTTGTTTTGTGAATTGTATTGATATGCCAATAATGAAAACTGTACTGGATCGGCTGTCGGTTCGATTCAGCTGATATCCTGGTTGGGCCTTTATTTGGATGTAATAAGACTATTTTCAAGCTGATTTTGGCCTAGAACGTCTCATATTGTTTGAACTTTTATTCAGACAAAACTGTTCTCTAGTTATTTGAAGGATAAATAACAGTTACAGAAGACAACTGGATCTCGTGTTTTTAAGGATATAAGTGTCATTTTCCATCCCTACACGTATATTGGTTAATATCGGGTGTTGGCGTATGCTTAAAGTCAAATTATTAATATCGGTATCGGAACTGAAAAATCTGGATCGGTGCATCCCTAGTGGCAGTGTGGTAGCGCTCCTGCTTCACACAAAGGTTTGACTCCTGGGCCCTTTTTGTGTAGAGTTTGGATTTTGTCAATGTAAATGGCTAAAATAGTCTGACCGATCTGGACCTTTGTATGGTCACCTGACATTTCCCTACAGAGACAGTACAGGGAACCATAACCTTATATTGTGTATCATTAACTGGACTTGGACTTGACATGTAGCCTATTTGACTGGCGCATTGCACAAACATCCTTTTAAAAAAAGAGCTTTTATGAAGTGATTAAAATTGGAATTCACAGGTGTCCGTGATGTGAAAGCAAAAACAAAGGAGGAAAAAAAGAAGAAAGATCGCTCTGGCTTTTTGAACTCACTCATGACTTTATTTAGGCCGTCAGTCCTGGACACACTCTTCTCCTTCACTGTGGTTTTCCTCGAGGTTTCTCTTTTTCCTTCTGTTCTTTTTTTTCCCCTTGCCGAGTAGGAGGGTTTAAGGCCAGGGGTTATTCTGGGACAGTTCTCCACGTGTTTGTTTTCTATGAATGTGGCTAATCTGTTCTGTCTGGTATTGACCAATGTCCATTTCACTGTTTGATTTTCAAACTTTCTGTTGGTTAAATCAGCAATCTCTTTAAAGAAGACCTACAAAAACCAGCGAAATTGACTTTTTCAGAGCTTTTCACTGTGTTATAGTTGTTTCTCTTCCTTATTTACCCTCTCAAAGTTGTATTTGGAGTGATTCATGCATGTTTGAGCAATCTTTAATCACTTACTGTCAAGATGCCATTTTGCTGATTGACCCTTGTTTTCACTGCCACCAGTACACGCCCACTACTTCATTCTCCAATTTTATTTTCTTAATCATTGATATATGTAGGATTCAGCAGCGTCACATAGTAATTTTGTTACAAATGAAAAAAAAAAAATCCTCTACTCGCTAGTGTAACGTGCAGCTATCCATCAGAGGTGCACGGTGCTTTGTTGTGATGACGTTTATGTCGACGTCAGCTCCCATTGAGTGGTTTTAGATGAATATTGCGGATTAAAAGGTCCAAATTATAACATAATGATCCACTATAAAGCAGATGCAAGTACAATACATCTTCTGTAAAGGTGCATTGTGTAACTTTTCTACTGGAGGGTCCGTCAAACGCTTTTCTCCATGGAGATGTTATTGTTTTGTCTGGAATGTTTCACAGTATGGTGTTAAACCTTTCTATCTTCATGAAGACCAAACCAGACCAAGTTACAGGTCAGATCTGCGGAGAGGCGACCACGCTCACTGTCAGAATGTCTCTTTTTCTAGGTATTTTTGAGCTATAAAACTGCAGGATGCCCTGCAGGACGCCCTGTCTGCTCTGGAGAGCAGCATCAGTGACAGACTGATTCACCCTCGCTGTGTTAAGGAGAGATTTCGCAGGTCTTTCCTTCCAGCTGCTGTCAGACTGTACAATGATCAGTGCTAGTCATGTGTCATCTCCATAGCAACCATGTGTCATCTCCATAGTAATAATAACAATGTGCAATATTATTTAAAGTCACGTACCTGCTACTTATTTAACCACCACTGTCCATCACTGCACTGTACACAATCATCTGAGTCACTTTATTGTAGTAATATTATATATTACTATACTGGAGTCACTTTAACTGCTGTTTGTTCACTGCTCAGAATCAAAGACACTTATTGTGCAATGTTCCTGTGCCTTTTAGCTTTACAGTGTTGTGTTTTTTAGTTGATTGTAAATACTTATTATTATTTATCTTGATTTGATGCTCTTATTTTCCTACTGTTTCTGAAACTTGCGTTGTGACACTGCAATTTCCCCATTGTGGGACAAATAAAGGATTATCTTATCTTATCTTATAATACTGCGGAACATTCCAGGCAGAGCAGTGACATATCCATAGAAACAAGCAGGTGATGGACCCCCAACCGAAAAGTTGCATAGTGCACCATAAAGCCCTTGAGAGGCGACTGCAGTTGTGACTTTGGGCTTTACAAAAAAAAAAAAATAATAATTTGAATTTAGCAGCTTAGACCTTCACATTGGAGACTTGCTCTTGTCGGCTAATAGCAGTGACATTAACATCCGATTTGTCGCAATATTCCCACATCGGTCCATTCGGATTCAGTCCATCCTCCACTGAACTTTACATTTCCTTTCAATTATGGTGCGAAAATGAGCGTGCAACATTGAGAGACATTAGCCCCAACCGGAGAGCGAAATGCCAGGAATTTAAAGTCTCCCTCACACACACACACACACACACATAACTGTCCGCTAATTAGCCGCTATCTTGTTAGTATTAGCCAAAGCCACATTTTGTCTATGTCAGGGTCCATTCAGGGTCTAATGAGCGAGCTGACGAGCGTGTTTACATCCGGGGAGAGGAGTGAAAAGGCTAACCCACTTTAGTGCCTGGCCGCGGGCTATCGTCCAGCAAATGAATAGGTCCGAATCCCAAATTGAATCAGATGCCCCGCTTCATGAATGCTAAACGTGTTGGGGCACTTAAGGGATAAAGATAAGGCAGCTAAGTGTTTGGCCTCTCGCTAATGGATCGAGCTTCAGTCAGTGCGTTCAATTGATTAAAGAGAGAATATAATGCATTTGCTTAGATTTAACGATTTTTTTTTTTCTGGGGAATTAAAGGGCTCATATCACACTATTTTATGATTTATGTTCTAATGTTGTTTCTTCATCACAAACAGACCTGGTGTTGTGTTTCGTTTCATTCACACATGTTTAACACACAAACCCTGTATATTTGGGCTGAGTTCTTCCAACTTGTGATGTCATGTGGTAATACAGGAAGTGCTCCACTGTGTTTTTAAACTCCGTACACCTTCACTAGAATCATTTGGATGATTTCAGACCTGGAATTGCCAATCTCCACTGAACAAAAGGTAAAAGGAGCTGTTAACCTGAAAACTACCCCTTCGTGATGTCACAAGGTGGAACAGAGCATTGTGAACCTTGGAGATGTAGACAGACTAATAATAAAGGATTACCCAAACATGTGTAAATGAAGCAAAACACAACTCCAGGTATGTTTTTGATGAGGTAACAACATTATAATATGTCTCAAAGCTCACAAGAGTCCATTTTGCGTAATGTAGGACCTTTAAAACTTCAATGCTTGTAATAAAAAAACAGCAATTTAATATTTTTGGTCAAATCATTCAGGCCTAGCATAAGTATGGTTACATTTTAAACGTGCACTATGTAATTTTCCGGAGGAGGTTCTTCCACCGAGTCTCCATTTATAGATGTAATTTGCCTGGAATGTTCCGCAGCATGACTTGGCATAAACTATCTTTTTGAAACATGCAGTTCACACCACCATTTTAATTTAATTTTGAGAGACCAGAGGTGCAGCTGCAATATTGATTAAAAAATACCAAGATTTATCCATCCTGCTGATAATAATTGGATTTTTTTTTCCCAATCCCTCAGAAGCGTCTCTGGACATTTCTTGCACAAGGCTTTAAAATTGCACCAAAAACTGACAAATTGCAAATGAACCAAACGCACAAATACACAAGTTTAGACATTTGCATTTACACTTTTATGTTCTTAAATTTTCTAGATTGTTTTCGGGTTTTTTATGACGCACTTGGGATCCAGAATACACACTTTTTCAATACTTTACAAAGGTGGATTAGCCAATCAGAGACATGGACGGTTTGTCCGTATGAAAACAAATATGGCTGCTTATGAGGAAAAAAGATCTGGCTTGAGGTGCAATGGAAGGAGTGGAGACCAGACTGTGTAAAAAGTCCAGAGAGAGATCAGTCTGGACTTTTTCATATCGTCAAAACGGCAATTCTGAAACGATTTTGCAGTTTTAAAGATTTGTAGTTCTGTTTTTCCATCACGAGCCCCTCAGTCATGCGTCTGCTCTGTAACGTGACACGGTGACAGCATGATGGATATTGTTGGTTCATTTGTTCTTAATTCGATTCACAATGGCAGCCGTCTTCACCTTTGACCTTGTATTGACCTTTTATTGACTCGCGCGTCTCTGGAAATCCATGGAGATGAGTGGATATGCCGAGCGCTCCGTGTGCGGCATTATCACATCAATCACGCGCTGTGGTCCACAAGGCCAGTATCGAAAACTTTTCAGAGATAAGTTCAGTTGTGATCTTTACTTCAACTTAAGATACATTTGTGGGCTCTGCTATAATATCGGTATAGGCAAATATCGGTTATCGGCCGCAACAGCAAGCTAAATATTGGATATCGTATCGGCTAAAAAATTCCGCCCATATCGGACCACACCTATAAAAATACATTGAAAATCATGCAGTCTTACTTTGAACCGGGGGCTCCTCTGCACAGATCTGACCCAGGGATGCACCGATCCAGCATTTTCAGTATCAATACCGATATCGATACTGTGACTGTCGATACCTAAAGTTAACTGATAGCGTAGGGTCAATTCATGAAGTACAAATACTGGAATGTAAACATATATACTATTGAAGTACTTATAGCCAGTATTTGCAAGTAAACAGTCTTCTTCTACATCATATCTGAACCGATATCATGGAACCGATACCCGATCTAGCTCATTTTTCTGGAGCTTTCATCCGCTTGCCTCCATGGAGATAGATTTAAAGGTGCACCGCGAAACTTTTCTGGTAGAGAATCCGCTGCATACCGTACTTGTCTCCATGGAAATGTTATTGCTTTGCCTGGAATGTTCCATGGTATGACATTAAACGTATCCATCCAGCATTTATTCATTACAGTATGCTCAAAAATACAATAATTCCTTGGAGATAAGCAGGTTGCAGACTCTTCACTAGAAATGTTACGCAGTACACCTTTAGTTTAATGGCCATACAGTGGAAAACGATAGGAAAAGCAAACTCTGAACCAGAAAAATCAAACTTTTTCTGCAGTGTAGTGGTTTTCTTTGCAATACGCTCTATTTTTGGTCTTTTTTGACACATATATAGGCGTGCATGTTATCGTACATGTTTCCTTATTGGACGTTCTGTCTGCTGTGACAGGAGGAACCGCGCTCTCTCCCCACACAGTCCCTTATGCTTTCATATAATTGGTTCAACTGTGGAAAGTACTGGACATATAGTCTACAGTAACCTTCTGTACACAGGATTTTGAAGCGTATGATTTATTTTTGTCCCTAACTTCACGAACATTCCAGGAACATGCTTAATCATCTATAAAGTGACAAATGGCGTTCCCAACCTAGTTTTAATAATGAGAAGAATTGCATATGTGAGACGAAGGTGGACAAAATTTACGATGTGGATTCAGTTTTACGTTGTGCTCTTGTAAGTATTTCAAAATGGATTTCAACATAAACGACAAAACAGACATTCGAACTCTGCTCTTTTGCAGGGAGAGTGACCTATAACAGAAAACTAAATAAGTAAAATGCGTTTAATTAAGTAATTGTGGAAACTGAAATGAATCAGTACTCGGCCTCTTTTGTCGTCTGCCTCAGATGTTCCGACTAAAAGAGTCCCCGAGCTGCCGAAGCACCTTAAGAAGGTTCCGGGGCTGGCAATCGTGCACAAATATTTTAGCTTTTTCTATTTAGTATTTTTATATAATTAAACCACTGCTAAATTAATACAGACATATATTTTTGTATTCAGATTGAACAAAATATTTACTAGTAACTTTTAAACATTGAAATGACTTACCTGTACTTACCTGGATTGTCGAATGCGATTACCCAGTTAAGGGAGGTGGCCTATAAAAGGAGCCAGCCTCAGTTGTTTTTCTGTTTTTGTGATGGTGAAATAAATGCACTTGGATCTGCACTGGAAAATCGTCTCAGCTCTGCTCTGTTCCTCTTAAACCGCTAAAGTTGCTATCCGGGCTATTACACAGAGAATTGGCTATAAATTTCTCCATTAAAAAGACCCTTGCTGATCATAAACGATCACTGAATCTCAATTAAAATGTGATTAAATTGACTGCCCTAGTTAGAATTGTCTTCATGTATTGAGAAAGAACTGTTATTTTGTCTATTTTGACTAGTATCTCTCAGTATTTTTTTATTTTTTTTATCCAGAGTGATATCTTCTCTTTCGCACCTCCAATCAGATTTCTTTTTTTAAGTAGCCATATTTGTTTTGATACGGACAAAAAATGGGTGTCCCTGATTGGCTAATCTACCTGTCAATCACGCCCATCTGAACTGAGATTTACCAGCGATCACACTCACATCTTCGTAAAGTATTGTATGTTGTATATACGTAATTGTGTATTCTAGATCCCAGGCAAGCTTATTTTACATTACAATTTAAATTCTATTGTGTGATTTTTTTTTTTTTTTTTTATTGAAATCAGTATAGAGTATCGAACCTTTCACTTTTTCCATCCTTGCACACTCACACACGATACTACGACTAGTATTTTCTTTTCTATTCCCATGTGTAATCCCTCAGTGGTGGAAGATAATTTGTTGCATCAGATTTTGAATTTTAAATACCACTAAATTTCTCACTTTGAATTTTTTAACTCTGAAATAACATGTTTGAATTATTTTTATTCTGAATTTTAGTTGCTGAAATTTTAAGTATATTTTTTCAATGTGTTTCAAATTTCAATACAAATTTCACCTTTTAAATATTCAGCACGAATATTTTCCAAGTTTCAGAGTGTAAAATTCGCAGGGAAAAATTTCACAGCAAAGATCCAAGATGCGAAGGCAGAAGCAATCGATCCTGTGTGAGCGAGGAGGACAGAGGCTGTTTCCTATTGGTTCTCATCTGTGGGCGGGGTTTACACTTTAATAAAATAAATAAAAGAGATGAGGTTTTGATGAGGCGGATTCTGACCAATCAGATCGCTTCACTGCACCATTTCCTGTTTGTTACAAAATTAGATCGGATCACTTTGGATCGATTGCTTCTGTCTTGGCTTCTTGGATCTTTCCTGCAAATTTTTGTCACGTTTTTTTCACTTTAACACTTTGAATTTTGACTGTTGAATTTGAGAGCTTGAAAATATGTGCTGAATATTTAAAAGGTGATTTATTTTTATAGTGAATTTTAAACACTTTGAAATTTCAGCAACTAAAATTCAGAATAAAAATAATTAAAACATCTTATTTCACAGTTAAAAAATTAAAAGTGAGAAATTCAACGGTATTTAAAATTGTAAATCTGATGCAACAAATTATCTTCCATACTCTGATCTTGAGCTGTATCAGAACAAGTATAATTCTAAAGCTGTTCAGGAAAGGCTCATTTCTGTCCTGTGAATGTGACTTTTTTAGTATCGATACCTGATCAAATGAGAGTCTAGTTTTGATGTTATTTTTATTTTTGTTTTGTTTAGTGTGTTTAGTGTGTTTTTAATACTTTTGACAGCCCTACTCCTGTGTTTTCTGTACCATAAGGCTGGTTTCTCTGTGCCACGGTGAAAGAGCTTGTGCGACTGCCTTGTGTTTGTGTGAATACAAAGACCAGGGGGGTTGGGGGTTCTACGACCAGAGACTTAGAGCCTGGAGGCAGCGCAGTGGCTCTGTTATGTAATCGCTGGTATGTCACTGAGCAAAGAAAGAAAAGGAAAGCCGTGGTTTGAAGAGCTGCGTGTACAAACCACAAGAGAGGGAGGGAGGAGAGAGGGAGAGAGGGAAAGAGAAGAGAAAGAGAGGGAGAGGGAGGAGAGGGAAAGAGCAGAGAAAGAGAGGGAGAGGAGAGAGAGAGAGAGGAGAGGGAAAGAGAAGAGAGGGAGGGAGAGGAGAGAGAGAGAGGGAGGAGAGAGGGAGGAGAGGGAAAGAGCAGAGAAAGAGAGGGAGAGGAGAGAGAGAGAGAGAGGGAGGAGAGGGAAAGAGCAGAGAAAGAGAGGGAGAGGAGAGAGAGGAGAGAGGGAGGAGAGAGGGAGGAGAGGGAAAGAGCAGAGAAAGAGAGGGAGAGGAGAGAGAGAGGGAGGAGAGGGAAAGAGCAGGGAAAGAGAGGGAGAGGAGAGAGAGAGAGGGAGGAGAGGGAAAGTGAGAGGGGGAGGAGAGAGAGGGAGGGAGGAGAGGGAAAGAGCAGAGAAAGAGAGGGAGAGGAGAGAGAGAGAGGAGAGGGAAAGAGCAGAGAAAGAGAAGGAGAGGAGAGAGAGAGAGGGGGAAAGAGCAGAGAAAGAGAGGGAGAGGAGAGAGAGAGAGGAGAGGGAAAGAGCAGAGAAAGAGAAGGAGAGGAGAGAGAGAGAGAGGGGGAAAGAGCAGAGAAAGAGAGGGAGAGGAGAGAGAGAGGGAGGGAGGAGAGAGGGAGGAGAGGGAAAGAGCAGAGAAAGAGAGGGAGAGGAGAGAGAGAGAGGGAGGAGAGGGAAAGAGCAGGGAAAGAGAGGGAGAGGAGAGAGAGAGAGAGAGGAGAGGGAAAGAGCAGGGAAAGAGAGGGAGAGGAGAGAGAGAGAGAGGGAGGAGAGAGGGAGGAGAGGGAAAGAGCAGAGAAAGAGAGGGAGAGGAGAGAGAGAGAGAGGGAGGAGAGGGAAAGAGCAGAGGGAGAAGAGAGAGAGAGGGAGGAGAGAGAAAGAGCAGGGAAAGAGAGGGAGAGGAGAGAGAGAGAGGGAGGAGAGAGGGAGGAGAGGGAAAGAGCAGAGAAAGAGAGGGAGAGGAGAGAGAGAGAGGGAGGGAGGAGAGGGAAAGAGCAGAGAAAGAGAGGGAGAGGAGAGAGGAGAGAGAGAGGAGAGAGAGAGAGAGAGGAGAGAGAGAGAGAGGAGAGAGGGAAAGAGCAGAGAAAGAGAGGGAGAGGAGAGAGAGAGGGAGGAGAGGGAAAGAGCAGAGAAAGAGAGGGAGAGGAGAGAGAGAGAGGAGAGGGAAAGAGCAGAGAAAGAGAGGGAGAGGAGAGAGAGGAGAGAGGGAAAGAGCAGAGAAAGAGAGGGAGAGGAGAGAGAGAGGGAGGAGAGAGGGAAAGAGCAGAGAAAGAGAGGGAGAGAGAGAGAGGAGAGAGAGAGAGAGGAGAGAGGGAGGAGAGGGAAAGAGCAGAGAAAGAGAGAGAGGAGAGAGGGAAAGAGCAGAGAAAGAGAGGGAGAGGAGAGAGAGAGGGAGGAGAGGGAAAGAGCAGAGAAAGAGAGGGAGAGGAGAGAGAGAGAGAGAGGGAGGAGAGGGAAAGAGCAGAGGGAGAAGAGAGAGAGAGGGAGGAGAGAGAAAGAGAGGGAAAGGAGAGAGAGAGAGGAGAGGGAAAGAGCAGAGAAAGAGAGGGAGAGGAGAGAGAGAGAGAGAGGAGAGAGGGAAAGAGCAGAGAAAGAGAGGGAGAGGAGAGAGAGAGGGAGGAGAGGGAAAGAGCAGAGAAAGAGAGGGAGAGGAGAGAGAGAGAGAGGGAGGAGAGAGGGAGGAGAGGGAAAGAGCAGAGAAAGAGAGGGAGAGGAGAGAGAGAGAGGGAGGAGAGGGAAAGAGCAGAGGGAGAAGAGAGAGAGAGGGAGGAGAGGGAGGAGAGAGAAAGAGCAGAGAAAGAGAGGGAAAGGAGAGAGAGAGAGGAGAGGGAAAGAGCAGAGAAAGAGAGGGAGAGGAGAGAGAGAGAGAGAGGAGAGAGGGAAAGAGCAGAGAAAGAGAGGGAGAGGAGAGAGAGAGGGAGGAGAGGGAAAGAGCAGAGAAAGAGAGGGAGAGGAGAGAGAGAGAGAGGGAGGAGAGAGGGAGGAGAGGGAAAGAGCAGAGAACGAGAGGGAGAGAGAAAGAGGGAAAGAGCAGAGAAAGAGAGGGAGAGAGAAAGAGGGAAAGAGCAGAGAAAGAGAGGGAGAGGAGCGAGAGAGAGGGAGGAGAGAGGGAGGAGAGGGAAAGAGAGGGAGAGGAGAGAGAGAGAGAGAGGGAGGAGAGAGGGAGGAGAGGGAAAGAGCAGAGAAAGAGAGGGAGAGGAGAGAGAGAGAGAGGGAGGAGAGGGAAAGAGCAGAGAAAGAGAGGGAGAGAGGGAGAGGAGAAAGAGAGGGAAAAAGCAGAGAAAGAGAGGAGAGAGAGAGAGGGAGGAGAGGGAAAGAGCAGGGAAAGAGAGGGAGAGGAGAGAGAGAGAGAGAGGGAGGAGAGGGAAAGAGCAGAGAAAGAGAGGGAGAGGAGAGAGAGAGGGAAAGAGCAGAGAAAGAGAGGGAGAGAGAGAGGAGAGAGAGAGGAGAGGGAAAGTGAGAGGGGGAGGAGAGAGAGAGAGGGAGGAGAGGGAAAGAGCAGAGAAAGAGAGGGAGGGAGAGAGAGAGGGAGGGAGGAGAGAGAGGGAGGGAGGAGAGGGAAAGAGCAGAGAAAGAGAGGGAGAGAGAAAGAGGGAAAGAGCAGAGAAAGAGAGGGAGAGAGAGAGAGGGAGAGAGAGGGAGAGTGAGAGGGGGAGGAGAGAGAGAGAGGGAGGAGAGGGAAAGAGCAGAGAGAGAGAAGGGGACGAACAGGGGCAGAGGACGGAGGAGAGAGAGAGAGGGAGGGAGGAGAGGGAAACAACAGAGAGAGGGAGAGGAGAGAGGGGAGAGAGAGAGGAGAGAGGGGGAGAAGAGAGTGAGGGGAGACAGAGAAGGGAAGGGAGAGGGAGGGAGGAGAGAGAGGGAGGGAGGAGTGAGAAAGAACAGGGAGAGGAAGAGAGAGAGGGAAAGGAGAGAGGAGGAAAGAGGAGGAAAGAGAAGAGATGGGGAGGTGGCAGAGAGGAGTGAGACGAGGGAGATGAGAAAAAGAGAGGAAGGGAAGAGATAAGGAGAGAGGGGAGGGAGATGGAGAAGGGATGATGAGGAGAGAGAGGAAGGGGAGAGAAGAGATGGGGAAATTGGTTCAATAGGCCCTGGTGGATTAGTAATATTACAGTATTTCAGAGTACACGCCTGTCAGGACAAATACTGATATGTTCTTCTCTAGAGTACAATTTCATGACTTCAGATTTCATACTTACATAAAAAAATGTAAATAATATTATTTTCCTATTATTGTCGATAAAATATAGGCCAAACTTAAAAGTAGTAGTAGTATTTTTTAATTAAAGGGCCTGTACCCATTTTTTCCATGTATTTGAGCAAAATAAGTCTGCCGTGTACTTTCTGCATCTAATTCTAAAGCAGTTTCTTGTCCGAGAATCAGGAAGTGTGCTGTTGGAGTGCTAGCTGTTAGCATTACCACTGGTCTCTGAAAGTCACAAACTCATCGTGGTGAATAATTAGACTCGGAATGCTTAAAAGCGGCACTATGTAACTTTCTATTTGGGGGTCCGTCACCTGCTTGTTTCTATGGATACGTCATTGCTCTGCCTGGAATGTTCCACAGTGTGACTTTATAAACAGCTCTACTTTACATTTATTCAATTTTATAGCTCAAAAATACCTAGAAAAACAGGCATTCTGACTGTGAGCGGGTTTAAAGCAAGTCAGGAATAACTTTGGACCACTGCAACTGTTTTCCGGACTGTTCCATAACCATATTTTAACACAAAACACTATTAGGAGAAATTGGACTATCAATATCTAATTTAAGTTTGTCAATTCTTCCATTTAGGCTGCAAAAACCAGATCGTAACAAAAGTAAATACACAATCGCAGTGTTATGTGGTCCCCTTTACTACCGCGCACCGGCTCACCTCTCAGGCAGTAAACACCAGTGTACAGTACCCCATAAAAGCACCATAAATATACCGTATTATCTCTTGTACTTCTCTGATCTCTTGTTGTTTTTAAAGTCTTTCACAATAATGACTGTACTGACTCATCGTTCAATATACTGTACTGTAGAAGTAGAGAAAATCAGATACTTATCGATACTAAAACGAAACTAGATACTCATTTGAGCAGGTATTGATACTAAAAAAAGTCACATTGACAAGACAGAAATGAAGCTTTCCTGAATGTCTTTAGAATGATCTTGAGCTGTATCAGAGCGAGTTTAAAAACACATGGACTAGTGCAGATGACTGAATAAAAATAACAAAACATATATGGCTCATTATAGATACTAGAACACACTACTAAAGTTTTTTTGTGTTTAATTTATTTAATTTAGGGTTGTTCTTATACCGATACTGATTTCTTCATTTTTCTAGCCGTGTTTTTGTGTTTGGTTTGCTCAAAATTGGGACGTTAACTCAAATTAAATGTGCTAAAAATACGTCTCAGCAAGTCTCAAATCATAAAGAAAAGTACTTTTTACTTTTCAGTTCAGTTCAAAAATGTAGTGTAGTAGAAAGTGCCGATACCTGCTCTCAAATGTAATGAAGTAAAAGTAAAAAGTATCCACAGTAAAATGTACATAAGTAAAGTACAGATTCCTAAAAATTGTACTCAGGTATTGTACTTTTACTTTTGTACTTCATTACCTTCCTCCACTCGACGTAATTAATGCATACTAACAAAAATAATGGTGCATTTTGGTGTAAAAGTATTCAGAGTATGCAGAGTACAGTACTCTGATTGGACCATGTAATTGAATACGTTACAAAATACGTTTCTATTCGGGTATTCAGTATTCTGCAACTAAATACATTTTCAAAGTATTCTTCCCATCACTGACTGTCGACCTCTCAATTTTCAAAAACAAAATCAGTCACAAAAATCAAAAATAAACATTTGTTTTCTAATATGAGGCGGCAATATCTCAGCTGTTAAGAGCATTTGTCCACTGATCTGTTCGTTGGAAGTTCGAATCCCGCTCTCGACATAAAAGCTGCAAAAAAGCTCGGCCAAATTTTAATATCTAAACACTTAAATCTATCAGAAAACGACTTAAAAGAAGTGAAATTATCTGTCCATGCAGCAAGATCATTTTACTTGACATGTTATTTTAAAATAAACAACCTCTAGGCTAGAATTAATCAGTCTCTGGTCTAGTAAATCGATAATAAATCTGAAAACAAGATGAATAACCTGATATAAGTTTTAAAGTCTTGGCCAGATCCGATAAATTTGCAGTGTGAGCGGGCAGATCCACTAACCCACAGGTTGGCGGTGCGATTCCAGCTCCCACAGATGAATGCTGTCGTTGTGTCCTTGAAGGTGGAATAGCGCTGTATAAAAATGTGACCATAATATGTCTTTGTTTTGTGGGAATATTTCTTATTTATTTACGCTAATGATATTAAACTAGCTTAGCCTCGTGAGTTCCCTGTGTTAGTCTTGGCTCGGGCCCCGTGCTGTGTGTAGGTGTGCTCGTGTGTGTAGGTGTGCTCACATGGCTCTGTTGGCATGTTCTCCGTGGGCCGTACATGTGGAGGGCATGAATAGGTGTAATACATGAGCTGACCCGCGTGGTCCTCACAGCCCCGGCACATGCTATTTTATGGTCAGTATGTTTTTGTTTAGCTGCTATAATAATCCCTAAGGAGCATGGGTAATGATAGAGTTAGCAGACTTACTCACTGGGGTAGTTACGCTGATTTCTGAGCAGATCACATGGCCGAGGAGTTAAAATGAGTTCAGTTAGAGGTGGGTAATATATGAACTACTAATACATTAAAGGATTTATGTGTAGCCTGCACTCTTCGTTTTACAGAAGAAGGTACTACGAGCACTGCTGTAATGTTTAGTAATGTAAAACAAAGTGAGTAAAAGTGATTGTTAAGTCTATAGTCATATTTTCTTCTTCTGGAGTCCTAATTAGGGTCGAGTTTTCCCATTAAGTCGTGTTAGAGTTCAGTATTCTTCTTGGCTGCCAAAAAACAGCTTCTAAATCCATAAAACACAGAAAAACGCTGCCCATAAAGTTGTTAACAGTATCTAAAATCCGATACTAACTGATACGAAAACTATCATCAGAATTAAATACTAATTTGAGCTGGTACTGAGATTAAAAAAGTCACATTCACAGGACAGAAATGAACCTTTCCTGCATAGTTTTAGAATGATCTTGAGCTGTATCAGAACAAGTATAAGAGCACATAGACGAGTATACGCCCATGGACCTGGTGTAGACCTGGACCACTATGGAACCTACCTGGACCACAGAGGGATTACACAGATATAAGGCCATGTGGGAGTAAAGAAAGTACTACCATTTAATGTTGAAAATCGCATTCTAATGACAAATTTTTTTTTTTTTCTTTTTTACCAGGAATCGAAATTACAGTATAAATTGAGTATTGATTCCTTGGTGTCGAAATTGAGTTTGAAACTTTAGTATCAAGACAACACTAGTTTCCAGAGCCAAGTGTGTCTCATATTTAGTACATGGACAGGCCTCATGTGGAAGCTCAGAACCTCCAGAATTCCCTCACTGAGCTGCAGAGGCTGCACTAGCACTAACTCAGGATTAGGCCCAGTAATTACAGAGATATTAACCATAAACCAGGTCAACAAATCTGTAATCTGACCGTTACGCAGCAACGTAAAACATAAAATTCTGACCTGTCCTCCAGCTCTTTTTAAACTCTAAAGATTCTAAAATGTTGTGAAATCCCGTGAACCCAGCCTATTCTTAAAATCCAAAATCCTCTGCTGGTGCTTATTGATCTGTGGTCCTCCTCCCTGACCCTCCAGGACTTTTGGCCCATGAGTGAAGGGCCTATTAGCATTCAGTTATGTATTCAGTCCACTGTGGTGTCTCATTCATCAGGACCAGCCTTCTCTGTATTGATCTAAGAGCAGATGGATGACTGAGGCCTTGGAGATGACTGCTTATGGAAAAGAGTGAAGAGAAACCAGGATCGATGTCCACGCAGATGTTTTTGCATGAATTTGTTATGCTGGAATACACAAGATATTTAAATTCTAAACATTGTCAATCTGGAACTCGCTGAAAGCAGTTGGAAAACGTGGGCCGCCATGATAATTATTTGAACCTGTTTTCTCAAATTGTGATTTTGTTTCAGTTTTGATAAATTGTGCAGCCTTAATTGGTTGAGTCACACGTCTAAGTTTTCAGATTCAGATATTCGTCGTGACGTTCTGCCTTTTCTTGATCACTCGTGTAAAACTCAGTGCAGAGTGGAAAGGATCTAGTCCACTTTTAGACCTGGTTTAGCCTTAGATTAGACCTGGAATAGTCCTGTTATAGACCTGGTTTAGCCCTAAATTAGACCTGGAATAGTCCTGTTATAGACCTGGTTTAGCCCTAGATTAGACCTGGAATAGTCCCGTTATAGACCTGGTTTAGTCCTATATTAGTCCTGGTTTAGCCCTAGATTAGACCTGGAATAGTTCTGTTATAGACCTGGTTTAGCCCTATATTCGTCCTGGTTTAGCCCTAGATTAGACCTGGTTTAGCCCTAGTTTAGACCTGGAATAGTCCTGTTATAGATCTGGAATAGTCCTATTATAGACCTGGTTTAATCCTATATTAGTCCTAGTTTAGCCCTAAATTAGACCTGGAATAGTCCTGTTATAGACCTGGAATAGTTCTATTATAGTCCTGGTTTAGCCCTAGATTAGACCTGGAATAGTTCTGTTATAGACCTGGTTTAGCCCTATATTAGTCCTGGTTTAGCCCTAGATTAGACCTGGTTTAGCCCTAGATTAGACCTGGAATAGTCCTGTCATAGACCTGGTTTAGATCTGGTGGTGTCTTTCTTTGGTGATACTTGGTGTGAAAAGTTTGAGAGCCACTGACACAGGCTTCATAATTATTTACACTTAACCTCTACAGGGTCTTACTTTCTAAAAATTCCTAACCATGTAGTCCAAATCTCTACATGTTCTGAAATTTTTTTTAGCAGCTCATTTTTAATTAGTCAAAATGTATTATGTATATATATGTTTTTTATTATTCATTGTACTTTGTTACACCATGTTGCCTAAGTGCATTTCTAGTTTGTGAATTCTGGTCATTTACAATGGCCATAAAACTTATTTTTTGCAACTCTCCTAAATCTAATCTTCTAATCTTCTAGTGCTTGGAAGAAAAATGTCCAGTCTGCTCAGCTATGGAATAGTTTCTTGGATGTTTGGCTGCTATAATGCACTCTCTGCTCACATAAACTTAAATCTGAATTGCGTATCTTATCGCCTGTTTTTCTGTGTATTTTTGAGTTTTAAAACCACCTGTAATTGAATAAATGTAAAGTAGAGCTGTTTAATGTCACACTGTGGAACATTCCAGGCAGAGCAGTGACATCTCCATAGAAACAAGCAGGTGACGGATGGACCCCCAACCAGAAAGTTACATAATGCACCTTTTAAAAGATCGTTTTAATAGAGACTTTCAACTAATATACCCAGCAAGGATATAGCAAGTTCAAATGCTTTTCTTCATGGAGATGTTCTTGCTTTGTCTGGAATGTTTCACAGTATGGCATTAAACCTTTCTATCTTCATGGAAACCAAACCAGACCAAGTTACAGGTCAGATCTGTGGAGAGGCGACCCCGCTCACAGTCAGAGTGCCTGTTTTTCTAGGTATTTTTGAGCTTTAAAACCACCTGAAATTGAATAAATGTAAAGTAGAGCTGTTTAATGTCACACTGTGGAACATTCCAGGCAGAGCAGTGACATCTCCATAGAAACAAGCAGGTGACGGATGGACCCCCAACCAGAAAGTTACATAATGCACCTTTTAAAAGAACGTTTTAATAGAGACTTTCAACTAATATATATTGGAGTTCATTGGAGTTGCATTTACATAACCTTAATATATATCCACAGTAGCGCTAACTAACATGGCTAATTTTACGCTTTACTAGCAGAGGTTAGCGGTTCGAGTGTGGGAGAGCGTGCTTATCTTGAACGCTGCCCTCTTGTCGTTCTTCCCATGATGCTTTGGGGCTGTAGCTGTAGTGAAACAACGCTACACCCCCCAGAGAAGCACAGCCCACTCACTCCAAACTATTAACATTATGATAAGAAAATGCATGTTTATTTTCATATGTGTGTGGGCCTTGCATGCCTGGGCCTACAGCGCGGTCTGTATCCATCTCCACCAGTGTTTCTCAATCTGTGGTACTTGGGAACATGTGTTAGTCCAAGTTTGTACATTTTGGACACGCTTAAAAGCCCTATAGTACGCAAAATTGATTCCTGTGAGCCTTGTTAATTATAGCACATAGTTGAATTTAATCCTTTATTTAAACTTGTATTTTCTAATTTTGGGTGCACACATTTTAGTTAATATAAGTCTGAATTATTACTTACACTTGTTTTTTGTTTTTGTTTGAGTGTCCGGGCAGAGGACCTTTGGAGGAGACAATCGATGCAGAACAAAGGGGGGGGAGCACTGTTTAGTTAATTTTGCTAAGTTAGTTTGTTTGAGGTCACTTTATTATTGTTTGTTTTTTGTATTATAAGTATTTGCCTTTTTGTTACTTCAAGTTAGTAGCTTTAGTTAATTATTTAATGTAATTTCCCCCTCTCTTGTGTTCAGTTTAGTCGCCCTCGTCTATTTAAACGCACCTGTTCTCTGTCTAGGGGTTAGTTTTTTAAGTTTTTTTAAGTTTCTCCAGTTGGGCCTGACTTTTTGTTAATGATTTACTTAATTTGATCCTTTGTTAAATTGCATTTTTATTTGACTTTATTAAATTTAAACATATTTTTTTATACCTTGTCTTTGCCTTTTTTTTGTTTGGTCCACTACAATCTCCAAAGCTCAGAATGCTCTGTTCCACCTTGTGATGTCATGTGGTAATAAGTGTTTTCTGTTTGAGAGAAGAATTCAGCCTAAAAATGCAGGTTTTGTGTGTTAAACGTGTGAATGAAACAAAACACAACTCCAGGTGTGTTTGTGGACATGCTCTTAAACATGCTTTTGGTCACCTTTGGATAAGTATTTTATATTTTCTAACTTAAAATAATGCCTGCATATGGGAAATCTACTGCGCCGTCAGCAATGGGAACAGAAATCAGAATATAAACAAATGAAGTTCGTACCTGAATAGAAGAAGTCCGGAGTTTTATCTATGACGCGACTAAATGGGCAAAAGGTAAACCGAGCAAAGTGCACATATCACCAACTGCAGACTGCAACATTATCAAACCCTCAAATCAAAGTTTGCTTTTGTTTTCAACCATGGAGTTTCCTAATTCATGTAATGCCATTTTTTTTGTTGTTGTTGTGCTATTCAAATTTTCAACGATTTTTACGCAGAAAACAGAACTGGGTCATTTTAAACGTTATAAAGTTCTCACTTAATGCATTCTCGCCATCCTAATTATTCACCATGATGAGTTTATAAGCAATTTTCACAACTTTCAGGTGCCAGAGCCCTAACAACATCTAACATGCAAACAACAGACAAATAATTAAATATAACTAACAACCAAACTTTTAAAATTTTTTTTTATTTCAGTGATTCTGTAATTCTTTAATAATTTAAATAAAATACATCCTCTATTCTTCTTCCCAGCTTTACTAATAAAATGTGAAAATTACTCCGGCAATGAAAACCTCAAGGTCTATGAGACGGTGGCCTTTAGACGAGCCAGACATTTAACTGTCTCTTTCCTACATACACAATTACATAAGCAGTCCTTGGAAAAAACACGAGTACCACAAAGTACCACATGCATACTGTAGTAATAGTAGTAGTGATGGTAGTGTGATGTACATTGGAACAACGTGTTTAGTGAAATTGACAGGTGATAAAGGGCATACTTGTCTAGTACCCCTGTATTTGTGGTTTCAAGCACAGGTTATAGGTGAGAGTTTGAAGATTTGATTGTTTAAAAATTAAATTATTAAATGCAATGGGAACAGTGTAGAAACATAGCCCAAACTCTATATATTGATTAATTGATTAGTTAATTAGAAGATCTGTGGATATAACATTTTTACTTAACATTAACATTTTTTACTTAACATTAACATTTAACTTAACATTTTTACTTAAGTCATGCAGCTTGAGGACATCCTGAAGGAGTTTGTTCAGATTTTTTTTCTTAATTGAATACACTATTTTACACATTTCTGTTTTTTGATGACTCCTTTTCTGTTTGAGCCATAAAACTTCTGTCTCAGTGGCAGGTTTTGATGACTATTTCTGCAATACATTAGTTGCGATTAATTGTTTGTTTGTTCCAGCCCTAGAGACAATCTTATGTACCATATTTACTCTTTTGTAACTGACTTTTTAATGCTTAATATGTTGAAATTGTACTGTTATAGAGAATATAGCGGGTGACAGTATCTCAGTTGGTAGTGTCCACTCATCTAAAAGTTGGCAGTTCGAATCCCAGTCTCAACAGAAACATCACTGGTACATTGGTCAGATCCATCTCCCACAGATGAATGCTGTCGTTGTGTCCTTTGGCAAGATACTTAACCCACCTCGCCCCCAGTGTCTGTGTACACTGATGTATGAGTGTGTGAATGGGTGAGTGGTTCCTTGATGTAAAGTGTTTTGAGCCTGGAAAAGTGTTATATAAAAATGTGACTATTTGTAGTATCTGGTCATAACCAATTTTTCCTATAGTTATGTTAATGTATGTTAATGGATCGGTGCAGCGTCCGCAGTGATGTGGTCACTGTTCCAGATGCCTCCTGGACGCCTCTCTCGGGAGGTGTTCCGGGCATGTCCCACCGGGAGGAGGCCCAGGGGAAGACCCAGGACATGCTGGAGGGACTATGTCTCTCGACTGGCCTGGGAACACCTTGGGGTCCCCCCGGAGGAGCTGGAGGAAGTGTCCAGGGTGAGGGAAGTCTGGGAGTCCCTGCTTAGACTGCTGCCCCCGCCACCCGGCCCTGGATAAGCGGAATAAAATGGATGGATTTTAATGTAAACAGTCTTTTCAATGGCTGCTTCGTTTTTCATTCCAGTTGCCATGTATATGCTAGGACGAGTTTCAAGCCAGCTTTCCTATCAGTCATCTAAATGAATACATGTTATTCGTTTGGAGAACATGTGTTAGCTCTAAAGACAGTCCTTTCTCTGATTTTGTGCATTATAACATTTCATTAGACTGCTCAATCACTATATTTACTACAGTCCTGGTCGTCATGAAGTCTTAGGTACATGGCTGCGTTTATTTACCATTAAAAATCAAATGGTTCAGTTGTGTATATGTGTTTCTCCTCTTTATAGTCACATCACCTCAAGTCGTACTGTGTCCAAATGAAATAATATTTGACCCTCCCTGGATGACTTTGAGGATTCCCTGCATGTGGCGGGCTAGTGTGTCCAGCAGGCCGTTACATCAACACCCCGTCCGAAGGTGTGGTAGTCCAGACTGTTATCTTATTACTGCTCGATTCTGTGCGTGTCAACATGAATTATCATCACGCTGTGCTTTTTATCCTATTCATTTGTTAAAGGACGCTTAGTTTATTTTGAATTTTATCGAGGCCAAACTGAGGACAGACAAGAGCCCACTCACAGTAAGGACTAAGGATGTTTTCAGTGCAATAAAAACAGGCAACATGAAAATAAATAAATAAATAAAACATGCTTATTTAGTCAATGGTTAGAAAGTTGCGTACTGTGGCTTTAAAGATGCACTATGTAACTTTTTGGTTCAGGGTTTTTCACCTTTTTGTTTCAATGGATACGCCATTGCTCTGCCTGGAATGTTCCACAGTATGACATTAAACAGATCTACTTTACATGTATTCAATTACAGGTGGTTTTACTGCACAGCAGGCATTCTGAGCGGGGTTGCCTCTCCACAGATCTGACCTGTGATTTGCTCTTGTTTGGTGTCCATGAAGATACCAAGCAAGGTTTAATACCATACTGAGGAACATTCCAGTCAAAGCAATAACATCTCCATGGAGAAAAACTTGTGGCGGACCCTCCACCAGAAAAGTTACACAATGCACCTTTAGTACACTATCAGTCAAATCTGACACACCCTCTCATTCATTCACACCCTCTAGTGTTTACACTTTATGTAAAATATAATATAAATAAATCACAAAACATCATAAAGTAAAACCCCCTTGGAGGTAATTTGTGCATTTTATATACATACGGAAGACATCAAATATACGAAGCAAGACACTTCACTTTATTAGGTCCCGAGGGGTAATTTTTCATAGTCGCTGATAAACAATTCATACAACAACACAGTTTATGACACTGGACAAGGACATAAGAAAAACAACATGGTAAAATATGTAATTTACGCTAAATGAAAAGTTAAATAAATGCAATGGGACAATACAGTGCCGCTTGTTCTCTTTATAGTTTATTTAAAAGACCAATAACAGGGACAATTGAGTTTTCTAGTCCATTTGTCCTACACTTGGGCACTGAGTATCCCCTGCCTGAGCGGAAGAGCTTAAACACCTCATGCAGGGGGATGTGTGGAGTCTGCCAGGATTTTTTTTTTAGCTTTTTTGACCGACCTGGATTTGGGAAGTGTCCATAAGGTCATTCAGCTGTGTGCCAACTATTTTTTCCACACTCTTTGAGAATGTCATTAAGATGATTTTGATGTTTTAGGATAAGCAGATGGAACCAGCAAAGAAACGAAAAGTTGAGGACTGATTCAATGAAACGACAATCCACAGACCATCGATTTGACCATCATAATTACCGGGTCTATCCATATGACAAAAACTGACTTTACATTTCACATCTTCTCTTGTCTGTTAAATCTGTCCAGCCTGTTGAGGATAACGTCTAAACTGGATAGAAGTAGTGTGTGTATTTTGGTATAAATGCTGGCTCAGAGTAGATCAGATACTTCTTATTGGCCCACACAGGAGACACGTCTTTTCTGTGGTTATTGATTCCGTTTCTAATCTAACAGAATCTCCTCTGCTGCGTTTGGCCGGGTTTCAACAACTGCATTTGGGGAGAATTAATTTTAACCAGTAGCACGGTGAATACGAAGGCAATGCTACAAAAAGAGATCACCTACATGCAACCAACTCAGCTGTCAAATATATGTCTATTATTCTGGGATTTGAAATGAGATTGCGTATTGGTCCGGACAGTTAGATTTCCAAAGTTTTTTTTTTTGTATGTTGCACTGAAAACATGCTCTTAACACACTCTTACTGTTAGCAGCTTGCTTGTCCACAAACCTGACTCTTACTTGGCCTGGCGGAGGGTCTACTCCTGCTCGTTTCCATGGAAATGTTGTTCTTTTGGCTTTACTCATCCACAGTAGGGATGGTGCAACATCTCGCGCCGCAAGATCTCGTGAGACAAAACTGCCACAAGATCGTGCACATGAGAGAAAAATGATCTCGTGAGATTTTTTGTTTTGTTGTGTTACATTTGGATTGGACAAAAGGTTTAAGAATGGTGAGTTACATCTCTTACAGTTCCAAGAAGTATTAAAATGGAAATGACAATATGAAATCAAAGAAATAAAAAACTGTGAAACTACAAACTGAATCGTGAAATTTCTATATTGGGAATTATGAAAAAATCTCATCTTATCTCGTTCTCGTGGATCCCATCGTGTCTTGTCCCGTCCCTAACCCACACTGCGGCACAAAACTTGTCCATCTCCTTGGAGAATGTTCCGAAGTGTGGTTTTAACTTTCTGTTCCTATAGGATTGTGCATCATCAGCATCATTATAGCTTTACACCAGCCAAGTGTCAGTCTGCGAAGGAAAGTTGAGAGAAAGTTGAAAATGACAAGAAGTAGCGCTGAGTTCTCTGTCAGTTCTGTCATCAAACACCAAAAACTCAAAACGCAGAGACAATTTATGCCCAAGGAACACATTTTTCCAACAGTTTTCCACAGTTTTCCAACATATTACACTATTTTCTGATCTGTTATAATGGTGTTTCTCATCACAAACACACCTGGAGTTGTGTTTTGTTTCATTCACACATTTAACACATAAATCCTGCATATTTAGGCTAAGTTCTTCTCTCAAACTGAAAACGCTCTGTTCCACCTTGTGATGTCATCTGGTAATACTGGAAGTGCTCCACTGTGTTTTTAAATTTCATATGCTTTCACTAGAATCATTTGGATGATTTCCGTTCAGGAATTTCTACTCAACAAAAAGTAAAAGGTAGCTGGTAACTTAAAAACTACAGATTCATGACAATCCAAGGTGCACCAGAGCATTTTGAGCTTTGGAGATGTAGACAAACTAATAATAAAAGATTACTCAGACATGAAGGAAACAAAAGAACACAACTCCAGGTCTGTTTTTGAGGAGGTAACAACATTATAACATGACTTAAAAGCTCACAAGAGTCAATTTTGTGTAATACAGTTTAAACCTTCATTTAACAAAATCTAGGTGTTGTCATATATTAACTACTGCGTAATTCTTGGCAAACTTTGGCCCGTGTTGCTAAGTCACAGTCGTAGTGTCACATTGGATTAATCATCACCCTTTCTGAGAGTTAATGTTCTGTCATCTCCGTAAGTAGCTGTGGTTGAGTGAAATTACGCGTGTTTTAAATCATTTATTGTGTTTTTATTGGAGTCCAGCCCTTCATTTTGGACACGACTCAGGTTGAAGGGACTTACCGAAGACTGCACAATCTTTTTGGCACCATTTCTTTGATATGGGGAATCTGGATGACGCAACTTTACATCTGCAAAACAATGCAATAAATGTGAAGATAATGTTGTTTTGGAAATTTGCATATGGTTTAAGTAAGCTTAGCCTCATAGAAATGTATTTAAACTGTGTGTTCTTGCGTGTTTTTGAAGTCCACACACTTTCACTTGAATTATGATTGTAAGAGTGGCAGTGGCTCTGGTTTTATGAATACAGATGGACCTTTCTTAACCTGCTAATTGCCGCCTTCTGAATAGGAAGTGAGCATGGGCGCGAATTGGGTCCATCGACTGAAACTCTGTTGAACAATGGTGTCGCTCTCCATAACTGCTGCTGGGAGACTCGTCATTCTGTGCTTAAAATGTTTGTTTTAATCTGCTCTACGTGATCCTGGGTCAGTTTCAGTGCCTCGCCTGCCCCCCTGCCAAACCAGCGGTACGGGCCGGAAGGGCTGTTACGTTCAACATTATCTTACTCCTGATTGGCTCGTTGGTTACCATGAAACACCCACTCATAATTCCAAATTTACTCGTTGAATTTGGCTCCAAATTAGCCGCTGTAACTCTTAGCCTTGACCTAGCCTGGAGCCGAGCATTATGATGTCCCTCAATCCACTTCAATATACTGTTCATGTGCTGGAGTGAAGGATCATCTTTATTTTTTTTCTGTAGTTGCGCCTTTGAGCAAAGTACTTCATCCACCACTTATGAATGAATGTGAGTGACTGGTGGTTCGAGAGTCCATTGGTGTAGATTGAAAGCTTTATCTCTTTCAGGAGAATTAAGGTAACACCATGTAACTTCACCATGGAAATGAAAAGCTCAAACCAACTTTCCCCGTGAGAATAAATTAGTTTTATAAATATTATAGCCAAAGGAGCATTTCCATGGAGACGAGCAGGAAGCAGCAAAGTAAAGCATCTTTGATTGTCCAAAAACGCTAGGCCTATATACATCCGTAACATTAAGACTGCGCACTACGCCATATTTTATTGTAATGTCTCTCTGTTAAAGGTGCATTATGTAACTTTTCTTGTGAAGGGTCTTCAGTATGGCATCAAATGTATCTATCACCATAGGAACAAGCACCGTCAGACCATAAGTTACAACAGAGAACAGATTTTCCATAAAATTTAAGTCATAAAATGTGAAAGTCCTCTGAGATGATGTCCAAAATAACTCCCAAAAGCCATTACATGTCTCAAGAAAATGCAGCACCCACTTGAAAAAGAGATAAGTGCTTGTCTGCAGCCTGTTCCATGTCCACTTTGTCTGAGGAGATAGGAGATAGGAAGTAGGAGATAGGACTTAGGAGGTAGGAATTAGGAGAGAGGAGACAGACAGCTGATAAGCCATAGCGGGGTGAATGCACAGAGGAGTACTCTGGGTCACAGTTTTTTCGTATAGATCTGAAATAGAAAGTTCCACGTTAAAGCTTTTGTTTGATTTAGACAATTACATCCGTTCACAGCGGTTTCCCCTGAGTGCAGGTGAGGAGAGCTGAGTTCACTTGTGTTTAACAGCCCAGCAACCCAAGACTACACTTTTTCTGTACTTTATAAAGTCTGAGTTTGTGAGAGGGAACCGGTTAGAGATGGATTTAAATGCTTTCATCCTTCTTTTACTGTTTAAAAATTAGGTTTAAAGTGCATATGCCAGTTCAGACTACTAATTTCACTAAAATATAGTTAACACAAAAAATAAAAAAAATCTTTCTAGTCTTTTTATTTTGATCATTTTGATGTTTTTGATGAGGGACTCATCATGGCATAACATGGAAGAAAGCTAAAAAACAATAGATTTTGAATAATACCCCCTCTTTAGGTATCCTCGTGCAGAATGATAGATTCTTGCGATATTTGTGAATTCACAAACTCACGAGAATCTATCTTGAGTGCGCCTGCTGTAAGGTTAATTGGGTGCGCGGACCAGTCAAAGAGCAGCATTGAGGTTTGTGCAGAAAGTGTCTGTGCTTTTCTTTCAACTGGATGTAACAAAAGATTGATTTTTCAGCTTGTTTCGCTGTTGTGACGCTTCGGCCGATCAGATTTAAACAGTTGCCATGATGTTCCCCGTTTTTCAGTAAGAGCCTTTCCAAATCCTGATGTGTACAATTCAATTCAGAGAGCTGCACATATAAATTTGGCCTGAGACAAGTTACTGTTTTAAGTACTAGGGAAAAACTGTGACACAACTAAAATATCAAAATGTGAAAGTATAATCCTACATGCATGTACTAAAGCTTGTAGCCTGGGCCAATAGTCTCAGTGACAGTCACTATTGAGCCCGTGCCCTCCTGCTCTGGATCAGTCTCCCATCACCTCCTTCTATTGATCCCACAGGGAGAGCAGCTCCGCTGAGCCAGGGCATCTGACAGAACTCCCTCAGACCGGGATTCATCTCCGTGCCAAAAATGGGAAGACAAATTGGCCACTTTTATCTGGACTCTCCCTTCGCTGGGCTTATCTATAGACATTCTTTAAGCACAAGTAGCTCAACTAGTCTAAAGAGGCATTCTGCTTCATCATGACCCTTTTGTTAAAGAAGAGTGTTATGCAAAATCGATTTTTACATAATACCTCAGATCGTGTTGTGGTAGCGCTCGGAGGAGGACATAGAAGTAAAACACCCTCTCTTCAAAAAATACCATCTTGTCTGGAGATTTCAGATTTTGGATAATTTCAGATTTTATTTGAATTTAAAAGGACCTATATTACACAAAATTGATTCTTTTGAGCTCAAAAGCCATGTTGTAATATTTTTACCTCATCGAAAACATGCTTAGAGTTTTGTTTCATTCACACGTTTGACTAATCCTTTATTGATGTCATGAAGCGGTAGATTTCAAATTAACACCTACGTTTTACCTTTAGAATAAAGCAGAAATTGGAAATTTCCAGGGCTGAAATGATCCAAATGATTCTAGTGAAGGTCTACAAAGTTTACAAAACCTGCCGTTTTATCACATGATGTCACAAGGTGGAATAATGTTTTTGAGAGAAGCACTAAATGTGTGAATAAAACAAAACACAACTCCAGTGATGTTATGTTATGCACGTTATGTCCATGTTATGAGGGAACAACATTATAATAGATCAGAAAATTGCGTAATATGTGCCCTTTAAGGAAAGTATTCTTCCTCAAGCACACAACAACTGAGGTGAACCAGCTCTGATACCAAAACATGAATTTTGTTTGTGGTTCACCTCTCAAATACATTCTTGTAAAATGCTCTTGTTCCAGTAATATCGCTCCACTCTCTGATAGAAATAGCTTAAATGTCTTATCAAACATTCTTTATCTCGTGTCTCCGAGCAGACTCCAGATAACGTGAAGTCTGGGCTCTGACACGGGCTCTGCTCCAGCGCTTTAGCGGTCTGCTCCGGTGCCATAAGAAACATCTACTGCTGCTCACTGTCATCTCTGCAAAATGACTGACACACACGAGAGACGCTTCAGACGCTATAAAA
This sequence comes from Taenioides sp. WSHXM2023, assembly GCA_029959045.1. Classification (NCBI taxonomy): domain Eukaryota; kingdom Metazoa; phylum Chordata; class Actinopteri; order Gobiiformes; family Gobiidae; genus Taenioides; species Taenioides sp. WSHXM2023. The sequence goes on along the minus strand of CM057102.1, from coordinate 4,946,117 downwards.
CCAAATGTCAAGTGGAGTAAGGACATTGGAGAGGCAGTCACGCAGAACCAAATGAAAATGTTGTATTTTATGTTCTAACTCAGTTTAAATGTAAAGAGTAGCCTGTACGCTGGCAGGTTTTAAAGTGGAACTAAACAATAAATCAACGTTTTCCGCTACTAAACAGTGTACATAGTGCTTTTATAGTATTATCGACTGTTCCTGTCATTTTTTGACTAGTGCAAACTTGGTACATTTTCAGCTTTGTTTGTGCTGCTTTCAGTAGTTGGTGACATCCCGAAAGACTGCCCTGAGTACTAACAGGCAGAAAGATGGATTCTCATGATGTGTTTCTTGTGTTCACAAACTCGGCAGTAGCTCAGTTGGGAACAGCGTTTGTCCACTGATCCGAAGGTTGATTGTGTCATTCCAGCTCCCACAGATGAATGCTGTCGTTGTGTCCTTGGGCAAGACACTTAACCCACCTCAACCCTAGTGTCTGCGTACCCTGTTCGCACACACTCGCTGAATCCCCAGTGGCTTGTAGTGGAAAAGTTGAGTAAAAGTACAGTTACATGGCTAAAACGTACTCAGTTACAAGTACCGCTGCCAAATTTGTATGTAAATTAAAGTATTGATACACCTGGAAATTATAATTTCTTTTTACACATTCTTAGTAGAAAAACTTAGAAGTTTAAAGGGACTGCACCCAATTTGTCTCAGTACAGATGTATTATAAAAACAGCTTTATGGTCAAAATGTGACTAGAGTGTGGTGAGGTTTGCTTCTGAGGTACGTGAATGGGTGAGTGGTTCCTTGTTGTAAAGTGCTTTGAGTGCCTTGAAGGTGGAAAAGCGTCGTATAAAAATGTGACCATTTATTATTTAATCCTCCAGTCATTGCCTAGTTGAACAGCTCTATCTGTAACGCAGTTGTGGGCGAAGTTTAGATGTTTAGTCCCACTTTAAAATGTACTACAACCACAACTGATTCTGTGTCTCCAGAGCCTTAACCTGCAGATAGAGACACAAGTTTGTCTCATTCTCAGTATTTGGACAGACCAGGCCGCATGTGAAGCTCAGAAGCTCCAGAATTCCCTCACTGAGCTGCAGAGGCTGCACTAGCACTGACTCAGGATTGGCTGAAGATGCTGGGGTTTAGATAGTGACCGTTCAGATCAGAGAGTAGTGAGTTGTGCGTCATTATTGGAACTGCATGAGCTACAAAATATCTTAAAAGTGGAAACTTAAAGTCGCGCTGCAGAGGATAAAAAAACTCAGAATTGACAAGTGAATGTGGTACTTAGATTGAATTTCAAAAACAAAAGAAATTCACCTACAAAATGCAATGTTTTTGAAAAATGTGCCTGTCTCAGCTCTTCTTACATCTCACATTTCTGCACAGATCGTAACATTTATTCTGCTATAGGCAAATCTGCAAAATATTATCTTACCACAAACCTCTTCTGTCAGCCATTTTGTTTGTCACACTTCTTACTTCTAAAAAAAGACATTTCAGAGAGAAGCGGACCTCAGTATAGAAATAGAATTATGCATAACAAGATGACAGTAAAAAATTAATATATGTCAAATTTAAAAGTTAGATTTTCCCCATGCATTTGAGCAAAAAGTGTCTTGCCTCAGTACAGATATATTGTATAAGCTGCTCTTGAGGTCCAAATACATCTGCTGTGTACTATCCGTATTTATAAAGTGTTTTACTGCCCAAGAATCATAAAGTGCGTCATTAGCATGGTAGTTGTTAGCTTTACCGTCACTGCAAAACTCTGTTCTGGTCCCTGAAAGTTGTGAAAAGCTCTTAAAAACTCATCACTGTGAATAATTACGACGTTTGGAACTGGTTTCAGAAACTAACCAGGGTTGGGCCTGGTTAGTACTCTGATAGGAGACTGCTGTGAATTCCAGAGGGTGCATACTGTGGTTGTGTCCTTAGGCAAGACACTTCACCTGCCTTGCCTCTGGTTCATTTTGAGAATATGTTCTTAACTCATGTTTCAAAATCGGGTGCATGCTCTTTAAGAACATCCTAATTATTCACCACGATGAGTTTATAAGCGCTTTTCTAAACTTTCAGAGACCACAGCGGCCGTCACAAACAACTAGCATGCTAACCACAGACTGATTATCAGACAATTAAACGCTTTATAATTAGATGCAGATGATACACCACAGCCTTACCGCTTTGTCTGGAATGTTTCACAGTGTGGTATTAAACCTTTCTATGTTCATGGAGACCAAACCAGACCAAGTTACAGGTCAGATCTGTGGAGAGGCGACCCCGCTCACAGTCAGAATGCCTGTTTTTGTTTTTTGGCATTTTTGAGCTACAAAACCAGCTGTAAATGAATAAATGTGAGGTAGAGCTGTTTAATGTCATACTGTGGAACATTTGAAGACACAAGCAGGTGACGAACCCCCAACCGAAAAGTTACACAGTGCACCTTTAATACTGTAGCGTTTGTTTGTTTTAAACTATCACTATATTGTATTTTCCTAATGTGTTTTTACTACTTACTCCTCTGTCCCTCTGGCTCGCTGTGGTGCCTGATGTGAATGACATGCATGCTAATTGTGCTAACGAAGGTGCCGCGCGCTCGGCCGGGTGCTCCCTGTTTGCACACACTCGCTGTGGGGAGGAGGCACCCATGGGACCGGCCTCCACGGGACCCTCAAATCTGCCATATGCTCCCCCAGTTCAGAGCACCTTTCTGGGACTCACTGCAGGGACGGATAATCAGGAGCTCTGGGTGTCTGGATGTGATTTTGGCTGTGAAATGTAACCAACTAGGACTTCGAACTTTAATCTTGTAGTTTTGGACTTGATGTTTTGCAGGTAATGTCATCAGCATTGCCTGGTGAACCTAACTGGAGGCACTGCTCTGTCCTGAAGCTCTGTAACTCAAGCCTCTGACCAGAAAGAACTGACTGACTGGAACTACTGTTAAACAAGTTCCTCTCAAATAACATTACAGTCACAAGCTTCAGCCATTAGCCAACCATTGTTTTGTTTTCATGAACCTCTCTAATGATAATGGAATGAGTACAGTTATGAATCCGCAGTGGCCTGTAATGGAAAAATCAAGTAAAAGTACAGTTAAACCCAAGAAGTTCATTTTATGTACTGTAACTTCTTGGGTTCTTTTTTAAAAACAATACAGTAACGTGTATTTACCTTGTTTCGGCTGCTGCTGCAAACCATCTTCAGAACTGAGATGGGTTCAGAACTCATCCAGAGAGCCATGAAAAAACACAATATAAGCACTGTAGTCAAACCATACACAAAACTCCGCCAACAGCTAGTACACCCCAAAGATAAAATCCCACAAGAACAAAAATGCAATGCCATCTACGAAATCCAATGCAAATCATGCAGTAAATCGTACATAGGGGAAACAGGCCGGGCTTTTCACATTCGAAAAAAGGAACACCAAAAGGAATGTGAAAAGGAAACATCAGGGAGACTCACCAGAACACAAAAAGACAAAGCACTGCAGGAAAACCTCAGATCCGCCATATCAGACCAGTGTAAAAGAAACAACCACATTATGGATTGGGACGGGGCTCGGGTCATTGGATCGGAAAACGACAAGTTCAAACGCTGGATCAGGGAGGACAGTGAAATCAGGAAACGAGGCACAGACAGAATTAACCGTGATGACGGAGCGTTCCTCCTTTCACACACCTGAACATCCTCCTCCAGAGAGCACCGGGCGACGGGAAGCGTGGTCAGTCTGAGAGACCTGCCAGGTCCATCAGGCTGACCACGCCTACAGGAAGTAACAACAGCTGACCACGCCCACAGGAAGTAACAACACCTGACCACACCTACAGGAAGTAACAACAGCTGACCACGCCCACAGGAAGTAACAACACCTGACCACACCTACAGGAAGTAACAACAGCTGACCACACCACGGCTACAGGAAGTAACAACAGCTGACCACGGCTACAGGAAGTAACAACAGCTGACCACACCTACAGGAAGTAACAACAGCTGACCACACCTACAGGAAGTAACAACAGCTGATCACACCTACAGGAAGTAACAACAGCTGACCACGCCCACAGGAAGTAACAACAGCTGACCACGCCTACAGGAAGTAACAACAGCTGACCACACCTACAGGAAGTAACAACAGCTGACCACGGCTACAGGAAGTAACAACAGCTGACCACGGCTACAGGAAGTAACAACAGCTGACCACGCCTACAGGAAGTAACAACAGCTGACCACACCTACAGGAAATAACAACAGCTGACCACGCCTACAGGAAATAACAACAGCTGACCACGCCTACAGGAAGTAACAACAGCTAACCACGCCTACAGGAAGTAACAACAGCTGACCACGCCTACAGGAAGTAACAACAGCTGACCACGCCTACAGGAAGTAACAACAACTACGACACGTCACCACCAACACCGGGGACAGTTCTAAAGATGCAGCAATAGAACCCATCCATCCATCCATCCATTTTCTCCCGCTTAATCCGGCTGGGTCGCGGGGGCAGCACGCTGCCCATTACTCTACCATTACCATTACCTGCAGAGGGGTTCATAGGGGTCTATGGTGCACAGAGTAATGGTGCAATAGAACCCAAGAAGTTAAAAGTAGAGTTACATGGCTAAAATGTAAAACCTGGAAATTAGGCTATTAGTTTTCATTTTCTTTTTACACATTCTTAGTAGAAAAACTTAGCAGTTTAAAGGGACTGCACCCAATTTGTCTCAGTGCAGATGTATTATAAAAGCAGCTCTATGGTCAAAATGTGACTGGTGTGTGCTGAGGTTTGCTTCAGCCTATTTTAGCAAAAAGAGAAAAAAACTTGCAGAGAGAAGCACTTTGCTGTTTATGGACAGGGAAGATGTCTGTGTTTTTCTCTCAAGTGGACGTAACAAAAGTGACGCTGTTGTGACGCTTCGACCAATCAGATTCAAATAATCATCGTGATGTTCTGTGTTTCCTGATCTCTTCAAGTTACCTTTAATATGCACAATTAAACTCTGGTTATCTTATCAGAAGTGTATCCATGGCAAAAGTAGGGCACAATATTTACAAGGTGTCTATAAAAGAATGCAACCTTTACAATGTGACACTTTTGAGTCTCAAAGTGACATTTCTTTATCAGAACAAACTAAAATCTCAAGACTGTCCCTGTCCTCCCCTGCTCTCTCTGCCCTTCTCACACTCTGTTGTTTGGATCACAGTGGAGCAGAGCACTAAAGGTTACACAGGATGGGCCCCGGCACATTGGCATCTCATTCTCTCCGGGAAGCTTTGTGGCCCCTGCTCACCACTGCGCCGGCCCCTGGGAGCCCAGAGTTGGTATTTAAACTGGAAGGCCACAGTTAGGCTCCCATGGTCTACGGCTCAACTGGAGCTCTGGGCACGGCATACTCAAAATTTATACAATTACTACAAGTGAATACATTTGAATAGTTTTAGTGATATTATTTTGAAGTAGTGGTAGTTGAATGTACACACAGTATGTCATGTTAGAAGTGTTAAATACTAGTTTACATAATTACATTTAAAGTGACAATACGTAACTTACAGACTTCCATGGAAATAGGAAGTTGAAACCATACATTGCTTTATGGAGATAGATGCGTTTTATGCCATACTCTGGAATATTGTAGTAAAAGTAACAGCATTTCCATGGAAACAAGCAGGAGGAGGCCCTACTTTAGGCCGAGTGAGTCAGGTTTAGTGTATTTTAGTGTAATGAAAACATATATATACAACATTTAGACAATAGCATGTGATTTTCAACATTAAATCATAGTACTTTCTTATATATTCCCGTGTCTGTGTAATCCCTCAGTGGTCCAGGTACGTTCCATAGTGGTCCAGGTCTAAACCAGGTCTAAACCAGGTCCATGGGCGTATACTAGTCTATGTGCTCTTATACTTGTTCTGATACAGCTCAAGATCATTCTAAAGCTATTCAGGAAAGGTTAATTGGGACTTTTTCGTATCGATACCTGCTCAAATCTAGTTTTAGCATCTGATCTACCTAGAAGTCATTAGAAAAACATGAAAACCTGTCAGATGCACTTTAAGGATTATGTGTGAAGTTTGTAGAAGTTTGGGGAGAGAAAGATAAAGCGTATGAAGCAGCTGTTTCCTCCTACACCAGGGCGTATTTCAGGAGAACACCAGATGGAGAGCAATTAGACTGAATGAATGGTTTCCTGTTGTCAGTGAATCACGAGATAGGGCCAGTCTCCGTTTACACTCATCATGTGTGGGTGCAATGTGGAACGTTTTTGAAGGATCCGCCGCCACCTGCTTGTCTCCATGGAGATGCTGTTGCTTTGGAATTTTCCCACAGCGTGGCATTAATGTGTCTACTGTTTCCGTTGAGATAGGCGAAGTTAGAGGTGAGATCCGTGGAGAGATGAGGTGGCCCTGCTCACAGTAAGAATAAGGAGGGTATGTAGAACCTTCGTAAACTTGTTCAAATCAATTATAGCTTTTACTGATAACAATTATAATGCTGATTAAATATTCTTAATTAGAAAAACATGGGACATTATGGACAATTTGGCGTTTTGGTTCTCTTATCCAATCAAAAAGCAGAATGTTTCCAAGATAATTAGGTTTAGATTTTGAATTTTAAATACTGTTGAATTTCTCACTTTGAATTTCTTAACTCTGAAAAAAATAAAATGTTTAAAAAATGTTTAAAAAATGTTTAAATTATTTTTATTCTGAATTTTAGCTGCTGAAATTTTAAGTGTACATTTTCTAAATCACTAAAAGCGTAAGAGCAGAGACTACGGGCCAATCCCATTTCTAATTTCTACCCCTGAGCAACAAGGAGTCAAACCCTACGAACTGGAACACCCCTTCAACAATCACATACGACATCAGTCGTCTCCACCAGCTTTTACGTAAGCAGACGCGACGAGCTTTTGCCAGAAATCCAACATGCCGTCTACTTCTTTGGTCTCTGGTTGTGATAGCAGCTATCTTACCGGTGATTCGCAAGGCATCCTGGGAAATTGGTCATACCCCTCTGTTTGGAGCGTGCCTCTGAAAAATCTTCATTCGGACGGGTATATAACCCTACCACTTTCCCCCACGTGGTATGGCCAAGGGGTGTAATGGGATTCAGCCGTACATGTACCCTCGTAAATTAGGTACATTCAAGGGGGGATATAATATGTGAAATTTACAAACATACAGTCACGTTGATGCTTTTTGTCCTTGCTAGATCTCTGGTTCGATTCCAGGGCCTGGTTTCTAGTCTTTTCATTATCCCTGAGTCTTGGGTTTCCTCCAGCTGTTCCCCCTTAAACCTAAAACATGCCGAAAGAACAGTGCATTTATAACGCATCATCAAGGATACAATTGTCTAAATCGGTCATACTTTACTAAACGAATAAATGTAGAAATAACTGAAGCGACAAATCTGTGTTATGTAAATGCTCTTAGTCGACACGAGGGGTATTTAAGTAACACGATCTCATACAGCGCCTGTGGCATGTACGCACTCAAATGTCATCTGTACGCGTTTATTAACTTTAACATTTAGAATAATTGTAGTAGTAATGAATACACAATATGCGATTATTTCATGTGTTGTTGAGCGAAATTAGTTTTACCCTATAGTGTTGTCACGATACTAAAAGGAACAGACTTGATACTCAGTACTGATTCTGATACCACGATGATAATTAAACACTCTTTCTTTAGACAGTAGATTTTGATTTTCAGCATTAAATTGTAGTATTTTCTTATATATTCCCATGTCTGTGTACTCCCACAGTGGTCCAGGTCTAAACCAGGTCTAAACCAGGTCTAAACCAGGTCCATGGGCGTATACTAGTCTATGTGCTCTTATATTTGTTCTGATACAGCTCAAGATTATTCAAGAAAGGTTCACTTCTGTCCTGTGAATGTGACTTTTTTTTTTTTTTTTTTTAGTATCAGTACCTGCTCAAATGAGTATTTAATTTTGATACTAGTTTTAGTATCGATTAGTATCTGATTTTTGGTACTTTTGACAACCCTAACCAGTTATAAAGCACGGATGTAGGACCCAAAAGCAGACCAGAACTCAAGTAAGGCTACAGGTTTATTGTACAGATGGATAAACCATACTGAAATGGCAAAAGGGCCCGGTGAAGGCAGGCAGGCACAAGGCAGAGGGGTCCAGAGGAACACGAGCCACGAGATGAACGGGGAAGCCGAGAGGGGAGATCCAGGGAGCAGTGGGAGCAGAAACAGCAAAAACTACAAAAGGTCCAGGAACAAACACAAAGCAGTTTCAAAACACAAGATCTTGAGAAGCGTGAGCCACGAGCGAGTTACCGATGTGGTAAAACTGGCGAACTGGCTGGGAGTGGAAGAAGAACCGGGCTGATATAGGCAGGAGTAGATTGGGGATGGATCTCAGGTGTGATGAAGAGGAGGCTGGAGGATCATGACATAACCCCAGTACAGATATTTGTATAAGCAGCTCTTAAGGTAGAAATAAGTCTGCTGTGTGCTGTCTGCATGTTCTTATAAAGTGTTTTATTTGTCTGCGAATCAGGAAGGGAGCTGTTGGCATGCTAGTTGTTGTAAGCTTTATTATCATGGCCAAGCTCTGGTCTCTGAAAGCTGTGAAAAACACTCATCATTGTGAATATTTAGGATGCTCAGAATACATAAAGTAAATGAGGAATAACTTTGGACCACTGCAAAATGTTGAATTAAAGTAATATTTTTCTGAAGTTATACGCGTTCAAGCTCTATATGGTGCACTGTGTAACTTTTCTGATGACCGGTCTACCCTGCGTGTCTCCATGGAGATGCGAATGCTGCTTTGCCTGGGATATTCCACAGTACAGCATTAAAGGGTCCATATTATGCTATTTTCTGATCTATGTTATAATGTAATGTTATAATGTTGTTTCCTCATCAGAAACAGACCTGGCGTTGTGTTCGTCTCTCAAACTGAAAACACTCCACTCTGTTCCACCTTGTGATGTCATGTGGTAATACAGGAAGTGCTCCACTGTGTTTTTAAAGTCCACGCACCTTCACTAGAATCATTTGATTGATTTCAGCCCCGGAATTGTCCATCTCGACTGAACTAAAGGTAAAAGGAGCTGTTAACTACATGACATCACAAGGTGGAACAGAGCATTCTGAGCTTCGGAGATGTAGACAGACTAATAATAAAGGGTTGCTCAAGTTTACATGCCAGATCTGCGGAGAGGTGAGCCCACTCAACTCCTATAATACAACGTAAGAATTCATGTTTTTCCCCAGACAGGTTACATAATGCGTTTTTTAACAAATGAGATCAAATTATTTATGTATTCACAGCAAAAGAGTTGAAAAACCATCTGTGTAGTTTTAGATCTTGTTTTCGTTAAATTATGAATACAATTTATCTCTCTCGTGTCCTCCCCGTCCCTCCCCACAATGTAATAACTCTGAGATTTCTAAAAACAATGAAAACGAACGGCCAGCTTTATGAAAATACTTTGATCTTTGCTATTCTAATCTCCAAATGCTGTCATGAACTGTCTCGCTATGTCTTATTAAAGGGACTAAACACATCTCTGAGGATTTGTATTATTATAAGATTACAGGGAAAGGAAATATGTGTTTTGAGATAATGTTTTTAGGAGTAGATCTTCCCTGGCGTTATCATTATTTAGTTTGGAGATGTAGCCAAAAGTATGTGTGCAATTTTATGCCAACAGTTTTACGATAGAATTGTATATTTTACTTAAGAATTTACTGTGAACTTTTAAACCTACTTCTAATCTTCAGCAGTGCTCGGTACGTACTGAATTTTGACTTAAAAAGCGTTTATTTTACTATTTTGTATGAGGTATTAACTGCTAACAGATAACGTTACCTTTTATTGTTTTGAAAATGCTATATTTGCAAAAACAATGTATTAACAAGTCACTGCCCCTTCAGAGCGCTATCATTACTCTCGGCGTGCATCCTGCTAATGAAACTACTGCACATCGCATTGGTTTGTGAAGTTGTATACAGTTTTTTGTATCATGTTTTTGTATATTTATGGAGAACTGTCGTGTGGGAGCATGTCGTGGGCTTGTGGGCGAAGCATTGAACAGAATCGTACTCAGGGTTCAAATGGGGCCCATGAGAAATCACTAAAATACTCAAACAAAACCTCTTCAGACATGTTTATGAGGACAGAACAATGTTATAACATGGTAGAAAGCTCCAAAAAGTCAGTTTGGCATAATAGCCCCTTGTTAAAGCTCCACCCCTGTTGTTTCCTCACCACAGACTGAATAAAGAAGTGGACTAAGCGAATGTGACGTCACCCACAGCGTTCGGCTCCACAAAAATGAAGCTTGTGCTGCTAACGGTTACAGGAGTGAATTTGGAGACAGGCTCTATATTATGAATAGGATTATTTTGACTGAGAAAATAGCAAAAAAAAAAAACAGCAGGATCATGTAGAGCAGCTAGTGCGTTATCTACATAGACTGGATGGACATAGCTATAACGCGCTGGCCGCCGTGTTCCGAAGAGAAAGTTCTCATGCGGCTCTTCCGGCTCCTGCTGCTCCTGGCTCCCATTGACTTATATTGGAATATTGTGGCCCCTCTGTCTGTAACTGCTGCTGTGAGCCTCATTATTTTGGTCTTAAAATGTTCTTCACTAGCAAGGACCACGCCATGACAATGAAATACGATAAACATATTTATTGACGGTGGGTAGATGTGACGGCCGGGGGGAGACTCAGGGTGGGGTCTCCGTCTCCAGTCCAAAATGGTCACCCAGCTGATTCAGAAACCTCCCTCCTTAAAGATGATGTCTTCAGGCTGAAGGATGGACGAGAGACACGGGGTCGAGAGAGCTGACACGGACGGTGTTGTCGGGATAGGATTTATAAATAGGGCTTCTGGGTAATTGAAGGCGTGGTCGAGATGAGCTGTGGTTGGCTGACGAGGAGGTTGAGGTGTGGTCCAGCTCCTGAATCTAAGTTAATCATATTAACTCCACATATTGACCTGCTCCATATGATCCTGGTGTTTTTATTTTTATTTTTTGCTCTTTTGTTCATCAAACTAATCCTGTTCATAATACAGTATAAAGCCTGGCTCCAAATTCGCTCCTGTTACCGTTAGTCCACTTTTTAAACAGTCTTTGGTTATCTATGAGCATTTATGTGTACAGTTTATGATCCTCACATATTACCACTAGATGTTATCTGTGTTCCTGCAGTCTGATAGTGTGCAGCAGTCTGACAGAAGAACACGAGTGAGTCAGGGCCAGGTGAGGGGAGGGGCTGCAGGATTTATTCAGTTATAGGTGCTCCAAATAATCTTGAAAAACAAGTATTCTTACTCTGAGCGGGCTCGCCTCTCCACAGATCAGACACAACTTGACGTGTGCAGTTAACGTAAATGTTTTGAAATAAACATTTTGCACACTTAAATATGGGGATTGTCTTAGAACATTGGAACATTTGATATGACTCCGGTTAGCATGGGTGTGAGGATTAAGCTGAGTTCTTCTCTCAAATAGAAAACACTGCGCCACCTTGTGATGTCATGTGGTTATACAGGAAGTGCTCCATTGTGTTTTTAAACTCCATACACTTTCACTAGAATCATTAGAATGATTTCAACCCTGGGATTGCCAATCTTTGCTGAAATAACAGTAAGTAGCTGTTAACTTAAACTACCACTTCATGACATCACAAGGTGGAACAGAGCATTTTGAGCTTTGGAGATATAAACAAAGCACAACTCCAGGTGTGTTTTTGAGGAGGTAATAACGTTCTAACATGTTTGAATGCTCCTAAGAGTCAATTTTGCGTCATATAGGACCTTTAATGTTCATGGGGAGACAAACTAAAACAGGATTAAACGTGTGAATTAAAGTGATGATGATACATTATACACATTTACACACAAGTAAACAGAACAAAATAAGTCAATTACAACTATGCGGTGGTGCTAACCCTGTTTTGACTCTGCATACTCTCTACAGCGCAGTCTGAACAGCTAAGTTTGGAGGAATGCGCCCTGTGTGATCATATCCAGATCATCTCCAGATCATAACCAGATCTGTTTGAACTCAGAAGGTCCTCTTTCATCAACACTCCGTAAAACTTTGGCACAAACAGCTAATTCCATGTGTGTGGCGTTGTGTTAGCTGGTGCTTCGGCTCGGACAGGCTGACCTCACACGGCCCCATTACAGCACGCAAACTTTTCATTTAGATTCTATTATAGATCATAGACTTTTGGAGACTTTAGTTTATCACTTTAGCTAGTTTATCACTAATGACTTAAAATGTTCTGTATTACGCAAAATCGACTTATAATTGGCACTTTGTTTTGTTTTCTGTTTTGGTCAAATGCCATGGAATAGTATGCTAGTATCGCAATATTGATCCGATGAGTTTTTTACTGTAAACAATTTTACTTTGGCTATGATTATGATTGGCTGTCTTTACTCCACCCCAGCTTGAACTGACTTGAAAATTTAAAAAAAAGATTGAAAAATTGATTCTACATGTGATTCAAACAACATTTTTTGGGAGAAATTTGAAGCGCTGATACTTTTGCATGAGAGTGTTTTTGGATACCTTGTCTGTGTCTGTACATTCACATTAATACACAAGCCAGAGCAGTTCTGATTTTTAAGGTCATGTTATAGTCCGTGGTTTATTGTCCCTTTAGGGAAATGTGAGCCTCTCTCAGTGTTGCCGGGCGAACCTTTCAGGAGCAGTGGGGACCAACTCCGGATGTTGAGATGTAGAACACTAGAAGCAAATCTCATGGTACAATATTCATTTCACAGTACATTATTTATCGCAGAATTGAAGAAACGTTACTTTTTTCCTTTTTAAAAACCTTGACAAGCCTTTGGTGCTATATTACTGTCATATTCCAAAGAATTAAGATAGAAAAGCTATTTTTAGAACAGGTATTTCTTCAGACTGTCTGCACTGAAATGGAGCAAAGGATCATGGTCCCCTCTGCCTTTTTAGCTGCTGCTGCAACTAAACAATACATTTAAGCAAAGGAGTTTTTAATTCAATCTGTTGTGACAGCCCATGATATTATTGTGAGACCTTTGAATATTCTGGTTATTGTTACATCCCTGCTACCTTATGACATCATCAGGTGAAAAGTGTTTTGTGCTCTTGAAAAGAAGACTAGATCACTCAAACATAACAAACAAGAACAACTCCAGATATGTTTTTGATGAGTAAAGATGCTTCAGTTTCAAAGTTAATTCAGAATATGGGTCCTTTGAGCCAAACTAGAGCCTGTAGGATGAAATAAGACGGTCGACCCTAAGCCCTCCGTAGTGTCGACGTGTTTCCACAGCGAGTGACTCTGGTGGAATGTCCAGTATGTGGGCGGAGCTCGGCTGAGTCCCTCCTTATAAAGTGTCCATTGAACCGGACAGTCAGGGGGCACAATGTAATCTAGTGTAGTTCTGAGGAGTGCACAAACAAGAGCAGCTACAGGAGACTGTTTTAAAACTTAACTGAGCGATTACTGTGAAGTTTGATGCCTAACTAAGAAAGAAGATGTGACATTTTAGGTTTTTGTAATAGGAATGTTGTCATGATACTAAACGTTATATTAAAATTTCAAACTTGATACTAAGGAATAGACTCAATACTTAATATTCCTTAGTATAAAAATCGAGTTTGACATTTTGGCATCGTGATATGACCACTTATATTCCCACGTGGGCTTATATCTGTGTAATCCTTCAGCGGTCCAAGTAGGTTCCATAGTGGTCCATGGGCGTATACTAGTCTATGTGCTCTTAGACTTGTTCTGATACAGCTCAAGATCATTCTAAAACTATTCAAGAAAGGTACTTTTCTGTCCTGTCAGTGGGACTTTTTTAGTATCGATACCTGCTCAAATGAGTATCCAGTTTCAGAACCAAACATGCAGTCAGATTTGTTTATTTCAGTGACAAATGTGAAACAAAGGAGCTCATTGGTCTCGGCTATTGTTTTCAGCCTCATTTGAACTGGTTCACTTCCTTGCGCACCAACAGAAGCTAAGTCCTTGCTTCCTCTGCCGGCAACCAGAACTTCTTGTATGTGTCGAAATCATGGCAAATTGTGTTTAGTGTTAGGATAGAATTCCAAATTCCAAAAGTGTCCAGTTGTAGTTGCAAAAAGCCAGAACAAAGATTTAGGTAGAAAACAGCTACTTCCACTTTCATCTACTACGCACAAACCAACCAACAGACAAACAAATAAAAACATGAAATTGTCAAGTGTTTTGGTTTCATTAAAAGCTCCATTTGATACATGTCTCATTTTGTATCGCTCACTCCTCTTGTCCTTGGGTTCGCTGTAATTGGATGAACAAAGTTATGACTGGAGGCAGAAGTTGGAGAAGATTTATTATGTAACTAAAGTTTATTTGAATTTCAGCTCCAAGGATCCACTCCACTTTGAAGAGAGGAGACGGTCAGAATGCTACCGTTTCTGTAATTGGATTTGGAGACTGGAGTTGTGGACTATAATGGAATAATGAGAGTTTAGTTGTCACATGATTTTGGTGGACGGCCTTGTTTGAGGTTCAAGATTCCTACGTTCCAGCTCTTAAAGAAGACCTATTGTGCTTGTGTCTGCTGTAGTTATGTTATAATTTGGACATTTTGAATCGCAATATTCATCTAAAACGACTTAATAAAAAAAGAAAGTCCTGTTTTCCATGTTAGAAAGCTGAGGTGCCCAATGGGAGCTAACGTCGCCGTAAACGTCGTCACAACAAAGAGTCTGCACTTCTGATGGATAGCTGCAGATCACACTAGTGAGCAGAGGATTTTTGTTTTAATTTGTACCAAAATGACTTCGCGACACTGCTGACTCAGTGTATCACCGATTAAGAAAATAAAATAGGTCTGCTTTAAAGTTGTAAAAGCTCAAAACTAAAGCAGCACTAACTTTTCAGCTGGGGAGTCTGCAGCCTTCTTTTCTTATTTTATTGCTTTGCCTAGAATGTTTTTCAAGTTATTTTTTAGCTTCAAAATAGGGCTGCGCAATGAATTGTGAGATGGAGCGACGGCGAATCAGTCATGCCTAATTGTCAATTATATGGTTGGAGTTTTGAATGGTCTAGAGAGGGCTACAGCCAGTATTCTGTCAATAAAAGCATTTGGTTTGGAGCAGACGGACTTTGGAGGAAGAAATGTCATTATTTTTTGTGTTAAATGGCACAGATTCAAAGTCTGTACTGTTTACATTCATAAAGTCAATACCTTAAGGACTTTTAGTTTTGTTTTTGACAAGACTAAGTTATGAGGGGGACAAAGTTGTGATTTTTTATCCCACATTCAGCCCTGCTTCAAAAACACCTGTAATGGTGTAAACACAAGATGGGTATACTTAATGCCATACAGTGGAACATTCAAGGTAAAGCAGTAACATCTCCACGGAGACAAGAAGAAGAGTAATATGTCCTTCCATCATATTACTCTTCAGGTTTTTTTGATATTTGAATCAGATGCCCTAGTGAGTGGGACATCGAAGTTTTCTCGAAGCTCCATCACAGTCCTGCGTTTGCGACAGGTAGGGCATCTGACATAAACAAACAATAAAAAGTCTCCTCGAATGACACAGCAAACAGATAAACTCCCATGTCTGTTAACGCCTTGGCCGAGGTTTTCAGTAGAGCCACAGTGGACACATTGTTTTGACTGTATAATGTGCTTTGTATGCAGCTGTCCCTCTGGTGCTGTATTGTTCAGTATAGAGTCTGGGACCAGGACTGGGGTCTGGGACTGGGAGGGGCCCCGGGATGGTCCAGTCCTGTCCGGAGCACAGGGGCCCGAGTGTTCTTCCACATGTGAATAAACAGGCAGGGCTTTGTACAGGGGCCCTCTACTGTCTGCTGGAGATATCAGGTTTCAGAAAAAGCTAACCAGGAGCACAGGCTTGTCAGTATTGCTCAAAATGACTTTACTAAAGGTGCACTATGTAACTTTTTGTTTTTTGGGGGGTCCGTCACCTGCTTGTTTCTATGGAGATGTCATTGCTCTGCTTGGAATGTTCCACAGTATGACATTAAACAGCTCTACCTTATATTTACTCAGTTACAGATGGTTCTATAGCTCAGAGATATGTAGAAAAACAGGTATTCTGACTGTGAGCGGGGTCGCCTCTCCGCAGATCTGACCTGTAACTTGGTCTGGTTTGGTCTCCATGATGATTGAAAGGTTTAATACCGTACTGTGAAACATTCCAGACAAAGCAATGACATGGACAAAACTGTTTGATGGACCCTCCACCAGAAAAGTTACACAATGCACCTTTTAATCTTATTTTACGATTGTTTTCTCTGTATTTGAGCAAAATGTGGGTTGGTTTTATTGTCAGAGAATCAGGACTTGCGTGTTAGCATGCTAGTTGTTTTTAGCTTTAGCATGGCGGCAAAACTCAGCTCTGGTCTCTGAGAGTTGTGAAAAGCGCAGATAAACTCATCTCGATGAATAATTAGGATGCCCCGAAGGTGTACGGTAAGCGAGGAGTCTTAAAAATGTGAAAAACAGAAAAACAGTTTCTGCAGTGGTCTGAAGTTATTCCTCACTTAAGCATTCTGAGCATCCTAATTACTCACTGCGATTAGTTTATAAGCATTTTTCACAGCTCTCACAGACCGGAGCGGAGATTTTTGCGCAACTTTTCATGGTAAAGCTAACAACAACTAGTATGCTAACACACACTTCCTGATTTGTGGCCATATTGGCTTGTCAAAGCCTGATCTGATCACATCTCAGAAGCTAAACAGGGTCTGGGTAGTATTAAGAAAGGAGACCACTGGGAATATCAGGTGCCACAGTGGAGCGCCAGTGGCAAAAACTGTTGTTCTGTCCTTAGGCAAGACACTTCACCTACACTGTCTAGTAAGGAAGTGGTGTATGGCATCCTCGCTTCCATCAGTCTGCCCCAGGACAGCTGTGGCTACAATAATATCTTGAGTGAATGAACAATGAACTGTAAAGCACTTTGGGAGTCTTGAAAGGTGCTTTATAAATGCAGTGATTAATTAATGAATTGATCAAATTAACGGACAATGGAATGCTTCATATTTCGACAGACAATACACAGTGAACTTAACTTGTCCTCAAGAGCTGCTTATACTGTATACATCTGTAGTGGGGCAAATGCATAGAATATTTTAGAACAAAAACTACAGAAATTAAAGAAATGCATCTAATTGACTTATTATTTATTGCTTACTACTATAATACTGTTGCATTGAATGTGCAATAAGAAAATAATATCCACACAGTATGCCGTTTGGTGGTCTTTTATCAGCACAGTTCTTCAAATTCTAGGACGCGCCAAAAGCAAATTAGAATCCATATTGTTTAGCATTAGCATTAGCATAGCCCCGCAGACTCCCTGATACACCTGAGGATGGACAATACAGCAGATGGTCCATAGCACAACAGCCCGGAGCGCTCATTACAAAAACAATAGTGAGAAAATGAACGACATCAACTCAGAACGCTATAAAATACAAAATGAGGGGTGCTTATCTCTTACGCTGATTGATTCGTCTATGAATGGTAACTTAAAGGTCCTATATTACACAAAATGGACTCTTTTGAGCTTTAAGTCATGTTAGAATGTTGGTACGTCATCAAAAACAGACCTGGAGTTGTCATTTTTAGTCTGTGTAGAGCTCAAAATGCTCTGTTCCACCTTGTGATGTCATGACGTGATAGATTTCAAGTTCATAGCTACCTTCAGCTTTTGTTTAGTAGAGATTGGCAATTCCAGGCCTAAAAATCATTAAATTGATTCTAGTGAAGGTGTACAAAGTTTAAAAACAGTGGAGCACTTCCTGTATTACCGCATGACATCATAAGTTGGAACAGAGTGTTTTCTGTTTGAGAGAAGAAGTTTGAAGTTTCAGTAAAGTCCACTCCCTCTGAACCACATAAAACACTCCCAGATTTGTGACGTCATAGGTAGTAATCTGGTGTTTTTAAAGAGCACGTTATGCATTCTTATGGCTTCAATTGGGATACGAATTTCACATTTTCTAACTTAAAACAATGTCTGCACTCACTATTCTCCAATAATCAGGAAGTGCGTGCTTAGGATGCTAGTTGTTAGTTCTAACGTGATGGCAAAACTCCGCTCTGGCCTCCTAAAAGTTGAGAAAAGTGCTTATAAACTCAAGTCATTAGGATGGTCAGGATGCGTAAGGTAAGTGAGGAAGAACTTTGGACCGCTGCTAGTTTTAAGACCTTAAAAATCAGGTACTTTTTTCTGTTGTCAATAAATGTAACAGAACAAAAAAAAGCTCTTCTCTTTGTCATCTCTCTCCAAACTTTGACTTTGTGACATCTATGGCTTGGGGGAGTATGGCAAGATTTTTCCAATAAAGTTGACTCATGTCTGATCTAATAACCTGACAGAGATCGTATTTCTGTGAAGGGGAGTGTCACCATGAGAGTATTTTTGTTCCACTATGTTACACAGAGAGGAGGATACAGGGACGGCCAAGCACAATATTTATCTGACCCACAGGAGGAAGTGTGGACATGTCACAGAGCAGAGGACGGACAGAAGAAAGAGACAATAGAACTGTCACAGAGTCTAAAAGTATAAAAAGTTTAAACTGTAGACGACTTAAAGAACGTGTATTATTGATTGGTATTTGCCATGTTATTAGAGATGGACCGATATGGATATTTTCATGGCTGATGCCGATACCAAGTGTTTGGAATCCAGAGCAGCCAGTAGCCAATAAGTTCCGCCAGTATTTCTTAGCCGATATGCCGTATTATGCTATTTAAATTTACCACAAACTCACCCACAGCACTTTTTTTCAACCAAAAAAAAAAAAAAAACCCTAAGAGAACTTTGCAGTCACGCTTTGTGCAGTTTTCTCTTCTTATTAAAGTGGTTAAATAAAGCTTTTGGTGTCTTTTTAGGCACCGGATCGATTAAAACAAAATATCGATCTCTGCTGGAGATTTAAGGCCAATAGCCAATATGCTAAAAAGTCCAAATATCGGCCCGATATATCGCCCAACCGATATATGGGTCTATCTGTACATATAGTGTCCTCGTTAAAAACATACCAGGAGCTGTATTTTGCTTCACACTTGTTTCAATAAATGTTACACAAAATTGCCTATTGTGAGTTTTAAACCAGGTTAGAATGATTTCAAGAATTCAAAAACATACCTGGACTTCACGCATGTTTGAGAAGCTTTTTATTATTAGTCTGTCTACATCTCTAAAGCTCCAAATGCTCCGTTCCACTGATTGTTTTCAAGTTAGCAGCTCCTTTTACCTTTAGTTCAGTACAGATTGGCAATTCCAAGTCTGAAATCATCCGAGTGATTCTAGTGAAGGTGTGTGGAGTTTAGAAACACAGTGGAGCACTTCCTGTAGTGTGTTTTCTGTTTGAGAAAAGAACTCTAACCCTAAATACGCAGGTTTTAACTTGTGGAAATGAAACAAAACACAACTCTAGGTTCTGTATGTTTGTGATGAGGAAACAAAATTGTAACAAATCAAGAAGTGTTATTATGCAAAATTTGAACTTTTCTACCCTGTTATAACATTGTTCCCTCTTCAATAACATGCCTTGAGTGGTTTTATATGCCATCCATGCATGTCTGAGTAATCTAGCGATCTCTCCCGGGCCCCATTCGAACCCTCCTTACCGTCAAATGTTTACGAAGAACACATATCTCTATTATCATAGCATTCCAAGACATTGTAATTATTTTTGTAATCATGTTCCGCATTTTTGAACACTGTATGATTTTATACAAAAATTTGGAAATTACAAGTTTGAGTTTTGATCCTTCATGGCCCCTGTAGCTGATTTTAGTTGTCCGTCAGTAAACAGTTTTATCCCTGTGAGCTGGCTGTCTTATCCGTTCCTGGAAACATAGGAGTGTGTATTTGACCCTGCATACTCCTGCTTTCTTATCTACTTTGCTGCAGCTTAACTTTTGACCCTCTGAGGCTCCTGTACTTTGAGTTTTGACACATTCATGTTATGTCCTGTCAGCTGAATTGTCTTTATAGACCTCGGAAATACAGTTACTGATTATATAACTTACTTGTGCTGTATTTTAAGGTCCTGTATTTTGCAAATTGACTCTTGTGAGGTTTTAGTCATGTTCTAATGCTTTTACCTCAGCAAAAACACACCTGGAGCTGCTTTTTGTTGCATCTACACATGTTTAAGCACCTATTAAAGCTCAAAACACTCCACCTTCCACCTTGTGATGTCATGTGGCAATACAGGAAGTGCTCTACTGTGTTTTTAAACTCTGTACACCTTCACTACGATATATCAGTGGGCAGATATATCGTGGTGATATTTGGTTTTGCTTTTTAGCATATCGGTTTGTGGCCATACATCTCCAGCAGTGGCCGAAGTTTTGTTTGGCCCAACCAGAAGCCTGAATATGCACGAAAAATATATGCGTAAAGCTTTATTTGAACATTTTAGACCAAAGGGGGTACAGCAAATGTGACTACAGCGGAAAAACTACCAAATCGTCTCTACGTATCGGACTAAAATATTGGCAGAGGTCACTGGCCATCGGTTCCTCTGGATTCTAAACATTGGCCGTGCAAAAATGCAAACCGGCAATCTCTAATTTTGATCTTTGGAGATGCAGACAGCCTAATAAACCAGGATTACTCAAACATGTGCAAATGAAACGAAACACAACTCCAGGTCTGTTTTTGATGAGGGAACAACATTCGAACATTGCTTAAAACTCACAAGAGTCCATTCACCTTTAAGAGATGGTGAATGTGCATGGACTTTAAATAACAAACAAGAATGCAGCAGTTAGATCAGTTTTAAATGAATACTACTGTCCTTTCACACTCTCTTTACAGTCTCTGCTGCTTCAACCTTGAGTCTCTATCACTTCTCTGCTGTTTATTCAAAATAGACAAGGATTTATGGTGTTCGACATTCATATCTTAGCGGCGTTCTGAGTGCGCCGTATATTTACTGCAGATTTACAGCTTATTCTTCTGTACGGAATAGATGAATTACGATGTCTTCTCTCCGTGCAGCTATTTACGATGGATTGTCAAAACTTTGAGAACAATGACAGCAGTTTTAACCGTGATATAATACCTACTATCTATTAAAGGGCCCATATTATGCTGTTTTCTGATCCTGATAGATACGAGTAGCTCAGTTGGTACATGTTTGGTGGTTCAAATCCAGCTCTCGGACATAAATATCATTGGTTTTAAAGGTCCTGTGTTACGTGAAATTGACTATTGTGAGCTTTAAGATGCGTTATAATGTTGTCACTTCATCAAAAACACACCTGGCGTTGTGTTTTGTTTCATTCACGCATGTTTAAGCAACTCTTTATTATTAGTCTGTCTACATCTCCAAAGCTCAAAATGTTCTTCCACCTTATGATGTCATGTAGTGATAGTTTTCAAGTGAACTGTGACCTTTTGCCTTTTGTTCAGTAGAGATTGGTGTATGAATGTGTGTGAGAATGTGTGAGTGGTTCCTTGATATAAAAACATTCCTTGAAGGTAGAAAAGCGCCATATAAAAATGTGAACGTTTACCATTTTGTATTTAAAAAGTCAGTCTGCAAAAATCGTTATGATTTATGAACTTCAATTCAATTCATTCTTCAATTATTGTGCGTTTTTGGGAGATAGACGGCTATGTGCTGCTCTATTTCATCCCTATTAGTCGTTTCAGTGCAAATCTGAATCCAAACCTTTTTCTTACAATTCTCAGCACTCCCTCGTGAGCCAAAACAGACTCCTGGAGGGCCACTTTAGGCACCCCTGCTCTAGTGTAATCTTACAAAAAGTTAAAAAAAAAAGATGTTTCTGCATTTTTATGGTTAAAGAGCCTATATTACGCTATTTTGTTTTGTATTTTATAATATTTTCTCATCACAAACATACCTGGAGTTGTGTTGTGTTTCATTCACACATGTTCAACACACAAACTCTGCATATTTAGGCTTTACACTCTGTTCCACTTTGTGATGTCATGTGGTAATACACCATACTCCAACTCCACACACCTTCACTAGAATCATTTGGACGGTTTCAGCCCTGGAATTGCCCATCTCTACTGAACTAAAGGTAAAACGTAGCTGTTAACATGAAAACTACCACTTCATGACATCACAAGGTGGAACAGAGCGTTTTGAGCTATGGAGATGGAGACAGACTAATAATAAAGGGTTACTCCAACACGTGTGAATGAAACAAAACACAACTCCTGGTATTTTTTGATGACGTAACAACGTTCTAACATGGCTAAAAGCTCACGAGAGTCAATTTTGCGTATTATAGGACCTTTAATCTGCCTTTTTACATAGAAATACCAAAAAATCCCAAATCTACAGCGAACTCACTCACTTCTATAAATCCTTTTAATCTAAATAACATTGTCAGCTTGTACAAATTTCGATCAGATATGCAGATGCCTCTAAGAAGAGCTTGTGTCTCCATCCATCTTTGTAACAGCCCTTCCCCAGTGTCTTCTACCAGAGCAGGACCCTATCAGTGATTATAATGTTGTAACATGGCCTGTTCTTGATTAGACCCCCTCTGTCTCCCGGCGGCCGGCTGTTTAATATGCACCACAGCACATGGGGACGTCTGGGTGTTTGATTAGCTTTGGTTTAAAGGACTTATATTCTGCTACATTGGCATTTAGAGCTTTGTTAACAAATGCAAAATGGACTTTTTTTGTTCCCTCATCAAAAACTTACCTGGAGCTGTGTTTTGTTTCATTCTCGCTTGTTTCATTGATCCGTTAATCTCAAGTTGTTTTCCCTGAGCACTCGAAAATGCTCCGTCTGCATTTTACCTGCTTTGTTGTGTCATAGATAAAACTCCAGACTTCTCCTACGCAGTTTTTAAGTCCATAAACCATCACCAGATTTCAATACTAAGGAATAGGCTTGATAAAAATTCTGATACCACAATAACAGTATGTATTTAGACAATAGAATGTGTTTTTTTTTTTTCATTGTTCAACAGCTATAGACTAAATAAACTAAAATAAAAGCATTTTTTCATTACGGATGTTTTTCTAGCACTAAAAAATAAAGAAAAACACGCGTCTTTACTCTGAGCAGGCTTGAATCTCCACAAATCTGACTTTTTTGGTCTAAAATTGTGGCATAAAAAGCATCTATGTCCACGGAGAATGTTCCAAGGTATTGTTTTAACTTCCTATTTCCATGGAATCATGCGGTTCCACTGACACATCGTTACATATCACTTTCAAGAGCCGATATTACGCTATTTTCTGATCTACAGTAATAATCCCTTGCTGATTTTGTAGGTTTGCCCACTGATAAAGAAATGAACAGTCTATAATTTTAATGGTAGGTTTATTTAAACATTGAGAGACAGAATATCAAAAAGAAAATCCAGAGAATCACATTATAGAAAATATATGAATTGATTTGCATTTCATTGTGTGAAATAAGTATTTGATCCCCTACCGACCATCCCACAGACCAGTTAGACACTCCTAATCCACTCGTCACCTGAATTAGACTCGAATCACCTGTATAAAAGACGCCTGTCCACAGAATCAGTCAATCAAACTCCAAACTGTTCAACATGGGAAAGACCAAAGAGTTGCCAAAGGACGTCAGGGACAAGACTGTAGACCTGCACAAGGCTGGAATGGGCTACAAAACCATAAGAAAGAATCTGGGTGTTAAGAAGACTAAACTGTTGGTGCAATTGTTCGAAAATTTAAGAAATACAAAATGACCATCAGTCGACCTCGGTCTGGGGCTCCACTGTGTGTTATAATGTAGTTTCCTCGTCACAAACAGACCTGGAGTTGTGCTTTGATTTATGATGATTTGATTTGGTTTGTTTAACTCACAAACCCTGCGTATTTAGGATGAGTTCTTCTCTCCAACTGCAACCACCTTGTGATGTCATGTGGTAATACAGTCCACACACCTTCACTAGAATAATTTGTTTAAAGTCAGTCCTAGAATTGCCAATCTCTACTGAACTAAAGGTAAAACAAGCTGTTAACTTGAAAACTACCACTACATGACATTTAGAGATGTAGACAATAAAGGATTACTCAAACACGTGTGAATGAAACAAAACACGACTCTGGGTTTGTTTTCGATGAGGTAACAACAGTCTAACACGGCAATATAGGACCTTTAATTTGACCCTTGACCTCATAAAAGACTCGGGTCCCTCCTTCTCCCTTGTTCCATTCTCCATATGCAAAGCTCCTAACATAACAAATAACCCTTACTTCCAGCTGACCGATGGAACACATTGTAAAACGTCGCGCAACTCCACTTCCTGGTTTCCGAAATGACACAATAGCTAGCGGAAGCCCGTCGTCCCTGGATACGATTATGGGATGTTGATATCTTTAGTATTTGCGCAGATGATCGGTGCCCTCTGAACTGTAAACAGGTGGTGAAGGTTAGAATGAACGGAGGGGGGGGGGTGGCGGCAGAGTGGTCAGCCTCATGACCGGGGCACGCTGAGGACACGCTGACGTCATCGTGCAGTGGAATGGAGCAGAGCCGGCATGCTAATATTACAGCCTGAGGTAATGCTTTCCTTATGCTAACAATGGGGATGGAAAGACATATGTTGGAGTGGTGTGTAGCTCAAAGTCCCCCATAGAAGACAGTGTTTTCTTTCCATTTACTAACTGTACTATAAACTTGTTATTGATATGCAAAATGTTACTTAAAGGTCTTACATTATGCAAAATTGACTCTTGTGAGCTTTAAATCATATTAGAATGCTGTTACCCCCTCAAAAACATACCTGGAGTTGTGTTTTGTTTCATTTACATGTTTGAGTAATCCTTTATTATTAGTCTGTTTACATCTCCAAGCTCAAAATGCTCTTTTCCACCTTGTGATGTCATGTGGTGGTAGTTTTCAAGCTTGCATCTACCTTTTACCTTTAGCGGAGTAGAGATTGGCAATTTTAGAGCTGAAATTATCCAATATTCTAATGTAGGTGTGTGGAGTTTAAAAACACAGTGGAGCACTTCCTGTATTACCACTTGACATCACAAGGTGGAACACAGTGTTTTCTGTTTGAGAGAAGAACTCTGCCTAAATATGCAGGATTTGTGTGTTAAACATGTGTGAATGAAACAAAACTCCAGGTCTGTGATGTGATGAGGAAACAACATTAAAACAGATCAGAAAATGGTGTAATATGGGCCCTGGTGTAAAGCTCCAGTATGTAACCTTTTAGCTGAAAAATAGACTTAAATAAAAGCATGTTTTTTTTCTTTATTTTGATTGCACAGAGAAGCATGCATCCTTACTGCGAGCGGATTTGCATCTCCACAAGCCTGACTCTTGTTTGGCCTGGGAGAGGGTCTTCTCCTGCTTATTTCTATGGAAATGTTGTTCCTTTGGCTATAATATATCACATTATGGAATAAAATGTATTTATTCTTATGATTAATCCTGCAGGTGATGTGCCACCTCCAGAAAGTTATAGTTAGTTGTCGCAATTGTCTCTTGTGAGCCTTTAGCCATGTTAGAACGCTGTTACCTCCTCAAAAACAGACCTGAAGTTCTGTTTTGTTTCATTCACACATAAGTTATGCTCTGTTCCACCTTGTGATGTCATCAAGTGGAAGTTTTACAGCTCCTTTTACCTTTAGTTCAGTAGAGATGAACAATTCCAGGGCTGAAATGATCCAGATGATTCTCGTGAAGGTGTGTGGAGTTTAAAAACGCAGTGGAGCACTTCCTGTATTACCACATGACATCACAAGGTGGAACAAAGTGTTTTACATTTGAGAGAAGAACTCAGCCTAAATATGCAGAGTTTTTGTGTTAAACATTGTACTTGAGTAATATTTACCCCAAACACTTCAATTTTTGTTCACTACTTTTTTTTATATCTGCTTGAGTAATATTATTTTAAAGTGGCAGTACTTTTTCCCATCATTTTCACTTCCACGTCCCTCCTAACCTCTTGAAGTTTTCCTGTTTTTCCCGTCTCACCTCTCCCGTATTTCAGTTCCATCTGCTCATACGAGTCATTGTTGTTGGCTGCAGATGTGAGGAGCTCATTGTTAGCAGTTCTTTGTGTTAGCGCCCACAGGCAGATACATTCCTCCTCTGACCTGAGGTGTGGACAGACAGGGGCTGGACACAGGCGAACAAGGAGCCTTTTCAGTTTCAATCAGAATTTGACCCCATTACTGACCATAATCCGCAATATTAAAGATGCAATATGTAACTTTTCTGGTTAGGATTAAGCTGTGGTGGAAGGTAACCAAGTATAAAAGTAAAAGTACAATTTTTAGGTATCTGTACTTTACTTAAGTCAGTTTTACAGTGGATACTTTTTACTTTTACTTTACTATATTCGAGAGCATGTACCTGTACTTTATACTTCACTACATTTTCGATATGGACTGAAAAGTAAAAAGTACTTTTCTTTATGGTTTGAGACCTGCTGAAATAACTGAGACGTATGTTTAGCACATTTAATTTAATTTAACGTCACAACTTTAAGCAAACAAAATGCAGAAAAACAGCTATAAAAATTTAGAAATTAATTGAACCACTTAAACTTTTACTTGAGTAATCTTTTGCCCCTGTATCTGTACTTTTACTTAAGTAACATAACTGAGTACTTCATCCACCACTGGGATTATGCCACTTGCTAGTCTCCATGGAGCTCTAATTGCTTTTAAGTATGTCTTGAAAAACAGGCATTCCTGTGAGTGGGGTTGCCTCTCCACAGATCTGACCTGTAACTTGTAACTGGTGATGTCGTCTGCTTGTCTCCCTGGAGAGGATTCATGGCACACTGTGGAACCTTCCAGGCAAAGCAGTGACATCTCCACGGCCACAAGCAAGCGCCAGACCCCTGAGTTCTTCTCTCAAACTGAAAACGCGCTGCTCCACCTTGTGATGTCATGTGGTAATACAGGTAGTGCTCCACTGTGTTTTTAAACTTCATACACCTTCACTAGAATCATTCGTTAGTCAGTCTCTACTAAATTAAAGGTAAAAAGTAGCGTTTACTTGAAAACTACCACTACGTGACATCACAATTTGGAACAGAGCATTTTGAGACAGACTAATGGGGCTGGGTATCATTAAGAAGTTGCCGATACGATACATAATACCACAATACGATACAGTTTTCGATACAGTTTGATTTGATATATTTCAAATCGATTCGATACGGTTCGGTGAAAAACAAAGGCTAAATCATCACCGTTATACTAAAAGTCTAAGTCCACTAAATTTGTGCAAAGTTAATATGAAAAACACCCATTTTGCTCATCAAACACTGAAAATGTCAACACAACTGTCGCTCTTACACAAAATAATTGAGTAAAATATGCCTAAAAACACCCTTACGATATATCGATACAGCGAGATGGAGAGGGTGTTGAGGTTGCCGGTTCTACTGCTGGAGGTGGTTAATGGAGAGGAGGAGGATTGAGGAGGAAGAGGAAATACTATTATCGTCCTGCTCGTATTTACGGTGAATGTTTGTTTGTGTTTCCATAGTAACCAACAAAAAGCCGGTGCACCTGTCCATCACCAAAGTGAAGCAGTTCCCGGGGTCGTCGTCCTTCGTCAAGAGGTCGCAGTGGACCATAGACCAGCTGAGACAGGTCAACGGGATAGACGCGAATAAAGTACGCCCCCTGTGTTTTATCATGGGTATTACATCTATTACACACACCTTAAAGCGCCTAGGACAGGTATATTTCAGATGTAGCTAAAAATGTTATCATTTTTTTCTGGGTTTGGCCAATTTTGTAGGTTTCAAATTGGCCATATATATATATATATATATATATATATATTTTTTTTTTTATAAGGTGCTTTTTTGTTTGCATCTGAAAATCTGCAATAAATATTTTAAATAAAATAAATAAGAATTACTTCTTGGTTGGAAATCATGACATCATCATAGGGAATACCATAACCATAGTAACCATATTGTACACTCGGGCCAAAACTCCTCTAATGTACACAGAAATGATTAGCTGACAAGTAAAATTATAAGAAAACACCTTTATTTAGTTGAAATTATGTTTGAAATATTGAAAAAAAAAATTGCATTGTGAGTAAATTGTCAAACTCTAAAATAAAACTTTTTATTTCCAGTATTTTTCAACACAAATTTCTTCCTGATTGGTCTAAAACTATAATGTATATTTACAACAGGTATTATCCCTCCAAATGAAGTCAAAATCAGAGAATCACTTGTAAATGGCTCAGTACTCATTTCAGTATTGTGATGTTGAATATTTTCGACCACACAATGTCATTTTCAACACAAAATAGTAAGTAGTACTTTATTTTAGGGCTTTTACATATAATATTGCTAGTGATATATTGTGATATAAGGATGATTTGAAATTTTCGTACCTGCAGAGGCTAGAAGTGAACGTTGAAGTTGTATCTTTAACTTAAATAGCTCAAAACAAATGCAAATTTATTATAAAAGACACAATTAAAAGTGCATTGTGTAACTTTTCTGGTGGAGGGTCTGTCAAATCCTTTTCTCCATGTTATTGTTTTGGCTGGAATGTTTCAGAGTATGGCATTAAACCTTTCTATATTCATGGACACCAAACCAGACCAAGTTATAGGTCAGATTAAATGAAGTACAAAAGTAAAAGTACAATACTCAAGTCCAAATTTTAGGTATCTGTACACTGTAAATGTTTACAGTGGATACTTTTTACTTATCACTACATTTGAGGACGTGTATCTGTACTTTTTGTACTTTCTACTCCACAACACATCACATTTATCCCATTTTATTTGAGTTAACGTCACAACGAATGAATTAATTTTGATTGTTTTAAATGTTTAATGATGAATTGGATATTGTTTATTTTAAGGAGAAACTGTTAATGATAAAATGTTGTTGCTAGAATGTAAATCATTTCCTTAATGTATTTTGTAGCTGCCCAAGGACTGCAGATGGAAAGTTGTTTGTATCTAAATCTGGCACAGAGCCTCTTTTCTCTCTGAGTTTAATGTTTTCTGTGCACTGTCATTGTTTTAAATAAATAAATACAGTAAATTCTAAACTTTGAGCAAACCAAACACCAAAACGGCTAGAAAAATTAAGAAATCGATTGAATCACTTAAAATCTGCCAAATTCATTATCAAAAATCACTACATTACATCCATAAATTCTACAAAAAATCTCTGCCAAATACTTTTACTTTTTACTCTTAAAGTAAATTTTTTAACAGATAAGTAGATTTTATCATGTGATACTTTTACTTTTACTGGAGTAACTTTTTGCACCTGTACTCTGTATTTTTACTTGCGCAACAAAACCGAGTACTTCATCCTGTCACTGTCCTAAAGCTGCTGTACTGTGGAGTTAAATACATAATTTACAATATTGTAAGAAATCATTAGGCTATATTTGGTAATACTTTTATTCAACTGGAGCTAAATTCAAATTTATAAAGGCACTCCCTAAATTGTGTAAATAAAGTAATGAAAATGAGAAGATCGGAATGAGATTGGTGTTGGATCTCTATCAGGAATTGTAAATATAAAAAAATATAATAATAATATCGGTATTGGATCGAGAGCCAAAAAAACTGGTTCTGTAGTTTGGATACAGGATCTAGGAACAGCTACAGTAACACTCTTTTCGCCGTATCTCAGGACTGTCCGGAGTTCGACATGATGTTCGACACGGCCTTTGACCAGTGGGTTGCCAGTTCCTCGGGAGAGAAGTGCACGTTTATCCAGATCCTCCACCACACCTGCCAACGCTACTGCTCCGCCCGCAAGCCCGACTTCCTCAACTGCCAGGCCAAGCTGCTGGGAGGTAAGGCTGGATGTGCTCCCCGCTCCGGAGGTTCTCTACGGGTGGTGCTAGGATCAAAACTGGGCCATGTGCAAATCGAACACACCAGCTCCTACATAATGCTTTTTCATTGTAAGATATATTAGTAGGGATGTAACGATATCCAAATCTCTCGATACGATATTTTCACGATAAGACTTAAAAGTGCTACTTCATCGTGTAGATTGGACTGAAACGGAGCAAAGGATCATGGTCTATGTAGTGAATGAATGAATTTAAGCAAAGAAACTTGTAATTCGATATATTATAGCTTCAATTTCCGCTCAGATCAAGGTTGTCGTTGTGTCCTCATGCAATCTATTATAGAGGCTTTGACATGTCTGTAAAGTGAGTAGAAGACATTATATTGTTATATTCTTAAATGTGAGTAAATTTGCCAGAATAAATAAATACATACATTTCAAACCATCTTCATTTAGTTTTAGTTGTGAAAAATATTTGAAATCTCTTTACAATAACGAAAAATAGAGCCTCAATATTGGGAAAATGGTCCTGCTTGATCTTAAACATCCACACAGTTGAGAACCACCACTTCTGAGACATGTTCTTGATCATCAGACTGGACGTTTTATTGGGTACGCTTTAAAGGTGTACTGTAACTTTTCTAGTGGAAACTGTGGTGTCTCCATGTCGATAATAATGGTTGCCTACAATGTTCTACAGCTGTGTTTCTCAAAATGTGGTTCATGTGCCACAAACTGTGCTGCAGTTTGTGGTTTTGCTGAATTTAGAGTTCATTTTATCCACTTTTGTCCCTTTTGGATCATTTCTTGTTTAAAACTACAGCGGAAATGATGTAGTCCACTTTTAGACCTGGTTTAGCCCTAGATTAGACCTAGATAGTCCTCTTATAGACCTGGTTTAGATCTGGTGGCACTCGGAAATGGGGATGGGACAATAAACAATAATAATCGTTCGTGGATTATTTTATATAATCATGATAATGTACAGATAATATACAGTATAATATAAATCTGATTTGGAGGATCAGCTCCTCCAAATCCGAGGCCATGGTTCTTGACCGGAAAAAGGTGTCTTGCCCTCTCCGGGTGGGTGGAGAGTCCTTGCCTCAAGTGGAGGAGTTCAAGTATCTCGGGGTCTTGTTCACGAGTGAGGGGAGGATGGAGCGTGAGATTGACAGGCGGATCGGTGCAGTGTCGGCAGTGATGTGGTCGCTGTATCGGACCGTTGTGGTGAAGAGGGAGCTGAGCCGAAAGGCAAAGCTCTCGATTTACCGTCAATCTACGTTCCTCCCCTCACCTATGGTCATGAGCTTTGGGTAATGACCGAAAGGACAAGATCGCGCATACAAGCGGCCGAAATGAGTTTCCTCCGCAGAGTGGCCGGGCGCTCCCTTAGAGATAGGGTGAGGAGCTCAGTCACACGGGAGGAGCTCAGAGTAGAGCCGCTGCTCCTCCACGTTGAGAGGAGCCAGCTGAGGTGGTTCGGGCATCTGTTCCAGATGCCTCCTGGATGCCTCCCTCGGCTCCCCCCGGGAGCTCTTCCGGGATCCCCCTGGAGGAGCTGGAGGAAGTGTCTGGGGCGAAGGAAGTCTGGGAGTCCCTGCTTAGACTGTTGCCCCTGCGAAGTGGCCCTGGATAAGTGGAAGAAAATGGATGGATGGATAATCTAATAAAATATAATAAAAGTTTGAGAGACGCTGTTCTACATGATACTAAAGTTACAGGTCATGTCTTTCCATAGACATTTTCATTTCCTTGTGGCTAAATCTGGTGCATTTACAGAAATATTCATTAATGTACTCTGTCCCTGTCAAATAAATAAAAATAAAGAATGCATGATTTACAAAAGATTTTTGAGCAATAAAACAAACAAATTGATGAGAGATACATTTAATGTCATGCTGTGGAACATTACGGGCAAAACATTAGCATTTCCATGGTAGCGCACCCACCAACAGAAATGTTACGGAGCACCTTTAAATCACCCATGCTTTTGGATCCTCAGCCCTCTTTAAGCAGGTTTGTCTTCGGTTATTGTGTCTCTAATAAAACGTCCCTTGTTTGTCCCCATGTCTGAGCTCTGTCCTCTTCGACCCGGCGTCTGTCTCTGTGCTCGGGTCACTTGGATAATTCACGTCTCCACAGCAGCACCTGGACTCTGTAAAAACATGTGCCTCTGCTGGGCTGGAAACCCAATAAATCCCACTAACAGCAGCAGCACAGCAGGCCCAGAGTCTCCGGTCTGAATCCCTCTGCCTACGAATATCAGGCTCAAACAACTGCCTACTGAATGCTAATTTATACAGTTTTATCATGATTTATTGACTTGAAAAGAAGGTAGTAGTAGTAGCAGCAGCAGCAGCAGCAGCAGCAGCAGCAGCAGCAGCAGCAGCAGCAGCAGTGTTTCTGTAAACTACAACCAACATTGCAAACTACCATTGTGTCCCTAAGCAAGACACTTCACTCCATTTGGCTGTAGAGTTTGCAGTGTGCCGTGTGATTTTGTGGTGCCTCGTCAAAGTCCGTATTGTCCTGGAAGGTTGGTGGTTCAAGTCCCACGCTTGCCATTCCTACTGTTGTTGTGTCATTGAGCAAGACACTGCATCCCCCTAGATTCTGGGCTCTTGAGTATGATGCAGTACGATGTATGAATGTATTAATGTGAATGTGCAGTGCCATGTCATTCTCAGTCTGCCTTGGAAGGTTGATGGTTCTACTCCCTCTCTATTAAGTTCCATACTGTTGTTACGTCCTCGAGCACGACACCTCACTCTCCTTGATTATCGAGGATACAGTCCAGGTGTATGACTGACTGACTTGGTGGCGTTGTTGTGTCGTAGGGCAAAACACCTCACCCATTTAGCTTGATTTTTTTTTTTTTTTGACAAAGTTTGACGAGTAAATTAAGTTGTGTGCATTTTATTTTGATTGGGGGTCCGTCACCTGCTTGTTTCTATGGATACGTCATTGCTCTGCCTGGAATGTTCCACAGTGTGACATTAAACAGCTCTACTTTACATTTATTCAACTACAGGTGGTTTTACAGCTCAAAAATACCTAGAAAAACAGATATTCTGACTGAGCGGGGTCGCCGCTCCACAGATCTGACGTGTAATTTGGTCTGGTTTGGTCTTCATGAAGATAGAAAGGTTTAACGCCACACTGTGAAAGATTCCAGACAAAACAATAACGTCTTTGTGGAGAAAAGCATTTGACGGACCCTCCACCGAAGAAAAGACAACGCACCTTAAACAGATTGCACCAAAAAATATCTTTTTGTATTATGCAGCCCTACTCTGTATATGGCTTAATGGTTACATGACTTTGACTTTGTGCTTGCATAGTGACAGGGTTGTGCGTTGGAGATAGTGGGAGCCTAATAGTGCACCATAAATGCACCATAAATGCACCATAAATGCACCATAAATCCCATAGAAGCCTTTCCCGTCTCTGTAAAATATGTTTAAGGATACACATGGTCCATTCCCTTTAATATGATTATCCTAGAACACACTTCCCTCTGCCCCATCTGTGGATCTGGGCTTGCTCAATGCTCTGATGTTTGTTTGTTTTTTTCTTTGTTTTTTTTTAACCAAGCAGTAGTGTAGATGGCCACAATTTCAACCTTTTCAGTGTGATCCAGAATACTCGTGTAAAAGTACTTTAATACATTTAAAATCATCATACAAGTTACTGATAGGTCTGTAACAATAAAGACTATATTTATGTATAATTTAATAGCACTAACAGTGTATTTTGGGGCTCAGTATTTATCGTGTGTACATTTGTGGGGAGATTTTGGGTATTTTTGTTGCAGTACAATTAAATTTGAGCAGGAAAAAGGTTGAATACATCTATATCCTCCTGGGACCCAAACAAAAAGTGTATTTCAATGTATTTTATTTTATTTTTTTTGTGTGTGTGTGTGATTTTCTATATGGAGGTAAATGAACACCTCAGCATTACATTTTGTCAATTTTATTTTTATTCATAATTTTGTAACATGTCCTCTGTAATGCACGCCATGGATCCATGTGAAGTTAAGTTTTTTGATGACCATCTCTGACAAACTTCTACAGTCGCCTCAAAAAGTTTAGACTACCTTTTAATTTCTTATTTATTTTTTAATCATAGTGCAGCCACAAACTAGAGTCTGTCTCAAAACACTTAAGATAGACTGGTTACCTCAGTGTTCACTATAAAGGACACAAATGAATGGGCCGGGTCTCAGGAGTCTAGTCTTTAAAAACACAGAGGAAGTGAGAGCTTCAGGGCATCTTAGAAGTCCACAACAGGTGCTCCTCAAGGACGAGGCTCAAAAGTGAAAATATAGTGAAGATGACTAAGCTTGTAATGTAAAAACTTGCTGTGATAAAGTAAAAAGTGGTCAAAAAGTTCAAAACGCTCTGTTGGAATTAGAATAAAAGTCCTTTAATGGTTACATGGGACAAGCCAACGCGTTTCAACACATGTTTTGACTTTTTATTTGATCACAATAAGTTTTTACATAAGTTTGGTCATCTTTACTTTATAATTGTCCCTTCAGCAACATAAAAACAGCAACGTTCCGCACCAGATTATAGTTAAACAGAATAAATTACACAATGCAATTATAGTCAACACCAAGAACAATACAATACACAATACACTGTCCAGTCATCACACGTGTACAATACAACCACACATCTCTACAAAGCTGTAGGTATTAACAGAATCATGAGTTTCATCTTGTAAAATACATTTTAATTTACCATTTCTACATTTCACTATTTTATCAGTCCAGATTTTACAAAAATACAATATTCCACTGCACATGTTTCACAGTGGGTGGAACTGCACAGTGGAAGTGACTCCTGTGGTTAATTACTGAGAAATAAGAGTGTATCATTTGTATTATTTGTTGCTGCTCAGGGCTTTTAGACTTGGACAGATTTTATTGATCCACAAGGGAAATGACTTGGACACAGTAGCTCACGCATCACATTATCTTACAATAACACCATAAAAAATATAAAAATGATAATCATGACGGGCCTAGTAGTTACTGAGTACTGTACAAGTCCCAGTTTTCCCAATGCGCAAAAATGTAAGTGTCTGTACCAGAGTTTTCCATGGTTTTAAGCAAAATGTGTCTTTTCCCAGTACAGATATATTGTGTGTATCACACAGGCAATTTGGACTCAAATGCAGCACAAAAGAACGCAGACAAATGCAAAGGCCTTGGTTCGGTTCAGCAGAAAGTGTCTTACAATAGGAAAAGTTTAATATGTCAAATCAGGCTGATAAACAACAAAGGAAGAAATGATTATATAATGTGAACTAAAATATCTTCCAAAACTGGGAAATTCTGCAATTAGAAAACGGGCTGAGAATAACTCATAAACAGATTCTTCAAACAGGGAATAATGCAGAATTGCACAAATTGCAAACGACAGATTTGAGATTCAGAGTTTCAGATACAGAACTGGAGAGTCTCTTGACTCGTCGACAATCAAGCGAGAACCGACCGGGCAGAGGGAGTTTATATAGACGACCCTGGGATGATTGGGGAATGAGTGACAGCTGCAGGAAAAACAGGGAGGAAGCAAAAGATGGACTGGATCAGGCTAAGAACTGGGACTGTAAACATGTAAACAACAGGCAAAACTGTGACAGTATGAGCAGATCTTGAGGTGAAAATAAGTCTACTGCACGCAACAAAAACACAAAATCTCCTCACCTGATTGGCCAGAATGAAAAGAATATCCATTTAAAACAACGTGAGCTTAAAAAGTTTAATTAATTGAACAAGTTTTGGTTCTATAAAAGCAAAAAAGGCAAGTAACTAGTACATTTTAGCCAGGAGTACTTGAATACAGATTTGCAGTACTCCTTTCCACCACTGGTTAAAGGTACACTGCATAACTTTTCTAGTTTCTACAGTCCGCCACCTGCTTGTTGTCATGGAGATGTTATTTCTTTGTCTAAAATGTTCCACAGTAGAGATTAAACCTGTCTATTTTTAAGGAGACAACTATAGGCTACATTACAGGCCAGATCTGTGGAGAGACAACCCTGTTCACAGAGAGAATTGTTGTACTTTTGAGCAGTAGAAACGCCCGTAATGATACATGCTAGATAGATGTGTTTAATGTCATACCATGGGACATTCCAGGCGAAGCAGTAACATCTCCATGGAGACTATATGTGAAACTATAATACAAACTCACAACAAAACACAAATACACAAAAAGGAGTGAGACATATTGGGCGTTAGCATGCTGTTTTGTCAATACTATGACATTGACGCGGATCAGGTGGACGGATCTTGGCTAGCTCCCTCTTCACAAGGCTTTTTAATCAGATATCGACCTGTTTACCTCCACACCTCATCTCCTCACACCAGCACATGGATTATTCATATTTATTAGTCACTGACACAATCTCGGAACCATCTGCTCCGTTTTAAAGCACACGTTATGCTTTCCTGTCGCTTTAATTCTCGTTTTAAGCATGTTTTTTGTCATCTTGGGATAAGGATTTCACATTTTCTAACTTAACTTAAAGGATGGAGGGTCATTCACCTGCTTGTTTCTATGGATATGTCATTGCTCTGCCTGGAATGTTCCACAGTATGACGTTAAACAGCTTTACTTTACATTTATTCAATTACAGGTGGTTTTACAGCTCAAAAATACCTAGAAAAACAGACATTCTGACTGTGAGCGGGGTCGCCTCTCCACAGATCTGACCTGTAACTTGGTCTGGTTTGGTCTCCATGAAGATAGAAAGGTTTAATGCCACACTGTGAAACATTCCAGACAAAGCGACAAATAATATCTCCATGGAGAAAAGCATTTGACGGTCGTCCCACCAGAAAAGTTTCGCACCTTTTTGCAGCTTTAACCCCGTCCCTCTCCGTAAACCTGCTCCACATTTAGCCTGACCCCGGGGCGTCTCCAGGGCTTATGTGGGCCGGAGATGGTGCGTTTGTGGTACAGTGTATACCTGGGAATTCTTAGTGTGGGTGGAGGCTTGATTTGCATATGTAGCAGTTAGTTACAAAAGAACTGACGACGAAAGTTGCAAGTTTTTATTCATTATAGAACACACAAAAATAAAGACAGATTTGCATTGTGTAACTTTCCTTGTGGAGGGTCTGCCAACTGCTTGTCTCCATGGAGTTGTTATTGCTTTGTCTGGAATGTTCCACAGTGAAGCATTAAACTAATCTATCTCCATGAAAATAAGCAGAAATTTGATATAGAAATTTAATATAGAATAACCGTCTTTGATGGTATTTTTAAGCAGTAAAACACCTCTAACGGAAGAAATACAAAACAGACAAGCTTAATACCGTATTGCGGAACATTCCAGCAAAAACGGCCGCATCCCCATGGAGACAAGCAAGTGGTGGACCCTCTACCAAAAACGTTACACAGCGCACCTTTAAGCAAAATGGGTCTTAGTACAGATTTATTGTATAAGCAGCTCTTGGGGTCAAAATAAATGTGCTGTGTTCTGTCTGTATCAAATTATAAAGTGTTTTACTGTTTGATAATCAGGAAGTGTGTGTTAGCATGCTGGCTGTTGTTAGCTTTCCCTGGAAAACTGAAATGAATGTATCTGTGGAGAAAAAGTATGTAAAAGTAATCAGAGGTTGGTCGTACTCAGTTATATTTACTCATTTACATTTACTTGAGTGGCTTTTTATTAAATTGTACTTCTCAGAGTGGTTTTCAGACGCCATACTTTTACTCCTACTTGAGTAATATCTTGTTTGAAGTAACAGTACTCTTACCCGAGTTAAAGTTGTGGTTCCTCTTCCCACTGTGAGTGAGTCTAAAGTGACAAAAGTTTTATGTGACAATATGAAATGATTTGAACGTTTGTTTGTTTTTTTTGCAGCGCTCCTTCAGATATGATTTAGTTTGTCTCATTTTTGTGGTCTAATATCAGATTTTGAGTCAAATTCAATGTTTCGTTCTTTATATTATTTTGAAGTAACAGTACTTTTACTTCTACTACAATTTTGGCTACTCAAGCAGTTTAAAGGGCCCATATTACCCTATTTTCTGATCTACGTATGTTCTAATGTTGTTTCCCCATCATAAACAGACCTGGAGTTGTGTTTTGTTTCATTCACATGTTTAACACACAAATCCTGCATATTTAGGCTGAATTCTCCTCTCAAACAGAAAACACAAAAGGTAAAAAGTAGCTGCTGACTTGAAAGCTACCACTTCATGACATCACAAGGTGGAACAGAGCATTTTGAGCTTTGGAGATATACGACAGACTAATAATAAACATGTGTAAATGAAACAAAACGCAACTCTAGGTATGTTTTGAAGCTCACAAGAGTCAATTTTGCGTAATATAGGACCTAATGTAGCTTAGAAATTTTATATAGAGTAAAGACAATTTTAGACAAAGACAAAGACGATGTTTTTGTCGAGGAAACAACATTATACTAATATTTTAACCTCAAACGTAGTCATATTTTTGCACAGTATTTCATTTCTCCAACAAATCACTGAACTCTGAAACACAGTAATGGATGTAATGGCCAAATTCGTGCTCTGTTGTTCCCATCGGTCCTACTTAAAAGTCCATTATCTCTATTTTGGATTATAATGTTGCAGTGTGAAACATTTCCGGTAGCTATGGGAATTACCAACTTTAGAAACAAAACATCGGATGAAACTGGAGCTTTGGGGCTATTAAACGTTCGTACAGAGGGGGAGGAGAAAGTAGTTGTGGATGTTCTTAAAGGCTATAGAAACTGATGCAACCCAAGTGCAACTGCGTTTACTTTAGTTAAAACCCAACGAGATTCTGTTTGTTTACTGTGTCAAGGGACTTTTCTCCAGATCTT
Organism: Taenioides sp. WSHXM2023; assembly: GCA_029959045.1. NCBI lineage: Eukaryota > Metazoa > Chordata > Actinopteri > Gobiiformes > Gobiidae > Taenioides > Taenioides sp. WSHXM2023. Next base: position 4,907,429 of record CM057102.1, on the reverse strand, counting down.
GAGAAGGATCTTGGTTTGGAGCTACTAGAGACAGCAAGTATTTGTATTTGTACTGTGTTACTGTACAGTTTCGGACGTACCTGTACTTCGTTTTAAGCTGCATTTTGTAATTTTTCTGGTGGAGGGTCCATCAAAAGCTTTTCTTCATGGAGATGTTATTGCTTTGTTTGGAATGTTTCACCTTTCTATCTTCATGGAGACCAAACCAGACCAAGTTACAGGTCAGATCTGTGGAAACGCGACCCCGCTCACACTCAGAATGCCTGTTTTTCTAGGTATTTTTGAGCTATAACGCCACCTGTACTTGAATAAATGTAAAGTAGAGCTGTTTAATGTCACACTGTGGAACATTTCAGGTCAAGTAATGGCATATCTAGAGAAACAAGCAGCCAAAAATAAAAAAGAAACAACCAAAACGTAACACAGTGCGCCTTTAAACATTATCTGGATGTTTTATTTCTGCTCTCTACTATTTAAGTATTATTTTATTATTTATTTTATTTTATTATTATTTTTTAAATTGTATTTCATTATTTATTTTATTTTATTATTTTTTATTTTATTTTTATTGCTTATTATTTTATTATTAGTTCTATTTTATTCCTTAAAAGATCAAAACGGGCTTTAAATCCGTGCACTGTTTTTGTTTTTGTGCTCTTAAGCCAGCTTGTGTTGGCGTGTTACCGGCCAAAAGCCCTTAGCTCTTTTTCTTTCATTTCTAAGCTTGTGTTCCCTGGGGCAAACTCAGACTCACACACAACCCGAGGGCAGGAAACTGAAGCAGGATGACTTGAGACCTTGGTGTAAAAACTCACAAGAAAAAAAAAGGAGAGGAAAGAAACGAGGGATGGAGAAGAGAAAGGAAGTAGAGGGCGTTCATGTGTGGATGCAGCGCTCCACACACAGAGACAGGAGATACTTGATTTCAATTTAGTCTCTTCAAGTTGGGCTTTTTTTTTTTTTTTTTTTTAACTGTTTTACTTAAAGGTGCACTGTGTTCTGGTTTTCCTGCTTGTTTCTATGAAGATGTACTGTAATTGTTCTGCCTGGAATGTTCCACAGTATGACATTAAACAGCCGTACCTTATATTTATTCAATTACAGGTGGTTTTAAAGCTCAAAAATACCTAGAAAAACAGGTATTCTGACTGTGAGCGGGGTTGCCTTTCCACAGATCTGACCTGTAACTTGGTCTGGTTTGGTCTCCATGCAGATAGAAAGGTTTAATGCCGTACTGTGAAACATTCCAGACAAAGCAATAACATCTCCATGGAGAAAAGTATTTGATGGACCCTCCACCAGAAAAGTTACACAGTAAAGTCGTCTCAACCATACTTTTACTTAACAGAGTTGATTTTTAGACAAGTAATTGTAGTTTTACTTGAGGTATGTACTTTTGACCCCTCTGGGAGTAGCTGGAGCATTTTTCTATTCTGTGTTTTTGGTTGAGTTGAGAGAAAAGAGCTCACACACTGGGATGGGATGGCCGTCTGAAGAAGCCTGGAGAGATGTCCTCTTCGGTTTAAGTCTCACACCAGTGCAAAACAAAACTCTGCCGCTGCTCAGGTGTGGGACCATAACTGAGGAGGGCCCTGTCGCCAGGAGACACCTGCCCGGCAAAGGCAGGTGACAATGGTACATTACAGAGGGTTCATGGTGGGTTGACTAAATTGAGTGATTGCTGTTAACACACAGAGGAGCAGTGTATTTACTCACCAAGGGCTACTGTTTGTGATGGTGCCCCAAAAACAGCAGCTCTGGTGGAGAAGACTTCAGCTCAGGGGACCAAGCCACGCCAGAAAGTTCCAGCACTGACTAGGCCTGTCACGATAAATACTATGTCAACTTATCGTTCAGTATAGGACAGATGGAACAATCATTGCCAGAGGTCAATATTTATCGATGGGACTTTTTCTTTGTACTAGTGGAAAGATTTTGGTTATTTTTTTCTGTGAGATGAGATTTAAGCTGTAGAGAGTTGAATTACGAACTTTTATGACTCATTAGACACTACAGGAGGCTGCGATTTGCTTCTCCACGAGTTCTGGGAGGCATGACTCGACTTTGTGTCTTGGTGTCAACCTTCTATGCATTAAAAATTATAGACCATAGACCATGAAAAACCTTTGTCCAGATTTTAGATGATCCAACCTCAGCTGCTCATTTCTATCTATCATTTCTACCTCAAATGCAGAAGACAGCCCTCTCGAAAATTCCCGTAACATTCAGAACAAAAAACTTATTTTACCTGTTAAGTCATAGTTTGTTGCTTCGATTGTTGAATCTGTAAAAATCTGCCCAGGTTCTCAGTCCTTTATGTAGATTTTCCTCTTTTTTACGCATAAGCAGTCATGTTTGTTTTGATGCAAACAAAGCATGCCTCTCTCTGATTGGTGAATCCGCCTGTCAATCGCACCTTCTGAAATCAGGGAGTCAGGATATGGCTCAAGATTCACTTGTCTTTGTAAAGTTTTGTCAGAGTGTGTGGTTCTGGCTGGACAGGTAAACTTTTTGGGGGATAATTCTGCTTGATGGTTTGGTTTTAGTATTATCGTTTATCATCTTTATTCACTTCAGCAATATATTCAAAATTTGTTACCATGGCAGATGTAGCGCTGCCCTCGCCAGGTCTCACAAAATAAACCATCCAAAGAAAGCGAAGACTCCCGCCCCCAACCGACAGAAGCCCAATCACAACAGCCGATCGTTCTTAACCCTTAACATTGTGACATCCCTGTGTTTTACTAATGTGTGAAACCAAATCAAAGTGAATTTAACCGTTTGAAAATGGCGTGTCCCCTTTAACTCCTAACTCGAGAATACTCTGGACTAATACATGAGCACTAAAGCCATGATGAAGCTCTAGTGAACGTGCATATGTCCCTGATGTGTCTGACCACAGAGGTGCAGCGTGTAGACTCAGTGTTGTGGCGCTGTAGGAGGTACGTGAGCCGACTGAGGAAAGAGCTGGTGTCACAGCGCAGCCAACTGGTCACACGAGGTAAGGACAAACACATGGGACGGTTAACTAATGTGTAATGAAAGTATGACACTACTGTTGAAAATGTGAGCGGTGTATATAGTGATAACAGCTCTCCTTGGAATATTTCTTCTTTATCTCTCCATTGTGGTTAGAACGGGAATTAAATTAATTAAGGGAATTAAAAGGGACATTGGACCGATTGACAAACTGATCCTTAAAGCAGGACACGTGATCGACTGTGAGCTGGAGACATTTGTCACAGTGAGGGACATGAGGACACTGGACAAACTGCTCTCCATCATGGACACTCCTGCTCACCCACTGCACCAGACTATAGAGGGACAGAGGAGATAATACTCCCTACAACTGTACAACAACTCACCCACTGCACCAGACTATAGAGGGACAGAGGAGATAATACTCCCTACAACTGTACAACAACTCACCCACTGCACCAGACTATAGAGGGACAGAGGAGATAATACTCCCTACAACTGTACAACAACTCACCCACTGCTCCAGACTATAGAGGGACAGAGGAGATAATACTCCCTACAACTGTACAACTCACCCACTGCACCAGACTATAGAGGGACAGAGGAGATAATACTCCCTACAACTGTACAACAACTCACCCATATATAACAGATAATACTCCCTACAACTGCACAACAACTCAGTCTTAAGTAACAGATAACCTTATGCCCTGTCAATCAGCAGAGTATTTGCACTGTCGTTCTTGTCTCTTGTTTATAGCTGTGATTTTATATTTTATTTTATATTTTATTATTTATTTTTCTATTTTATTTTGACTTGTACATATACATTTATTTTTATAATTATGTCTCATTTGTCTCTTGCTCTTTTTGCTACACCATCTATTTTTGTTCCTCTCTGTTATTATATTATATTGTGATGTTTGAGCTGCTGTGTCCAAATAATTTCCCTTGTGGATCAATAAAGTTTGTCTGAGTCTAAGTCTAATAAATAACAAACAGGCAAAGCAAATTAAGTTTGGATTCCCATGATGCACCTGAAGGAGATGAGCTCCACAGAAGTTCATCTCGTTCAGGTCTACATCAGGTCGTCGCAGCTGAGAGGGACTTAACACTGGACCAAAGTCTTTGTTGTTTTATTAAGGCTTTTTTTTTCTTTTTGTAGCTCAGTTGGTAGATTTTTTTGTCCACTGATCCGAAGGTTGACGGTTCGAATCCCGTTCTCAACATAAACATTATTGGTTGAGCGGTCAGATCCACTAGCTCAGAGGTTGGTGGTGTGATTCCAGCTCACTCGTGTGTGTTAATCGGTGGTTCCTCGATGTAAGGCACTTTAAAAGCCTTGAAGGTAGAAAAATGTGACCATATACCATAAAGTTTTACTCAGAAGTGTCATACCCTACGACTGCTCCATGTTCCTCTATTAATACAGTACAACTTCTACAATTCCATCCAATAGTCGTGACTTCTGCTTAACTCTTGAAGATTAAATCCGCTTTCTTCTGTAGACGACTTTTAACTGGTGTGATAATATGCAAAAATGTGATTGGTTAATTTCATGGAGCAATAACACAGTATAATATGTGCTATAGGGACATGTTCGGCCTCCGTGTGTGGCTGCTGTGAGATTAGGATAATTAAACGCCAGTGGGGGGTCGGCGTGCTACCAGCTCTGAGCTCCCATGATGCTATGCACACATCACTGTACGTCAAACTTCAATAGGAATTTTAACCATGCTGTTTCTATTTTGGGGTTCCGTGTATATGCAGGTGAACATGTTGAGCCCAGGATTGTTTTGCTTTGGGAATTCTGCATACGTGTGTAATGTGAGAATGAATTTACAATCATGAATTTGAATATTTATGATGTCAGGAATTGCATGGAAATTTTCAGTGCTTTGTCCTTGTCGAATTCCCGTTTTAGCTAGCGTAACAGTTAGCGCTGGGTATTGTCCATAGACTGTATAAAGAAGTGGACTGAGGGAGTGCGACGTCACCCGTAGCGTTCAGCTCCAGTCAAATGAAGCTCACCAAGGCTAGCGGTTATAGGGCAAATTTGTGGCGGAGTTTCATATTAGGAAAAGGAAGTCATTTACGGATAAAATGGCAAAATAAAAACACCAGGATCACGTAGAACAGGTTAATACGAACATTTTAAGACCAAAATAAGGGACGACGTTTTTTCAATGTGAAGTCAACTGGAGCAAGATTTGATGGAGCCAGAAGCGCTCTCATGAACATTTCGTATTTGGAACGTGGCAGCTAGCAGGTTAGCTATGCCCATTTATATGTACAGTCTATGCCAAGGACCTTAAAATATGGGTCCAAGGTAAGGCACAATGCACTCAGTCCCATAACAGTCCGTTTTTCAGCTCAGCAGCATAAGCCTTATTATAGTCAGCAGAAGATTAAGGGCCAAATTTATCAATTCATGGGCAAAACTGTGCATCTAAACAAAAAGTAGCGCATGCAGTTGTGATTTAGTATTGGAAACTGCGCATATTATTTCTGATATATGGCCTGTCATGATAATTACAATTTACTTACTTGCCTAAATAATAATTAGCTAAAGGGCCCATATTATAATGTTGTTTCCTCATCACAAACAGACCTGGAGTTGTGTTTTGTTTCGTTCACATGTTTAACGCACAAACCCTGCGTATTTAGACTGAGTTCTTCCCTCAAACTGAAAATACTGTGTTACACCTTGCGATGTCATGTGGTAATACAGGAAGAGCTCCACTGTGTTTTTAAACTCCACACACCTTCACTAGAATCATTTAGATGATTTCAGCCCTAGAACTGCCAATCTCCGCTGAACTAAAGGTAAAATGTAGCTCTTAACTTGAAACTTACCGTTTCATAACATCACAAGATGGAACAGAACATTTTGAGCTTTGGAGATGTAGACAGACTAATAATAAAGTTACTCAAACAAAATGGTTAAAAGGCTCACAAGAGTCAATTTTGTGTAATATAGGACCTTTTCCTTTTTACTGTAAAGTTTCTTCTGAAAAAGGCTTGATGTAAAATGGAGAGATGGTTAAGGTTAGGGTTATTTAACATTATCTAACATACAAAGAGCTCTCCATTCCACTCATAATGAACGGTACATACACAGCCGAGTCTGTGCAGCGCTTGGATGAATCAGATGCTTTCAGGCAGATGGACATTAACTGTAACCAGCTCTGTGGAGTCTGGGACAGATTAAAGGATTAACTGCGCTTTTCTTTTTTTTTGCAATAATGTTTTCTCATCTAGGCTGAGTTCTTCTCTCAAACAGACACCTTGTGATATCACGTGGTAATACAGGAGGTGCTTCACTGTGTTTTGAAACTCCCTACACCTTCACTAGAATCATTTGGATCAATTTCAGCCCTGGAATTCCCAAACTTTGAATCTACAGCAACTTTTTAGCCTTGTTCAAAGTTCTTGACTCCTCAGTGCACTAGAAGATTTTGTAGGCTTTTGTGAAATCTGATCTGAACTAAAGTTAAAACAAAAAACTTTTCTGAAACAACAACAACAACTTACGGTTATTCTAGTGTATGGTGAATTTATAGTAAATCACTACCAGTTGATGACATCACAAGGTGGAACAGGGTATTTGGAGCTTTGGAGATATTGACCGCCTTATAATGCAGGATTATTCAAACGTGTGTGAATGAAACAAAACACAACTCTGGGTATGTTTTTGATGGGATTATGACATTATAACATGTTTTAAAGCTCACATGAGTCAAATTTTGGTTAATTTAGGACTTTTAACTGCCAAACGCCCCCTGCTGGTAAAGAGGAGGAGAACACATTTCAAATCACAAACATGATGCTAACGGCAAGACGAGTCATAGTGAAAGCCCTGCACCTTACTGTTTTTTATTCTTGTTCTGGAGAAAAAAAAAATACTTCTAAATATTTAAAAAAAGGGCATTTTGTTGGATGAAGTGTTGAAGGAACCGCGGACTGTCTTTGTGTGCTGTTCCTCTATCATGGTTCAAAATCAGGACCTTTAAGAGCAACAATGATCAGAGCCATGTCCGGTAAAGGTGGATGTATGAGTTGCCTGGAGCACTTCCTGCTTTCAGAGTGTTTACATCTGTTTCTGTTGAGGTGACATCACCGAATGGGACCACTTAAATGTATGAATGAAACCACATCCTCATGTGTTTGATAGTGACTGGAGATTCCTCATCAGATCGCAATGTGCCATAACATGAAGGTTTCAAACTTGAAGGAACACTAAAAACAGCTTTTGAGGATGAAAATATTGAAGTTGTAATCTTTATTTTTAATGTATAGTTTAAATTACACATTATTTCAAAGAATAACCACGTGTTCATTGTATTTATTTAATTGTGATTGTTTGTAGCCAGAAATACGTTGAAAAACCATGCATTCTTACTGTGGTCGCCTCTCCACAGATCTGACCTGTAATTGGCCTGGTGCTGTTGTCTGCTTGTCTCTATGGAGATAGAAACGTTTACTGCCATACTGTGGAACATTCCAGGCAAAACAATAACATCTTAATTAGTGCTGCAGCTAATTAAGCGACTTGTCAAATGATTATTTCTATTGTACAGTGAAACTTTAAAAACATAATCAATCAAATAAAGATTGGAACATGGTGATTGGAGGATTTTAAATAGAATATTCATGAATAAAGTGCATTATTGCTAAAAATCAGAAATAGTTTTCTACTTTTTTGACATTTTGATTTCGTAATGCCACTGTCTTTGTTAGAAAAGATCTTTTTGCATATGGTTCTGTATAGTCTAGTTAACATTCATACTAGACAATGTGGGTGAAGTGTCTTGCCTAAGGACACAATGGCAGGTTTTTGCCACTGGCGCCTCACTGTGGCTTCAGTGGAGTTCCATCCAAGTACCGACCAGACCCAGCCCTGCTTAGACAAGGATGAAGTTTTTCAGTGGCTGAAGAGCTCATCTTAATAGACGTGAATTAAACCTTCCCTCGAAACAAACAATATGACAAGACACAGGGTTATCTGTCACAAAAGGGTGAGTTGTAGGGAGTATTATCTGTCACAAAAGGGTGAGTTGTAGGGAGTATTATCTGTCACAAAAGGGTGAGTTGTAGGGAGTATTATCTGTCACATAAGGCCGAGTTGTTGTACAGTTGTAGGGAGTATTATCTGTCACATAAGTGTGAGTTGTTGCACAGTTGTAAGGAGTATTATCTCTTACATAAGGGTGAGTTGTTGTACAGTTGTAGGGAGTATTATCTGTTACATAAGGGCGAGTTGTTGTACAGTTGTAGGGAGTATTATCTGTCACATAAGTGTGAGTTGTTGCACAGTTGTAAGGAGTATTATATGTTACATAAGGGTGAGTTGTTGTACAGTTGTAGGGAGTATTATCTGTCACATAGGCTGAGGTGTTGTACAGTTGTAGGGAGTATTATCTGTCACATAAGGGTGAGTTGTTGTACAGTCGTAGGGAGTATTATCTGTTACATAAGGGTGAGTTTTGGTACAGTTGTAGGGAGTATTATCTGTCACATAAGGTGAGTTTTGTACAGTTGTAGGGAGTATTATCTGTCACATAAGGTGAGTTTTGTACAGTTGTAGGGAGTATTATCTGTCACATAAGGTGAGTTTTGTACAGTTGTAGGGAGTATTATCTGTCACATAAGGGTGAGTTTTGGTACAGTTGTATGTTATGAATGTAGTCGTGTATCTGTCACGGTCAGAGCTGTAGGAGCCTGTTGGAGAATCCTAGAACATCACACAGTCCTGTCGTGTAACATCTCTGTTTTTGCCGTGATCTTTTTGAAAAGATCCTAGAAGACGTGTTGTTTTTGAGGAACGTGCTCTGAACTGGCTACGCTCTTTTATCATTGCCATGTGTGTGAGGCGGAGGAGGGAGGGCCTAACCTGCTCTGTGATCTCTGACTCCTGCTTATGTTCCCAATCCCCTCCAGAACATGAGGATCAGGGGCCCGCGTCAGTGTCCTGGGGCCCAGCTGTTTCCTCTGCACTGGCCCCTGTCAAAACTGATACGGAAGAATAGATATGTGAGCTTTGTCTGTTTAGTCAGTGTAACAGGAAGCATGTCCATGTCTGGAGATGGATTTTAGGGGGAAAGATATTGTGTAAAGCAAGTATCAGTTCACAGTGTGCGTTTAAGGGTGCCATTTTTTTGTTCTCTGCATTTGACCCATCCTTCAATGATGCTGGAGCCACCTGTCAGGAGCAGTGGGACCCATTTGTTACGACCCAGCTCAACGAGGGTAGGGAAGTACCAAAAAAAGAGATGTAAAATGGTTAAATAAAGTGATAATTGAATAAACTGGAATGTAAAAGGTAAATTAACAGAAGTGGTCTAAATATGTACACAAAATAACCTACACAGCCAGCTTGTGTGAATCAACTCCCACTCACTGCACAGAACCTCTTCCAGTTCCCAAATATAGTCCTGTGTCATACCCATAATCCTTCTGGGGTATTGTCTCTGCCCTGTTCGCCTTGTTCTTTGTGGCTTGGAGCTGACAGAAGAACCGGCTCAGACAGAGGGAGGTCTCTGAGCGAGCAGGCCGTGTGGGGGAGTGCTCGAGTGGGGTTAGATAGGAGCTCGTTCCCCTGGTTCCCACAGGGTCATGGTGGATATCTGTGTGTGTGTGTGTGTGCGTCTGTGTGTGTTTGTGCGTGTTTGTGTGCTGGAAGAGCTGCTCTATGTCAAAGGAAATTACAAATGCCACATATTTGGGTTGATAAATCTTTAACTGATGGAGAATGTTGGACAAGAATGATGAGAGTGAGGGAATCCAAGTTTATTTTTCTTATTAATTTTAAGTCTGTGCTATGTAACTTTTCAATTTGGGGTTCGTCACCTTCTTGTTTCTATGGAGATGTCATTGCTCTGTCTGGAATGTTCCGCAGTATGACATTAAACAGATCTGCTTTACATTTATTCAATTACAGGTGGTTTTAGAGCTTAAAAATGCCTAGAAAAACAGGCGTTCTGACTGAGACTGACTGTTTTAAACCCCATTACACCTTCACTAGAATCATTTGGATAATTTCAGCCCTGGAATTCCCAAACTTTGAAGCTACAGCATTTTTTTTTAGCCTTGTTCAAAGTTCTTGACTCCTCATTGCATTAGAAGATATTGTAGGCTTTTGTGAAATCTGATCTGTACTAAAGTTAAAACAAAAAACTTTTCTAAAACAGCAACAACTTATGGTTATTCTAGTGTATGGTGAATTTATAGTAAATCACTACCAGTTGATGACATCACAAGGTGGAACAGAGGATTTGGAGCTTTGGAGAAACTGACCGCCTTATAATTCAGGATTACTCAAACGTGTGTGAATGAAACAAAACACAACTCTGGGTATGTTTTTGATGGGATTATGACATTATAACATGTCTTAAAGCTCACATGAGTCAAATTTTGGTTAATTTAGGACTTTTAACTGCCAAACGCCCCCTGCTGGTAAAGAGAAGGAGAACACATTTCAAATCACAAACATGATGCTAACGGCAAGACGAGTCATAGTGAAAGCCCTGCACGTTACTGTTTTTTCTTCTAATTCTAGAGAAAAAAACAACTTCTAAATAGAGTTTGTTGTAAAAGCAGAAATGCATTTAAAAAAGGGCATTTTGTTGGATGAAATCTTAAAGGAGCTGCGGACTGTCTTTGTGTGCTGTTCAAAATCAGGACCTTTAAGAGCAACAATGATCAGAGCCATGTCCGGTAAACACCTTCAGTAGAATCATTTGGATAATTTCAGCCCTGGAACTGCCAATCTCTACTGAACTAAAGGTTAAAAAAGGAGCTGTTAACTTGAAAACTACCACCTCATGACATCTCAAGGTGGAACAGAGCATTTGGAGCTTTGGAGATGTAGACAGACATAATAAAGGATTGCTCAAACGTGTGAATGAAACACAAAAACACAACTCCAGGCATGTTTGTGATGAGGAGACAACATTATAACATGCTGCAGATCAGAAAATATCATAATATGAGCCCTTTAAAGCTTAACTTGAGCTCTCCTAGCTGTTTACATTTGCGTTTCAACACACTCGAGGTGGTCTGCGAGTCCACCTATCCCATAAACATAACATCTTTCAATCCGCATACCCATCCTTCACTTTATATTACTTCGCCACTCCTTTTACATTACACGCCAGATGTTAGCCTACTGCTCTGTTATCATCACCGGGCTAGCATGTGTTTTGCGTTAGTTTTCCGAGGTGTGGGCTACTCTCCACTCCCCCGTAAGCCACTTTGACTTTCCCCGCTCCTCTGCTTGTTTTTCAGGCAGCGGCACCAGCTGGCTTCCCCATCTGCTCCAGGACAGCCGCACACCCATACGCACTGTACCTGTCCCACTGATCTGCCACTCAAATTAACCATAGACTCCCATACGCTCTAGCACAGGGGTTGTCCGGGCTTAATGCAGTTGGTCCCTTCGGGCGTACGGGGCTAAGAGACTTGGAGACCTAGAGTTATTATGTTTTGTTGCAGTTACAGAGCCTGAAATTGGATCCTGCACCCACTGGATAGAAGTACTTGGAAATAAGCTGAACCTGTGTGACCTCCCTGTTTATATGGACGTGTTTGGGACATTAAAGACACTATAGAAATGTTATGGCAATGTAAGCTACTTTGGGCACCTCAGTACTTGAGCTATTATTTAAAGTCATGCTGTGTTGAGAAGTGGACTAAGGGAGTGTGACGTCACCCATAGCGATGTCTGTTATTAACGTTCATACCTTGATTTACGGACAAAATAGTGAAATAAGTAATAAGGATCATGTAGAGCGGGTTAATATGAACATTTTAAGATCAGAATGAGTCTAACAGCAGCAGTTAGAGTCAGGAAAAGGTTTTTTCAATACAAAGTGAATTGGAGCCAGAGTCGATGGAGCCGTAAGAGCTTCCATGGTCAATTCCTATTTGGAACACAGTGGCGTTCATTTATCTAAAGTCTGTGGTTTAAATCTTGAATATTTCGAAACCTGTTGGCATGAACTTTTCTATGTAAAACGTCAGCAGATGGCGCTAGAACTGCATCTGCTGGTGTATGTGGAGGTTCTAAGCCCTGATCTTTAAACATGGCCGCCAGTTTGAGTCAGTGGGCGGAGCTCAGTGGTGCAAGTTTAGTAGTTTAGCCCCAGTGTGGAGCAGCCCACTGACCATGTGCTGTAGTGGTCCTGTCCGACGTGAGCGTGCAGACCATGTGACCACGCTGAGCCAAAGCTAAAGATTAAAACTCTGTTTTTAAGACAACTGAAGGATTTTGAAGTGACAAAGAGTCTGAGATCTGAAAACAGATAAAAAATAGCCACAATATCCGACCTTTATGAAAGCTGTAGGTGCCTGTCAACCGAACACAAGCAGTTTGTGATTACATTGCACTCTATGGGGAAAATGCTTTCAGTGCAGACAAGCCAAGTTTATTTGTATAGTACAATAAGAATACAAAGTAATTCAAAGTGAAGGAGGAGGAGGAGGAGGAGAGGAAGAGGAAGAGGGCAGGAGGAGGAGGAGGGCAGGAGGAGGAGGAGAGGAAGAGGGCAGGAGGAGGAGGAGAGGAAGAGGGCAGGAGGAGGAGGAAGAGGGCAGGAAGAGGAGGAGTGCAGGAGGAGGAGGAGAGGAAGAGGAGGGCAGGATGGGGTTTTTCTCAGCACTGATGAACTGGTCGCTAATCCAACTCTCAACAGTCTGAGCAATGGCCAATAGCAATACTCTGTCCAAATAGTCCAATTCACAGTGAAGGCAATTTGCGAGTGCTTATGAGTTTGCATGGTGAATGTGCATATACTGTGGACTTTAAAAACACAAAGGACCTTGTACACTTGTGGTGTTTTGAAAGTGAAAAATTACACAGGTGTCAAACTTTGCTTTAAATGAGAAGATGTTAATAACCTGGTTAAAAACTCAGAACTACGACGTTCTCTTGACGACCACGAGAACGTCCAGGGCCAGGAGCTGAACAACAGGTCCAGCTGCGAGACTCAAAGTGAAGAATTCCCTCTTTGTAAATGATACTGTTGACTGTTGTGTGCTGTGTTGTGTACTTGTGAGCGTGTTGTGTACTTGTGAGCGTGTTGTGTACCTGTGAGCATTGGCATATTGGCAGCCACATGTCCACTGGTCTGCCCCAGGGCAAATACAGGTTATGTCTTTAAGTCATTTTACTTATTGTTGAGGTGTTTGAATTTTTAAAGATTTTTCATTTCATAAACTAACTTTAAAGGTACACCGTACATTTTCTAATGGAGGGTCTGTCAGTGGCTTGTCTCCATGGTGATGTGGTTGCTCTGCCTGGAATATTCCACAGTATGGCAGTATGGCAAAATGTACTTGTATTTGTATAGCACAATTTGTACAAGAGAGAGAGCGAGAGAGGGAGGGAGATACACTTTATTGCTCCTGAGGGAAATTCAAGTTTTGCTGCGGCAACATTTCTCAGTGGCGTTTGTGATCAGATCCTGTGGAAGAGCCAAAAGTGTCCGGGGGGAACCAGGTGAACACAACAGGAACCAGAAAGTTCTTACTCTGTGGTGTTTCAGTTGGTGATGAAATGGTTTAGTGAGTAAGAAATTAAAATCACAAACAAATAAAAACATAAATAATCATGAAATTAAAATCATGAAACATTATGAAAGAGAGAAACGTATCTAATGGGAATTTACTCAGTTGCTGTTGTTGTATATATAGGACATGTAATTACAAAAAAATAAAAATAAAAATTGATGGTGTTTGTGTAGTCCCTCAGTCATCCAGGTAGAATCCATAGCAAAAGAAAAAATCAATTTCTTTAAGTTTATCTATTTCCATGGAGACAAGCCCGCAAAGCCTCCAAGTTACAGGTCAGATCTGTGGAAAGGCGAGCTCACTCACTGGTTTTCGTAGTATTTTTGAGCAGCAAGACACACGTAATTGAATAAATACAACATAGATGAGTTTATTCCCATCCTGTGAAACTTCCGGTAAACCAATAATATCTCCATGTAAAAAGTTACACAGTGCACCTTTAATAACACTATAATCCTAATTTCCTCTCTTTTTTTGTGTCTCTCTCCTCTCCTCCGGTACAGGTAACAGCATCCTCCACTCGGCAGCAGACAGCGTGACCAGTGCGGTGCAGAAGGCCAGCCAGGCCCTGAACGAGAGAGGGGAGAGGCTGGGACGGGCGGAGGACAAGACCGCGGACATGATGAACAGCGCCGAGCAGTTTGCCGTCACCGCGCACAAGGTGAGAAAGAGAGAGAAAGAGAGAGGGAAGGAGAGAGAAAGAGAGAGGGGGATCAAGGAAACTCATTTAGCGCTTGGCAATCAATTACATTTTAATCGAGGTCCATATATTAAATAAATTGTCTGTTATATTAAAGCGTCCATATTACGCTGTTTTCTGATCTGTTATAATGAACAGACCTTGAGTTGTGTTTTGTTTCATTCGCACACGTTTAACACACAAATCTCTGCATATTTAGGCTTCTCTCAAACAGAAAACACTCTGTTCCACCTTGTGATGTCATGTGGCAATACAGGAAGAGCTCCACTGTGTTTTTAAACTCAATTCACCTGCACTGGATCATCATTTGGATAATGTCACGCTTGGAATTGCCAATGAACTAATGGTAAAAGGAGCTGTTAACTTGAAAACTACCGCTTCATGACATCACAAGGTGGAACAGAGTATTTTGAGCTTTGGAGATGAACAGACTAATAATAAAGTGTTACTCAAACATGTGTGAATGAAACAAAACACAACTCCAGGTCTGTTTTGATGAGGTAGCAGTGTTATAACATGACTTAAAGCTCAGAAGAGTCCATTTTGCGTAATATAGAACCTTTAAGCTTTAGTCTTTTCTAATCATCAATGATCATCTTGCGTGTTTTTCATGAGATTTCTACATCCAATCCAGTCTAAGTAAAAATATGTGGTTTGGAGTGTTCAGATATTGGAAGCAGAAATTGGACAGTTTTTGGTGTTACATGGAAGTGATTAAAAGTCTGTATTGTTCAGGAAATTCGTACTGACATTTATTTGTTTTAAGAGTGGGTATTATGCAAAATCAACTTTTTGCAGCTTTCTGACATGTTATAATGTTCTTTCATCATTCAGAAGTTTTAGATGTCATCCATGCATGTTTGAGTAATCTAGCGATCTCTCTCGGGCCCTATTCAAACCCTCTTTACAGTTGGATGTAAGATTCTGTGCAAGGCTCCACCCACAAGCCCACGTCACCCATGCTCCCACACGACAATTCTCTATAAATATACAAAAACATGATACAAAACAATACAACTTAACAATCCTGATGCAATGTGCGGTAGTTTCATTAGCAGGATGCACGCTGATCTTGTTGTGATGGCGCTCTAAAGGAGAGTGACTTAGTGCGGGAAGCAAAGAAAGGGGAGACTCAGAGCATCAAAAATGAAACAGAAATTTAAGAAACATGTTAATATGAATGACCTTACCTTTTAAGTAAGAAAAAATGTTATCCTGAATGATCAATATGAGGAAAAATGATCTGCGATTGCGATTTTCCTGTAAAAAATGCTTAAAAACTGTTGGATTTTTACCTGTGAGGCAACAATCTTGGGAATATACATTTCATTTAAAAGAAGCTACAGTAGAACTCCATCAACAAGCTTTTCATTTAGAATCACGACTGCTAACCACTCTGCCGCTGCCTCCCACACCCACCGGCGGACCCTCCACTGGAAACGTTATGCAGTGCACCCTTAAAAACCTTACCTACTTTTTACCAGTGGCGCAACAATCTTGGTAATAGACGCGCCATTTATAAGAAGCTACAGTAAAACTCCATCAATCTCGAACAACAAGCTTTTCATTTAGAATCACGACCGCTAACCACTCTGCCGCCGCCTCCCACACAGCCCTTCATCACTCTACAGTCTGATAGAAGTGTCCTCGTGTACCGCGCTGTGATCTGACGCGGCGCTGGCATAACCCATTATCTCTTTATTAGCCTATTCGAAGCCGCGCACATTTGCGTATTAGTAATTGTCCGACCAGCGGGGGGCGCGGTGGAGCGAGCCGGGCGCTCCAGCTGGTCTCAAATGAGCTCCCCCGCCACGAAGAGTAAAAAGAAAGACAAAAACCATCAGCCAAAAAGACATTGAAGGAGAGATGGATTACGGATTTTAGTATACTGGAAATTCAAAGTGGAGTCATTTGTTTTGCATTATCTTGACGTACTCTGCGTGTGTCAAAGATCTGGACGGGAGAAGTGGATGAGAAACTAACTGAATTAACATCGCAGCCTGGAGCGCGCTAGCTAACAGTGTCACCTTGAGAATAATGGAGTAGTCTATTCATGTCCAGACGGGCTTTTATGTTTTGTAATTTATTATTTTGTTTGGTGGCGTAGTGCGGTAAATCTTTGTCATTATTTTACATTTGTCTAGAGTCATTTTGTGAAGAAAAGTAGAAAAGTAGAAAAGTTGGCAGTTACATGAAGTAGGGAGGACTTAAACTAAACTAGATATAATATAATTTGATTGTTTTATTCCTGGTATTACCGTAATGTTTGGTTTAAATGGGCAGGTTTAAATTTTGAGTTCTTGAAATGCAAAATCGCATTCCATTGTGTCACGTCATAGGCCGAAAAATCATTTTTAAAGGTCCTAAATTTACTCTTGTGAGCTTTAAGTCATGTTATAATGTTGTTACCTCCTCAAAAATATACCTGGAGTTTTTTTTTTGTTTCAGTCACACATTCCAAAAGCTCAAAATGCTCTGTTCCACCTTGTGATGTCATGTTCACAGCTGCCCTTTTACTTTTTTTTTCCAGTAGAGATGGGCAATTCCAGGGTTAGGGTAAGAGTTAGGGTTAGGAATGTTTCACAGTATGGTATTAAACCTTTCTATCTTCATGGAGCCCAAACCGGACCAAGTTACAGGTCAGATCTGTGGAGAGGCAACCCCGCTCACAGTCAGAATGTGGTTTTTCTAGGTATTTTTGAGCTCTAAAACCACCTGTAATTGAATAAATGTAAAGTGGAGCTGTTTAATGTCACACTGTGGAACATTCCAGGCAGAGCAGTGACATATCCATAGGAACAAGCAGGTGACGGACCCACAGCAAAAAAAAGTTACGTAGTGCACCTTTAAAAACACTGAAGCACTTCCTGTATTACGCCATGACATCACGAGGTGGAACAGAGTGTTTTCAGTTTGGTAGAAGAACTCAGCCTAAATATGCAGCGTTTATGTGTTCAACATATGTGAATGAAACAAACAAATGGATAAAAACGTAGAAAACCACACAACTCATGGTTAGCTTTCAAAATTTTAATTCCTGGGTTTAATGGAGGGGAGGAGAGTGCAGTTCTGTGGATGATATGTCAAATCAATAAAAAGTTAAAAATAAAAAAAAAATTAACATCTCGCGTAGCTTGTCAGATGTGATTGGGGCCCCTGGAGTCCCCATAGGCCCCTGATGTTCCTGTCTTATTAATAATCCCATACTCTGACATGCAGCTGTGGTTTGGGGCCTGCGATTATGGGTGCCTCTGTGGGACACATTACAGTCCGACATTAGCATACATTTGCATTTTTATATCCGCGTTATAGCTCTCATTCTCCTATTCAATTGTCGAGTCGTATTTTTTTCTTTTCTTAAGTGCGTAACTGAAGATACATAACTGCTGCGATAAAATCAGATGAATATATTTTGTTTTGTTTTCAATTTATACTACTATACTATATATACTACTGTACTATATATACTACTGTACTACTACTATTTACTACTACATTTTAAATAAGTACTACACTTCATTGTAAACAATTTGCAGTGGTCCAGAGTTTTCCCCTCACTTACCTCATGCATTCTGAGGATCCTAATTACTCTCCACGATGAGTTCATAAGTGCTCAACAGTAATGCTAACAACAGCTAGCATGTTAATGGTGCACATCCTGATTCTCAGACATTATAACGCTTTGTAATTAGATGCCGAGAGCACGCAGCGAACTTACAGTAACTTGACCTCAAGAGTTTCTTTGTTTCTTCTGTGCACGGTAATGCTAACAACTATAATGCTAATTGCACACTTCCTGATTCTCGGGCAATAAAACGTGTAATTCATTGCGGACAGCACGCAGCGGACTTATTTTGAACTCATAAGTTGCTTATACAATATATCTGTTATGGGAGAATATATTTTTACTAGGGCAAGACAAATTTCGCACATGGTAATGCTAACAACTAGAATGCTAATCGTGCACTTCCTGATTCTCGGGCAATAAAACGCGTTTGTTACAGACAGTACACAGCTGATTTATTTTAAACTCAAGAGCTGCTTATACAATATTTATGTTATGGGACAGTGTACTAATATCTTTCCTGGGGCAAGATACATTTTGTGTACGGTAATGCTAACAACTAGAATGCTAATTGCACACTTCCTGATGCAGACAGTCCACAGCAGATCTATTTTGACCTCAAGAGCTTCTTATACAATATATCTGTACTGGGGTGAGACAATTTTTGCGCAAATGCATGGGAAAAATTGGTACATAACAGATTAAATTATTGGTTTATCTCATTACTGTCGTCTGATTTTTACTGTTCCAGTTTCTAACTAACTCTTCTTAGCAAAAGGAGAAATTTAATTTGTCAACTGGACAGAGTTTTTTCTCTTTGTTTCGCAGCTGGCCATGAAGCACAAGTGTTAGACCACTGCCACCGGATTTACAGACGGATTTCCTCTTCCTTTTGTAGAGATTTGAATAGAATCAGCATTTGTTAGAATAATATGGTATTAACTCCATCCACACTGAGCCAAAGGGACGAGAAAGCAACAAGTCCGCACACGTACCCCAGTGTCTCGTGCACGCTCGCAGCAGTGCACGTGACTACAAGGTACCGGCCATCACCACGGCGACGGAGTGGTAGCACCAAAACATACTGACCCGGTGTATTTGTGTGTGTGTGTTAATATTTATAATGCCTAATCAGGGCCGTTTCTTGCTGACTGGACAGGCTGATGAGGGTTTGTCCACTAGGGGGCCCCAGAATGGAGTTTTTAAGCACATGTAAGCAACAGTGAAGTTATATTTTTAATTACACTTTTAACCATAGACATATAATTAGTAGACGCCGGATTTTGGAACGCCGGAGCCAGTCCCCTGTATTTTCTTCGGTCAGAGCCTTGTTAAAAGTTTGTTGAGTGCGTAACCCTTTTGGTGTTTTATTTTAAATCATAATTAGCGTTAAAGTGGCAGCCGAGCTAACAGCTAATCTGATTCCACGATTCCACAGAAATAGAAAAGTTTAAAACCTACTTTGGAACATTCTCCATAGATACATTTTATGCCATACTGTGGACGATTATAGCCAAAGGAACAACATTTCCATGGAAACGAGCAGAAAGAGGCCCTCCTCCAGGTCAAAAAAGAGTCAGGTTTGTGGAGAGGCAAGCCCGCTCAGAGTAAGGATTTCAGTTAGTACGCTTTTCAGTGCAGTCAAAACTTAGTTATGTTATCTAGTTTTAAAAAAGTTACATACTGTGGCTTTAAAGAGAAACCTCTTATTTTGCTATTATTTTTTTATGTTTAATTGAAATAATAATAATAAAATTGCAATAATAATTTAACGATATATTGTGCTGCCCTTTATATATTTTTAAATAAAAGCATATATCTGATATTTATTTCTGAGGCATGCTCATAAAAAACATGCATTTTATTCGGCATATACAGTCCCCCCCAACAGTATTTTGCATAGGGGCCCCCACAAAGCTAGAAACGGCCCTGTGCCCAATGACATTCCAGTATCACGATTGCATTAATGTAATAACTGCATTGGACACAACCGTTCATTATTTTCTGTGACGTTTCAGTGCTTCCACAGTGTCACCATCTCAGACTACAAGGGAATAGAACAGTCCTTAAGAGCAGTTTACAATGGTCCGGTGTGGAATGGGTCAGTTTGGGTTGGACTGCGTTGCCAAAAGTGGGTCAAAAATAGCTGAAAGTGCATTTGACAGGTTTTCTTGTTTTTCTAATTAAGACTTGGTTTGGTTGGATACTTCCTGTGGTCAATATTTATCATACTTTCATATCTGTTAAGAGGCAGTTTGTGGGGAAAAAAAAAAAAAGTTGAGGAGAAAAGTACAAAAATACAGGAAGTAGCAGTGAAAATCCCAAAATCCCTCTACCTGTTATGAACACGGAAAACTATTTACGCAATTCACATTTTTTTTCTGAGAGATTAAATCTTGATTTCACAAAATAAATAAGTTGTAATTTATATTTATTAGTCTAATCATAACTACTGTGTAATTTAGTTTTGGCCCTTGTTGATATTATGGTTGCTATAGGTAACAATTACGTAATTCCTGCCCATGTCCAACCAGGAAGTACTTTTAGAAACGTCACCAAAATAAAAAAAAGAAACGAAAATGTATGCAAGACTTTTTTGCATAATCTTAGAGGTGCACTGTGCAATTTTTCTTGTTTTGTTTGGCCTGGAATGTTCCACGGTATGACATTAAACATATCCATCTAGCTTTTATTCATTACAGGTGTAAAATTCTGTGAACGGGGCGACTCCCCACAGATCTGAACCGTAATGTAATGTAGTGTAGCTCTGTAACCTGCTTGTCTCTCTTGTGATAGATTTAAGGTTTAATCTATACCGTGGAACATTCTAGGCAAATTAATGACATTTCCATGGAGACAAACAGGTGACGGACCCTCCACTAGAAATGTTACGCAATGCACCTTTAAATGTCGTTATGTCATATGCACTTTAAAGTATTTTAGGTAAAACATTAACAGATTATAAAATATGAGGCTTGAGGAAGTTTTTTTTAAGAATGATTGAAGCCAATTATAAAGTACGTACCTTTTTTGTCTGGGAAAAAAATAAATAAAAGTTAATTTTACTTTTGGAAAAACAGAATTGCTTCATACCTATTGCATAGAAACCCAAATATTATTCCCCTCAATGATGTCGCTGTCGACATCGCTCTGGTTCACTGACCTATACTGCCCTCTGCTGACTGCTCCATAGTACCACACCACACGCCAATGAAAACTGCTCTTATTTTACATCTCACCATCACTCCAGACCTACCAAAATGTTTATGGAATACTTAGGCCAACATCTTTGAAAGTCTACTTGAAGAAATGTTCTGAGGATAAGCTTTTTTTACTCATTTGAGAGGTAGTGTCCAATGAATGAACCAGCTTCTGCTCTGTACAAAGCTAATGGATGTTTCTAATAGTACTTTAGCAGCGGGGTTTCTCAAGCTGTGGTTCGGGCCCTCTATACATTTCATAGTGGTATTTTCTAGAATTAATTTTATACGATTATTCTGTTGTGATCACATTTGGCCCTACAAATTAGAATAAATTACGTGAGATCATAGTCCACCGCATCACATTAAATTATATCTGCAGATGCCACTACAATAGAATACTTATATTTTGTTGCATTTTTAACATAACATTATTTTAAGTTGTATGACATGGCACCTGTAGTAACATGTCATAACAAAAGGTTATGTTTCATTACTTTTCATTACCCTCAGTCAAATGTGATAACAAAACATTTCATTGCTCAGTTTACATTGCATTTAATCATGTCTAGTAACATATCATAGCAATGCATTGCATTATCATTACATTAATTTATTTATCTGTAGTAACATTTCAAAGCATTACGTTACCTCATTAGATTACATTGAATTTAATTATTACTAATAACATGTTTACCAATGCATTACATTATCATTACATGAATTTATCTGTAGTAACATTTCAGAGCATTACATTACCTCATTACATTACATTGACTTTAATTATTACTAATAACATGTTTAGTAACACATTACATTATCATTACATTATCTGTAGTAACATTTCAAAGCATTACATTACCTTATTACATTTAATTACTTGAAGTATTCTTCATTATTCTCTCATAAGGGAAATTCACTCTCCTGTCAGTAGCAGTACGGTGCTTGGGGACCAATCTTCAGATCATCTTGGTCCAGACCTCAGCTGGAGGATTACCTGTAATGACATCATACCAAATATTACATTACCTTATCACATTGTATTACATTTAGTTGTATTTAGAAACATGTCATAGTGACACATTACATTACCTTATTACATTACATTAAGTTTAGTTATAGCAAGTAACATTTCATAAACATGTTACGTGACATTATTACATAGCATTACATTAAATTGTTTATAGTAACATCACACAGCATTACATTACCTCATTTCATAAAATAGCAGCATATCTCTTGTAACTTTTCATAGCAATGTATTACATTACCTTATTACATTACATTACATTTAATTTTTGCTAATAACACGTCTTAGCAACACTTTCCATTATCTTATTACATAGCAATAGATCAAAAGCAACCCAAAATAAACTTAATTCAATGTTGAGCGTGCGAACCACAGTTTGAGAAACCCTGCTTTTTCTGTGTCCGTACAGTAACTGTGTCCTGTTTAAAGGGGAGGTTTCCTAAAATCCACCTGGCTGTATTAATATTTTCGGAAGTATAGAGTTTTGTGCTTTTTGTATAATTTGAATTAAAAGAATAGTATATACTGGAGAATAGGCTCACATAGCAGCACCGACGACTTTATTTCTCACAATATAAATGTCCACAGAGATGTGAAAATTATTTTATATTTTCAAATTCACTTTTTTAATTCACAAAATGTTAAAATGCACTGATGTGTTGATTTCACAGTGTAACAGCCATGCTTTTATTTCTCTAACACTTTGGATGTTTTTGTTTTAATAAAATCTGTTAAAAAATGTGTCCTTGTCCTTCTGTCTTATTATTATGAGCAGTAGTAGTAACAGATGTAGTATATAGTAGTAGCGTATAGTAGTATGTAGTGGTAGTAGTATGTAAGTATGTTGTAGTATGTAGGTATGTAGTCATAGAAATAGTAAGTATGTAAGTATATAGTAGTAGTAGTAATATGTAATTATGTAGTAGTAGTAGCAGCAGTAATAGTGGTATGTAAATATTAGTAGTAATAGTAGTAGTAGTAGAAGTAGTAGTACTATGTAAGTATGTAGTAGTAGTAGTAGTAGTAGTAGTAGTAGTAGTAGTAGTAGTAGTAGTAGTAGTAGTCGTAGTAGTAGTACTTAAGTAGTTGTAGTTAATTTCCCGTGTTACTCAGTCTAGGCCTTGTAGAAGACTGCCCTCTGGTGGCTGAAGGTTGAACTACAGGAGTTTAAAGACTCGAGAAACAAGTAAAAGATAAATTAATGGTCAAACTACATAAATTAAAAAAAAGAAAAAGAAAAATACAAATACTAGTATGGTACTACTGCTGGGTTTCAGATTACAACGGGCCAATAATATTTAATACCGATGGGGAAGCCAATGATTGGTTCCAGCACCTGCAACAATCAGAATCAGTGCTAGTGCGGCCTCTGCAGCTCAGTGAGTGAATTCTGTGGTTTTGAACTTTTGGTATTGGACTCAGCATCAAAACTATGCAGTGCTTAATGCTCTAAACGTAATGCCATTGTTTTTCTATGACATTGGTTCAGTTGTGATTGTAATAACCTTTTTTTTTTTTTTTTTTTTTTTTTTTTTTTTTAAATAAATAAATAAATAAATAAAACAGAGCAGGCTGCATACTGTTCCTTTTAAAAGTGAATTCTCTTGTAACTCAATCTAATGATTTTGTTGCCTCATGTGGTATGGATGGATTATAATAGTCATTTAGATAAGAGTCATGATGAAATATAATGACATGGAGATGAGGTGTTCTTGATGTTCTTGAATCATCAGAACCACATCACATTCTTCTGATGATCCAGTCACATACATGATGTTCTGATGATCCAGTCACATACATAATGTTCTGATGATCCAGTCACATACATGATGTTCTGATGATCCAGTCACATACATGATGTTCTGATGATCCAGTCACATACATAATGTTCTGATGATCCAGTCACATATATGATGTTCTGATGATCCAGTCACATACTTGGATCACTGTCCTCATGAAGGTAGAACTGTTTACAAAGAACTGTTTGTTCATAGAATACCCGGAATACATGGAACCACAGAAAAAGAACGAGTTTATATAAAGAGAAAATTATAACACAGACACACACACACATTGATTTTATTTATTATTATTATTATTTTCTTAATTTCTCAATTGTTTACCTTTATTTATTTTTTGATAATATCTGGATTTGACACAGAAAATAAGAAAAAAGGAAAAAATGTGTTTGGAAATTGATTGATTTGTAAATCTTGTATAAATATACTGTGATTCCTTCATAAAAATATTGATAAAAAAGGGAAAACTATGAATTGGTAGAACTGGTCATGTGTGAGAATAATCATGATTTGTCTATACATATATTTCTATGGTAAAATCTAAATAAATGGTCACATTTATTTAGCACTTTTCCACCTTCAACGCACTAAAAGCTCTTTACATCAGCAGACACTGGGGACAAGGTGTGTTAAGTGTCTTGCCCAAGGACACAACAGCAGTACGTAAGTTTAATATAACTTATAGATCCGTGCTTTGTTATATTGTAGTCTTTTCATCATATAAACACAATAACCTTGATCTACTTATTTTTTCCTCTGACACGACAAATCTGGGGCTATAATTACAACCAAAACACACTCCAGGAACAAACCTGAGGCGTCCTATTTGTGGAAACTGGATTATTTAAACCTGAGCTGCGATCCGCCCTCGCTCAGGTCCACGTTCTCCAGGTGAGCAGACGTCATGGATACGAGGAGGGGGGCTTTGCTTAATCCAGGATATGACCTTCACAGGGCAAACAGCTCTATAAAAGTCCAGTGGGTTCGGTCAGCGGTGAGACGCTGGTCCACAGAGGCTGAGATGGACTGTGTGCGACCCAGAGACCTGCTCCTGCTCCTGGGCATGATGTTCGTCTGCAGCGTGGAGACCTCCATGGATGGTATGGATGAGAACATGAAAAGAGGGGCTACTTTTAGAGGGAAATATGAAATGACTACTAGTACTACAACTATGGCTGCTACTACTACGACTATGGCTACTACTACTACTACTACTACGATTATTCTGCATGTGATTTTTCCTGGTGTGATTCTTGCTGGTTCCAGGTGGGTGTGAGGGGTGCTCTCTGCACAGACACCCGTTCCTCCCTGTGTACCAGTGCATGGGCTGCTGTTTCTCCAAAGCCTTCCCCACCCCGCCCTCCACCCTCAGGACCATGGCCCAGCCCAAACCCATCACCTCCCAGGCATCCTGCTGCGTGGCAAGCAACTACCACGAGGTAAGAGCCGGACCCTCATGGACACTGTACGTATCAGTGGACATGGCTAATCTAACAGGATAACAGCTTTCCAAATAAGAAGTGAGAATGAGCACGAACTGGCTCCTTCGACTCTGCTGCTGCTGTCAGGCTCGTCATTTTGGTTTTAAAATGTTAGTTTTAATCCGCTCTACATGATCCTGGGGCTTTTATATTACTATTTTATTTGGTTGCCTTCTTTCCCAGACGACACGCCCACTACTGTTAGCATCAGGTTTGAGTATTGCACACATAGAACTATAATGAAATCAAGAAGGTGAACCCAAGATGGCGTCGTGTTGTTTTCAATGGCCTGTGCTCATTGGCCCAAAAATAATTTTCTCTTCTGCATTACCTCCTCAATCTGAACAAACTCCTCCCACCCGTGTGACGTCTGTAACGTGCACGGCGTGGAGTGTTTGGACCAATCAGAGCGAGAGGTGCTAGCGCGGCTCAAAGCAGGGCTCGGCTAAGTCTTACAAAGCGAATTTTTAGGCGCTTTGAGGAGTTGAAAATATTAAAAAGTTTATGTTGTGAAAACAGAAAAGAATCCCTGCAAAATCTGACCTTTGTGAAAGTTGTCACTGCCCTGTCAGCCGAACACGGGCAGTTTGATTTCACAAAAAATGCATTGTGCTTCTACGGGAGAATTCTTTCTGGGCCCAAGCTCCCGGGAGCTGCAGTACCTGGAGCAGCCACTAGTGATTCTCGAGCCGGGACAGAGGGGGAATGCTTTATCCAGCTCTTATTAAAGATCCATGATTCCACCTAGTTGCAAAGCTTCCAAAGAATTTCACTTGTCCAAATAATTTCCCTTGTGGATCAATAAAGTTTGTCTAAGTTTAAGTCTAAAGAGTCCGTCCCCTGCCAAACCAGTGGCTGAACCGTACCTTAACCAGCCTCAGGTCAAGCCTCGTGTGAAGCTCAGAACCTCCAGAATCCCGGATCGGCTGCGGGTGCTGGGGTTTAGGTAGAGATGATTCAGATCAGTAACTGTACTTTCCATGTTTTACTGTTTTGGTTTTGTACAGGTGGATGTTCTCCTCTTTGAACCTCTCACAGTGAAGAACCACACCTCCTGCCACTGTGGAACCTGCAAACATCATAAACTGTCCAGCGGCTAGCCCCACACCTGCTCGTACTCTGTCTGTCTCAAAGTCATCTGTGATTTTATGCACTTATTCTTATTTATTGTAATTTAAAATCATTGTTTTTGCTGAAGCCATCACTGTTTCTATTGTATGTGCTGATATTTCCCAATACTTTCTGTTACACGCATTTTTGTCATTAAAACAGGCATGTTAAAGGTGCATTGTGTAACTTTTCTGGTGGAGGGTCCGTCAAATGCTTTTCTCCATGGAGATCTTATTGCTTTGTCTGGAATGTTTCACAATATCTATCTTCATGGACACCAAACCAGACCAAGTTGCCTGTCAGCTCTGTGGTGAGGCGAATCCGCTCTCAGCCACAATGTTGTTTTTCTAAGTATTTTTGAGCTATAAAACAAGTTGTAACTGAATAAATATAATATAAGGTAGAGCAGTTTAATGTCATACTGTGGAACATTCCAGGTAGAGCAAGTACATCTCCATAGAAACAAGAAGGTGACAGACCCCCAAACAAAAAATTACATGATGCACCTTTCAATGCATCACCGATCAAACCTTTCAACCACAATCTAAAACTCTGGTAAAAATTGATCTATGAAAAAATAAACATACCAAAAATATATCAGTAAAGAACTCACGTGCTTTAGTTTGTAAATTTTAGATGAAACTAGGCTACATGAATTGTACATGAAAGTGACATCATGCTGGGGGTGTACTGCATGTATGTCTATGGTGGAACCTTCACAGCAGTTACCATGGTGACACAATACACACATTAGCCAAACATTAAAGGTCCTATATTATGAAAAATTGACTCTTTAAGCTTTAAGCCATGTTATAATGACTTAAAGCCTCAAAAACAGACCTGGAGTTGTGTTTTGTTTCATTCACATGTTTGAGTAACACTTTATTATTAGTCTGTCTACATCTCCAAAGCTCAAAATGCTCTGTTCCACCTTGTGATGTCATGAAGTGGTAGTTTTCAAGTTAACAGCTACCCTTTTACGTTTGGTTTAGTTGAGATTGGCAACTCCAGGTCTGAAATTATCCAAATGATTCTGGTGAAGGTGTATGGAGTTTAAAAACATAGTGGAGCACTTCCCGTATTACCACATGACATCACAAGGGGGTGGAGGTGTTTGAAAGATTTGTGTGTTAAACATGTGTGAATGAAACAAAACACAACTCCAGGTGTGTTTGTGATGAAACAACATTATAACACAGATCAGAACATAGTGTAATAAAGACCGTTTAACTGCTGAACATTCCACTATAGACATATATGTAGAACACCCCTGGTCACTGTAAGTTTTAATGCAGTTTTAACAGCAGGGTTCTTACCTCAGTTCCATGTATGACCAGCGGGGGGCGCCCTGACCTCTCTGTTTGGCTGGTTTCTCTGGCTCGGTGCAGTATTGAGTATTGGGCCCCTGATTATCACTGTGTCATTAGTTTTAGTGCAGTTATCGAGTGGAGGGGCCGAGGGGCTCCGCTGCTCGGGGCCATCCAGACAGGGTGCGCTTTACCGGGGGTTGGTACGGAGCCTTGGAGGGGTGAAGCAAATGGAAAAATAAACTAGAAGATGGAGGAAGAGTGAGAAAAAGAACTGTATGAACTCTGGATGGAGTGTTTTGAGGCACAACCCTGGCATGACAATAGACTCGTCATTTCAACCTGCCTGCTCGTCATCTCACCTGAGATGGATCACAGGTCCCAGGAGACTACACACACACACACACACACACACACACACACACACACACACACACACACACACACACACACACACACACACACACACACACACACACACACACACACACACACACACACACACACACACACACACACACACACACACACACACACACACACGACAAAAAGTACTGCTTAAGATAATTTGGAGCAATTCACCTGGAAGTCTGAGGGCCAAGAAAAATTGGTCTGAGGGCCGCATTTGGCCCCAGGGCCTTAGTTTGAACATGCTTGACATAAGATATACACTTTTCTTACGTAAACAGATTAGTGTCTTCCAAGTGTGTTTACTCTCACTGCAACATTTTGAGACACACTACGTAACTTTTAGATGAGGGTTACTCACCTGCTTGTCTCCATGGAGATGCTGCCCTGCCTAGAATCTTCTACAAAGTGGTGTTAAACTGATCTCTTTTGCTTTTATTCAATTACAAGATATTTCTAAAGCATTCTTACTGTGCGCGGGGGCTCCTCTCCACAGATCTGACCTGTAACCTGTGTAAAAGTAAAGCGCAAATGGTACAATTGTTTGGAAAATAATAATAAAAAAAACTCGAGTGCCAGGTATTTTGCTGTGTAATAGTGATTTACAGTTACACATCTGTCAGCAGGATGATTGTCGAGACTCTCCCACAGTCCCGAACAGAACAGCGTCATGGTGCGGTGAGCGGCCATATTGATCAGGGCCTCTCATTAAGTGCGTCCAGCCGCTGGAGTATTGACTGCGCTGAGAGGAAACAGATTGGTCCCAAACAGGCGCTGACACACAATCTGAGGCCCCGGGGAGCGCTCCAGAACCCTCCCCCTCCACGCACCAATCACAGCAGGAGTACAGCATCACCATGGCGATGAGAAGCACATCCGAGTGTGGCACAGTAGTCGAAAAATGGCTGCATGAAATATTAGCAGGTCATGTGTAGGTTATGTGTAGATGAGATAAGATTGGTTGAACATGGGAATTGTACGGCGATTTTAATCTAATAATAATAATTAATAATTCATTGTCGCTTCCCAGTGAAACTGGCTCTTATTGACTGATCGCTGCAGGGGTTGTCCTGGTGTTTTCCAGTGCTCTGCAGCGATTTAAAGAATAAGGGCAGCCCTGGCATCTACAGTGTAACAGGTATGACAGGCCTGGGTGTGTGTGGGACATGTGCCACTGCTTCAGCTGCAGAGATAACTTTAAAAACACAAAAGAAACGTCATTTACATTCTAACCTCATCATAGTATTTGTCACGGGATAATATTAAATAATGATGGATGTGTTGATGGATAATAACTTTAAATATTACAGACGATTAGCGTGAAAACACATATTTCATTAGATTGGTGGTAGATTTGGTGATATATTTGGTGAATATTCCTGCTTTTCGAGCTGTATTTTCTTCACATCGTGCACTGCGTTTAACTCGAGGTCTTGAGGCGACTTTGGGTCTGATTTGCTGAGCAGAGCAGAACCGTACCGTGTTTCTGTTCCCGTCAGGTGTGACTCTCAGTCTGATTTACGTACGTCCGTGTGATTCATTTGTGAGAACTGATGATTAATGCAACAATTAGTTTTGAGTAATCGCGTGCTTGAACGAGATTAATATTCTCAAATAGGCTATGTATAAAATAATACCAAAGCTAAATTAGTGTTCAAATGTAGTTATAAAAAGCACCACATTCGTGTCTCCATGGAGATATTATTTCTATACCTGGAATGTTCCATATTAAACTTATGTATTCTGTCTTTTTTGTTTCTTGCCTCTTGTATATAGCTGATTTTATTACTTATTTTTCTATTTTATTTTGACTTGAACATATACACTTATATAATGATGTTTTATTTAACTGTCTCTTACTATCTTTTTTGCTACTTATTTAGAATTTATTATTACCGTTTATTTTTTTACTCTTTGTTATTATATTGTATTGTGATGTGTGAGCTACTGTGTCCAAATAATTTCCCTTGTGGATCAATAAAGTTTGTTTAAATCTAAGTCTAAGTATCTCCATGGACAAGCAGCTGATGGACCCTTCACCAGAAAGGTTCCTGGACTTCCTGATTCTTGGACAATAAAACACTTCTAACTATCTGTTCTGGGGCAAGACACATTTTGCTCAAATACAAAGACAATACAAAAAAACCAAAACAAAAACACAGGTACATTCCTTTTAACAAACACAACACACACGTCTATCCTCTGTCGCTCTAAACAGCCACATTAGTTCTTAATGAATCCTTATCTGGCCTACATTTCCCAGGTGGAGTCTCTCTATTGTCTGTGCGGTGATTGTGTTTGCTCCATGGGCCCCCAGGAGCCCGGAGTCATCAATATGCAGCATCCAGCCAGCTCCATGTGGTTGAGCAGAGGACCGTGTGTGAAGAGGAGAAATCACAACCCAACACACAACAGAGGCATTCAGAACCAAATCTGTCACCGTATGTTTGCCTATGATCCATCACCTTATTTTAAAGCCCTACTATGAATTATTCAAGATTTGTAAAGTACTTTGGATACCGTAACCTTGGTATTTTCTGTAGCATAACTTAAAGGGAGCGTATGCATGTGAGATTTTGGTTTTCAGTTTCATAAACATAACGTATTCATACCTAAACCACAGCACCTGCAGCTCAGGGAGGGAATTCTGGAGGTTCTTGGACGTGTCTCTGTCTGCAGGTTAAGGCTCTGGTGACACAGGTTCAGTTGTGACTGTAGATTGTAGTAAAAAAAATTAATAAATACAGGCTACATATCCTTCCTTTAAACATAATGTGTTTTGGAAATACACTATATTGCCAAAAGTATTCGTTAACCTGCCTTGACTCGCATATGAATTTAAGTGACATCCCATTCTTAATCTGACGCTGGTCCACCCTTTGCAGCTAAAACAACTTCAGCTCTTCTGGGAAGGCTGTCCACAAGGATTAGGAGTGTGTGTATGGGAATTTTTGACCACTCTTCCAGAAGAACATTTGTGAGGTCACACACTGATGTTGGATGAGAACGCCTGGCTCTCAGTCTCTGCTCTGATTCATCCCAAAGGTGTTCTATCAGGTTGAGGTCGGGACTCTGTGCAGGTCAGTCAAGTTCATCCACACCAAACTCTCTCATCCATGTCTTTACGGACCTTGCTTTGTCATCCAATCACAGAACCACGCTGGAGTTCACTGAGCTCCTGAGAGCGACTCATTCTTTCACAAATGTTTGTAGAATCAGTCTGCAGGCCCAGGTGCTTGATTTTATTCACCTGTGGCCATGGAAGTGATTGGAACACCTGATTTCAATTATTTGGACGGGTGAGTGAAAACTTTTGGCAATATAGTGCACCTTAAAGCTTTAGTTAGCCTGAAATATGTGCATGAAAACACCAGCAGAGGGCGATAGTAATGCATTGGATGTATCAAAAAGTGTTAATAGGAAGCTTTAAACTTGCATTGTGTAACTTTTCCGGTGGAGGGTCCGTCAGATGCTTTTCTCATTGAAGTTATTGCTGGAATGTTCCACAGTATGACATTAAACAGCTTTACCTTACATTTATTCAATTATAGGTGGTTTTATAGCTCAAAAATACCTAGAAAAACAGGCATTCTGACTATGAGCGGGGTCGCCTCTCCACAGATCTGACCTGTAACTTGGTCTGGTTTGGTCTGCATGAAGATAGAAAGGTTTAACACCAGCCCTCCATCAGAAAAGTTACACAATGCACCTTTAAGTCAGTGTAATGTCTCCCCCCCCAAATTTTTTTTTTAGCTTCAAATGTTTGAATATTAACTGAAGCGTCCCAGATGCAATGGGAGTTTTACTCATTGTTTACAAATCTATCATTTTGTTGTTTGTCTGTCCATCGTTACAATCCTAAAGGAACTGTGTGCAGGACGAGCTCTTCTGGTTTTAAACAAAGTCACTACTGTCATGGTGTTCATTTTCATTGAATTATTTTATTATTCTTGACCCGGTTTTAGTTTATTTCTCTAGCAGTGTGTGTTTTTGAGTTTTACTTCCTGTTGTTTTGATTGATTGCCCCGTGTCTCACTCATCAGTGTGATCTGTGTGCACATAAACCCTGTGTTCTCCTCTGCCTTTGTTGGTTCATTATCAGTGTCACGTCTGTTTGGATTTTTGTGTTTCGTCACTCTTTGTTATATAAAACAACTTCGCAAACGCAGTCTTGTATTTTGGGTCCTCCCTCTGCTCTAAACGTGACAACTGCAATCACAAGCAGAGGCTGCACTAGCACTGATTCAGGATTGGTGCAGGTGCTGGGGTTTAGGTAGAGACCGTTCAGATCAGAGTTTAGACATTTTACGTTTAAACCAACTGGATTTCAGCAATGGAAATGGCAACCCAAAGAGAGAGAAAGACTCGTGTGAGGCTCATTCTGCTTTCTGCTTGGAGAACCAAAACATTTTCCTCGTGCCCAAATGTTTTTGTAATTAAAAATAAATCACCATTATTATTATCATCACTAAAAGCTTTATTTGATTTGAACATGTCAAGCTCATATCTGGAAACACAGACAGGTCATGATTCTGGAATTTAAAGGGCCCATATTACGCTATTTTCTGTTGTTTCTTCATCACAAACACACCTGGAGTTGTGTTTCGTTTCCTTCACACACATTTAACGCACAAACCCTGCAGAATTAGGCTGAGTTCTCCACTGCGTTTTTAAACTCCATGCACCTTCACTAGAATCACTGGGTAATTTCAGCCCTGGAATTGCCCATTTCTTCTTCAAAACGTAGCTGTTAACTTGAAAACTACCACTTTATGACATCACAAGCTGGAACAGAGCATTTTGAGCTTTGGAGATGTAGACAGACGAATAATAAAGGATTACTCCAACACGTGTGAATGAAACAAAACACAACTCCAGGTCTGTTTTTGATGAGGTAACAACATTACTGTATATGACTTAAAGCTCACAAGAGTCAATACACTAGTAGAACCTTTGAAATCAAACTATAACATACAGTTCCTATAATATTCTTCCATTCTAAGTCCATGTTACTTCCTCTGGCGTCTGTATTGGACCAACTGTAGTGTGACCATCAGCTCTGTATTGACTGGACATTTATCTCGTGTGCAGTGAGCCGAGTCTAAACACTGTATCAGCAAAGTAACAACGGCAGGGCGCGGACACCAGAGGGCACCAGCAATTAGCATGGATTAATGACATTGATCAGGCCTTATCTCGTCTGGATAGAACTCTCCTGTCCGCAGTGTAGAGCAGCTACAGAGAGCCGTACTGTCAGTTTAAATGTAAAGGTCCTATACTACGCAAAACGGACTCTTGTGAGCTTTAAGTCATGTTATAACGCTGTTACCTCCTCAAAGACACACCTGGAGTTGTGTTTTGTTTCATTCACACGTTTAAGTAATCCTTTATTATTAGTCTGTCTACATCTCCAAAGCTCAAAATGCTCTGTTCCACCTTGTGATGTCATGAAGCGGTAGTTTTCAAGTTAACAGCTACGTTTTGTTTAGAAGAAATGGGCAATTCCAGGGCTGAAATTATCCAAATGATTCTAGTGAAGATGTGTGGAATTTAAAAACACAGTGGAGCACTTCCTGTATCACCACATGACATCACAAGGTGGAACAGAGTGTTTTGGATTTTCATACAGGAATGTCTCCAGACCAAGCACTTTTTGATTGTTTTTAATGGGTATATGTACTTTTTTTTATTTTACTAAACTAAACCAGAACTAGACCAGGACCAAGCCAAGGCTACATCAGGACTAAACCAGAACTAGACCAGGACTAAACCAGGACAAGAACAGGACCGAGCCAAGGCTACATCAGGACTAAACCAGGACTAGAACAGGACCGAGCCAAGGCCACATCAGGACTAAACCAGGACTAGAACAGGACCGAGCCAAGGCTACATCAGGACTAAACCAGGACTAGAACAGGACCGAGCCAAGGCTACATCAGGACTAAACCAGGACTAGAACAGGACCGAGCCAAGGCTACATCAGGACTAAACCAGGACAGAACAGGACCGAGCCAAGGCTACATCAGGACTAAACCAGGACTAGAACAGGACTAAACCAGGACAAGTGTGACTGTGGATCTAATATCTAAAAACATTTTCTACTGTGAGTTCACGCTTCTCTGTGATTGGTTAAATTCATCGGCCACTCACTTAACACCTGACGGAGGCTGAGCAATCGTACGAGTGGGTGGGACAAAGTAAACTGAAATTAGACTAAAATATTACTACTATGAATAAAGTATCGAATGAACACAACAAATAAAAGTATTCCAATATAAACCAAATGATACTAACTACATTCAGTGTAGTACAAGGTAGTATTAGTAGTAATATGTCTCAGTGCTATCCACCCCTGTGCCATGTTTACTAATGTACTGAGTAAGTAACAGTTTGAACCTCACTGTTTCCTTAAATTAGTCATAGTAACAAATAAATATATGTGAAAAATAAAAGATAAAACATCTTTACGACTTAGAAATCAGACGAAAAGCCAATATAATGAGTACACACATACACCCACTTGAGTAAACGGGGCGTGTTTTCATTAACAATTTTGAAATCCATGTAATTTTTGCTTATATTTATGAACAAACATGTCCTAAATCTGGAAATATCTTTAAATTTGTTGTAGCTAATGTACTTTTTGCAAAAACACACGTTTTGGCACCAGGAGTAGTAAACACCTTCCACTCCACAAACGCGACCACACACAAAATTTCAAACATTTCCTGCAAAAACCATCGTACCATTTTGTAGATCAGGTAAAAACGCTGCTTTGGTCAAAATTTGGGAGAGATTGACCGAAAAGTCTAGGAGCTGTGCAAAAAAACGTGTAGCAATCATTAATTATGGAAATTCTATATGCGTAAAGTCATTTAAATACTCCTATAATGCTTTTTCTGTGTATATATTGTTTATTTTCTTGAATAATAATAATAATAATAATAATAAGAATAATAATAATAATTGTAATATGTATGCATTTTTGTACGTATACATGCATAATAATTTACCTTAATGTATAATTAAATGTAAAAAATGTGTGAAAAATTACTTTATTTTTATTCATACATTTTTTTTTATAAAATGTCCATAGGTCAATGTATTTTTGTATGTACATTTGTATGTGCATCAATGATGTATTTGAATGGTAAAATATTGAATAAATAAAAAAAAAATGTCCATAGGTTAATGTATTTGTAATTTTAAAGTAATAATTACGGTAATATGTAATAATCAGTACATATACCGAAATCAGTACTGAGTATCGAGTCTATTCCTTAGTATTGAAAATTTGTTTTAAATTTTAGTATTCTACAACACTAATTTATTTCTGTAATTCTCACTCCATATTTACGTCCCTTGTGTCTTTTGCTTTCTCATCATTTCACCGTCATGTAGTAGCCTTTACCCACCACCGAGGGGCACTGTGGCTCAACGTCAGCGCCCATCTCCAGCCTGGGACCTTCCTCTCTTCCTCCTCTTCCTCCTCTTCCTCTCCTCCTCTTCCTCCCCCTCTCCCTGGCCGCTGAACTAACCCAGCAGACTGAATGTGCTGAGCTGTCTCCTGCCTCTATTCTCCTCCTGTATACTGCAGTACGACTTTAGCAGGGCCCATCTGAACTTCTTCATCTCTGCATTTTCTACCACGCTGTAGTTTTCCATAAGATTTCACAGCGTATGGTATGTTTTTTTATTTTTTATTAATTCTTTTGTGAAACTTTTATTAAACAAAAGAATAAATTAAAAGCAACTGCATACAATGATTAGTATATTAGCGTCCACTTTGCTTTGCCTGTCGTCTTAAAAGTGCATTGTGTAACTTTTCTGGATTGTCCAAAGTGTTTCACAGTTTGGTATTAAACCTTTATTTCTTCATGGAGACCAAACCAGGCCAAGTTACAGGTCAGATCTGTGGAGAGGCGACCCCGCTCACAGTCAGAATGTGTGTTTTTCAAGGCATTTTTGAGCTACAAATCCACCTGTAATTGAATAAATATAAAGTAAAGCTGTTTAATGTTACACTGTGGAACATTCCAGGCAGAGCAATGACGTATCCATAGAAACAAGGTGACAGACTCCCAAAAAGTTACATAGAGCACATTAAAGAAGACCTATTATATGAGTTTTTAACCGTGTTATAGTTGGTTTTACCCTTTTACGCTCTCTACGCAGATACATACAGTTCAGTTCTCTGCAGGAGGTGACTGGAACCACCTTCAACAGACTTTAAAACTTGTTCGTTTTTACCTCTGTCGACTTCTAAAAACTCAATTCAGAGGATTTTACAGGATTGTTACACATTCTTTTAACACTTTTATATGTTTAATCTGCAAATGTTTCACTCTCTCATGTTTCTATTCATTGTTTCATGTTATGATTGATGTGTGAGTGTATTCTGCTTGTGTTGTTTATACTGCCTCTTGGCCAAGTCGTCGTTGCAAATGAATGAATGGTAAAATATTGAATAAATTGGAAGAAAAAAAAAAAAAAAAAAGGAAAAAAAAGTTGTATTTAGAACAATTCATGCGTGTTTGAGTAATTTTTATTCTCCTGTATTCAAAACTGCTTCACCGGTGCACACCAGCTGCTCTGTACTTATGTTCTCCAATTTTATTTTCTTAACAGGTGATAGATAGATAGATAGATAGACAAATAGATAGATAGACAGATAGATAGATAGATAGAATTTGGCAGCACTGCGTCGCCATTTTGACACAAATGAAAAACAAAAATCTGCTTCTCTCTATTGCACTAATCGCACGCAGCACGTGACGTTTACGGCCATGTACCATAAAGAGGCAGGTGGAATACCGCATTGGGCTCTTTGCTCTTTACTGTCATCAACATTCCCTGTGGGTGTGATGCTAACTGAAGGCACTACTCTGTCAGATTCGCTATTAGACATAAACCTGAGCTTATTTTAACACAGTCTGACCAGAAAGAGCTGGTGTAGTTGGAATTACATATAAACTGCGTCTCATTTCTCTTTCCTCGTTTCCTTCTCCTTGATTCCTCTCCTCGATCCTCCGTTTTTCAGCTGTCAATCAAATGCGTCATATTTAGTGGTGTCCCAAAGAAAACCACAACCTGAGGGAGACTTCAGGAGCAGACGTCAGATAAAAGAATCAAACTTTTGGTCTCAGTGAGGAGTTTATATCTTCTCTCCTTCGTGTCTCCTCTGTGGGTGGGACTGTGGGATTTCCTCACCCATTTCCTGCAGAATCGAGGAATCAAGAAGAAGAGAAATGTGAGGAAGGAAGAGCTAGCATTAACCAACAGTTTTTCAGTCAGTCACTTAATTTTTTATTGGAAATCAAACACTCAAACTGATCGCAGGTTCCAGAAAATGTGCTGTTTAAATAAATTTTTCTTTTTATATTTTCTTGAGTTTTCAGACTTTAAAACATTTTCGACAGTGTTAAGCTAATTTGTGTATTGTGTCTCCACGGTAACACATGCACAATCATAACTGAACATCCCGCCATAGAGATACATGCGGAACACCCCCAGCATAATGTCACTGCTAAGTATCAATACTAAAGCAAGGAATCACTTCTTTCTGAATTTGCATGTTCTCTCTATTCCATCACTTTCCATCACCTGATTCTCATTTTTATGTCTCCTGGAATGTTCCACAGTGTGTTATTACACTTTTTTATCTCTACGGAAACAGCAGGTAACGCCATAGGGCCAAGCTACATGTCAGATCCGTGGAGAGGCGAGCCCACACACAGTAAGAAAGCAAGTTTTAGGTCAATTAAAACCCATACTATTGAGTACGTGCAAGATAGATACGTTTAATGCCACATCTCCATGGAGACAAGCAGATGACGGACCCTCCACCAGAAAAGTTACGCAATGCAGCTTTGAATTTCTATGCTATATCGTTTTTCACATGTACCCACTGCCCTCGCTAATCAAACGGCTTATAACATTACAGATAACGGACTTTTTTACACTTAAAATCTGCAGATTGAGATAAAAATATGTAGATTGAACTTCACACGGCCCACGCGTTCATGTTTAATCTGACCGCGATAAGCTCTGCGTAATTTGCATATTTTAGATTTTTTTTTTTTTTTACAGTATTTCATCATATTTTTGCTTCCTTATGTTTTTTTTTGTGTGTGTGATAAAAGCAGATTTTTTTTCACAAACCTCACTAGTCGGGTTACGCCGGTGCAGGATTGCGTTTAGAATTCGGAGTAGTTCACAGGAAAAGTCTGATCTTATATTCTTATGTTCTGTCTCCAACCTCTGGATAACCCCTCATTTCCATACTGCACGCTGAGTTGTGAGACGGAGGAAGAGGGAAACTGCCCATTAATGTTGAAGGAGGGAGGTAATGTAAAAAAAAAAAAAACGTGCTTTACTGTGATTAAAATGAACCCGTATCACACTATTTTCTGATCTGTGTTCTATGTTGTTTCCTCATCGCAAACACACCTGGAGTTGTGTTTTTTTGGTCCATTCGCACATTAAACACACAAGCCCTGCATATTTAGAAAACAGAACAGAAAACAGACACACTTTTCTACCTTGTGGTGCCGTGTGGTGATACAGGAAGTGCTCCACTGTGTTTTTAAACTCCAGACACCTTCACTTGGATGATTTCAGCCTGTATCGCCGATCTCTACTGAACTAAAGGTAAAAAGAGCTGTTCACTTAAAGATGTAGACAAACTAACCAATAAAGAGTTACTCAAACATGTGAATGAAACAAAACACAACTTTAGGTTTGTTTTTTAGGAGGTAACAACATTATAAGATGACTTAAAGCTCACAAGAGTCATGTTTGTGTAATACAGGACCTTTAATTAAAAGCAGAAGTGGTAGAATAGCCAAAAATTGTACTCAAGTAAGAGTAAGGTTACTTGAAAATAAGAATACACAAGTTGAAGTACCAGCTGCTGGCTACACTGGTGTATAAATGTGTGGTTCCTTGATATAAGGAGCTTTAGAGAGTGTCTTGAAGGTGGAAAAGGGCTGTATAAAAGTGACTATTTGACCATTTTTACTGGTTCCTAAAATGGTATCCAGGATTCCTTGGAAGACTTAAAAAAAGAGGAATTCTGGCTGTTCAGAGTGCTACAGGTATCAGTCCGGTGTGGGTTCTTCTCAAACACATATTCATTTAGAAATAGTAAAAGATACGTTTTCATATTCACTACTTTTTAACAGTTTTTTTCCCCCAAATCTTAAGGGACCTAAGAATGCTTTTATTATCAGTAAAAACATCTTAATATCCCCCACTGGAGCTTTAGGTGTCCAGTGTGTCCGAGCTGTCCTCCCGTTTGACATCTCCTCTCCAGGTCCCTCCTCCGTTCAGCTTCTCTTACCATCCGCCCACCTCGACGGACCACTGCCGGGTTTATAGGTCAACCGTCCTACCGGCTCAGCTCCATCAGAACTAACTCCCTCCCAGTGGGTCAGAGGAGGAGGAGGAGGAAGACGAGAGTGAGAGGAGGGAGCGTACCTGTCAGAGCGCCGGAGGTCAGGGTCTGGTGAACACAGGGGGGCGCTGTCTGTGGGAACGTGTGTCAGAGAAGAAAAAAATCATCTAAACAAAGCTCCGGTTATGTTACTGGAAACAAACAGCAATGGAAGATGAAGAAACCTGAGAACTTTATGATAAGACAGAGGGAATTTTCAAGTGTCCAATCAGAAAGCAGAATTTGGGTTGCCAGTTCCAACACTTGCCAGTTCAAACCTAAAATACCTGTAGTGCCACGATGCTAAAAAAGGAGTAGACTCAATACGTGATACCCATTCTGATACACAGGATAATAATAATAAAAAAAAAAAAAAAAAAAAAATCAAATAAAAAAAAAAAAAAATAATAATAATAATAAAAAACTTTATTTAAACTATTGAATTACATTTTCTACATTAAATTGTAGTAGTCTAATCTAGTCTCTGTGCTCTTATACTTGTTCTGATACAGCTCAGGATCATTCTAAAGCTTCAGGAAAGGTTCATTTCTGTCCTGTGAACTTTTTTTTTGTAGTTTCTAATTTTGATACTAGGTTTAGTATGTGATTTTTAACAATCCTCGTCCTCTGTCTATAAGGCATATATGTGATTGTGATACCTTTTTTAAAACAGTAAGAGCAGGCTACAAACTCCTAATTAGTTCTTGTTTTTTTTTTTCCAATATCTCTATGTATTTATCTCTAACATTGTGTTGTAACTCATTTCCTGTGCGACTCTGTGACTTTGTGTGTCCTCTCCTGTCTCTGTCTCGTCTCGGCCTCTGTCCTCGATCGGCTTTACTTCTCGATCCATCTTGTGAGTCCCCCAGGAGTGTGAGAGGACTGCAATGCAGCGGAAACAACAGCACGGGTCTGAGAGGGAGAAAGAGAGAAAAGAGGAGAGTGAGAGAGGGAGAGGGGAAGGAGAGAGAGGGGGAGATGTGATCCTCAAAGATGGGCAGATGAGAGGGGCTGCTCCTGTCTCCTGCCTGGCTACGCCGCTACAAAGAAACGAAAGATGGAAAAAAAAGAACAATGAACAGATATGTGTCTCTTCACAAAATAATGATTTATTTATGAAACTACAAAACAAAACATCATACAACATGTCCAGTCTTTACTAAGGTCTACTACTACTACTACTACTACTACTACTACTACTACTACTACTACTACTACTGCTTCTATATTACGCATTTTGAGCCATGTTAGAATGCTGTTACCTCCTCAAAAACATACCTGGAGTTGTGTTTTGTTTCATTCACACATGTTGTAGTAATCTTTTTTTATTAGTCTGTCTCCATCTCCAAAGCTCAAAATGCTCTGCTCCACCTTGTGATGTCATATAGTGGTCCCTTTCAAGTTAAGAGCTCGTTTTACTCTTTAGTTCAGTCGAGATTTGCAATTCCAGGTCTGAAATCATCCAAATGATTCTAGTGGAGGTGTGTGGAGTTTAAAAAAACTGTAGAGCACTTCCTGTATTACCACGTGACACCACAAGTACCATCTGCATCTAATTACGAAGCATTTGAGCGTCCAGTAATCAGTAAGTGCACGTTAGCATGTTAGTTGGTAGCTTTATCGTGACGACAAAACTTGTAGCCATCAAATACAATACAGTGTATCTGCAGCTTGTCACCCACCCCAGTGACATAAAACTTTAAAACCACTTTCTTATTTATACAGGTGAAGTGTCTTGCTCAAGGACACAACTACATGCAGTTGGGATGGGATCAAACCTCCAGCACCCCTACTCATTTTACATGTAAGATATTTGAGAGATTTCCTTATCCCTTTCTATCTCAGTATTATTTGTATTATACTAGTGAAAAAGT
Organism: Taenioides sp. WSHXM2023; assembly: GCA_029959045.1. NCBI lineage: Eukaryota > Metazoa > Chordata > Actinopteri > Gobiiformes > Gobiidae > Taenioides > Taenioides sp. WSHXM2023. The sequence goes on along the minus strand of CM057102.1, from coordinate 4,865,973 downwards.
ACTACAACTATAGTATTGTGATGGAATAGTACTTCACATTCACGTTGTGGGCTTCATTTGCATATTCTGAAACAGATGAGTCATTAGGATTCACCTTGACTCCGTGTGTTGTGAGTGGGCGTGCAGACTACAGGTGCTTTCCTCTCTCACCACTGTCACACTTCCTCTAGGCACCGGGCCAGCCAATCAGAGCTCTCCGTCCGAGCTCCCAGCCCCCCTGCCGGCCAATCACAGCACGGCAAAGACGCTGTCGGGCCATCGGGTTCTCTCGAAGACGCTGCCAGTCACTCAGAGCTCTCCGTTCAAGCTCGCTGCCCCCCTCCCTCTCATAGACGCTGTCGTCCAATCACAGTCCTCCATGACGACAGTGGCGACCTCGAACCAATCACAGCGCTCAAAACCAGCATCCTCACCTCATTTTGACCTCAACCAATTAAAATGTGCAAATTAATTCACATATTCATTATTTGACACCAGTATCTTGCTATCTTTTTGCTACTTATTTAGAATTTATTATCACCATTTATATTTTTTTACTCTTTGTTATTATAATATATTGCAATGTGTGACCTACTGTATCCAAATAGTTTCCCTTAAACTTTGTCTAAGTCTAAGTCTAAAAATTCAAGTCTTAAACCAGAGGTGGTCCTGTCTTGGTCGCTGGTGTCTTGTTTCGTTTGTTTGTTACTTTTCTGAAGATGTGGAGGAAGCAGGAGCAAAATAAAAAGTCCAAATCAAAATTGTAGAAATGCAGTTCACGCACAGTAAAACAAATTATGAGCTGAGGTGATCAGAGGACTCCCACTTTAGATACGAGTTCAGCTGTGACGTATTACAATAGTGTTAATGTTAAGCAGCACATAAATCGCATAAAACACTTCATACAGGTTACATCGGACAATATTCTGTTATTTAAAGCTCCTATATCTTCTGAGCTTTAAGCCATGTTAGAATGTTGTTACCTCATCAACCTGGAGTTCAAACATGTTTGAGAAATCCTGCATTATTTTTCTGTCTACAACTCCAAACCTCAAAATGCTCTGTTCCGCCTGCCATGAAGCGGTAGTTTTCAATTTAGCAGCTCCTTTTACTTTTTGTTCAGTAGAAATTGGCAATTCCAGGTCTGAAATCATCCAAATGATTCTAGTGAAGGTGTGTGGAGTTTAAAAACACAGTGGAGCACTTCCTGTATTACCACATCACAAGGTGGAACAGAGTGTTTTCAGTTTGAAAGAAGAACTCTGCCTAAATCTGCAGGTTTGTGTGTTAAACGTGTGAATGAAACAAAACACAACTCCAGGTGTGTTTGTGATGAGGAAACAACATTAGAACATAGAACTGAAAATGCATAACACCGACTCTTTAATAATTATACATTTGTTTAACATTTACATTTTTCTACCCTGTGGTGTCTGAGGTCAGAGCTCATGACGTTCAACTGGGATGTATCTGAGCTGCCAGTGTCTGGAACATGGAACACAGCATAAATCTAGACAGTTGTACAATGCACCAGTGAAACATCTTGTATGTGTAAACGTGTCAGTGTATCTCTTATCACAGCTCTGCTCCATCTCCCAGAGAACGCAGTCCCTCCCTCTCTAATCATTATAGTAAGACACTGTGAGGGCTCCTGTCTGTGCTGTGTTCTAACCCAGTCTGCTGTCACTCCTCTTCTCTCACTCCCTCTGTCCCTCTCTCCTTCTCTCTGTCGCTGTCACTCCAAAGCCCATGGCCTACAGCACAGTCTGAGCACAATTAGAGCCAGAGGACATGTCTTCTGTCAGGGTCCATCCAGAGGAGAGCTTATGATAGAAAGATCTGAAGAGGACTGGAGGAGAAGACTGCAGAGTGAGGAATAGATCTGATTTAAATGAATCAGACCTATTCTGATTCGTTTAAATCAGAGTAGGTCTGATTTAAATGAGTGTTTTGGTGGATAGATGTTGATATGACAAACAAATACATAGAGGGTTCACCTGCTGTCTCTATTGAAATCTGATTATGTTCTGTATTACATTGAAGCAAAGTGTTTTGCGCCTCTCCACAGATCTGCCCTGTAACTGTTCTGGTGGTTCACCTGTTTGTGTCAATGGAGGAACATCTATTGCCACACTGTGGAACAGTCCAGACAAAGCGTAACATGGGACAGTCAGGTTTGTACTTGGTAGACCCTCGACCAGAAAAGCTGGTGAAAAAATGAAAAAAAAAAAAAAAAAGAGTGTGTGTGTGTCAGTATTTGTGGTAAAGTCTTGGATCATGGTTCCTACAGTACATAGACGTCACACTGAGCTGGATCTGCCATTAACCATCCCCCTCTTCCTGGAAACGGGCTCTGTTCATGTGACTGATCACATGATCGGACTCAGAGTGCTCTGCATGAATCCAGACAGGTGACAAATCAAAACCCGCTCCATCCAGTGCACGTGTGCGACAGCCTGTGAGTCATTAGGACCCGTAAGAGGAGGAATGTGATTTAAAAGTGGATTTTATGGTAAAAGGCTAAACTCTTAACCTGACTCACACCGGATTGATCTGAGCGTCTCTCTGTAGTGAGTTCTCCACATTATTACTGATCTGGAACGGCTCTCACTGATCTGGAAACATGGAGCATCTTAATGAATATTTGAATCTGATTGGTCGAAGCGTCAAAACAGCAGAACAAGCGGAAAAATCAAACTTCCAGTTGAGAGAAAAGCACAGACATCTTTCCTGTCCACAAAGCTCTTACCTTCTCTCTTTCTCTTAGGCTTTTACGCTAAAATAGACTAAAGTACATCTGTCGGTGTCGCCACGTTTTTCCTTTCGGCTTCTGCACAAACCTCAATGCCGCGACGTGATTGGTCCGCCCGTCCAGTTAACCTCACAGCAGGCACAGGTCGAGATGGATTCTAGTGAGTTTGTAAACATATCTTGACAATATCGTGAAAACATCAAATATCGTTGATATCCATCTTCCTGTGCAAGGTTATGTTACACTAACTTGATCATAAATTCCTGGTTTGGTTCTGGTATTGCCGCTTTTAGTCCTGGTTTAGTCCAGGTTTAGAATGATTTAGTTCTGGTTAGAGCTACAACATTAATGGCAACTGAATGAAAATGTCTAAATAAGCAAATAATAAATGTCAAATCTGCAGTTTTTTGAAGTACCATATTTCCTCCACAAACAACACAATCTCCAGTGTTATTCTGCATAAACTAACACTAACATTAACACTGCTGCCTGGCAAATCCTGAAAGATCTCTGGGCATCGCTCTCTCCACTGTGCCTCGCTTCCTCTCAGAGATCAGAGTGAAGTTGCGTCACAGTAATTCTAACGGCAACTAGCATACTAACGCACACTTCCTGATAATAATAGGCAGTACGTAGCTAACTTCTTCTGACCTCAAGAGCTGCTTACACTCTATATTTGCACTGGGGCAAGACACATTTTGTTGAAATACATGAAGAAAAAACAACAGGGTCTTTAATTGTACGTCTACGTTATAAATTGCCGTCATCAACTCACTTCAGGGCCAAGGACAGCGAGCCGACCTCTGCACCTTGAACTCTGACCCCGCTGAGTCGGCAGAGTTGGTTCTTGTTCGCTCAGCACGGCCCCGGGTTAGGAGAGGAGGCGAAGACAGAGGAAAGGAGACGAGGAGACGGGAGGAGGAGGAGGAGAGGGTGGGCTTTAAAGTGGCGCTCTGGGGGTCAAAGGTCAGAGGAAGTCCGCCTTGATGAAAGTGCGGATGCTCTTTCGATGAGAAGTGGGTGGGTCTTTGTTTGTGTTATGTAAGAGGGCTGGATTTGAATGGAGAGCAGGGGAAACACATAAGCATTAGAATGTATTAGTGTTCTGTCTGTAACGTAATTTAAATTTCAAATAGTTTTCAAACCTGTAGTCTAAAAACACCAAAACAGAATCTAAAATGAACAAATCACTAGTAATTTTATTATTTAAAGGATAATTGGAAGGGGTCAAGAGACGAGACAAGACACAAGACACAAGACTGGATCTACGAGAACGAGATTTGACATTATTTACTCTAACTAAATTGTGCCATCAAGTTCCAATTTTTATTCTTGACGTTTTTTATTTTACTTTATTTCATTTTTTTGCTGTAGCTCTGCTTTTTGTGACTACAGCTTCTCCAAAAACGTATCTTGCCAGTACTTAACTTTTTGTCCAATCTAAACGTAAAAACATGGGGAAAAAATCTCACGAGATCATTTTCAGCATCTTATGACGATTTTGTCTCGCGAGATCTTGTGGTACGAGATCTTGTCCCGTCCATAATAATTGGCTTTCATGAACTTTTGTTATAACGTTCCCCTCAGGATTACAGCCAGGCCAAAGCTCCTTGTCCTTTTATTTGTTTGTTCATTTCATTCATAAAGTATAAAAAGACATCAACGGTGTCATAACATCACAAGAAACGAATGAAAGGAGCAGAAAGAAGAGGAATCGTATGTTCTCTGCCTCCTCTTCCCTTTTCCAGACAAAACATTAACACCGATAGTTACTATAAAACATTTCATCAATACATTCCATTTCAATCACAATTATTAATCAATTATAAACAGAAAGCTTCACTTTTATGCACTTACAACACTTGGGGGACCACTGGGGATAACAGTGGGTCATTTCCGTCTGTCCCAGGGCAGCTGTGGCTACAATAACAGTTTACCAATAGTTGTGGAGTGAATGAAGAATGAACAGAACTGTAAAGCATCTGGAAAAGCGCTGTATAAGCCTAATGCATTAGTACTATACGTTACTCTTACTGCTGCATTTGAAGCTCGAGTTCTCAGAAAATGTCCGTTTGCGCCTATCCCCTATCTCCGCCCACTTCTCTGTACTTACACATGTCATATGGTATTGAAAAAAACAACAAAAAACAACACAGTAATAGAAAATCTGCTGCTACAGTGAAATATGAGGAGGCGGGGCTAGGAGCAGATATAGATCTTTTTTTTCCCTACGTTTTTCGCTGCAATGATCCAACATAAGACTAAAAACATGCTTCAGTTCGGTTGATTTATTGGTTTTATTCAATTACTGTACATTTTTTTCTAGGTTTCTCACAATGTGCCCCTCTAAATCACCAGTAAACAAATAAATCAAACAGAACCGGATGTTTCATAGTGTCAGAAAGTTGAATTTGCCCAGTTTTAGACCGTTCAAACAATCAGCGTGACCTGAATTAAACATGGGCGTGAGCACATGTGTCCGAGCTGACGGTGTGTGTAAAATGGCCGCTCTGATGGTGTGTGTAAAACGGTGGGTCCAGGCAGGTCAGGGTCAAAGGTCAAGGCTGCACTCTTCCTCTGACAGCTTCATTGGACAGAGGACAAACGGCCCCCACACCGCCAGCTCTGGAGCCCAGTCAGTTAGCTACAGGAGGCTACGTAGTGGTACTGCAACTGGGATTATCCGTTTTAGATTTGTAGTTTTTGTGGCTTTAATTCCCTTTAAACGCACTTGGATTATATTGGGATTTGAATTTCGCATTTTCTAATTTATGTCTATATGTGGAATGCCATTGTTTCTATGGAGATGTCATTGGTCTGCCTGGAATGTTCCACAGTATGACATTAAACGGCTCTACTTTACATTTATTCATTTACAGGTGGTTTTATTGCTCAAAAATACCTAGAAAAACAACATTCTGACTGTAAGCGGGGTCGCCTCTCCACAGATCTGACCTGAAACTCGGTCTGGTTTGGTCTCTATTAAGATAGAAAGGTTTAATACCACACTGTGAAACATTCCAGACAAAGCAATCACATCTCCATGGAGAAAAGCATTCGACGGACCCTCCACCAGAGAAGTTACACCAGGGGTGTCAAAGTCAAACGGAGGGAGGGGCAAATGAAAAATTTAGCTACAAGTCGAGGGCCGGACTGATCGAATGTTCATTGAAAAATTTTAAAATTACCGCATATAGTCTAGTGAACCAAATTGAACCTACTGAAAACCTAACAAATATATTACAATATGATCGGATAAATAAAGCAATATTTTCTTATGGCTCTGTCAGTAATGTTTAATTTTCAACAGGCACAAAAGACAAATTTCCTTTATCTAAAAATACCCATAACATGAACATTAAATGAATGAAGCTGTATTATTCAAGGCACCATCAGTATTGCCTGGAAATCCAGAAGGATATCTCTCTGTATTTGTAATACAGATCCATAGCGATGAGTCTGGATTTTTCCAGGCAACTACCACGGTGGAAATGGCACGCAATCCCAGGCTTGTATAAAAAGCAAAACTGCACCGATTACTGCTGCAGACGTGGTCCAAACACGGGTCAACGCCAGACCCCTTTTACGGGTCGCCAGTCACACGCCGCACTGTCGCCACGGTTTGGGAGACAGAGCGGCGAAGAGCAAAAACTTAGTGGAGTGAGGTGCAAACTGTGCAACAACTAAAGAAAAAACGTATAAGAATTTAGGCATGGGTGAATTGATGGGTGTATCGGGCGTGCATTCCCGTCATTACCTGGAATGGGGCGCGCACTACGGGCCACGCACTACGGAGCGAGGGACCGATACGGCGCTGAGCTGCAGCCGAGCAGCGGCACTAAAAGAAGAGGTGATGGCGTAAGTATGAATGTAAGGTGCGCTGGAGCTTAAGCTTGCGATTTTACCTGAGCTGAGGACAGTGCGGCCACCAAGGGAAACCCGGAAGAGCGTGTGGGTCAAAAGGGGGAGTATGGGTATCTGAAAGTTAACTTTTACTGTTATGCTAATGACTGCTGATAAATAATGAAATGAAGCCGCCTCCCGCTCGGTGCGTCACCGTTGCATTGTGGGAAATGTAGTATTGGTGCGTGTAAAACATCTGCGGCCTGCGGGCCGGTTCTAATAATAAATCAATATCATCCCGGGGGCCATAGAAAACCCTCTCGGGGGCCTGATGTGGCCCGCGGGCCTTGACTCTGACATATGTGAGTTACACAGTGCACCTTTAAAAACACAGTAGAGCACTTCCTGTATTACATAACGCCGCAAAGTGGAACAGTGTTTTGTGTTTGAGAGAAGAACTCTGCCTAAATATGCAGGTTTGTGTGTTCAACGTGTGAATGAAACAAAACACAACTCCAGGTGTGTTTGTGATGAGGAAACAAAAATATAACAGTAAAAGTATATTTGTAATACTTATTTTAACTACTTCCACCTGCGTATTGTCAACCAACTATTGTTTAATACTTTCAACTTACCAACCAAATATAGTATGTAGTATGTAGTATCAGTGGTGGATGAAGTACTCAATCTTGTTACTTAAGTAAAAGTACACATACAGGGGCAATAGATTACTCAAGTAAAAGTAAAAGTATCAGATAAAAAAAAAACCCACATTGACATACCTGTTTAAAAATGTAGTTTAAGAGTAAAATGTAGTGATTCTGATAAAGAATTTAGCTGATTTTAAGGGATTGTTTTTGTGTTTTGGTGCATTTAAATGGTCTCAAACCATAAAGAAAAGTACTTTTTTCTTTTCAGTCCAGATCTAAAATGTAGTGGCGTAGAAAGTACAGATACATGTACTCAAATACAGTGAAGTATCCACTGTAAAATGTAGAGATACCTAAACATTTTACTTAACTATTGTACTTTTACTTATGTACTTTGTTACCTTCCATCACTGCTGTACTTTTCTTATACTACACGATTCTCTCTTTGAAAACATCTCTGACTCCAGGTGACCACAGAATTGCGATGCTGCCGTAGTACTCTGATTGCTTCGTGACAAATGCTGGTCCCTTTTGTATCTCAATTAGTCTCCTCCCCCTCCCCTCACACTCCTCACCCTCCCCCCCTTCAGAGCTCCTCGAAAACCGCTGATGCATCACCGCCGCGTCCCCGGATAATTTGCTTAAGCGTCAGATCGGGCTACGGCTAACTCGATTCCCCTTCCGATAGCGCGCGTAGCGTCTGTTAGCTAATAAAAACACCCCCCTCCCCCTGTCCCCGCCCCCCCCCCCGGTAACATGATCGCTAACCCCGCTATATTAATTGCGCGCCGGGTCTCTAGCCGCCAGGTTTTCACCGCGCTCATTGATTGCCGCACAAATATGGCTGAAGCGCCGTTCGATCAATCACGCAATTAAGCCCCGGTCTCTGAAGCCACCCGCGCTCCCACCCCCAGCTCCCAGGGCGGCGCCAGCTAAATGAATTGCTTCTTATAGCGCGGAATAGCATTACTACTTTAGCATGTCTCTTAGGATTACCCTGGTTTGGTCTTACACTAAATATTTACTATGCCTGGTGGGGTTATGTTGTAGAGTGAGGACATTCAAGCTAAAATATGGATGGAGTAGGTACGGATAATGACAAAAACTGCATTACTGGGGCAAATTTGGACCTTTCCATAACTGGTTTTAGAAGGGTCTTGATCTCTGTAAGAACCACCTGGTAATATTTTAAACCAAAATGTTTAATTTAGTTGAAAATTAAATGGTGTTTTGGTGGTTTCTATCCAGGTTGAACAGGCAGAGTGCACTACTACTCATCATCGATCAGGTTCTCTAAGTAAAATTGTCATTCAAATTTTTAAAAACCCTACTACCTGCAGTATGAATGAATGAATGCCTTTATTTGTCAATTCCTTCACATGTGCAGGTCCATTTTCGGTTGCTTTGTATGTATGTACAAAGCAATCGAAATTGGCCCTGTCACCCCGTCCGTACATTACAACATACAAAAAAAACAATATGACATGGGGAAGACTACATGGACTGGACCGGAAGACAGGTAGCAGATAGGAATAAACAATACAGCGTAACATGAAGGTAGAGGGAGGAGGAAAAAAAAAGAGAACCGCCCCCAGACCATGCTCCTATCGAGTATGGAGTGAGTGCACAAATAAAAAAACACCTCCGAGCATCGGCACCACAGACAAAACACAGTACAAACATTTTCACAGGACTAGCAACAGGGTAGGGGAGGGGTGTGGAGGTAGTCCAACGCAGGCAAGCAGCCATCCGGATCCTGCAGCCACTGGGGCGCTGGATGCAACAGACCCACCCACCCCGTCGGGGGTACGAAGCTGCGAGGGGATTTTTTTTTTTTTTTTTCAGTAATCTGTGAAGTCAATCTCAGGACACACCCCACTGTCACATGCAAACACACATTTACCTATAGAATGTCTATACTGTATAGTCCTGCAGCATGAGCACATGGGATCACACAAATGGACAAAACACACTGGAGTTCCACAGCCTTTGACCAGAGCAGGAGACACTATTGTTTGTATTTCACAAATCTCAAATGAAGGTCAGATAGCTGCAGCATTTAGTAGGCACATGCTGACAGTTGTTTGAGTTAAAGTTGAGTCAAATGTGAGTGAAAAGAGTTTTGTGCATAGAGCATGGGGCCAGTCGGAGAGCTCCAAACAAGAGCCCCCACAACCTCTGCTCCTCTGAGATCCTCTGAGCTCCTGTGAGCTTCTCTGTGGTCCTCTGTGGTCCTCTGAGCACCTGTGAGCTCCTCTGTGCTCCTGTGAGCTCCTCTGCACTCCTCTATGCTCCTCTGTGCTCCTGTGAGCTTCTCTGCGCTCCTCTATGCTCCTCTATGCTCCTCTGTGCTCCTGTGAGCTCCTCTGTGCTCCTGTGAGCTCCAGTGAGCTCCTCTGTGCTCCTCTGTGCTCCTGTGAACTCCTGTGAGCTCCTCTGTGCTCCTCTGAGCTCTGATGGTGTTACAGTAAACTCTCACAAAGAGATCACCAAAACTTGCTTGACCAGTTCGACTGGAGATTGTCCCCTTGGTGTAAAAGAGCCATTAGAGAAGCTTTAACAACAGAACCTGCCAAAGACCCATGTTCAGTAAAGGGATGATGGATGTTCCTCCCTCCTCTCTTTCCTCCTCTCCTCTCCTCTCCTCTCCCCCCTCCTTCCTCCTCCCAGTTTAAAGACTTACAGGCCGATAAAGCCGTGTTCCACTACACTGACAGAGGGATTATTTCTCATTCATGCCTCCGTGACTGGAATCCTCCCTCCACTCACTCCTCTCTCTCATCTCTCTCCTCTCGCTGCAGCATGTGGCCTTATCATTTCAATGCACTCTCTCTCCCCTCACTCCCTTTTCCACTCTCTCTTTCCTCTCTCTCCTTGCTCATCTCTCTCCCCTCTCTTCTCATTTGTCTCTCTCTCTATCCTCTTCCCTCTCTTCTCCTCCCTCTCTCCTCTCTCTGCAGCCATATGGCCTTATCAATTCAGTGCACTATACGGCCTGTCACCTGAAGACCGGCGGCTCCTTGGCACGGCGCCCCGGCAGCATCTGTCAGGGGGGAGGGAGGGGAGGAGGAGGAAAAGGGGGAGGGGGCAGTTAATGTCTCACTCCATCTCTCTCTCCCTCCTCTCCCATATCTTTAGTCTGTCCCTTTATAGTCTCTCGCCCCGTTCCTCGTAAGTCACCGCCGCACAAGTGCAAAGCGGTTGAGATGCCGTCGCAATGTTCCGCTGTACATTGGCAGGATCTGTGGCGACTGCAGTTGTAATGCCATTTTAATATGGATGTGAAGAAATTTGCACAAGTACTGCATTAAAAAATATGCAAATTTAAGAGCGGCTGTGTTGATGCCGCACGGGTCGTTCACTGTCAAGAAAAACGTATGACAAGTCAACACTAAGCACTATGTGGGATTTGAACTGTTAACCTTACAGCTGGTGGTTTGAGCAGTTGAGGATTCTAGTGAAGGTGTATGGAGTTCACCTTCACTTGAATCATTTCCTGTTTTCCTGCATCACCACATGACATCACGAGGTGGAACAGGTGGAGTGTTTTCAGTTTGAGAGAAGAACTCAGTCTAAATCTGCAGGGTTTGTGTGTTAAACATGTGTGAATGAAACAAAACACAACTCCAGGTGTGTTTGTGACGAGGAAACAACATTATAACAAATCGAAATCAAAAGAAAATTGGTCATATGGGCCCTTTAATGCAAGAAATTAAAGCATCATATGTCCAGATGTGTGTGGAGCTATGGTATATTGTATATTTTGCTTATATTTCAGTTACTTCCTGTAGCTTTTGCCATTTTAGCACTTTGTTTCTTCATCAAAGCCATTCCTACATCTAGACTGGTTAAATTTTATAGATTCCTTTTTGAAAACATTGTTTACTGACCAACTTTGGTGCTCGCAGCTAATAATAGTAGCCTCATTTACACTGCTTCATTCAAATGGTCATGGTCACATTTTTATATAGCGCTTTTCCACTTTCAAGGCACTCAAAGCGCTTTACAACAAGGACGACAAGGGGCAAAGTGAGTTAAGTGTCTTGCCCAAGGACACAACAGCAGCATTGATCTGTGAGAGCTGGAATCACACCGCCAACCTGTGGGGCAGTTTCCTTTGAGTTTGAGTCTTTTGTGAACCTTCTGCAGAGGCATTATTGCAGATTTCCCATGATCATGCGTGTTTTTATAATTAATGATTTAAAAATTGGTCATGTTTATGAAATTTAAAAAACAAAATCTACAAAATTTGTGTTTAATTTTGGTCACATACTGGGGTTTTGAATGCGAGGTGATATCGTATCACTGTAGCTTCACTGTGAGCCTGTACACGTCTCTATCCCCAGGCCCCGCCCCCTGCCGCTGCCCTCCTTGAGCACACAAAATGTCTGCCGGCACGATCCCATAAATCACAGGCGTCTCTTTTTTTAGGAAGACTCCCTTAATCTGCGCTCCTCCACCACCTGGCCTGATTTCTAACCTTGAGAATGCATGTTTGTGTGCAGACGAGTATTTATCACACTGTGGGGGCTAAAATCTGTATACGCACAGGTACATTTGTGTATTTTGAAATCTATGCTTTGTCTTAAAAATGTGAAAAACAGAACTAGTTTGTTTTGAACAGTTTGCAAGTTATTCCTCACTTACCTTCTGCATTCAGAGCATCCTAATTATTCACCGTGATGAGATTATAAGTGCTTTTTCGTAACTCTCAGCAACCGGAACAGAATTTTGCCATGAAATCTAACCACAACTAGCATGCTAATGTGTACTGTGTATGTAATGTGTCGTTCATTTTGATGATGGAATGTTGTTACCTGCTCAAAAACAGACCTGCAGTTGTGTTTTGTTTCATTCACACATGTTTGAGTAACACTTTATTATTAGTCTGTCAGCATCTCCAAAGCTCAAAATGCTCCTTGTGATGTCATGAAGTGGTAGTTTTCAAGTTAACAGCTACTGTTTAACTTAAGTTCAATAAAGATGGGCAATTTCCAGGCTGAAATTGTCTAAATGATTCTAGTGAAGGTGTATAGAGTTTAAAAACTGTATTATCACGACGTCACAAGGTCGAACAGGTAGAGTGTTTTCAGTTTGAGAGAAGAACTCAGCCTAAATATGCAGGATTTGTGTGTTAAACATGTGCGAATGAAACAAAACACAACTCCAGGTCTGTTTGTGATGAAGAAACATTATAACAGAGATCAGAAAATAGAGTAATGTGGGCCCTTTAAGGTTTGGATCTCCAGAAAATGAATGCAAGTCAATGAAATGTCCCCAAGAAACAAGGAAACCCAACATGTGCGTGAGTGAATACTGACACTCTCCCACGTGCACGCTCCTACACACGTTCACGCTCCTACACTCGTGCACGCCCCTACACACAGGCCGAGGGGAGGGGGGGGTGAAGTGGGGGGGGGTTGTCCTTGTGCTGTGAACGTGGCTGAAGGAGCTCGGTGTCAGTACGCTGAGTGGAGATTGAGCGTGTTGATGATGCGACGCTCGCCGAGGTGGGACTAGCAGGTCACTCAGGGCGGCCATCTTGACAATCACTACAAAGTCAACAAGAGACAGAATTCACCTTTGCTTCTATTTCGACAAGAAGGGGTCATATTCATGCTTTTAGTGTGTTTAAATGTGATTATTTTAGGGTGAAGATCCTAAACTGATTTGTTAGATTCATCCTGTTTAGGTCATCAGGTAAATTGTCACATTTTTAACACTATAACACTTTTCTACCTTCAAGGCATTCAAAGCATTTTACATCTAGGAACACACACACTCACACACACGTAGGCAGACTCTGGAGGCAAAGGTAGGTTAAGTGTCTTGCCCAAGGACACAACGTCAGCATTAATCTGTGGTAACTGACCTATGGGTTAGTGGATCTGCCAATGATGTTTATGTTTAGTGGACAAACTGTCCAACTGAGTGACTTTTAGTGTCCAAATTAGCTTTAATATAAACAACATATACACCAACTTGTATATTAGCAGCTATTGTGTTTAGCTTGATTTACACTGCCTCCCTCCTCAGTGCAGCAGCAGGTGGAGTCCTTATGCTCGCTACTAACCTGTACGTGTTTTTGTACACAACTACAAACAGTAGTCAACATTTCGGGATAATCAAAATAAAGTTAAGTAGAACTAGTCCAGAAAGAATACTAGTAGTATTAGTAGCTGTTCATAGTACTTTAAGCATGAATTTTTTTCTGAGCATTTAAAATGAAGTTAAACATTGCGGTACATTCTAAAAGTTCTGCAGTTCTGTGTGCTCTATGTGCAACACATTCTATGGCCCTAATATGATCCCTGTGGGACACCCTATGCCTAAACTGGAGCTAAAACCAAGTATTTTGTCTTTACAGTCACTCCCCTTTGCTGTAGTTCATTTTTTAGGGTTTGAAACTAAAGCTTATGGGACTGTCTGCCCGTCGCAGTAATTGGAAGAGTTTAGATAAATTGGAAAGATATACAAACGTATCTATGCTCTGCTGACATGTGATTCATACACTATTCAAGACACTTATATACACATCACATGCATTAATAATAACATTTGAATTTCAAGAGGTCACACATTTTAAATTCCTTCTGTATTTCCATTAGAGTGAATTGTCAAGTAAGTACCACTTTTTGAAGTATGTATATTTTCGCAACTAGGAACTACTCCGGATATGTCACTAAATTGGATTAGCGTAGTGTAAGTGTTCCCTTTCTCCATCTTTTGGTCTGATTGAGATTAACTCATAACTCTGGGGTCCTGTATTTAAAAAGCACTTTACAGTTTTAATTTCATAAAGACATATCTTAAAAACTATATAAATACGAATTATTAGTAATACACAGTTTGAATTAATTTACATTATGCAGTGGGCAATTCATCCTTACATAATTACACGATTACATACAAATGATATCATAATCTCATCCAAGTTAAAATGAAGAGGCATTTCATATCTATAATTCTAAACAAAACAAGCAAAAGACTGTGAGAAAAGCACAGGGAATTACATTTGTACCAGTTATATAACAAAAATATCGTATCTAAGCATTTACCAAATACAATTTAGTTTGTTTCTTAAAAGCTGAACCTTGTTTGGTTATAGCTGTAGTGGAGGACAGATTGTTTCAGACTTTCATGGCTCTATAGATCGTGGTTTGTTGAAGAAAGTTCGTTTGGGCTCTAGCAAATCCACGTGACTCTCCCGTTGTCATGGAGATAAGTTCTGTGGTCATCTGATGGACCAAAGCTGGAGTAAACAGACCAAAATCTAGTGTTAGATGTAGTAGTTACAGTACTACTCTTGATAAACAAAGCCACGTGCATTAAGTTTGATTCTCCTCCTGTTATTCTCACAATTAAAATAAAAGGTCCTGCTTGTGTCTTTATTTGTGGAAGCTTTATCAGCCCTGGACCAAAGTGCTGCTCCCAAAGCTCCGTGAAATATGGGCCAGCCTGGAGGAGCGGACATTAGACGAGTAATTAAACCGCTCCCCTCGTTAGCTAATTGGAGATGGGGAGTGAGATAGCCATTAGCTCCTTCTATCTTCACGTGGCGCTGCAAAATGGCTGTGTAAGATTATGCAGCATTCACACCACAGATATAGTAGGGGACAAGGGATGAGGTAGTGTTGGTGCCAGCTGGCTAGCATCGCAACATTGTGCCAGTCACTAGAGTTAAAATGTATTAGCATCAGCATATTAGGGTACACTGGTGGTGCGTGTGGGGAACATGATGAATGGAGGATAATGAGATGTGGGTGACCGGCTTTATACCTTATTAAGGATGCTTTTCCATGAGGCCAGTAGGGGGCGGGGTGAGTCGGTTTGGGGTGGTTACAGCAGACTGTATAAAGAAGTGGACTCCAGTTCCAGTTGGACCTCGCTCCAGTTAAATGAAGTTTGTCGAGGCTAGCAGTTATAGGGGCTACAGCAAAGAACCTCTCACCCATTCACACACCAGTGTACGCAGACACTGGGAGCGAGGTGGGTTAAGTGTCTTGCCCAAGAACACTGGAGCTGGACTGGAGCTAGAATTGCACCACCAATCTGTACTGAACCAGTGATGTTCACGTCAAGAGCGGGATTCAAACCTCCAACCTTCTGATCAGTGGACAAACTGAGCTACTGTCGCCCAAAAGCGCAGACAGCTCCTCCCACAACTGCACAAAGCTCTTCCCTCTGCATTTTTGCCATGCCTATGTTGCCATGTTTGTTTTAGTACATTTTAGGCCTTATTTAGATCCGGCTCAAACCACAATGTGATTTGTCCAGTTGCTCCTACCCACAGGTGATTTCAGAGTCAGACGAGGTTTGCATAATATAGGCCCTTTTTGACAAAGATCACTGAGTTTGCTCACAGGTCTTTACTTCTGAATAGTGATGCAACTCAGTTCAATTCATTTGAGCACGTTACGCTTTTCTTTTATTCCCATTAAAGTGATCTGAGGCTTGTGCACATAAGAAGTAAGAAATACTCAAACAGCACTTGACTTTTTAAAGACTTTTATTGGGGTATTCATTGTTAAGACATGAGATATTTAGATCACCATGTTACCTTTTATTGTTTTGAAAATGCTAAAACAACGCAATAAAATGTTTTACTTAGTTTTAGTTTTGTTTTTGAGCCCCCTTTTCTCTCTGTGCCAAGTCACTCCCCCTTCAGAGCACTATCACAACCCAATCAACATGCATCCCACTAGTGAAACTACTCCACATCCCATCAGGTTTGTGAAGTTGTTTTTATATATTTATGATAAATTATAAAATCATACTACTGTAAGGAGGATTCGAATAAATCCCGGGAGAGATTTTCCATAATTTGCATAATTTTAAAACAAAATACAGTCTTTTTGAATGGGAAAAGTCCTAAAAACGTTGCATTTAACTGGAAGCCAAACCCCACTAAGATACTAACTAACAGCTAAGATACCACGCTACATCTGAATCACCACTTAATGAATCTATTGACTAACTCTCCTCCAGCTCATTTCCATGTTACCCAAAGCTTGCACCACATGTGTAGGTGCAGTAAGTAAGACGTGGAGGTGCAGAGGTGGGGCAGGGCCGTGTTATCGACCGGTGCAGAGGGCAGGCATTGAGCCGAGTGGGAAATCATCAATAAGTGACCCTCGTGATAATCAAGGCAAATCAATGCTGGACCCTGTAGCCAAAACACACGTCAATACACCTCCACATTATTATCATCTAACGATTTAACCAGCCCTGAGATGTCCACACCAGCCAAGGCTAACAACGCCAAACTGAACACTTCCCCCTTTTATGGGCCACCACTCACAGCTTGGGTGTGAGGAAGGAGGTCCCAAGGGTGCCAGAAAACATAGGAGACAGCGATAATTGTGCGAAGCTATGCAGACATTACGCAATATACAGTAGCTTGTTTAAAGGGTCTGTGAGTGAAGAATATGTCATGGAAGAGTCTGCTATACCATCTTCCATCCACCTGACACAGATGGATCAGTCCAAAATGCTGCTGGAGGTGTTTAGACACAAAACAAGAAATGGCCCTTACATGTCTAAACTGTATGCTCAAGCTTATATATAGCCAAATTTTAATTAGTATCAATAATTCAGTATCAATACCCAAATTTGAGTCAGTATCATTATATACTGATACCTGGTACTGATACTTCCATCCCTAGTCTCGATGAAATCTGTCTGATCGTGGGGAAGATCTTGAGTCGTGGCTCATAAATGTGACTCGTAGTTTTCACAGTGAAACAGGGACAAAGATCAAACTTAGAACCGCTGTACGACCAAAGACGAGCTGTGACATCAGCAGTGTCTGATCGCACAGTGTAAGTGTGTATACGATTTCATATTCCTCACATCTCGTAGTGTGACAGAAACAAAAAAAAAAGTTATTTCATCAAATTATTGACATCCAGTAACCACAGTATAAAGTAACATCTATTTCCTGTGCCTGATTACACTTAGAATATTTCCACCATAACATTGGTTGTGTAAAATCCCTCAGTCGTCCAAGTAGAATCCATGGCAAAAAGAGAAATTCAATTTGTCAACTGGACAAAAGTTCATTTGGTCATTTCGCAGCTCATCCAAGCTGCTTCTTCAGTTCTGGTCAGACGCTGGTGGACACCGCCTTATATCTGCCTGAAGGGAGGAGCTAACTACAACGAAATTACTCTGAAACTAACACACCTATTTGTTTACAGTTTCCGTAACAGAAACTAAATGAACTCTAGAATATCTAAATTCCCTATAATGTAGAGGTTTTTATAGTTTGATCTGTATTTTTGTGCCATGCGTTGACATATTTTTGCAGTTCAACTTCTTCAGAACCGATTCACAGTGGTGGACTCATTTCCAGATCTCGATTGTCTCCCTGAGCCAATGATGGTACTTGCTGCTGTC
The DNA here is from genome assembly GCA_029959045.1 of Taenioides sp. WSHXM2023. Lineage (NCBI taxonomy): Eukaryota > Metazoa > Chordata > Actinopteri > Gobiiformes > Gobiidae > Taenioides > Taenioides sp. WSHXM2023. The sequence goes on along the minus strand of CM057102.1, from coordinate 4,848,351 downwards.
TGTGTTGGACTGTAAATCTAGACGACGGGGCATACCCACGCTCTCACACCTGGGATACAGTTCTGAAGAATTTAGACTGCAGATGGCGCTGTCGTCCTACTGCTTTAAGTTGGAAGACAGCACCAACATCTATGTGTATAAATCAGTATAGACACATCACAGCAACATCACGTGACACTTGTGAGGACGGAGCAGAGTGCAGTTGAAAAGTATGACACAAAAATACAGGTCTGACTATAAGAACCTCTAAATTATCAAACCTTATCGGACTATCTAACTGTCCCTTTGGCATAATCCTGCTCATCCAACTTCCCGATTACACTTCAACTAAACTTTTTGCAGACTTTCCTTTGCCAACTATTTTAGCTCAAAAAGTTGCAGACGCAGCAATACAGTCTTTCGCTTATAGTCACTAATTTATCCTCATCAACTCTGAAAAGTGTTTTTTAATGCCAGCGTAGACCCGGCCTCCTCCCTCAGGCCTGCTCGTACATCACTGCAAATCGTTTGGGAGGAGCGAGAATAAAAACCACTCATTTTCTAAATTAGCAGATTTACGCTCATTAAAGAAGATTTGGGAGACTCATTTTGTGTCTATTACGCATTGATGGCTACAGGCGGGAAAATATATACCTCACAATGTAATAAAGAACAATATGGAAAACAGCCATCGGTGAAAGGTCCAATGGAATAACCTGCTGAAAATATTACAAAACTGTATTATTTTATCATTACAATGCTGTTATGAAGAAGTGTACTGGCAAACCACATGGTAAAAAGGTAAAAAATTGTAAATTAATATAGAATACAGATGTTGGCGTCCAAAGACGTCAATCTCCAATTTTTAAAGGAGGTAGATAACCCTAATTCCCATTCTCAATAATTGAAAAAAACTATACTTCTGAGTGGAGAAGAAGTGGAGTCCTTGTGCCCTCTGCTGGCAACAGTGACACTTTCAAAATTAGGGGTGAATTCATATTTTCATATTATTGCATTCATCAATTTAAGTTATGAGAAGCAAAAAACTGAAATATATAAAAAGTTTTTAAAGGTGCACTATGTAACTTTCTGGTAAGGGTCCGCTACCATATGTTGTTGCTGTGGCTGGAATGTTCCTCACTATGGCATTAAATGTAACCGTCCATTTAATCAGTTACAGGTGTATTTATTTGCTGAAAAATATGCCTTGAAACGCATGTATTCTTACTGTCACAGATCTGACGTGTAACTTGGCCTTGAGGAGTGACCTGCTTGTTTCCAGGTATATTTCCAGGCACAGCAATAACATCTCCATGGAAACAAGCAGGTGACGGACCCTCCACTAGAAAAGTTACACCTTTAATGTGTTTTGTTTGAATTTGTTTATTTTTTTAGTCTGTCATTTAAATTCTAATAGAAAAGCTGAGGAAAAAAACAGGAAATAAAAAAGAGTAGCTTTATTTTATCAGCTTTTTGTAGTATTAGTAATTTAAAAGTACACTATGTAATGACATTTAATCTACCTTGAGTAGTAGTTTCTCCAAATACTTTACTGACTTTCTTTAGCAAACCTCTATTTTGTACTTTTACTAGTATTATTTTTGAGATAAAGGTAAAGAACGCCTGTAGCTTCCATGTATTCACAGGTTCTCACTTCTTGAGGACTTTTTGAGGACTTTTCACCATTCAAATGCAAGAATATTTTTCAATTGTTACCCATAGATTGCATTGTCCTCTTGACCTCCTGATCTTCTCTAACCTATGCAAAAAAGAGTGCACTTCCTGTTTCATTTAGCTTGAGTTTCCAGTCGTCCATTTGCATTTATTGCTCCGTCAATCGCCCATTTGTACTGCTAACACGGGACACTTTTGGTACGATTACAAAGTCAATGAGTCCGACTGGGCAGGTTTGTCAGGTTCAATTCTAGAAAACAAGTGTGGGGCTCAAGTGCACTTCACTACTGTGGTTACCAATAAGATCTATTTCAATCTGGAGACACAAAGAGAAGGTATTAGCAGTTTTATTGAATGAGTTGCTGATGAGACCAAAGCAGAAGACATTGTGATGAAGGGCGTGGATGATTAGATGAAGTTTAGGAGATGTCTTCAACACAGGGCCTGGACACTGGAGGTGGTAGAGGTGAGGCCGGGGATGAGGAGAGTGAAGACAACGAAACACAAATCCTGCAATTTCTACTGAGCAAAATGTAAAAGGTTGCTTGATGGCATCACAAGGTGGAACAGAGCATTTTGGGCTTTGGAGACGAAGACAGACTATTTTACTTTACTAGGTTTACTCAAGCATGTGTGAATGAAACAAAACACAACTCCAGGTATGTTTTTGATGACATTCTAACATGGCTAAAAGCTCACGAGTCAATTTTGCATAATATAGGACCTTTAAGTTGAAGAAAATGTGAAATACTGATCCCAAGGTGACCAAAAGCACATTGAAAAGGATGCAGAATATGCGTTCTTTAATCAAAACCCTGAATCATTCTTAATACACTATTTGTTCATTAATTAAGTCTTTGTTTGTGCTTAATTAAGGCTATTAAAAGTGCAGTTATGATAAAATGTCACCAAGGTATACTCATTTTGATATTTTTGCATACTTTCTTCGAAACACTTTGCTGTAAACACAAAACAGCTGAGCAGACACCACCGGCACAGATCCACGGTGCTATGTTTGGACCGCTGCACAGAGAGGCCTGGCTCAGCATCCGCCCATGAGATGACCTCCGCTCGTCTGCATCCGAGAGCGGAGGGAGGGGCCGGGGAGCGAGGGCTGTGAGGAGGCTCCGGTTCTGTCCACATGTCACTCCGGGGCCAGATCCTCTTTCGCGCAGGAAGGAGAGAGGGAGGAGGAGGGAGGAGAGGCTCAAGGTGAACAAGGGCTTACAGGGCGTGGAGAGAGGATTCTGGAAAGGGACAACAAGATGGAAGGGTTTTCAAAAGCTTATATTTTAGATCTTCTTGGGGAAATGTAACTTTACTGTTGTTAAAGACACAGTACATGACCTTTACTGTCTTTAACACATGAAAAACATTTTATTTTTTTTTCATTTTAAAAGGTTTGCAGTGGTCCAAAGTATTCCTCACTAACAACAACTAGCATGCTAACACACTTCTTAGAGTCGCAACACTGAATTCAGCCATCCAGTATAATTTATTTCAACAAACTGGTCAAGTTTTTCTCAACAGGAGTACGATAACAGCATTAAGCAGCATTTGTTTGATACATCCAAGTAACTGATGACATTTATCCACAGTTTCAACCTTCATTTTATATCGATCGTCCTCCTGCAGCTCCAGAGCACCTGCCTCTCCTCTCTGTGGCTTACCTCAGGCCATAAGCTCATTGGTCTTCATTAGAATATGTGGATTAGACCAGGACCATAAACCACACCAAGGACTCCATGACCTTTTGACTGCTTTGCACATTACATACTTTACTGCGGTAAATATACTTTGGTAGTATATACTGTTGTGTTTCATTTTATGCATGTTTTCAAATGCCAGAAGTATCCTGTTTTTTTTAAATATTCAAGTGACAAACAGCACAAGTGTAACGTGTCATGGTTCGTGTTTTGTAGTCATTGTTGCATATTTTGGTGCATCTTATTCCTTTAGTGTATTGTGCCCTTAGTGTTTTATTTTGACATTTGTCCTGTCAGCTTGTTGCTTTTAGTTTTACTTCCCGTCTGTTGATTGTTTTCCCCGCCCTAATGTGTTACACCTGTGTCTGTGTGCGTTTATACCCTGTGTGTGTTCATTGTCATTATCTCGTCTCGTCATGTCATGGCAGTTTAAATTTTTGGATTTTGGTCATTCTTTGTTTGTTATTAAAGAACTTTAACAGCAGTCCTGCGTTTTGGGTCCTCCCTCTGTTTCTACATGACATAACGCAGTTTAAAATGAGCTAACAACTACAGCACTTTGAGCACTGAAGCGTAAAGTGAAGACTTAGGCCCTTTCCGAATCCAATTCTTCCTCCCTTTTCCTACCAGATTTCTCTTAACTCCTCACTGAACAAGCGCACTCCCCTCGCTTGTACGGGAGAGGCACGCCCCAGCACAGCCCACAACAGACACAAAGGTCAAAAGTTTGATGTTTTGATAAAGTTTATTATACTATTGTTATTTTATCAGTCTCACTGTGGAAATTCACCTGCCAAGGCATCATGGAGACATCAAGGACATACTGCACAATAAGTCCGATTAAATGACAGTTCTAGTAGTTCTACAGTCAAAGAGCACACAGATACATGTGAGTGTGTTTGAGCTGCACATCCACACGTCCACTTTCCTCCAGGGACTCTCCCCCATCAACCCAAAATACGCAGCTTAGGCAAGGTGAAGTCCTGACCGAGACCAGCTCAAGATCTGGAGATGGGTCCCTGGTCAATCGCCCCAGAAGCAGCACTGAAGGCTCTGAAGGGAAGGTCAAATCCAGATTTCCCCACAGGGATCAATATGATGTACCTCACCATAATATGAACCTTCCTTTACAGGGTTAGCGCCATGTGATGTCGACTGGTGCAACGGAGCTCTCTGCAGAAAAGGATGGCTTCAGCATGTATATTTTATGTATTTATTTATTTGTGTTTTTAATAATATACGTTAAAGGTGCCTGTAACTATTCTGGAGGTAGAGGGCATAAGTCACTTGCTGGTCTATGTGGAAATCTTATTGCTTTTCTTGGAAGGTTCCCTATTTACTTATTTATCTCCATGGAGACCAGTAGGAGACACCCTACAGCCCAAATTTCAAGCCAGATTTTCTAAAACGAAATATCTCCTTCATCAACACATCATCAACTCACTTCATTCTCTAATTAGATTTTCTTAATCGGTGATACATGCACCATTAATCAGCAATGTTGTGGGGCCATTTTGACACACCTGGAAATCAGATTATTTTTTTTTCTTTTATATTTAAGTTGTTTTAGATCAATATTGAAATTTAAAAATATAACTTACTGATTCATGGATGTCAAAGCACATGTCAGTGTCTTCTTTTAAAAGGTCTTTTATTACACAAAATTAACTCTTGTGAACTTTAAGCTATGTTATAATATTATTTCCTCCTCAAAATCATACCCCGAGTTGTGTTTCAGTAATCCTTTATTATTAGTCTGACTACATCTTCAAAGCTCAAAATACTCTGTTCCACCTTGTGATGTCATTAAGTGGTAGTTTTCATGTTAACAGCTCCTTTTACCTTTAGTTCAGTAAAGATTTGCAATTCCAGATCTGAAATCATCCAAATGATTCTAGTGAACATGCATGGATTTTAAAAACACAGTGGAGCACTTCCTGTATTAGCACATGACATCACAAGGTGGAACAGTGTTTTTGGTGTGAGAAAAGAACTCAGCCTAAATCTGCAGGTTTGTGTGTTAAACGTGTGTGAATGAAACAAAACACAACTCCAGGTCTGTTTGTGATGAGGAAACAACATTAGAACATAGATCAGAAAAAAGCGTAATAAATCGAATGACGTTAAGTATGTTTTAGTGAAATGAGTAGTCTAACCTGCCGTACTCACTTTAACCACTGCTCCCTCCTCTCTTCTTCCTCTCTCCTCTGATCTCTCTATCCTCTGTATGAGCATAGCAGAATATGGCACAGTTGATTTGGGCTGGTCTAATTGAGCAGCCCACTCTTGACTGGACTGCATTAGACTTGATTTAAATGTCAAAGCTGAGCACCTGCCGGAGCTCAGAACCACCACAGCCCTGATGAAGATGAAGTGAACAGAGAGAGGGGGACAAATGTGGTTAGCAGCGCCTGTACACATCTGTGGGCTGTGGGGGCTATGAAAGGGCCCATATTACGCTGTTTTCTGATCTACGTTATAATGCTGTTTCCTCATCACTTAAAACCTGCATATTTAGGCTGAGTTCTTCTCTCAAACAGAAATGTGATAATACAGGAAGTGCTCCACTGTCTGTATAAACTACCTACGCTTTTCACTAGAATCATTTGGATCATTTCAGCCCAGGAATTGCAAATCTCTACTGAACTGAAGGTAAAACGCAGCTGTTAATTTGAAAACTACCTCTTCATGACATCACAAGGTGGAACAGAGCATTTTGAGCTTTGGAGATGTAGACTTATAATAAAGCGTTACTCAAACATGTGTAAATGAAACAAAACAACTCCACTTTGCGTAATATAGGAGCTTTAAAGTGCATATGATGATAATTTCACTAAAACATACTTAAAGTCATAATTAAAGGAAGGTAAGATTTAGATATTAAAGACGAGTCTCTCATTTGGGTTGCCAGTTCCAGAGCTGAAATCCAGTTGGTTTAAACCTAAAATGTCTCTCTCTGGTCTAAATGGTACATGAGCCATGGCCTGTCCATATACGGAGAACGAGAAACACTTGGATGTGTCTATCTGCAGGTTAAGGCTCTGGAGACACAGGTCCAGATGTTTTGTTTATTCTTATTAATTCTTATTGATTATACTCTTATTCTTATTTTATTTTTTTGTGGCAACATTGAAATTTCCCCATTGTGGGACAAATACAACAACATCTTACGTATGGATGTGTATGTTTCATAAATATTCAAAACTAGTGATGTGACGCTTGTGAACGAGTCGGCTCTTTTGAACGGTTCCTTAACACGAACGGTTGGAACGAACGAACCAAATCTTTTTCTTTCTAATTTTATGCATTTTTTAACTGATTAATGCCGAATCAACACAAGAATCAGCACAGAAACAGAGCAAGCACCATGTATTTGCCATAATAAGTTAGTTTTTGCATTATTAATCTTGTTTTATTTCAATTCTGCTTCATTTCCAAGGGTAAACACACTCCCACTCTCAGTTTGAACCATTTTAAACAGATCTGAGCCTTGGCTTTTCTCACTGTGATTAGTTTGTAGTTAAGTTAATTCTCGCATTGGCTTCTGTCATATAAATAAATAGTTAAAAAAAAAGCCAGTCTTTTGAACGGCTCTTTGAAATTAACACATCCAAAACATTCAGATCCGAAAGTCCCAAAGAAAAGAAAGAAAAGAAAGTAGCTGCATCGTACCAAGTATTATTAAACAAGACGATTTGTTGTACTTTTGATGCTTCTGTGCTAACCGTGGATTCATAATTTATTACATTTCCATAGCTTTTCCTCCATCCAGACTTGACCAAACCACATCTGGATCTGCTAATTCAAGTCTAGACAGCAGAAGATTTATGGTCAGGGGCCGTCCAGTTGTGAAGGCGTTCCACCTCTCATATCTCTCCGTATGGAACAGCAGGTCGACCTACGGGGCTTGTTTTCTGTATTAGACGTATCCCCCAACAGCACTAAGCCTGTTTAATCCCCATAGTCACGCACACATAAGAGAAGAAGAGCATTGTGGGGTCATGTGACGGGGAGACAGCTGTCAATCAAACTACACGCTCCATATGGGATACGCTTAAGTCTGACACCCACATAATTACCCCAGCGTATTCTTCATATAGGCTATTTATGAATATTTAATAGCTGTAATGAAAAGTGAGCGCGAGTCAGATTAGCAGCTCGGAGTAATAGAAGCAACAAATACTGTACATTTCAGGCAATTTAAAGCGACATTGTGTAACTTTTTAGCCCCAAAATAGACTCCGTGTGTTGTATCTGATCAATAATAACAAATTGTTGGTAGGGCATAAAAATGTATAAGTTGAATACTAATTAATGCATAAGTTGAATACTGATTAGACTTAAAGGTGCATTGCGTAGCTTTTCTTGTTTCTATGGATATGTTATTGCTCTCAAGGTCAAAGTTAATTTATATAGCACATTTAAAAACAGACAGTACTGCCCCAAAGTGCTTAAAAAACAGATAAAATGCAATATAAGCAAGTTCCTAGTCTGTGAATTGTGTTCACTGACAATGGCAATAAAAGCTTTTCTGATTCTGATTCTGATATAAGAATAAAACACAAGTGCACACAATAAAACAAGGCTAAGAACACAGATAAATAAGTTAAAAGGCAGTGTAAAAAATGTGTTTTCAGCAGCAATTTAAAACTAGAAGTAGAAGCTCTGATGTGTAACTAGAAAACCCACATTCTGACTGTGAGCAGGGTCGCCTCTCCACAGATCTCTCCTGTAACTTGGTCTGGTTTGGTCTCCATGAAGATAGAAAGGTGTGAAACATTCGAGCCAAAGCAATAACATCTCATAATTTCAAGTACTACGTGACACCACACAGGACTAACCTGTTTACTACCAGGTGTTTCTGATTAGACACATGGCTGCAGGGGTGGAGCTTAAGGTCTGGATACCTGTTCAACCAATCACACTGTTCCTTAAATCCCCAGACCCCGCGCCTCCTCCACCCTCACTTCCCCCTTTAGTCCTCCAGGTCCTGCTCAGTTTAGCAGCTCTTTTTGTTGAGTGTGAAGCTGAGGTGTTTGTCCAGTTCAAAAAACGTATTACGCTCATGCCTGAACTTCATTTTGTTCTGATTTTCATAATAACATTTACACCATGCCCTTTAAACCCGCCCACTTCTCTATGGTCTTGTTCCTCACAGGTCTCGAATGTCAGATCACTTCCCCTTTAGCAGGACTGGTGAAGCATATAACATTACTACAGTGTTAAATGTGTGTGTAATCAGTGTTTTTACAGGGAAAAGCAGAAAGCGTGGTCTGACCGGGCTGTAGCGGATCTGAGCCGTGTCCACATACATTGTCCTGGACACTCTTCGATCGCCCCAATCAATACCTTTTACATGAACGCACAACAAGCAGTTTTAGAACAGGCTAAAGGCTAACAGGCAGCAGGCTACAGGCCCAGTGGACGTACACAATGAAAACGCAAAAGGAAATTGAAACTGAGGGGCTAACAACAGTTAAAGGTGCACTGTGCAACTTTCCTGGTGGAGGGTCTGCCACGTACTTGTTGTCTCCATGGAGATGTCATTGCTTTGCCTGGAATGTTCCATGGTATGACATTAAACATTTCCATCTAGCATTTATCCATTACAGGTGTTTCTATTGCTCAAAAATACAATAGTTCCTTCTGTGAACAGGGACGGCTCTCCACAGATCTGACTTGTAATGTGTCTCTCTCGTGATAGGTAGGATCAATCTATACTTTGGAACGTTCTAGACAAAGCAATAACATTTCTTGAAGACATCAGGTGGCGGAACTTCCACTAGAATTAGTGGCACCATATTCACCGTATTTTTCTTTTCCGACGGAACCTAACTGGACGACTTCAGGGGTACAGACATACAGAATAAAATAATGTAACGATGCTACACAAAAAAGTATATCTTTTGAATGTTCCAGGGTATGTCTTTAAACATTTCCATCTAGCATTTATAAATTATGAGTGTTTCTATTGCTCAAAAATACAATAATTCCTCATTTCAGTTTGTTTCGACCTCAGTCTACTTTTAAAAACTAGACTGAGGTCGAAACAAACTGAAATGAGGAATTACTACAAGATCAGCTGTGTCATATTACGATTCACTGTCTCTTGTTTTGATTCACTGTATCACGTTACGATTTACTGTCTTTTGTTTCAATTCACAGTCTCATGTTATATTCACTGTCTCATGTTTCGATTCACTGTCTCTTCTTTCGATTCACTGTCTCTTGTTTCGGTTCACTGTGTCTTGTTTCGATTCACTGTCTCTTCTTTCGATTCACTGTCTCATGATACGATTCACTGTGTCTTGTTTTGATTCACTGTCTCTTGTTTCGATTCACTGTATCATGTTTCGATTCACTGTATCATGTTTCGATTCACTGTATCATGTTTCGATTCACTGTCTCTTCTTTCGATTCACTGTCTCATGATACGATTCACTGTCTCTTCTTTCGATTCTCTGTGTCTTGTTTCGATTCACTGTATCATGTTTCGATTCACTGTATCATGTTTCGATTCACTGTCTCATGATACGATTCACTGTGTCTTGTTTCGATTCACTGTCTCTTCTTTCGATTCACTGTCTCTTGTTTCGATTCACTGTCTCTTGTTTCGATTCACTGTCTCTTGTTTCGATTCACTGTCTCTTGTTTCGATTCACTGTCTCTTGTTTCGATTCACTGTCTCTTGTTTCGATTCACTGTCTCTTGTTTCGATTCACTGTCTCTTGTTTCGATTCATTGTCTTATGTTACAGTTCACTGAGTGTTTGTGAGTGTGTTCCACTTGTGCTGTTTTATGTTGCCCCTTGGCCATGTCGTCATTGCAAATGAGAAGCTGTTCTCAATTGACTTACCTTGTAAAATACTGAATAAATAAAATAAATAAATATTGACTAGTATCCAGGTAACAGGTCTCCACACTTCAGACTCCGCCCCTCCAATAATGCCGCTGCAATCACGTCTTTCAACTACTGGAAATTGCAGAGGCCACTGGAGGCAGCACACAGTTTATTTTAAATGTATTTATTTGTGTTTTGACCAGAAGGATGCAAATTTACCTAGTTTGCACCAAAATTACCAAAATAAATACATTTCAATTTAGCGTTTAGTCCCACTCTAAAATCTCACATAAGGTCATTCGTTCAGCAGATGTCAGGATGCTTTGTTGTGTTGATAAATGACCTCCTCACAGCCCCACAACACACAGAGACAGACAGACAGGCTCCATATTGTCCAAATGATGAGCCAATGAGACGCCAGAACAGACCAGACCACCAAACACCCACTACAGGACACAGATGCACCCACAATGCATCAGCTCGATTATGAGGCCAGGGTTTGGGAAGAGGAAGCTTTTCTATGCATCCTTCTCTGGAGACGTATCTTAAGTCTCCAACCTTTTTCCTCCGGTGAGCTACCTTTACAAAACGAAAATGCCAGAGAGCTACTAGTTTTGAGTAAATATAAGAGCCTTAGATGAAGTACAGTTAGATGCCTATAAAACATAAACCATTATCCGTAGCAGTGTACAAAGTTTAGGATCAAAATGACACATGCATAACAGTAATAGGCATTTAATTAATCAAATTGTACATATTCAGTTCAATACATGTAATTCAGAAATCCCTTGGCGAGCTACTTAGAAGGAGGAGGAGAGCTACAGTAGCTCCTGAGCTGCAGGTTGGAAACTCCTGGAGTAAATTGTTTGGGTAATTTTACTTGGAGTCCATTTTTAAACCCTTGTAATTAAAGTATACGAGTATATATATATACATATATATACTATAAGTTACATTTTAAATTATAGAAGTTATAGAGTACTGTACAAGTCCCAGTTGTTTCTTATTTCCTTTCTATTCACCTTATTCCAGAAGCTGTTCCATCGTCATTGGGGTTATATTATTTTGCATGGGGCTGCGGACCGTGACAGTAAATAAGTTCAAAAGGGACTACAATATAGTACTGTAATATGTATAATGTACTCTTGAAAAGACATGTACACAACTCACTGTGTATATCTGTATGTACTCAGTGCCTTGACTCTTGTGTGAAATCCTTTGCTGTTCAAGTTTTGGTACTCGCGCAGTTTGATTTGCCGTTCTGTTTGAGTTTCTATGTTCAGAGTCTGGCCCAAAGTCCTTAACCGCTTGAGAACAGGCCTGTCGTGTTGAAAAAACAAGGTGAATTCAATGATCTGAGTGTTCTGAGAAAGAGCCCGAGAACTGAACCGACGACAAATGTTTCGAAGGACGTGAACACCTGTGCGTCTGTTCAGATACATGTAACCGTAAAGCCTTTCAGAGAATCGCGTGGTGTTGACTTGTTGGTGCGCATGAACTTTGGATATTTTACACAAATCAAAGTACTTTATATCAGATTTTAGCAGCCAGACTTTTCTCAGATTCTCAGTACAGTTTTGCCAGCTGCACACAAGTCTTTCTGTGGAGATCGATCTTTGTTTTGCCCAAATATCGTGCAAGCAAAGCAATGAATATTTCCATCAAGTGGTGAGTAACACAGCCAGTTTCTACTGTTTCCATATTTACAAGGCTTTAAAGTTTGAGAAAAGAAAATGAAGCTGGTGTTTGTACTGACTTTGTGACACAGATACACTTAGCCCGTTAGCTCAGGCCCATCTAAGCCCGTTAGCTGAGGAGTTTGCTTCTACAGTTCCTTGTCACGATGCTCTTCCCCTTTTGTAGTTTTCTGTTGTTCTCTACAGTGATGATGACACTGGTAACTGGTAACTGGGGCTGTCCTGATCCATCTTTTCTTTTGGCTCCCGATCTGATACTGATTTTTTAATATTTGAAATTCCCATATACCAATCTCATACCGATACTGATCTTCACATTGTCAATGATTTTATTTACTTATTTAATTAAGTATTCCATGGTGAATTTAGCCCCAGTTGAATTAAACTTTTACCAGATATAAAAAGGCGTACTTACAAATATATTTTACAGTATCATAACAAATTTAATATTGTAATATTGTAAAATAATGTCTTAAATTCCTCCACAGTACAACAGCTTCAGAATACAGTGACATTAGGTGATGTTTTATCTCATTGTTTCTAAAGGCAGTGTTTTGTTTTTTTTTTACCGTATGATCCATGTTTGAGGCCTGTAAAAAGATGAGAAGCCCGTCTGAATCACATGTTACTTAACATATGTAAACGAGTTAGTGCGTTGGCTCTGCTCCTTGATTTGTCCAAAGTCACTGTTAAGGCTCTGTGAAGACATCGCAGAGGTAAAACAAACATTATCTCTCATTAATCATGTTTTTAGCGGCTTTAGAGACTTGACAATCTGTGTTTAAGATGCTCTGAGCGTTAGCAGCAGCGTTAGACGTGTCAGCTCTGTGCGAAGAATGCTACACGCTGTATCGGCCTCGTCTTTTCACTAAATCTACTCTAAAAATGCCTGGATCATTGGCCGATACCGATACCAGTATTGGATTGGGACATCCCTAGGGATAACCTTTGTCTCTTGGCAGAAAAACAGAATTAATATGATGCACCATGGGAAGGCTGATGGTTTTTACTCTCTGATACGATAACCTTTGCCTCGTCAGCGCCCCCTCCTGCTGCTGTTGTAGAAGTTGTACAGTATATGTCATGGGTACCTCCAGACCACCAGGCTACACCATTAAGGAGTCATAGCCTTGCATTTGCACATGAACATTTATGGAATGGTCGTTCTTCCTGTTCTGCGACTCCATTGCCGACAGTTCCACATGAGCCTGGCAGCAGCTCTGTGTCCACTATAAAGACGTCCACAGGTCAAGGACGCTGTGAGAGGACCTGTGTCTCTTTATGAGCCTCTCACATGATGTCAGTGCAGTAAACCTGACTGATACATGCTGAGGAAGGACACCCACAACCCCCCACACCCCTGAATGTGTGTGTGGGTGTGTTGGGTGTGGACAGTGGCTTCGTAATGGTGAGGTGGTGTGGGTGACATGGCTGCTTCAGTCTGCACATTTTACTTTTATGTGAACACCGTGCATTGGTCTAATTTTGTCATAGTGCAGCTTTTATAATACAGACAACAAAAATAAAAGACATTCAACTGGAGTTTTGTTGCTATTACCTGATTTTTACCATTTTAAAAACTATAAAAAACAGAACTAGTCCATTTGCAGTGGTCCAAAGTTATTCCTCACTTACCTTTTACCTTATGCATTCAGAGCATCCTAATTATTCACCACAATGAGTTTATAATTGCTTTTCACAACAACAATTAGCATGCTAACACGCACTTCCTGATAATAAAACACTTTATAATTAGATGCCGACAGCAAGCAGGTTTATACAATATATCTGTACTGGGCCAGATACTCAAAAAAACTAAAAAAAATCTGGAGTCTTTAAATGTATTTATCTCCATGGAGACAAGCAGATGACGCCAACATGCAAAGTTACAGGCCAGATCTGTGGAGAGGCAACCCTGCTAACAATAACATAAGAAGAAGATAAGATAAGAAGTTTGTTGAAAAGTCCTTAATTTCCCCAAACATGTCAAAAGAAATACTCTAAAATAAGGCTATAATGCTAACAGACAGTGAAATACTGGCATTTTCACATTACAATAAACATTTGTCAGACTAGCTTAAACTGCTATCTCTGTAAACCACACAGTATTGACCGCACCATTGTAATAAATTGCTAGCGTACCGTTCGGTAACATATCTTGCGCTCATAAATTGCTGTTTTATTGTTCGTTTTTGCGTCTGCTCCTGTCCTGTCAGCTGTCTGCACTCTCACACTCACACAGGGGGGACAGCACAAAGATGGCCGACTCAGCTCTTCCTCCTCCTCTTCTTCCTCCTCATCAGTTATTCACCAGCGCAGCACTGCAGCCCCATGCTAACACCGAGCTCAGCATTCTGCGCTTCCACACACAAAGCTCTTTCATACAGGATATGAACTGCGGGCCCCATGTTGGGGACCGCCTGACTTATTTTTGGCTCGGAACACAAAGTGAATTCAATGTGGGACTGAACATATCGCGGTCACGTTTTAGAATTCACTGATGTCATAATTTCAGATGGAGAGCAGCGGCATAAGTCTACGGGAGATTTGCTGTTTTTGAAGGAAATCTCCAAACTTCTGATCCACTTTCTGAAAAAAATACTTTGCAGAAGATGTTGAATGTGGATAGGTCCAGTAATTACAGAGATATGAACCAAAACGAGGTCAACAAACAAAAAACAAATCTGTAATCTGACAGTTAAAGTTCCTATATTACACAAAATTGACTCTTGTGAGCTTTAAACCATGTTATAAGGTTGTTACCTCCTCAAAAACAGACCTGGAGTTGTGTTTTATTTAATTCAAAGATGTTTAACGCACAAACCCTGCATATTTAGACACTCTTTTCCACCTGACGTCATGTGGTAATACAGGAACTGCTCCAATGTGTTTTTAAACTCTATACACCTTCACTAGAATCATTTGGATGATTTCAGCCCTGGATTTGCCAACCTCCTATGAACTAAAGGTAATAAAAGGAGGTGTTAACTTGAAAACTTGCCGCTTCATGACATCACAAGGTGGAACAGAGCATTTTGAGGTTTGGAGATGTAGACAGACTAATAATAAATAAAATAGGATTACTCCAACACGTGCGAATGAAACAAAACACAATTCCAGGTATGTTTTTGAAGAGGCAACAACATTCTAACAGCGCTAAAATCTCACAAGAGACAATTTTGCGTAATATAGAACCTTTTAACAATATTTATTTCAGCTGTCCCCGTCTGTATTAAATGTTTTTGGTCTATAGAATGTTGTGATGTCATTTTGAACTGGCAATTCCCCCAAGAACATTCCCTCAAACACACCATTCCATGTTTGGGCAGTAGAGTTTTCCTGGACTCAGCCGCTTGTGTAATTGCTTTTAGTTTGCTTTAATGATACTCCTGTTGTATTGATTTTAGCCTCAAACTAATTACCCGCACATTATCTATCATGGCCCAACGCAAACAACACCGACCGGGCCCAACAATTTAGCCACGTCAAGCTAATGGAAAGCACTCTCGAGAATTCCTGCCCGTCAAATACATCGCGGGTAATATTACAAGTCATTTTCATTGCTAACAGCCTGACGCGCTAACGATATTTTTGGCGTGTGAGATTGTTTTTTCCCTATGTAAACAACATCGAGGGGGGTTTGCATGCTGCGGTGGAGTGGAGCGTTCATGGGTGATTTGGAGGGTTGGAAAATCAAACGTTCTATCAGCGCTGATGGGGTTTGGGGTCGAGTTTTAGTTTGGAATCGCGCGCAAATGGGGCGATGGCGTCGTTTATTTGGAAAAGGACAAACTTTAATGAGTTTTGTAAAGACGATTTTGGTGCTTACCAGTGGCGTAGTAAAGTATGACGGGTTTTCGTGTTTTTCTAATTCTGACTTACGGTCAATATTTATCAGTTTTCAGTATTACAGTTTGTGTTCAGTGGCAGTTTGTGAAAAAGTTTAGAAGAAAAGTACTTTTAAAGCTGAGGTTTCAGATTTTCACACAGTAGAAGGAGGCAGTAGACTGAGTTTATTTTTAAAACGATTAATCGGGCGATTATCGATTAGTCAATTAATCTAACGACTAATTGGACGATTAGTGTAACAATTATTTTTCTGTTGTTCGATTAATAAAAACCATAATGTTTACCCCCAGCCCTAGTTTACATATATTCTATATTGTGAATTGATTAAACCATTGTACAGCATGTGTAGCCTTAGATAAAATAAACTGCATTATTCTCAGAAATATAAATCAAAAGTTTTTTTTTTTCTTCATATGAATTGCATTGTGTTAAATTAACCTTAGAGAAGTATCAATATTTAAGCTAATCTTAAATCCAAACAACTGGGAACATAGCAGAAGAGTCAACCAATAATTAATGAAATCAAACAAATTAAGAGCCACAGTAGTGGGGGGTCTTATTCTGTAACAGCTGCAAACCCTGTAGGTTAGACCGCTATAAACATGTTCTGAAATACTTGTGTGTCAGATGCCCTCCCTGTGTGTCAGTCGGACTAGATCCAAACCCAGATGCCTGAACCAGCGCAGAGCAGCTCTGGTTCTGACTGGACTCAGAGGAGTTTCAGCGAGGAGTGGCATTATGGGTGCCTCGGCCGGAGCAACACTTTCTCCCGGGAAAAAAACAAATAGAACCGAATAGAACAAAATAGGCTTATAACAAACCAGACCAGATCCACGTTTCTACCCGGATGCTTTGCTCCACCTTGGAACCAGTCGTGACCCTCGAGCACGGAGGACAGCTAACAATCTGACGGACCCACCCGGACCTATAGTCCTCAGCACACTCTCTCTTTCCCATCCGGAACCAGCGCACAGATGGCGTCGCCACAAGATTACGGACTGGATACATGCTACTGTCCGGATGCTTGGACCTCAGCACGAATCCACTGCGCGCTGGCCTTACTCGCCTATCTGACCAACGGACCCGACCGCACAATGGTGAGTGCTACCGTGTCTTAACCAGGGTTGGCTGCTGCTGCTACCCGAACTCATGTGCTTCTGTTTGTAAATCGGCCTAACTCGTCTATAGTTCTCACATTCCCAGGTTAATATCCACGTGCACGGTTTTAGAACAACTTTTTTCAGGTAGCAAAGTCAAACTGGAGAAGTTCGCCCAAGCACAGCCAATCAGAGTGCTGCGTTTGGCTCTTGCTTCCGGGTTTGCGATTGATGAAATACCTTATTATTATTATTTTTTATATACACCTACTTCCGGACCTGGCCACCATCAACCGAGATGAAGGGGCATTCCTCCTTTCACACACCTTGGACATCCTCCTCCAGAGACCACCGAGCGATGGGTGCAATGAGTCTGAAGTTAACCTTTTTAATATTGTGTTTTTGTATTTTATTTTTGTTATTACATGCATAAAGGGTATGGCGTTCTCATTTTGACACTACGTGCTGCTTTGACACTCTTTGATAAACACAAAAGGAACTCATTTACAGAAAAGTCAGATTTAAGACTAAACCTGTAGTTCAAGGTCGATAATTTTTGGCAAGACTTCTTTACAATTACCCCATCTCATACTGCAAAAATCTATGAAAAAAAAAGAAGAAAATGAAAAATGTAACACAGCAAATGCATATATAACCTGAATGTGTATAAAGTATTAGCATTACTCCCATTTTAAAGTACAATTTTCATTTTGGTCACAGTAAAAAGTACCACATTTGATCACAGCTGACACCTTTATTCCCGTTGCAAACACTTTCCCGGCATTCCTCCAGTCTAATCCGGGTTTTCACGGCTCTGGGAGTACAGACTCATAAATCACACGGACCTGGACAAATGAGAAAACTCCACCGACATTTTCAGATATAAAAAGTCTGCGGAGAGTTCTGTTTCTGCAGCTCAATTTGATCCTCACAATGCTGCATCTCCACGACAGAAATAAAGGACAAACAAACACGAATGGGGTATTGGTGGAGGACATTTTGACATACACCGGTCTCCTAGTAACAAGACAGTTGCCAGTTTGAATCCTGCTTGAAAACGTACTGTTGTTGGTGTGTCCTTGGGCAAGACACTCCCATGTTCACACTCTAGTCACATGCAGGTTGCAGCTACTAGTTCCCGTGAGATTTCTCTTACAACATATACTGTTTTTCTAGTTACAAGACGGTTGCCGGTTTGAATCTTGTTGTTGATGTGTCCTTGAGCAAGACACTTCACTCACATCTTCACACTCTAGTCACAGGCAGGTTATAGCACAGACCTTGGCATAAGAAATTGCAAAAATTCACCATAGTAACCCATGACAATGTTTTTTAACTACATACACTGGTATCCTATAGTAAAAAGAAAGTTCCCGGTTTGAATCTTGCCTTAAATCATATCGTTGTTGGCGTGTCCTTGGGCAAGACACACCTATCTTCACAATCTAGGCACATGCAGGTTGCAACATAAACACTGGTATAATAAACTGCAAAATTGCAACTAGTTCACTAACCCATGAGATTTATTTTTTTTATTTCATTTATTTTTTTCAGCATACACTAGTCTCCTAGTAACAAGGCGGTTGCCAGTTTGAATCCTGTCTTAAATCATACTGTTGTTGGTGAGTCCTTGGGCAAGACACTCCCATCTTCACTCTCTAGTCACATGCAAGTTGTAGCATAGAACGCATGACATTTTTCATAACATATACTGGTCTCCTAGTGACAAGGCAGTTGCCGGTTTGAATCCTGTCTGAAAATATACTGTTTATGTGTCCTTGGGCAAGACACACCCATTTTCTTCACTTTCTAGTCACACGCAGGCTGCAACACAGAAACTGCCATAATAAATTTCTCCAGAAAGTTAGAGTTCTCCAGAAACCCATGATATTTTTTAATAAAAAGTTGAAGGTTACAATCCAAAAGAAAACAAAGTATAAATGAGGAATGTAAAATGTGTTTTTGCACTAGACTGAAGGGCTCTTCTAAATGACTTCTGCTGAGGGTGGAATTTGTTAAAAATGAGACCTTGAGATTGCAATGAATTTTAAAACCGTAACATTCTCTGCATTTGCAAATTCTCCAAAGTTTTGTACTAAGATGTTGACTAAAACTAAAACACAGTATGACACTGACTGACATTCCGGCAACTTCATAAAATTAAGTTTCAAATGTCATAAAATGTTTTTCTACGGCCCCAAGTCTAATACGTATGTCGTACATTTATTTTTGATTATTTAGTATTTAGATATAACATGCATAGATCAGTATTTTACATGTTGTTCAATGTAAGCAGTACAGATATGAAACAGCTTAAAGGTACACCGTGTAACTTTTCATGTAGGTCCACCATCTGACTGTTTCCATGCCATTGTTATTGCTTTGCCTTGAATGTCCCATAGTATGGCATTGGACTTACAGTATGTTTCTTGCTTTGATACAATTGCGGGTGTGTCTGTGCTCAAAAATACATTGAAAAACAGGTATTCTGACTGGGAGCGGGGTCGCCTCTCCACAGATCTGACCTGCACCTTTGCCTGGTAGCGGCATCTGTAAATAAAAGTCGATGTTGATGTTATTATGTCCAAAAACACAATGAAAGGGCCCGTACTAGATTTTTCCCATCTATTTGAGCTTGAGGTCAAAATAAGAATAAGTTAGCTGTGTACTGTCTAAATACTGTTATATTGTCTGATGATCAGGAAGTGCGCGTTAGCTTTTCTTTGCTACATAATTAGAGACAGTACAAACACTAAACGACATTAGACATTTTGACTTGTCCATACATCAGGGTTTGATGGGACAATAAGAACGGCTTCTGTTCTTGTGTGTGTGTCTCTACGTTTGTTTGTGTCTGTCTCTGTGTTTGTGTGTATGTATCTGTGTGTGCGTGTATCTCTGTGTTTCTGTGTGTGTGCATGAGTAGGTAAGTATCCATCCATCCATCCATTTTCTCTGGGTCGCGGGGGCAGCACGCTGCCCATTACTCTGTGCACCAGACCCAGACCCCTATGAACCCCTCTGCAGGTGATGAGCCACAGGAGGGAGGAATTCCTTGACGGTCCTTGATTGTAAACTGTTCATAGGGTGTTGCATGTTTTTGGTTGATGGGGGGAAACCGGAGTACCCGGAGGAAACCCATCCAAACATGACACAAAACACAGAAAGGCCCGGGCGACCCGGGGATCGAACCCGTAACCTTCTCACTGTGAGGCATGAGTGTTGCCACCGTGCCGCTAAGGTACGTAAGTAGGTAGGTAAGTAATATTCTTCTTATTAATGATCATTCTTTTGTGTTTTAAAAAGTGTGTGTGTTTGTGTTTTTAAAAAAGCTATGACAAAGCGGACATAGGGAAGACAGGTTTGTAGTAATTATCAAAATGGATGGATATTGGTGAAGGTTTTATTCATTCCTTTCTTCCTGTGAGTGAAAATCGAGTTAGTTTTTCCTGTTTGTTTGTGACCACACTGGATCGGAGCGCTGCACATCAGCCTCAAAGCCCAAACTCCATTTCAAAAAGAAGGTGTTGTTTTAAAGTGGTATTATTCTGAGCCTATGGCAGTACGCTATGAATAATGTATGTACTCCAAACACACGCTCAAGGTTACACTGCATGAGACTTTACTGCTCGAGAGGTACTGCGAGGAGGAGGCAGGAATACTACTATTTTGGGGGAAAATAATTGGAATTTTCTAACAAATACTGTATACTTCATAAGTTCATATACATTAAAGGTGCATTGTGATGTTATTGCTTTATCTGGAATGTTTCACAGTATGTCATTAAACCTTTCTATCTTCATGGAGATCAAACCAGACTAAGTTACAGGTCAGATCAGTGGAGAGGCGACCCCGCTCACAGTCAGAATGTCGATTTTTCTAGGTATTTTTGAGCTATAAAACCACCTGTAATTGAATAAATGTAAAGGTAAAGCTGTTTAATGTCATACTGTGGAACATTCCAGGCAGAGCAATGACATATCCATAGAAACAAGCAGGTGACGGATCAAAAAGTTACATAGTACACATTTACGTAAAGGGGGTATTTTACACATTTACACATTTAGATCACTGTGTTACCTTTTATTGTTTTGAAAATGCTATTTTCACTCAAAAAAGTGTATTAGTGTGTAACTGGTTTCAGTTTCATTTTTGCCACTCTGGGTCTCACCTCCCTTTGCTCTCTGTGCTAAGTCACCCCTCCTTCAGAGCGCAATCACAACCCAATCAAATCTAATGAAACTACTGCACATCGCATCAGGTTTGTGAAGTTTTGCCGCAGTTTTGTATCATGTTTTTGTATATTTATAGAGAATTGTCATGTGGGAGCATGGGTGACGTAGGGTTGTGGGTGGAGCTTTGGACAGAATCTTACAGCTAATCATAAGGAGAGTTTGAATAGGACCCAGGAGAGATCGCTAGATTACTGAAACATGCATGGATGAAATCTAAAACCTCTTCAGACATGTTTTTGATGAGGGGACAACGTTACAACATGCTAGAAAGCTCCAAAAAGTCGATTTTGCATAATCCCCTTTTAAAGCAGCTCATTATTATCAACTGCGAACCTGAAATATAAAGTTATAGAATGTATGAATGTGGCAGAACAAATGCGAACTGTGTGGAAAGAGAGGGACTGTAGGACTGTAGGGCGACGGTATGGGAAATACGAAATTGTAACTTATAACTATGTACATATTTTGTTTTGAGTATACGGTAAGGTAACTTGTGGTGAGTTCCCTTATACAAGACTTATATAGAAGTGTACAAGTATTTTAAATGTTTTTATGTTTTGTAAATAAATAAATACATGACAAATCACCAAACTTATCTAAAACCACACACACACACCAAATAAATTCTGGTTGAAAATGGCCGGGCTGCTCTCCGCTTGCCACTTTATGGTGCCGAATCCTATGTGTTTCGTTGATTAAGAAAATAAAATTAGAGAACGAAGTGTGTATGTCACAGTGGGCGTGAAAACGTTAGTAGATCTTGAATACAGGAGAATAAAAATACTCAAACATGCACAAATCACTCTAAATACAACTTTGAGAAGGAGAACAATTATAACGCAGATTAAAAATGAATCAAAACCTCTTACATGGCTGTGCAAATAAATTTTACTTGTAAAAATTAGAATGACATTTGATTTCAAGGCGCACTATGTAACTGTCTCCATGGAGATGTTATTGTTTTGTCTAGAATGTCCCATGTGTGGGATTAACTCAATAACATGGGTTTTTATTGGACTAAAAACTTGCATTCTTATTGTGAGTGAGCTCGCCTCGCCACAGATCTAACATGTAACTTGGCCCTGTGGTGTCACCTGCTGTTTCGAAGCTGGTGACGGACCCTTCTTCAGAAAAGTTACACAGTGCGCATTTAAAAAATAAGGGGGAAAAATGGTTCAATGTTTGTTTTTGTTTTTTGTTTTTCCAGTTGAAAGTCGATGTTCACTGTTGCATCTTTGAGTAGGTGTGACTCCACTGTTGTCCTCCCCCTGCACGGCTCCTGATGGGACGTTAAACACTGCCCCTGCTCCGTGCACACCCCTCACACGTGCACGCCCCTCGCTCCGTGCTCGCCCCTGCTCCGTGCACGCCCCTCACCTTGAGGTATAGATGCTGAGGAAGAGGAGGAGGAGGAGGAGGACAGAGAGAGAATCCATGTGGAGGCTCATAAATAAGGATGAAGGATGACCTGAGGGTGAGAGGGCCATCACACTGTACAAAATAAATACTGACACATATAAATGGTTACTATGGCGACAATCCACTGTATTTGTATTTCATTTTCATTGGGCATTTACCTATAGTTTAAGAATGCTCACTCTACTGGGTATTGTTTCTTATTTTTAACACATACACACAAAAAAAGAGATTGTTTTGTGCAACTTTTCGGGTGGGGGGACCATCACCTGCTTGTTTCTATGGAGATGTCACTGCTCTGCCTGGAATGTTCCACAGTATGACATTAAACAGCTCTACCTTACATTTATTCAATTATAAGTGGTTTTATAGCTCAAAAATACTTAGAAAAACAGGCATTCTGACTGTGAGCGGGGTCGCCTCTCCACAGATCTGACCTGTAACTTGGTCTGGTTTGGTCTCCATGAAGATAAAAAGGTTTAATGCCATACTGTGAGACATTCCAGACAAAGCAATAACATCTCAACGGAGACAGACCCTCCACCAGAAAAGTTACACGAAGCACCTTTAAAGCGACAGTATGTCACTTTTTAGCTTTTTTTTTTTTTTTTTTTCATTTTTGTTGTTTTAATTGCCTTAAAAACAAAGAAAAAAACAGTGTTCTTGCATCTTTCTCCATGAACTATATATATATATATATATATATATATATATATATATATATATATATATATATATATATATATATGTATATATGTATATATATTTATTTCTTTATTTCTTTATTTTTTTTTTATAATAATAATAAAACCTGTCTATTTCCATGGAGTCATTCAAGTGTCACCTCCAGAAAGTTACTCACTACATCTTTTTTAAAAATTTGTTATTCATTTTAATGACATATTTTAAATGTAATTATTTCTATTTTTATCCAAAGTTGAGCTATGTATATTTATTGAAATGAAAATACGAAAATAGAAAATGTGACGTAATATTTTGTTTAAACTTGAACAAAAATCTCAGTTATATTTAAAAAAGTCAAATAAAAAAAAAAACAATCAAATATCAAAGATTCATGTTGGTATTCTTTTTTACAGTGCAGTTCCAGAGAGCAGACTGCACAGCGCCCCCTCTTCCCCTGCAGATTAATTACACCATTATCACGTGAGACCACCCCCAGGGGAACCTTGACTTTTTTACCCCACACACACTCATCTTACCGCCCCCTCACCACGGGCTGCGCAGGTCAGTCCGCTCCACCTCACCTGCAGGGGGCGCATGCAGAATTCATCCATGGAATCAGATCTATTGTTGTAGGAGATTATCACAGCGTATCAGTTGTATAAGGATTGTTTTTGGATGTATGGACTTTGTGTTTCAATAATAGAGTTTGAAATCTTTGTATTCTCAGTTCTGTTCGAGTAAACGTTGGTTTTGTGAAGATCAGCAGAGGGAAATACACTTGAAAAATCACACAACAATTTGGGGTTATAAACTTTTTCTGACATGCTAAGTACAAGGTGTGTTACGACATTTGGTACCATATTCATAGTGACATTGTGGAGATGCAACAGAATTGAAGAAATGCTAATTTTTCCGTTTAAGTAAGAAGCCTTGACAATGGTTTGATGCTATGGCCCTAATCCAAAGAATTAACATATAAAAATAGTTAATAACAGTTATTTTTTCATGTTGGAACAAAAGATCACGGTCTATGTAGGTTTTTTTAGCTGTTGCTGCAACAAAACAATAAAGTTTCAATCCAATATATTGTGACTATTAGAGAAATTCCATGTCTGTGCTGTGCTGAGGGCTCACTGCCAGCTCAGTACAGCACCAAATGGAATGTCTCTAACAGCTGTGATAGTCGAGACTTATGTGAATATACATATTTCAATTATTGTTACATCCCTAATGCGAACACAACCATGCAGCTGTAATGAAAAACTACAGAAATGCTAAGAGTCTGGACTTAAAAACAGCACAGGAGACTTTTGGACTTTTACCAGTGACGTCACAATCCTGGGAAATTCAAAATCACATGTTTTTTGTGTGCTCGAGGGGAGTGGATTTACTGTACAGGATTCAAGTGCGAATGAATCAAAATATAACTCCATTATAACATGTTTAAAAGCACGACTTTCAGGTTGTCTTTTATAAATGTAAAATGTGGGTAAATCATTAAATAAAATAATGTAGTCCACCACAGCTACTTCTGGTCCCTGTTTGAGAGGCTGTGGTCTATCTCAGTGGCTCACTTTTCTCACCAAATATCACCAGATCTAAACCTAGACTACATCAGGGCCTAAACTGGGGCTAAAATGAGACTAAACCAGGTCTAAAATGGCTTTAAACCATGAATAAAGTAGTTCTAGATGATGATTAACCCAAAGAAAGACCAAAGCATGCATGTTTGTCATAGTTTAAGAAACATTGGACCTAGAACTAAACTTGGACTGGACCAGGACTAGAACAGGACCAAACCAAGTCTACAATAGAATTAAAATAGGCTCAAACCAGGATTAAAATATGTGTAAACGCTCCCTAAACCCATCAATAACAAGATATCAAGCTATGTCAGTGATTATTAAAACTCCAATAACAAATCTCATATACCACCCATCTTAACGTAACCCCTCCCCCTCCGCTCAAGCCCCGCCCCCTGACACCCCGGCCCTCATCACTTACGGCCCTGCCCCCCCGAGCTCACTCTGCCATGGGGATATTGATAGGTGTGTTGAAAAATGGCCGCCGTAGAACGCATTCTGCCAGCAGCGGCCATAAAGCCGGCTGTAGATCCATACGCGGGGTAATGGTGCTTAGAGGCCCCTGCGCGCTACACCTGCTAATAAATCACACTCCAATTATGTAGCCCGCTCGCTCCAGTCCGCCCTCCAGACCTGCTTTTAAGAGCGTGTTTGTTTACAGGGGCTGTAGCGATTAGCATTAGCGTCGATAATTGTCATGTAATGGGTGTAACTGATCAGAACATGTTATTGACGGGTTATATGGGCGTTTAGCTAAGTGACGTGCTACATAATTCTCACGCGATATCCTACCTGGTTACTCGCTGCTATTCCGACATGCCACTATTTAGACATGGACGTCGAATTGTCGGAGTAGCGGCATAAACATTATTTTTCAAGTGTCCCGCTACTTCTGACATTTTTTTTTTCATTGTCGGAGTAGCGGCACTTTACTATTTTTCAAACATTCCGCTTTTTCGACATGAATAATATTAATGTGATAGCCTATTATACTTTGCGCTCCCGTAGATCATAAGATGCTCGGGCTGGGGAAAGCTCTTCGGCCACATCGGATATCAGACAGTGGGAAAATGTCCTAACTGATCGCCGTGGGAAACATTCATGCATTTTAAAAAAGAGCTTTTTATTATTATTAGATATTCAGGAAAATATATAATAATAATAATAATAATAATAATAATAATAATAATACATTTTATTTGTAAGGCACTTTACATTTCAACGAAATCTCAAAGTGCTACACAGCAGATAAATTACATAAAACACAATTAAAAAACATGCAAAAAGGAAAAACACTACATATACATAAAATGGTTATCATATTATAAAAGTGTGTTAATAGGCCTTAATCTAAAACGGAGGCTTTGAGGGAGCGAGAGACACGCCTGGGTAAACAATCGCAACTCTCAAAAAAAAAATATATATATATATATATGACGTGTCGGAATAGCGATACTAAAAGTGTCGGAAAACCGGCACGACTAAATAGAGACATGTCGTAACAAAGGGATGTTGGAATAGGCGGCGGACCCCATCAACTTACGCTCCAGACCTGTTTTAAGAGCGTGTTTGTAAGTAAAATAAGTACAATTTTTAGGTATCTGCACTTTACTTAAGTACATTTTTTACTTTTACCTCACTACATTTGAGAGTGGGGATCTGTACTTTCTGCTGCACTACATTTTTGAACAGTAATGAAAAGTAAAAGTATTTTTCATGATTTTAGTGGTTATTTTTACCATGTTCGTGGTAACATCTTGACTGAAGGTTTTATTTTGAGCTTCGGCTTTGAGCAAACAAAGTACAAAAAATTAAGAAATTGATTCAAACTGTTGACCAAAATATTTTTAAATCAGTATCACTACATTTAACACTGACATATTAACAACACTTTATGAAAAACTGACATGACATGCTACATAATTCTCATGTGATATCTGGTATGTACCTGCACGCTCCACCCGCCCTCCAGACCTGATTTTAAAAAAGACATACTGTATTGTGCTTGTGTCTGTTCCGTAGTTATAATCTATGACAACCGTGGATCATTGTGTTATAATTTGGATAAAACACAGAGGAGAGCTTTATGTATTACGACAATAACAGTATTTTCTGTTTGAGAGAAGAACTCAGCCTAAATCTGCAGCGTTTGTGTGTTAAACAGTTGTGTTTTGTTTCATTCACACATGTTTAACACACAAACGCTGCAGATTTAGGTTGAGTTCTTCTCTTTTCTGATCTATGTTCTAATGTTGTTTCCTCATCAGAACATAGATCAGAAAATAGTTTAAATGGAGATAAAAATGGAAAAGATGAGGAAACGAGTGGAGACTTCTGCCCTTCGTTCCTTCACTTTTGTGTGTTTTCAAACTAGTTATACTGTTCTAAAGGGGACAAAAAGCTGATTTGAAATGATTCATACAACCATAATATAGCTGATTCGCTTATAGGAGACACGAAATTCTATTAAATTCAATCATTTGTTCCAAAGTCTAACTCCCCAGAGAGCCCAGAACTTTTAATTTGAAACAAAAAAGACTGGAGCTCAAACTTCCACCGCAAACTCTGGATCGGTATGGCTCAGTTCGGTCCTGGAGGGGCGTTTTTCTCATTAGCGGCAACATATTAAAGTTTCGCAACAACCTGCTCTTCAGACACTTGAGGTATAAAAGTGTTTTTTATAACTACGCCAGATCAATATTAATAAAGAAGTAAAGTGGAGCGAGCTGGAGTGGAGTTATAAAAACGACTGTCAGCCAATCACAGCACGCTACTTCTGCTTTTTTTACTTTTACTTCACTAAATTTGAGAGTAGGTTTCTGTAATTTCTACTGCGCTGCATTTTTTTAACTGGACTGAAAAGTAAAAAGCACTTTTCATATGATTTTAGGGGTTATTTTGACCATGTTTGCAGTAGGGATGGTACAAGATCTCGTGAGACAAAATTGCCACAAGAAAAATGATCTTGTGAGATTTGTTTTGTGTGTTTACATTTGGATTGGACAAAAAAGGGTCACGTGTTTGTCTCTTACAGTTCCACAAATCAGTACTAGAATCAAAACAAAAATATGAAATCAAATTGTGAGGCCAAAATTAGAATCTCGTCATGTCTCGTTCTCGTCGACTGAATCTCGTATCTCGTCTCGTCTTGTGGAAATTGTGTCTCGTCCCGTCCCTGGTTTGTAGTAACATCCTGACTAAAGGTTTTAAGAGCAAACAAAAATAAATACACAAAATTCAAACGAAAAATGAAGAAACTGATTTGTATTGATACTGTAGACCAAAATCATTTTAAATCAATCAATACATTTAACACTTGAACAAATTAACAGCACTTCACAAATCTTTTTACTTTTTACTACTTAAGTTAAGACTTTTTCATGAGATAATTTCACCTTTACTTGAGTAACTTTTTGCCTCTTTACAGAAAACACCTTGTGATGTCATGTGGTAATACAGGAAGTGCTCCACTGTGTTTTTAAACTCCACACACCTTCACTAGAATCATCTGGATAATTGCAGCCCTGGAATTGCCAATCTCTACTGAAATAAAGGTTAAAAAAAGATGGGTGTTAACTTGAAAACTACCACTTCATGACATCACAAGGTGGAACAGAGCATTTTGAGCTTTGGAGATGTACAGATTAATAATCAAGGATTACTCAAACGTGTGAATGAAACAAAACACAACTCCAGGTCTGTTTTTGAGGAGGTAACGACATTATATCATGACTCAAAGGTGCACTGTGTGACTTTTCTGGTGGAGGGTCCATCAAACGCTTTTCTTCATGGAGATGTTATCTGGAATGTTTCACATTATGGCATTAAACCTCTCAATCTTCATGGAGACCAAACCAGACCAAGTTACAGGTCAGATCTGTGGAGAGGCGACCCCGCTCACAGTCAGAACGCCTGTTTTTCTAGGTATTTTTGAGCTATAAAACCACCTGTAATTGAATAAATGTAAAGGTAGAGCTGTTTAATGTCATACTGTGGAACATTCCAGCCAGAGCAATGACGTATCTATAGAAACAAGGAAGTGATGGTCCCCCAACCAGAAAAGTTACACAACGCACCTATAAACCTCACATGAGTCCATTTTCCGTAACATATGACCTTTAAGAACCAAACTTTCGCAGCTGTATTGAACTCAAACACAGGGCGACCAAATAAGGGCGTGTTCCTGAAGCAGATCTCCTGCAGCCAGCTCCTCTCAGCTCCTCTGCACTGCACCAGGAGCTGTGCTGAGGGGGCATATTGATCTAGTCCTGTCCACAAATAGAACCAGCCCGGACACCAGAGGACGCACAGAGGCACCTTAATGCAGTCTGTGTACGGATATGCCGGGAGCAGCTCTGAGAGGCCTTTGTTTACAGCTAGAATTGGACTTCAAGATCAAAATGGTGTTTTTTAAAGTCCTATATTACACAAAATTGACTCTTGCGAGCTTTAAACCATGTTAGACTGCTGTTACCTCCTCAAAAACAGACCTGCAGTTGTGTTTTGTTTCATTCACACATGCTTGAGTAAACTTTTATTATTAGTCTGTCTACATCTCCAAAGCTCTTCCTGTATTACCACATGACGTCGCAAGGTGGAACAATGGAGTATTTGCAGTTTGAGAGAAGAACTCAGCCTAAATGTGCAGGATTTGTGTGTTAAACATGTGTGAATGAAACAAAACATAACTCCAGGTCTGTTTGTGACGAGGAAACAACATTATAACAGCGTAATATGGGTCCTTGAAACTTGTGGGTGTGGTTTCCCTGTGTTTGGAAAAGGGATTAAGTAACAAAAAGCAGATACGAAAAATAATATCGAAACTAGATACTCATGTAAGCAGGTGTCGAGGCTGAAAAAGTCACATTCACAGGACAGAAATGAACCTTTTCTGAATAGTTTTAGAATGATCTTGAGCTGTATCAGAACAAGTATAAGAGCAGATAGTATACGCCCATGGACCTGGTGTAGACCTGGTTTAGACCTGGACCACTATGGAACCTACCTGGACCACTTTTATTATCATTTTGGTATCGGTATTGAGTATCGAGTCTGTTCTTTAATATTAAAATTGAGTTTGAGATTTTAGTATCGTGACAACATGGGCATTAGTCTTAAAGTAAAAATCAGAAAGACTAATAATACATACTGATACAAACCAGTGTTAATTTTGACAAGGAATTTTAATTTAGTTTTAGTCTTAATCTTTTGACTAAAATTACTTTTAATTTTAGTCTAGTTTTAGTCATCAGATTTGTTTTAGTTTTAGTCTAGTTTTAGTCGACTAAAATGAAAATAGATTTAGTCGACTAAAATTACAATAGATTTAGTCGACTAAAAGCTTTTCACACGTATCAATTTTTACCTTTTACATTGAACATAAAACTATACTTTCTTGAAATTGGGATATTAATATGCAAACATTTCACACTTTATATTTAAACATAACTGTTTGTTTTTTTTAATTGAAAATGTGTTTCAATGTTTAAATGGAAAAGCAGTAGCAAACAAAGCACAAAGACAGTATAAATTATTGCTGTCTGTCTTTATGACACCAGTGTAAACCACATCAATAACTGTCAAAATGATAATTCACAGCTAAATCCAAAATATATATAAAAAAATAAAAATAAAAATTAAAGTGCAGGTGTCAAAGGCCCTTTTGCCCTATACAGTTTATTACTGCAGCTTATTAATGCATAACAAGTACTGTAACAACCTTTGAACTCTAAAACTCTAACCCTAACTCTTTTTCCCCTTGATTGACGCGCCACATGGTTTACACGTCGTCTTATTCTCTTTATCAAACGTGAAGTGAGACCACAGGTCAGACCGTCTTTTTCTCCCAATCCCAGTCGCCAACATCTTCTCTTAGCACTTGTTGCTCCTCTGTCCTCCTCATGTTTCTCGGCGGGGCGCGTGAACTTTTCGGCACCGCACAACAACGCGCGCTGTGATTGGCTCTTTAGCGCAGCGGCCACTCGTTCCTCTCTCTCTTCTCCTGAGGAGTCCTGACCACTTATTCGTCACCATGGATCTATTATTCGTCACAGGTTATATTTTCGTTTCGTCTTTTATTTGTTGACGAAAATGTCCGTCTATTTCGTCATCGTTTTAGTCATTTAAAAGTAATTTTTATTTAGTTTTCGTCTCGTTTTCGTCCGCAAAAAACCTTCGTTGACGAAATAATTTCATCATAGTTTTCGTCAACGAAATTAACACTGATACAAACTCCCAAAACTTTGACGTCATATGTTTAATGATAAGATTTGATGTTTATAGAGTAGGTATACAACATCTATTTAAAGCAACACGGTGTAACTTTCTTGAGGTGGCACATAATCTGTATAATTCCATGGAAATAGAAGGTTAAAACCACACCAGTGCATGTCATACTGTGGAACATTATGGCCAAAGAAACAACATTTCCATGGAAACAGGGGAAAGCTCCCCTCCAGGCCAAATAAGAGTCAGGTTTGTGGATTTTTTTGGCTAAACTTTGAACATTGAAAGATTGTGATACTGCGATATCTTTATGTTTCACAATAATATTATCATGATTTACAATGTTTTCGTAGGCTCACAAAAGAAAATGCTTTTTTAAAATCACATTGGTAATAAAATTAATTAAAAATAAAAGAAAATGAGTTTCAGGAAAGACAGGAAATAAGCATGTGATGTCAAAATGAACTTCTGAAGACCTTTCAAAATATGTTCTTTTAAACCACTACAGTCTCGTAAACATCGTGCGTCGCATCCAGGAGCTCGGGGAATGACTCGTGATGGACTACGGAAAGTTTACAGTCGTGGAGGATAAATATAAAACACTTTACAGCATCAGACAGCAACTTTACAAGAACAACTTCTGAAGGAAGTCTCTCTTGTCGTCAACTTTGGTTTTGTGATTTAAAACTTTTCACTTTCCATTTGTTTTAAAGGGACAATACTGCGTTTATCTGTTTATTCTATTTAATTATAGAAATGCCATGAGTCTTTTTTTTTTTCATTTATTTTCATAATTTTTACATTTAATTTAATTTTCAGAAAACAAAAAATGAAAGAAAAAAAAAAGTAATAGTATTAAAATAAAGACTGCATTATTAACAGGGACTGTGCATTATCTACCATTCATCTACTGAATATGTTTTTTTTTTTTGGGGGGGGGGGGGGTTTAATCACTGCACTTGTAGTTTATAAATTACTATTATTTATTTATTTATTTATTTATTTATTTATTTTACAATGAAACCTCAAACCTTCTGAACCAGAGAGCATCACATGGATGCTATCCCACATTATCGAAAAAGAAAAAAAAAAAAACACAAAAAAAAAAAAACAACAACTTTCCTTTGACTTTTCAGTTCATACCGATTATTGTCTACCATTTAGAACCAAAAAAGTCTCTTAAACTCATCAGTCCTTAACAAAATAGTCCAGGATTCCTTCCAATACATTATACAGCCTTCACTCAGTATGTGCCAACCACAAAATATGTCCCTGCTCACCACAGGTAGGGCATCTGACTCAAACTGTATGAGTAATCTACAGTCTTACCTCACTGTTTTCTTTTAAATAACTACTAATACTACTACAGCTATGACTACTACCTCTACAAATATGAACTGTGATGACTCCATTAACCGCAGTATCTCTCCATGTACACACCCCGAGCAGCCCCTCCCCCTCCACTGTGACCCCGCGTAAACAAACCTTGACCCCCACAGCCCCCCCCGCACCCCCCCTCTGCTGCGGCCGCTCTTAAACACACCGCCAGGGCCATAAATCAAGCGCACCCAGCCCTGTTCTGCTTGAGGTTATTGATGATGGTTGCAGAGCCGGATGAAGTGGTATAGCTGCTGTGGCCGTGCTCTCCGGATCTCCCTGAGGGCCCGCGGCTAGGCTAACAGAGGAGTGCTAATGCTGTCCTATAACCTTTAGCATGTAATCAAAAGTGGGTGAGAATAGAACAGGATTTTATGTGGATTTCTCATCTTATTGTGTGCAGTGTGACAGTGGGCAGGAGACTGGAGCAATCACAGGACAGAAGTTTGGACGGAAGACAAAGCAAACCAAAATAAACACGGTGCCAACTTACACACTTAAACCTGTGAAAAACATGCAGAGAGAAGCAATTTGTGGAAAGGGAGGATGTCTGTGCTTTTTTCAACTGGATGTAACAACTGGATGTTTGATTTTTTTGGCCTGTTCTGCTACTATGATGCTGATTCAAAAGTCAGTATTTATTTGAAGTTCAGTGAGTGCCATCCCAGATTAATAATGTGTAGAAGTTCAGAGTGACGCACAGATCAGTCTGGTGTGAGTCAGGTTAATTGTGTAGACCACTGGGACTAAACTAGAACTAGAACAGGATTAAACTAAGTCTACACATCAGGACTAAAAGGTGGTTTATGGTCCGTGGATGTGCTGCACAGCTCCCAGACACACATGAAAGCCAATCAGAGAGCTGGCGGTGATTCTGTGCTGTGTACGTGCTGTGTGTGTGTGTGCGTGTGTGTATGTGTGTGTGCGCACCTCGGCCAAAAAGTTCCCATGTGTCGAATTTCCACCGAACACAAAGGTTGTGATTGGTTTGTTAAAAAAACAGACAACTGATTAAAACAGCTCGGAACGGCTAAGTTTGGCACAGAAATGTCTGTACATGAGCCTAATGTGATTGTTTATTGTAACAGTAAATAAAAAAACAAATTATTTATTCAAATTAAATCGTTTGGATTCCCACAATGCACCTGGGTCCTGATGAACTCCGCAGAAGCTCGTCTGGTTCAGGACAGTTTTGCCAGCCTTCAGTGAGGATCTAAACTAGGATCAGATCAAGTGTCCATGCAGCCAAAAGCTTTCACATTACATGGCCAAACATACAACATGGCAAGAGCGGTTTACCTTACAACCAGATGGTCACCGGTTCAGTTTAACATCCACAGGATATTCTTCACTCTGTTGGCCACTGCAGTTAGAATGTGAACATCTGCCCGTCACAAAGGTGTTTTGACAGTGATATCGAACTTTTGTTGCCCGGCAGTTGCCTCTGTAGAGTCTGGTCACCTCCGCTGTCCAGAAGAGGACGAAGCAGCTCATTGGTCAAACACTGGCCCGTCATGATAAAACATTTTGAAGTACTGAAAGTTATTTTTGCCACTAACAAAATAACCCTGAACTAGAAATCTGTCATGTTTTTCAGTCCCCTGTGATGTTTCCTTTCTTTTTTCCTTTTTTTGACACAGGCGGACCGTGCATGTCCCTGATTGGCTAACCCACCTGTCAATCACGCCCATCAGAACTCATGCAGATTCAACAGTTACCAGACTCACATCTTTATAACGCATTGAAGAAGTGTGTATTCTTTAGGTAAGATATTAGCGAGGAGAAAAACGCAGCTGTTATAAGCCATGACCTGACTCAAACCCATGTTAGAAAAGTGCTTCCATGTGCACATCCAGAATGGTTTAATAACATCTCCCCAGAGGAAAACACAACGTAATTCTGTCCACGGAGAACGGGAGAGAAAGAGAAGGAGAGAGGGCTGATGGATTCCCTTTCAAACGTGGGATTTAGTGCAGAATAAATTTGAATGTGATTAAATATTCTGATTTGTTGAGGGTGTAAGCAGCAGGGCCAGCACGAAATACAGACGCAGGGGAAATGATCCTAACGTCAGATCACTTATGTCACTAAAAAAATGGTTAACGTCATTATATTTAAGATTATATTTTGTAATTTTACTTCCTGTTTGGACACGTGCAGCAGATATGACACGAATCAGTATTGAGAATCGAGTCTTTTCTTTAGTATCGAAATCCAGCTTGAATTTTTTGTATTGTGACAACATTATAATACATTACTTTTATCTAACAACCTACTAAAAGCCAAAATCTTTGCACAATAGTTATCATTTGTGGCGGGGCTCTACTAAAAACTCAGGCAAGATCGAATTTCCAAGTGCAGCTGGATTTATTGTGCCAAAAATAAAAACAGCAAAAATATTTACAGTGAGCAAAATGTCCAAGTATTTACAGCAAAAGAAAAAACTGGGTTGAGTTTAACGTTAACTCAAGTCCCCTTTAAGTTCACCGACGTTACCCACTCTGCAACCGGTGATTGACAGCCAGAAACGGCTCTTTATACCCACCTGCTCCTCCCGTTGAGTAACATATAAAAATCAATGTCGAAATAAACTATTTCATAATAAATCTACATCGTATAATCTTCATTTGCCAAGCAGTAATAACACATTACATACATTAAATTACAAAAATATTAATAAAACTAAATAACAATACCTTCATTTTGCTAAATTAAGCTTTAAAAAAGCTTAATTTAAAAAAAAAAAAGTTTTCCTCATGCCTAATTTTGAATGGAGTTTTCAGCTCTACTTCCTGTATTTTTGTAGCCTACTTTTCTTTACTTTTTAACTCAAACTGCAGTTTAACTGATGTAAAACTATGATAAATATTGACCACAGGTACTATCCCACCAAACCAAATCATAAAAAAACCTGTCAAAAACTCAGTCACAAATATTTCAGTACGTTTTAAGTAAAATTGTACTTCTCTGAGTAGTTTTCAAACACTTTTAAACCCACTCCAGTATACATTTTAGTGGGACAGTACTCTTACTTGAGTAAAAGTTGTGGTTCCTCTTCCCACTGTGAGTAAATCTACAAGTGACAAACGCTTTATGTGACAATATGAAATGATTTGAACATTTGAGATTTAGTTTGATCAGTTTTTGTGCAATATTTAATGTTTTGTCCTTCAAATTACATGAAATTACATGAAAATTTAAGTCAGATGTTACAGTATATTTAGACGCTCTTACTTGAATAGTTTACCCCAATACTTTTTTTTTACTTTTACATCAACCATTTCTTGGACGAGCTCTACTTCTACCCAAGTAACGTTATGTTATTTTGAAGTACCTGTCCTTTTACTTAAGTATATTTTTCCTACTTTACCACTTCTAATGATCCATCCAAACAGCAGCATCAGCGATTAGCCTGCTCCCTGTTCATTCACACACATTATACAGAGTTGATATAACATTACATGATCCGGTTACATACATATGGGCTGACTGTGCTATACAATATATTTACATTGAGGAAGCTGGAACCTAATATTTCCCGTACAATTAACTGCATTGACTTTGCAAAACTGTACAAATCAGCATTTTAAACATACGCCATAGATTATAATGCCGGAGCTATTAAACCTGCATTAGGTTTTCATACATGATTTATGAATTACATGTGGAAAGTCCATTGAAAGCTCGAAAGTGCGTTCTATACCATACGACGATCTATAACTTGTATAACAATGGAGTTTTGCTAGCTTTGGGCATTTTAAAGAACACGTAAAACTTTTTTTTTTAGCTTTTAACCCTGTTGTAACATTGTTCCATCATCAAAAACATACCTGGAGTCGTATTTCACGTCATTCGCTCTGGTTTTAGTAATTCTTTGTTAAAAAAAAATGTGCCTCTGTACGTTAGAGAATATGTGGTTTGAATTTTCCCAGGATTGTTGCGTCAGAGGTAGAAACACCACACAGAAATCATCGCCAAAATAGTTCCCGCTGTCCAATCGCATTCATTACAACTGCAAACTTGTGGTGCTGTACCTGATTTTTATGGTCGTAAAAACGTGAAAAACAGAACGAGTTGATTTTCAGCGATTTGCGGTGGTCCAAAGATATCCGTCACTTACCCAAAGCAATTCGATCATCTTTATTCCCCTTGATGAGTTTATAAGAGCGTTTCAAAATGTTCAGAAATGAGAACGGAGTTTACGGCGATGGTAAAGTTATCAGCAATCAGCATGCTAATAGAGAACTTCCTGTGTAATATATCTTTAGAGGGGAAAGACAAATTTTGCTCAAATAGATGGGAAAATATTGAGTACAGGCTCTTTAACACTTTAAGAATAATACAAATACAAGTACTCATGCCATGTCTGCATAGTTTTATACTTATTTAGTATTTATATAGTATTTTATTATTATGATTTATTAACCAAGTAGAAAGAGTTTGATTTTCTTTCATTTCTCCATCTGAAAACTGTCTTAAAGCTGTGCACAGGCCGGCGTTTAAAGGGTTTACGCTTCCTGTTCTAGGCGCCATTTTTAGGACTTTTTGGCCACTCAGAAGATAGAATTATTAATAACAGCGGCCTGGGCTTGCTTTTATTTCATTTTTAAGCCATGGAAT
The DNA here is from genome assembly GCA_029959045.1 of Taenioides sp. WSHXM2023. Lineage (NCBI taxonomy): Eukaryota > Metazoa > Chordata > Actinopteri > Gobiiformes > Gobiidae > Taenioides > Taenioides sp. WSHXM2023. The sequence goes on along the minus strand of CM057102.1, from coordinate 4,811,368 downwards.
GCTGTGATTCTATTTGAAACCAGGAACAAATAATGGAAATCTAATGCAAAATTCACTGTCGTAAGTTCATCGACAAAGCGTAATTTAACAGACTGAAGATGTAGAGATTCGCCCTCACACTGAGCTGGAGCACGGAGCAGCTCCAGAGACGGCAGTGCCCTTGGCCTTTAGCTCAAGGTTCTTAAAGGTTACAGCGTTTTACATTCAGTATATGGAACACCAGTGCAACCCTGAAATCTGTCAGGGTGTTAAGGATAGTCAAGGGTTTGTTAGTATTACTTATCAGGAAGGGCATCTACCTTTACAATAAATACAGTTTTAAAGTAGACCTATTCTGCAAAATCAACTTTTCATAGCTTTAATCCATGTTATAGTTGTATTTGGAGTGATTCGTGCATGTTCGAGCAGTCTTTAGTCAATTATTTTCAAGTCTCCATATTGCCGATCATCTCCTGTTTTCATCGCCACTGGCAAATGCCCACTGTGACGTACTTTGTTCTCCAGTTTTACTTTCTTAATCGTTGCTACACTAAGGATTCAGCAGCATCGTGTACTCATTTTGGTACAAATGAAAAATGATGTGCAGATATCCATAGGAGGGAACAACACCCACACTCATTATATTTGTATCATGGGTCAGCAGGTCAATGGTCAAAACCACAGCTGACCTCAAGATGACCGCTCCTCCCCTGACCGCTGCCTTGACATTACATTGATCGTCCTTCTGGATCTATAGGTCAACCTCCAAGTGTCCGGTTTTCATATATTAATATATATATATTTTTGTTTCCACGGTCAGATTTCTCTTACAGGAAAAACAACACCAAAAGTCCAGTAGGCACCGGTAAATCCAGCTCCAGTTTAGGATTTGTGAATTAAATATTACACATTTCTTAGATTCTAGATCACCATTAAAATTTGATTAATGTGCACTTAATAGGGTCATATAATACTCCTTACAACTGTACAACTCACCCTTATGTAACGATAATACTCCCTACAACTGTACTACAGCTCACCCTTATGGAACAGATAATACTCCCTACAGCTGTACAACTCACCCTTATATAACAGATAATACTCCCTACAACTATACGACAACTCACCCTTATGTAACAGATAATACTCCCTACAACTGTACAACAACTCACCCTTATTTAAAAGATAATACTCCCTACAACTGTACAACAACTCACCCTTATGTGATGGATAATACTCCCTACAATGTACAACTCATCCTTATGTAACAGATAATACTCCCTACAACTGTACAGCAACTCACCCTTATGTAACAGATAATACTCCCTACAACTGTATAAAAACTCACCTTTATGTAACAGATAATACTCCCTACAACTGTACAGCAACTCACCCTTATGTAACAGATAATACTCCCTACAACTGTACAACAATCTATATTTAATCTTTGTCTCCCTGCGCTCTGTGGAAGTCCTTGTAAAGCCATTTGGAGCGTGGGATCACGGCGGTAGACAGGAGCGGACAGGAGCGGGCAGGAGAAGGTCAGCCCTGACAGGTGAAGAGTGATGGCAGCCACAGCGTCATCTTAACCTGAGCCTTATTGAACCAGTCCATTTGTGTCGGACCAGCAGAAGAAGAGAGAAACACATTTATATCTGGCAACATATGTGTGAGGGGTATGGGAGAGTCATAACTACAACACAACAACTCAACAATCAATAAAAGGGACATACAATTAACCGTTTTGAGTTTTTAAAGGTCTTATATTACAAAAAATGACTCCTTTTAGCTTTAAGTAAGTTATAATGTTGTTCCCTCATCAAAAACAGACCTGAAGTTGTTTTGTTTCATTCACACATGTTTAAGTAACTCTTTATTATTAGTCTGTCTAGATCTCCGAAGCTCAAAATGTTCCACTTTGTGATGTCATGAAGTGGTAGTTTTCAAGTTGACAGCTACATTTTAGCTTTTGTTCAGTAGTAATTGGCAACCCAAGGGCTGAAATCATCCAAATGATTCTGATAAAAAGTGTATGGAGTTTAAAAACACGTGGAGCACTTCCTGTATTATTACATGAATCAGAGTGTTTTGCGTTTGAGAGAAGAACTCGGCCTAAATGTGTGATTTGTGTGAATAAAACAAAACGCAGATCCAGTTATCTTATTTTGTATAAATAAACTGGATTTGGATTTGAGAAAAAATGCTATTGGTGTAAAATTTTTGAGTTAAAACTGTAATAAATAAGGCTTAGAATTAAATATCAACAAATCCTGTAAAATCAAGTTAATCCCTGATAAATCTTTGGATATAAATTGACACCATTTTAAGTGCAAATTATGATTTTAGCATTATATAATTTATAATTTATGATTTTAGCATTATATAATTTATGTTTCAATGTTATTAGACAACCTTACAGTGTTAATCAGGAGTATCGCTGGAGGATTAGACTGGAGGCTTTAAAATCTGGCTTAAATTGAAGTCTACAAATTAAAAATACATTACAATAAATGAGCTCTCTCTCCCCTCCTTCCTGATCTCATTCCACACCAACCTTATCTCCACAGCAGCAGCAGCAGAACTATCAGCCTCTTCACCCACCACCACCTCCAGTCTGGCCTTTTTGGAGTTCAGTATTGGTCCCATATACACAAGACTTCTAATCTGAACCAGCCCTCACCACATCCTGGGAGATTTGTGTTGAGATTGAGCTGCTTTATAGTTTTCCATCAGCAGAAGTCTGTCTAAATGCCACGAGTCAATACAGCGCGCTCCCATTGATATAAGCTGCTGATCCGTGACCAGGGAATGTCACCACAGACTCAGGAGGCGGCGCTAAGCAGCACACGGGAAATCTGACCTGTCCACACACTCTGACTGAAGCTCTGCTGAGTCTGGGTCCTGCTGCACACCTGAACATTTGAGTTTCCAGTCCAGGTGCATTGTGGGAATTCAAAAGATGCATATTTTATTACATTTTTTTAGTTTACGACAATAAGCAAACACATTAAAAAGGGGGTATTGTTCTTCTATGGGGTATTAACTGCTAAAACACACAACATGTTTAGATCACAGTTTATTGTTTTGAAGGCAAGGCAAGTTTATTGTAATTGTAATTCTAAGTGCTTTACACAATAAGAAATATATTAAAATCAAAACATAAATAATCATAAAAATTAAAAACAGACATTAAATGAGAGAGAATAGCTAAACAGAACCGTTTTGAGTCAAAGTAGACGTCTGTCTCACATGTTCAAGAAGACTTTTCCAGGTTTTGAAAATGCAATATTCACCAAAAACAATGTATTATGAGTTTCACTTTCGTTTTTGTTTCCCCTCCCTTTGCTTCCCGTGTTAAGTCACTCCCCCTTCAGAGCACTATAACAATATAATAAGTGTGTATCGGACTAACGAAACTACTACACTTCAGGTTTGTGAAGTTGCCCGGGAAAGCACGTTTGATGAGGGAAAGTTAGAAAAATAAAAAAAAAATGTGCATAATACCAACTCTTTAAACTCATGTGAAACCAAATAAAGTGTTTTTTCAAGATATTATTTAGTCTATTCCATGAGGTCTTTGTGGATCAACCAGTCACAGCGCTTGAGGTTAAAAAGGTGTTAAAAAAAATGTAGGCGAGAGATGGCGGTGTGGGGTATATGAACAGTGTAATTGGTCCAACAGGTATCCAGATTTAAACTCCATCCCTGCAGAGAGGTGTTTGTATCAGAAACACCTGGCTGTAACCAGGGCAGGCCTGTGTAATGTCACGTAGTACTTGAAATTGGAGGCAGCACACACTCAGCACAGAATAACATGTACACAACTGAGTAGCAGAAAAGTTGATGTAGTCTTTAGTCGCAGCTTTTTGTCTTTCTGGCATTACAAAAACAAGATTATAATCAACTCCAGGTATGTATTGGATAAGGAAGATCACATTATTAAGTAACTTTGTCATATTTTCCCTTCTTTAAATTTAAATAAGATGGCGGTGTAGAGATGGCGGTGTGCCCTGTGCTGTGCTGAAATGCTGATGTATATGTGCTAATATGAGCTGACATTCTGACCACTCAGCAGATTTGAACGCTGCTCCTTTGGGTGTCACCGCATATTTCATGTCACTGTCGATGCGCAGACGTCAGGCGCTCTGAAAGGGCCCTGTCAGCAAGTCACCTGTCAGCAAGTCACCTGTCAGGCGGCGCTGACCACAGGGACAGAGGACAGGGGACAGGGGCCGAGACGGGGACAAGGGACATGGTCAGGGGACATTTTCTCCAAGGCGCTGTTCAGATTTTTATACTCTTAAAAAGCGTAAAAACAGAAATAGTTCCTTTCTGAGCGTCCTAATTATTCACCGTGTTCTATTTTTAAAGTACCCTGTCAGTTAAGCATGTCCCAAGCAAGTTATTGGCTATGAGCTAATACAGGAAGTGCTCCACTGTGTTTTTTAACTCCATACACCTTCACTAGAATCAGCTGGATTATTTCTGCCCTAGAATATCAAAAGGTAAAAGGTAGTTGTTACCTTTAGTGCTTCATGACGTCACAAGGTGGAACAGAGCATTTTGAGCTTTGGAGATGAATGAAATGAATGAAACAAAACCCAACTCCAGGTCTGTTTTTGATGAGGGAACAACATTCTAACAAGTTTTAAAGCTCACAGGAGACAATTTTGCCTAATATACGACCTTTAAAGTCCCAAGTCGTTACCTTCAACACCCTCGCTCCTGATCGGCTCTTTGGTTTCGCACTCGGATTTCCAAATATGGTCCCTGGTTGCAGATTAGCCCCTCTAACTGCTACCATCAATGAGCTTCATTTGGTGAACGCTAGGGGTGACGTCACACTCAGTCCACTTCTTTATACAGTCTGTAGGCTCTATTCACGCTTACCGGAAGACGTTTGGAAACAAGCGGATGACGACTTCCGGTGTAGTTACCGACACTGGGCATGTGATAAAACCGTGGATTCAACAGCAGCGTCTTCACAACCTGCCAACGCTTTCCATGGAGAACGGGACTCTAATTGCGTCTTCGATGTCACCTACAGGCAGCTGGTCGTAACTGTTGATCTGCCGAACTTGACAGAACGCTACAATGCTACATCTTTTTTTTTTTTTATTAAGTTATAAAGATAAATTGGAATACCCAAATTAATAGGCAATTTATAAAAGGAAAAATAGAATACAATGACATCTAGATGAAGAAAACTGGGCCATTTTCTCAGTTTTCCCAGATTTTGTCAGAGATACTATCGCCCAAAGGAAGTCGTCATCCGCATGTTTCCAAACGTCTTCCAGTTTTGTGACGTCAGCGTGAATAGAGCCGATTCTCCCAACTGCTACTGGACTTTTAAATAGGACAGTCACCACCAGATGTACCTCACATCTTTGAAATACATAGAAAAACATGCGTCCTTACTGTGAGCGGGCTTGCATCTCCACAAACCTGACTCATACTTGGCCTGACTTCACCTCAGATTCAGAGTCACTTTAACAGTTTAGTCTTACTTCGGTAGTATTTTCACCAAACACCTTTTTCCCTCTTCAATGAGAAATTTCTTGGACTACTTCTTTATACTTCTACTTGAGTAATACTATTTTGAAGTAATTGTACTATTGTATGAGTACTACAGCCGTCCCTCCCCCCTTCCTTTCGCCCTTGGTCACCCCGCTCGAGGTCACAATCCTGAGTACAGCACGCACACACTTTGAACCAAATGACCTCAAATCCTCCATCGATTCTACTCAGGTGTTTGAAGGTACTCACTAATTACCTGCTCCTGTGTACTGTGTGTACTTGTACTCGTATACTGGTACATGTGTGTGTGATGGGGGCGCTTTGATGTGCAGCTTTGGGTGGCTAGCATGAGGGTGGGTGGGTGTTTGGGGTGAGCTTATTAGACCCTCCCCTTGGCCATGGAGCGATAACACTAATGAATCCGCATACGTGTAAAGTGAACTTCCTCCATGTTCTCTGTGTGATGCGTTTATTTAAAATTAAAAACAACTCTGAGATCTGATTTGTACAGACAGTGAGTATAAACAGCTACACAAGGAACAGGGCAAATTATGCTTTAAAGGTGCCACTGGACACGCGGGAGGGACTATGTCTCTCTGCTGGCCTGGGAACGCCTTGGGTGAAGTGTCCGGGGTGAAGAAAGTCTGGGAATCCCTGCTTAGACTGTTGCCCCCGGATAAGCGGAAGAAAATAGATGGATGGAGGTGCATTGTGTAACTTTTGTGGTGGAGGGTCTGTCAAATGCTTTTCTCCATGGAGATGTTATTGCTTTGTCTGGAATGTTTCACAGTATGGCATTAAACCTTTCCATCTTCATGGAGACCAAACCAGACCAAGTTACAGGTCAGATCTGTGGAGAGGCGACCCCGCTCACAGTCAGAATGCCTGTTTTTCTAGGTATTTTTGAGCTATAAAACCACCTGTAATTGAATAAATGTAAGGTAGAGCGGTTTAAAGTCATACTGTGGAACATTCCAGTCAGAGCAGTGACATCTCCATAGAAACAAGCAGGTGACGGACCCCCAAACAAAAAGTTAAATTGTGTAAAATTGACTTTTTGGAGCTTTCTACCATGTTGTTTTATTTGAAAAAGATAAAATAAAAGAGTATTACACTTCTATGGGGTATTAACGGCCTGTCAAAAACAAAGTGGGAGTGAAACTGCTGCAGATCACATCAGGTTTGTGAAGTTGTATATTGTGTATTATGCTTTAGTAGATTTATGGACAATTGCTGTATGGGACCATGGGAGTTTTTCTTGGCATTTTTGAGCTATAAAACCACCTGTAATTGAACAAATGTAAGGTAGAGCTGTTTAAAGTCATACTGTGGAACATCTGAAGTAGACCAATGACATATCCATAGAAATAGAAGGTGACAGACCAGACACAGTTTACCTTTAAATAAAACAAAATGAAAAAAAAACAAAAAAGAAAAAAAAAAAAAAAAAAACATAATGACTTCTCTAAACTTAAAAAGGTAGTATGAAACTTTCCGGGTGCAGACTCTGCCACCTTCTTGGATCTCCATGGAGATGTTCTTGCTTTGCCTGGAATTTTCCACACATGATGTCATGACCACCAGGAAGTCAAATTGGAAACCTAAAAAATGGCCAAACTGAAAAAAAAAGGAATATCTTTAGTCAAATCTTCAGTATAATGATCATAAGTGTGTTTTAGTAAAATGAGTCTAACCACAGTTTACCTTTCACCATTCCATTCAAATTCCACTAGATTTTCAAGAACTTATTGGAGAAATAGTTGTATTCAAAAAGACATATTTGGAACGCAGCGCTCAGCAAAATGAATAGGTCAAATACTATATACAGTACTATATATATTTGTGTTTATGATGTATGCCAGAGTGCACCAGTGTAGTGTGACTGTGCACTATTCCGGCTCCATTTCTCACCGGAGTTTGTGTCGGTGTGTGAACTTAAACTATAACAAGAGGAGCTGTCCGTGGTGCTGAAATTACACCACATAAATCAGTGTCAAGAGAAAGTTTGCCTTAGACTTAGACAAACTTTACTGATGCACAAGGGAAATTATTTGGACACAGAAGCTCACGCATCACAATATAAAATAATAACAAAGAGTAAAAATATAAATGGTGATAATACTTTCTAAATAAGTCGCAAAAACAACAAGAGACAAGTGTCAATACGGCATAATTATATAAATGTAAATGTACAAGTAAGAATGTAATATAGAAATAAAGTAATAAAAATATATCTCACCTACTAGTATTATCTGTTACATAAGGGTGAGTTGTTGTACAGTTGTAGGGAGTATTATCTGTTACATAAGGGTGAGTTGTTGTACAGTTGTAGGGAGCATTATCTGTTACATAAGGGTGAGTTGTTGTACAGTTGTAGGGAGCATTATCTGTTACATAAGGGTGAGTTGTTGTACAGTTGTAGGGAGCATTATCTGTTACATAAGGGTGAGTTGTTGTACAGTTGTAGGGAGCATTATCTGTTACATAAGGGTGAGTTGTTGTACGGTTGTAGGGAGCATTATCTGTTATATAAGGGTGAGCTGTTGTACAGTTGTAGGGAGCATTATCTTTTACATAAGGGTGAGTTGTTGTACGGTTGTAGGGAGCATTATCTGTTACATAAGGGTGAGTTGTTGTACGGTTGTAGGGAGCATTATCTGTTATATAAGGGTGAGTTGTTGTACAGTTGTAGGGAGTATTATCTGTTCCATAAGGGTGATTTATGTACAGTTGTAGGGAGTATTATCTGTTACATAAGGGTGAGTTGTCGTACGGTTATAGGGACTATTATCTGTTCCATAAGGATGAGTTGTTGTACAGTTGTAGGGAGTATTATCTGTTCCATAAGGGTGAGTTGTTGTACGGTTGTAGGGAGTATTATCTGTTCCATAAGGGTGAGTTGGTGTACAGTTGTAGGGAGTATTATCTGTTCCATAAGGGTGAGTTGTTGTACAGTTGTAGGGAGTATTATCTCTTAGCAGATAAAACATGTCAAGGTATAAAAAGTCCTCCAGAAAATATATAGTTTATGTAAAGCCACAATATGTAATTTTTCAGCTCAAAAGTACACTCAAATTTTGATTTTATTTCACTGTGAATGGGCTTGCATCTCCACAAACCTGACTCGTGGTTGACCAGGAGGAGGGCTTCTACCTGCTTTCTGTCTGTTTTCATGGACATTTTGTTGCATTGACTTTAATCTTCCACAGTATGTAGTGTGTACTTGTACTTGTATACTAGTACGTGTGTGCGTGCGTGCGTGTGCGTGTGTGTGTGCGTGCGTGTGTGTGTGTGTGTGTGTGTGTGTGTGTGTGTGCGTGTACGTGTGCGTGTGAAGGAGGCTCTTTGATGTGCACCTTTGGGTGGCTGGCGTGTAGGTGGGTGGTCAGGGGAGCTCATTACGCTCTACCCTTCGCTTGTTTACAGACCACAACATGGAGATGCACTAATGAAGCTAATGGGTTTATTTCCCTGTCAGAGGGCTTGCATCTCCACAAACCTGACTCTTATTTAGCCTAGCCTTTTCCTGCTTGTGGAAATGTTGTTCCATTGGCTATAATCTTCTACAGTATGGCATAAAACATATTTATCACCATGGAGAATGTTCCGAAGTATGTTTTTTTATTACCTTTCTATTACTGTTGAGTCATGCCGGGTGACGTGCCACCTTAAAGATAAGCTTTAAACTCTTATAAATGGTACGTTTATGCTCAGTGGGACGTGTTCTTGGACGGGGAATTTGTTTAAGCTCTGGTTTGGGGCCCTGGGAGTGAAAAGTTGAACTTGGATTAAAAGTGCCCTGCTCAACTTTTCTGGTGGAGGGTCCGCTACCTCCTTGTCTCCATGGAAGTTATTGCATTTATTCATTACAGGTGTTTCTGTTGCTCAAAAATATAATAATTCCTTCTGTGAATAGGGACGACTCTCCACAGATCAGAACTGTAGATTGACAGATTATCTATACTGTGTTAATTTATACTGTGGAACATTCTAAACAAAGCAGTAATATTTCCATGGAGACAAGCAGGTAGCAGACCCTCCACCAGAAAAGTTATGAAGTGCACCTTTAAGTCTCACATGTTCTTTCATTTATTTATATTTAGCTTTTATTATTCATCCAAAATCGCACTGTAACGTGACTCTACAGATCCAGATGTTTGAAGGTGTCTTTTGTACAGAAACGTTTGTCATTATTTCACTTTGCTGAGCTAAAAACTGCTCTGTTTCGAGTCATATCGTGTATCGTGTCATAAAAATGTAAATACACTTACTCATTTTCTCCCATGAAGAACAGTAATGGCTCTTCTTCTGTCTTCCATCCACTGTTAGGCCAGTCTCTGCTGTGATTGGCCAGTTTTTGTTTTTCATTGTAGTCAGTGCAAATGTCTATGTTTTTTCACATTTTAGTCGACAAAATTCATGTTATAATGTTGTTTCCTCGTCACAAACAGACCTGGAGTTGTGTTTTGTTTCATTCACACATGTTTAACGCACAAACCTGCATATTTAGACTGACTTAAAGCTCACAAGAGTCCATTTTGTGTCATATAAGACCTTTAAACTACACTCTGTAATCTCTCATTAAGTCTTCCCCATTCTCCGCTGGCCTCTGGGAGTGTGAACAGTAATGGAGACATGAGAATGAAATGAAAGCTCCTCTGACTGCTGCTTTGTACATGTTTAAGTGGATATTTGGCTCTCAGCATGGGGCCTCCAGCCTGCTCTTATCCGACGCTTTGATGTTAAGTGTGCACAGATAGACTTGTTCTGCTCATTTAAAAGAATGTTACACTTTTTTACAACACTTTCTGACATCTTTACACTGGTATTTTGGTTATAGGCCCCTCCAGGAGTGACGTGGACCTGGTACTGGTTTTAAAGCAGGGGTATTTACGATAACGTCAGCAGACTTGTTTCTTTTATTAACCTGTTTTAGATGAATATTGCGATTTAATTCTAACATATCTATTATAACCTATATGATTACACACGTCCAAATAACGCAACGATCAATGGCTGTCATAGATTATAACTACAGAACTACTAACTTGTGCGTACAGCAAACACAAGCACAATACAGTATGTCTTCTTTAAGAGTAAACTTTCAGCTCCAGTTTCTAAAGTTCATTTATTAAAGAAGGATTTGTGGCACTTGATGCAATAAAATAAAAAGACCGTCATCAAACTTGTGGCCCAGTCTACAGTATATCTAGTGCGAATAGTCCACCATAACGTTAGATTTAAGACGTTATTATTATTATGAGGTAGTTAGCATTTATGTTAATTTATGCGTATAGCTATGTCAATAAACTGCACTGTGTAACTTTCTGGTTGGGGGTCCATCACTTGTTTGTTTCTATAGATACTGTATGTCATTGCTCTGCCTGGAATGTTCCACAGTATGACATTAAACAGTTCTACTTTACATTTATCCAATTACAGGTGGTTTTATTGTTCAAAAATACACAGAAAAACAGGCATTCTGACACAGATCTGACCTGTAACTTGGTCTGGTTTGGGCTCCATGGTGATAGAAACACAATACCATACTGTGAAACATTCCAGTAAAAGGAATAACATCTCCATGGAGAAAAGCAACCAGCAACCTCCACCAGGAAAGTTACTCAGTGCATCTTTAAAGGTACAATATTGCACAACATTGGCTCTTGTGAACTTTAAGCCCTGTTAGAATGTTGTAATCTCATCAAAAACACACCTGGAGTTGTGTTTTGTTTCATTCACAAACGTTTGAGGAACCCTTTATTATTAGTCTGTCTGCATCTCCAAAGCTCAAAACGCTCTGTTCCAACTTGTGATGTCATGAAGTGGTAGTTTTCGAGTTAAATTCTGTAGAGATTTGCCGTTCCAGGGCTGAAATGATCCAAATGATTCTAGTGAAGGTGTATGGAGTTTAAAAACACAGTGGAGCACTTCCTGTATTACCACATGACATCACAAGGTGGAACAGAGTGATTTCGCTTTGAGAGAAGAACTCAGCCTAAATATGCAGGGTTTGTGCGTTAAACATGTGTGAATGAAACAAAACACAACTCCAACATAAGTCAGAAAGTAGCGTAATATGATCCCTTTATGCTAAAACGGTTAAAAAAAAATGTAAAGTAGCGTCTCACCCGCACATTCTCTGTAACCGTCTGTCTCTTTCTGTGTCAAATGAAGCACAGTAAAAGTTTGTGCCGCAGTAGCTCTATCCTGGGTCAAACCAGGACAGTAAAACTTAGCGGGATATACAGTAGCTTCTACTTGAGAAAAGAACATCTGACTGTTAGCATCTGTTAGCACGGTCGGACACAGCTAATTAATAAATTGCTAACGAGCGCGTGGAGGGCCGGTGTATTTCCCCTGTAGACTGTGGTCATGGGGACGGGGACTTGATCTTGAGCGGTAAATCATGATGCTAACTGTGCCAATGGGACCTGCCACTGTTCCGCTTGAATGTAGGCTAATGCTAATGATATAACGAGGACCGCTGAGAGCTAAACTAAATATTACAAATCCGGTACACTTATTGGATTTAGATCTTTTTGTGTTTTTATAATTGTTTATTTCATGTACCTCATACCAGAGTAGCTCATTTGGTAACCCATTTACCAGTCCTGGTTCTGGTTTTGGCCCAGTTTGAGTCCTAATGTAGGCTTGGCTTGGTCTCGTTCTAGTCCTGATTTAGTTCTGTTCTAGTCCATTGGTGGAAGAAGTACTCACTGTTGTTACTTAAGTAAAAGTACAGATCCCAAAGCAAAAAAAAAAAAAAAGCACTCAAGTAAAAGTAAAGTAAAAGTATCACATGAAAAAAATCAACTTAAGTAAAAGTATTAAAGTGTCTGTTTAAAAATGTATTTAAAGAATAAAAAGTAAAAGTATTTCGCGCAGATTTTGAAATCTAATAAAGCTTCAAACATAGTGATTTTGATAAAGATTAGAGCAGAATTTATAATAAACAAATAAACAGTTGAATTCATTGTTGTTGTTTTGTTTGTTTTTTTTCCAGCTGTTTTAATTTGTATATTTTTGTTTGCACAAATTATGAATTTTCAGTCCAGTTAAAAAATATAGTGAGTAGAAAGTACAGATACCTTCTCAACAAATATAGAAAAAAAAGTATCAGTTTACAAATGTACTCAAGTTAAGTACAGATACCTAAAATATGTACCTAATGCAGTACTTTATACTTGTACTTACGTTATGTTCCAGCACTGGTTTAGTTCTGGGGTTAGTCTTGGTTTAGTTCCAGTTTTGATGTAATTGTGATTGTGAACGCACCCTTAGTTTGAGATTGCATTATTGAGTGGCTGAGGGGACGGGCACTCTTTCCTCACAGCAAGAAGGTTCCTGGTTCGACTCCCAGGCCTTTGAGTGTGGAGTTTCCCCAAACAACCTAAAATATGCACAATGTGTAAAAAGAAAAATAATAAAATAATTCTGTTCTGACCAAGACTAGCTCAAGACCTGGAGATGGGCCCCAGCGGCATTGAAGGATGGGTCAAATGCAGAGGACATATTGTCTATGTTGATGTTATTGCTTTGCCTGGAATATCCTACAGTATGGCATTAAACAAATATGCCTTGTATTTATTCAATTACACGTTTTTTAAATTCTCAAAACTACTTCTTAACAAATCCGACCTGTAATTTGGCCTGGGGATGTGGCCTGCTTGTCTACATGGAGATTAATTAAATACCAGACTATAGAACAAAAAAAAAAAAAACTACATGAAGTCAAGCAGGTGGTGGACCCTCTGCCAGGAAAGTTACACAGTGCATGTTTAACTTTATTCATTTACTCCCCACACTTACTAGCTCATCACAATGCCACAGATGTCCTCAGGATGTCCTCAGGATGCTCTGAATTCATAAAGTAAATGGGGAATAACTTTGGACCACTGCAAACTGTTTAAAATGAACTAGTTCTGTTTTTCAGGGCTCTTTTTGACGCAGTAAAAATCAGGTACAGCGGCTTTAAGTACTCTCCAACCCAGTTCTACGTGACCCAGCCTACACCTCTCCCTCTCTCCTCTCACAGACACAGAGTTGTGAATCTTCTCGGTGTTGATGAATGGAGCCTGACACCCGCTCTGCTCCGACAGCTCATATTTACAGAGGGCATCCATCTCACCACACACACGATTGGACTGGTTTGGTATGCACCGGCCCTCCTGATTTACACCTACAGCCCGGGCTAAATATAGACGGCGCTGATTACACAGGGTTTAACTGGTCCAGCGCCATAGGGCGTCATGTTTGTAATGGACAAACTGAAGATTAGACAAGAAGATTAGAAGATTTGGATTTAAAGAAAAACACTGAAAGGGAAATGCTTTCACACAGGAACACAGACCACATCAAAACTTGGACTAAACCTGACTAGACCTGAACTAAACTGTCAACACGAGGGGCTGCTGCTGTGTCCTTGGGCAAGACACTTTTGTGAATTGCCTAATATGAATGTGGTATGAGCGCAAGTGTTGAAGGTTGGCAGTCTCAGTCTAACCTGGCTCACACCAGACTGATAGCCTGTGTGTAGGCTTCTGAAGTGAGTCCTACACATGATCAATCTGAAACAGCTCCCAGGGGGAAAGCCATCGGAAAACGCAGAAGGTCATGGCGATTAGTTAAATCAAAATTTTGTTACATCCAGTTGAGAGAAAAGCACAGACATCTCCCCTATCCACAAATGCACAAAGCTCTTCCCTTCTGCATGTTTTTAACACAAACTAAATAGTCTGGGTTGAAGCTAAAATAGTCTGAAGTACGTCTGTCGGCATTACCGTGTTTGTTTTGGTTCATTTGGGCGTTTCACCTTTGGCTTCTGCACAAACCTCACTGCTGCAACGTGATTGGTCCACCTGGCCTGTTAATCTTACAGCGGGAGCACGCCAAGATGTATTCTCGTGAGTTTGTGGACTCACAAATATCACGAGAATCCATCTTGCTGTCAGTTTACTCCAGAGCAGCTGTGGCTACAATAGTGTCTTACCACCAGTGAGTGCGGAGAGAATGAAGAACGACTACAGTGAAGTGCTTTGAGAAACTAGACCATAGAACTATAATAAAATCAGGAAGGTGAACCCAAGCTGGCGTCATATTGTTGTCAGTGGCCTGTGCTCACTGGCGCATGGGCCCAAAAATAATTTTCTCTTCTGCATTACTTCCTCAATACGGGCGAGCTCCTCCTGCCCATGTATCATCTGTAACGTGCACGGTGTGGAGCGTTTGGACCAATCAGAGCGAGAGCTGCTGGAGCGGAGCGAGCGCGGGCTCAGAAAGGGGCTAGGCTAAGTCTTACAAAGCTAACTTTTAGGCACTTTGAAGATTTAAAAAATTTTTAAAGTTTATGTTGTGAAAATAGAAAAGAATCCCTACAAAATCTGACGTTTGGGAAAGTTGTCGATGCCCTGTCAGCCGAGTTTGACTTCCCAAAAAAATGCATTGCGCTCTACGGGAGAATTCTTCCTGGGCTGAAGCTCCCGGGAGCTGCAGTACCTGTAGCGCCCACTAGTTCGTCTCGAGCCGCGACAGAGGGTAATGCCTTATCCAGTTTTTATTATAGATCCATGGACTAGACAAACATCAACACAGAACATTCCATCCAAAATGCAGGATGCAGTTTCCAGTTTTAGGGAAAACTAGGTAAAATCTGAAATGTTCTGATGTTAGCTACGTTTTGGTG
This sequence comes from Taenioides sp. WSHXM2023, assembly GCA_029959045.1. Classification (NCBI taxonomy): domain Eukaryota; kingdom Metazoa; phylum Chordata; class Actinopteri; order Gobiiformes; family Gobiidae; genus Taenioides; species Taenioides sp. WSHXM2023. The sequence continues at coordinate 4,796,187 of CM057102.1, read as the reverse complement.
AAATGTGTTGCCTAATCTGTCATATACACTTTAAATCCCTTTCTGGCCTTGGTGTCTTGCTTCACAGTGACGCGTGGGCCACTGTCCAGTCTGTAGATTGATTCCAGCCCTCCATCTTGTCCTCACCCTAGCGCACTCCTCCATTTGCTTATCGATCCGGGGTTTTCATCAGTCTTTAGCAGTGACGGATGACGCGATAGGTGACCATGAATTTTGTGGCAAACGTTCCCGCGGGCAATAAGTTAGCCCAAAACGGTACATGTGGAGCAGTTAAAACCTGGGCACTGTCTGTCAGGAGCCGGTAAATCCATATGTGCGTGTCCTGGTGATGTATGAGGGCGGAGAGCTGACACACTGACCTGGACCTGCTCGTGTGCTGTGCGAGCAAAGCCTCCAACATCACACCAAGACAGTTAAAGGTTACGCAAAATAGACTCTTGTGAGCTTTGAGCCATGTTAGAATGTTGTTACCTCTTTGTCGTGGGTTAGTCTGTAGCAGTCTCTATGAAGCTTCAGCGCTGGTGCCTGCGGTGCACACAGCTCTAACCCCAACACACACACTGCCTCTGTGAAGATGGGAGGCCCTTTTAAAAGTACAAGGCTCCTCCCCCAAATCAATTAACGAAAAAACGCCTTTTCTCCACATATAGAAACACATACATCCCCCTTTTAATACAGAAAAATCATTACCATTACCACAAACAAAAGTACTCTAATAAAAAAAAAAAAACAAAAAAAAAAAACCATCATATATTCACAAAACGAAAAAGTCACCTGACGTTCCTGGTGACGTCACATGCACAATAAAATGCGGAAGACCACGACGCTCGAGTTGGCCGACTGACACGTGCACTGAGGGGCGGCGGACATGAAGGAAAATTTAGGGATGAAACAACGGCTATAGCAAGAGGAATGTTCACGCAGCATCAAGTGAGCACCCCTGACTGTAGCGATAGACTGTATGAAACTCGGGGATAGCGGTAAACGGCCGGGTAAGTGAAACGCCGGTGTGAGTGTGCATGTAGGACTACTCCGTCACACTCTTCAAAAACACACCTGGAGTTGTGTTTCGTTTCATTCACACGTTTGAGTAATCCTTTATTATTAGTCTGTCTACATCTCCAAAACTCAAAATGCTCTGTTCCACCTTGTCATGTCATGAAGCGGTCATTTTCAGTAAATGTAAATGATTCTAGTGAAGGTGTATGGAGTTTAAAAGCACAGTGGAGCACTTCCTGTATTACCAGAAACACAGATGAGGTTGTTAGTTATGAGCGTACAGGCCTACACGAGGTCCAGAACTAATCTCATGTGAACAGGGCCTCCACACTGACCTTTACTTGTGCTGATGGAGCAGATCTGACCGCCGTCTCCACAGAAACCATAAAACAGAGATGACCTGGTTTTATTCACACTGAGAGGGAAATTAACACAGAGGGCTGTTCACACTCACATGTCATACACTTATTTACGACGCCTCTTTGAAACTCCATGTCCTCCTCATGTAAAAACAGGACTTTGTCACAAAATCAGACATCCATGTGGACTCTGAATAAAATTATGAAACACTGTATAGATCTAAAACTCATGACTGTGTGCGTGACGGCTTCACTTTTTCGATACTGATACTGGTAGGCCTACAGAACATTGGCGCCGATACTGAAGAATAGTTTGATTAGCCGATATCCTGGCTGAGTTTTAATTGGATCACTATTTACAGGCTGATTTTGTCCCAGAACGTCTCATAATGTTTGAACTTTTATTCATATGAATCTGTTCAGTAGTGATTTAAAGGATAAATAACAATTACATTACGTATTTGAATCTCTGTGTAATAAGTTTAATAAGTAAAAAAGGAAATAAGTGCGATTTTCCCTCTCTACACTGGTATTGGGAAGTATCAGCAGATAATTAAAATATCGTATCGGAACTAAAAAAGCTGAATCAAAACACCTGGCTGTAATAAGGGCAGTCATGCGTGATGTCACCAACTACCTGAAATTTCTGTGGCCACAGGAGGCAGCACATACAAGTTTTTATTTATACATTTTTTACCAAAAAGCTGCGAATTTACCCCCACTCCCCCTCCTCCCCGTTAATAGCATTTTGGCCCCAAACTGTAGATCCACACATTCTTCTCTTCCCTCTCTCCATCTCTCCCTCTCTCCCTCTCTCTCTCCCTCTCTCCATCTCTCCCTCTCTCCCTCTCTCCATCTCTCCCTCTCTCCCTCAGCGCCTGTGGGCCTCTGCTGTGCTTCTCGTGTCAGTGGATCCATTCTGGAAGCTGCCACTAAGTGCTAATTACATCTCTCACACTCATCTCTCAATCTCTCTCTCTCTCTCTCTCTCTTGCTCTCTCTCTCCCTCTCTCTCTCTTGCTCCCTCTCTCTTGCTCTCTCATTCCCTCTCTCTTGCTCTCTCACTCCCTCTCTCTTGCTCTCTCTCTCATTCCCTCTCTCTTGCTCTCTCACTACCTCTCTTTTGCTCTCTCTCTCTCTCACTCCCTCTCTCTTGCTCTCTCTCTCTCTAGCTCCCTCTCTTTTGCTCTCTCTCTCTCACTCCCTCTCTCTCTCTCGCTCCCTCTCTCTTGCTCTCTCTCTCTCTCACTCCCTCTGTTGCTCCCTCTCTCTTGCTCTCTCTCTCACTCCCTCTCTCTCTCTCTCTCTCCCTTTCTCTCTCTCATTCCCTCTCTCTTGCTCTCTCTCGCTCCCTCCCTCCATCTCTCTCTCTCTCTCGCTCTCTCTCTCTTGCTCTCTCTCGCTCCCTCTCTCTTGCTCTCTCTCGCTCCCTCCCTCTCTCTCTCGCTCCCTCTTTCTTGCTCCCTCCCTCCCTCTCTCTCTCGCTCCCTCTCTCTTGCTCTCTCTCTCTTGCTCCCCTCTCTCTCTCTTCCTCCCTCTCTCTTGCTCTCTCACTCACTTTCTCTCATTCCCTCTCTCTCTTGTTCTCTCTCCTGCTCGTTCGCTTTCTTGTCCTCTCTCTCATGCTCTCTCTCTCTTTCTTTGTAACAGTTGACGACTCTGCCAGTGCCGGATGAGGAGCAGAGCAGAGCATTGTGGTGAGTGATGTGCGGTATCGGACAGGAGCGGACAGGAGCGGACAGGAGCCGTGTAAAACAGCTGATAAGAATCCTTATCTCTGCACTTCAATGCCTCCTCACTTAGAGAGACTGACACTGCATCTACTGTGAGGGAATTACACCGGTTTATACAAAAGCAATACACTGGCAATAGCTGTGATTGAACCGGCAACCTTTGGGATAGTGGGCGAATGTTTATGCCCACTGTGCCGCTATAACTGGCTAGAAGAGGAAAAAAAACCGTCCCATAACTTGTAGTGGTAGGAGCAGGAATACGATTGCTTCATAATTTTTAGACCTATATATTTCATACTTTATGGGGAAAAGATACAGCATAGTATCACATCACTCTGGAGAGTTCTACATCTATCTCTATGGTGGAATGTTCAGCAGTTTAAACACCACATTTTCAGGAGCCTGTGATCAATCCGAGCGTTCATGGTTCTGTTTAGGAGTTTGATTTCCAACCAAAAGGTGAAGGAGACTAACTGAAAAACTGTTGGCGAATACTAGCTCGCTTGTGACTGTAATTTTATGTGCGAGAGACTTGTATAACAGCACAAATCAAAGCTGAATCCGTACATTTTGGTAGATTGCGGTAAAATAAAGCTCAGATTAAAGTCTAACAAAGCCTTAAACAGATTAGTGCCTGTAGTTAGCATCACAGATAAAAAAATAAAAAAAAAAGACACAATGTATTTTTGTGATAATTATGTTTCTGTACGTGTTATTTTATTATTTAAACAAGCATTTCCAGATTTTAAATTCTTACAAATACTCTAATACTACTCCAGTACAAGTAAAATACAAGTTTAAGTATATATAGTACAAAAATTACCCATGTCAGTCGCTAATAAAACCTGAAAATTCATATTATTACTGTAAATATTTGCGTTTCTGCCCCCTGGTGGTTGTACACGGTACAGCAACACTCACAAAGCAAAAACGCTGACACGAGTCCCCCGGTAATCCACTTTAGCACATCTTTTTCCCATTATAAACGGCTTAATCCTGTTACCGCACTGCATGCTACCTACCTTAGCCCGCATTAAGTTGTACCGATGTGCCGACGGTGGAGAGGCTGAGGAGGCTGCTGGTTCTGCTGCTGCTGAAAGGTAAAAGAGAAAGGCTGTGATTGGTTGACAGAGATATACAGGTGAGAAAAGGAAATTATGGAACTTGGGAAATAAACTTCTATGTTTATTGAGATAGAAATATAGCCTACAATCCTAACAGATAGACTAGTTCAAGAATTCCATACATTTCTGAAAAAAAGTGCTCTACTGTGTTTTTAAACTTCACACACCTTCACAAGAATCATTTGGATAATTTCAGCCCTGGAATTGTCGATTTCTACTGAACAAAAGGTAAAAGGAAACCATTTTTTAACTTGAAAACTACCACTTAATGACATCACAAGGTGGAACAGAGCATTTTGAACTTTGGAGATGTAGACGGACTAATAGTAATAAAGGATTACTCAAACGTGTGAATGAAACAAACACAACTCCAGGTATGTTTTTGTTCTAACATGACTTAAAGCTAATAAAAATCAATTTTGTGTAATATGGGACCTTTAATATCATACTGTGGAACATTCCAAGCAAAGCAATAACAACTCCATGGTGAAACGGGTGAAGTGTCTTGCTTAAAGACGCAACAACATATGCACTAGAGCTGCCACTGCCCTGCTTACCACGTATATCTTTTACTTTCATTTTCCCACTACCCCGGGACTCCCCATTGACAACAGTCCCTGAATGGAGCGGTCCCACACACGGGCTAATCCTATTGGCTGTCCCCGCTGTGAGGTCACGGCGGCTTGTCGCTTGGCGTGTTGTCGTGTGGTAACCTTTCCCTGACCCTTGAACCCCGGGCAGCGAGGGCCTATTACAGAGCTTAAGTTAAACACAGGAGCAGGGCTATAAAGGACGCATTAGGGATTAGGAGACAGTAGCAGGCAGCAGATACACTGAGGTACAGGATTTACTTTCATTACAAAAGAGCTTCTCGGGGCGTGGGGGTGTAGCAATAATATAAATTTAAAGCTGTTCTATCTCTGTCTCCCTGTCTCTAAGGGAGCACCCAGCGGTTATTTTGGTCATTACTCAAAGCTCATGGCCATAGGTGAGGGTAGAACATAGACTGACTGGAATATCAAGAGCTTTGCCTTTGGACTCAGCGACCACATCTCATCTCTGCAAACACTGCACCAATCCACCTGTCGTGAACAAGACCCCGAGATACTTGAACATTTGAGGCAGGGACTCCCCACCCACATCGACGCTCACACTGCGGTCACCTCTAGACTCGACTTCTGCACTTCCCTTCTCCACAGACTCCCTCACGAATCACTCCACAAGTTACAGCTCTTACAGAACTCAGCTGCCAGAATCATAACCAGAACATCCTCCATCAACCACATCACTCCAGTCCTCCAACAGCTCCACAGGCTTTCGGTTCACTTCTGTTACTCACCTTTAAATCAATTCATAATTTGGCCCCCACCTATCTCCGTGATCTCCTCCATACCACGACACATTCACGCTCCCTCTGCTCCTCCTCCTCTTTCTTCAGCTCTCTGTCCCCCTGCTCGCGTCATCACCATGGGGGATCTGGAGAAGGCATTTGACCATGTCTGGCTCAGGGCTGTCTGGTCCCTGTATGACCAGAGCAGCTGTGTTCACGTTGCTGGCAGGCGACTGAACCCTGCACCAGAAAATGTTAAATGGTCAATCTTTAGTGCAATATAGCATCATTTTGATTTTCTACGTTTAAGTTAAAAGAAAGTGTGTAGCCTGAGTTTTTACTGTAAAAAAAAAAAAAAAAACATATTACAACCAGAACTGAACCGTCTGTGTTACCAGAGGCTTAACCTGGAGATAAAGGACATCCAAGTTTCATCTGTATATGGACAGAGGCCACATGTGAAGCTCAGAACCTCCAGAATTCCCTCCCTGAGCTACAGAGGCTGCACTAGCACTGATTTATGATTAGCTGAAGGTACTGGGGTTTAGGTAGAGACTATTCAGATCACAGAGAGACATTTTAGGTTTAAACACACTGGATGTGAGGCTTATTCTGCTTTTCGACTGGATAATCGTCTTGAGAACCAAAACACCAAATGAACTTGTCCATTATGTCCTATATTTTTGTAATTAAAACCAAATCAGCATTGCTATTGTTATCAGTAAAATCTATATTTGATTTAAACATGTTTACCTCGTATCTGGGGACACCGATACATCAAGTTTATGGAATCTGAAATCAAAATCTTAATGCTGTCTCTTCAAGGCGGATGCTACATAAATACATGGATTACAAAGGAGAGCGTACAACTGCATACAACACAAGTGCATCGGTGAAACAAATCTGATGTTTAAATGATTCAGAGGGTTTGGCCCCCGTCTATGAAATATTCAAATGGACAGATGTGTGCGGGGACGGGAGACACCAAATCAGAACATGTCAACGTGATGGCTGCTTTTCATCTACGGCTGTCAGGAAGTACACCGAAGGGAAACCTGAGTATCAGTCACAAAGGAGGAGATATGAAAATGTTGTGATGTAAATGTAACTATAAGAACGCTGCATACTCTGCTGCTGTCTGTCACTGTCAGCCAATCACAGCCCGCTTCCTTTATCTCCCAACCAATTATTTTATTTATCTAGTCATTTATTTGAGCACACTGTCTTTCCTATTTCGGTTGACATTAAGCAAAGCATCCCACTAATGAAACTACTGAACATAGCATCAGGTTTGTGAAGTTGTAGCGCATTGTTTTGTATCATGTTTTTGTATATTTATGGAGAATTGTCGTGTGGGAGCATGGGTGGCTGGAGCATTGCACAGAATCTCACAGCTAACCTTAATGAGGGTTCGAAAAGGGCCCAGAAGAGATCGCTAAATGACTCAAACATGCTTGGATGACATCTAAAACCTCCTCAGACATGTTTTTGATGAGAGAACGTTATAACATGGTAGAAAACTCCAACAAGTCAGCTATGCATAATAATAATAATAATAATAATAATAATAATAATAATAATAATAATAATAATAATAATAATAATAACAATAATAATAATAATAATGCATTAGTCTTATATAGTGTTTTTCCAGTCGCTTTACAATTTGGTGCATTATTCATTCACTCCATACTCTGGTGGTAAGCTACTATCGTACCACGAGAAAGCATTCAGGCTCACACCACTTTCATACTATGCAATGTGGGTGAAGTGTCTTGCTTAAGGAAACAACAACAGTTTTTTCCACTGTGGCTCCTGTATTCCCAGCGGTCTCCCATCCAAGTACTAACCAGAACCAGCCCTGCTTATGAAATGGTTGAAAAACAACACAATTTACATTACGCAATACTAGTATTGTTAAATATATAATTCATAATAGGATTTATTTTAAAACATAGAGTAATTTCATTTTATTGGTACATGATTATTATTATTTGTATTACATGATTATATTATATTTATATTTTCTGGTAAAGATTTTGGTTGAATAAAGTACATCTGGTCCGGTGAACAGCAGGGGGAGCTCCGGTTCGGTCTCGGGTCATTAAAACCACTGGCTTGAAACCTGAACGACCGCTGTTTTATCCTCCTTTTTCAGGGACGGTGGTTGTAACACTTAGCTTCCGAGATCTGCTTCTTCTGAGAACACTTCTGCTTCTGAGATCAGACAAAATCAGGCTGTAACCAATCATTAGCTTTGGCCTAATGCTTCCTCTTTAACACATTTCTTTTATTATACTTTCAGCTCTATACCATCCAACGTCACCATTTGTCAGGAAAATGTCCATTTCCACTTGCAGTTTTTGCCATTACATTTGTCTATCTCCTGTTGCATATTTAAATACACTTGAACAAGAGGTGGACCGGTGATGCCTGGCAGGCCTAGGAACACCCAGGACCCCAGCTGAAGGAGGCGTCTGGGTCGAGGGAAGTCTGTGCGTCCATGGATAAGCAGAAGACGATGGATGGATGGTTGGATTGCATTTACATACAGATGACATTCCTGTGCGTTTCGTCTTGATAAGAACAAAAACCCTGTAGTGTAGATGTGCTGGCCCCTGTAGGGTGGTCTCCTGAGTGGGGACACGGGGCCCGGGGTCAGCTCCATCTGCAGAGTCAAGGTGATGTGAAAGAATACGAGTCCTGTCTAAGAGAAGAGCTGATCACGTGACCTGTGTGTCCACCGTCATCCATCACTCCTCCACCTGTGAGTGTGAGGGCACGTTCATGTCACAGTGTGGGCACTCGCATCTGTTCACGTCAGGGGGACCTGCCTCTCTTATGGGGACAGAAATCAGCTCCTCGTGACATAAATCGTTTTCTTTTTAGATCTGGGTTAAAACAGGTGAAGGTTTGGGTTCACGTGAAGGTTAGAAAAGTCGTGATTCAGGTACGATCTGTCTCCAGGAAATAAATGTTAATGTAATGTTCCCAAAAAGCATGGAAAGCTAAAATAAGTAAGTCAAGGTCAGGGTCAGGGTCATTGTAGTAGAACAGCAAGCTAATGCACATTCTCTGCACAGGTGAAGCTAACTGAGGCACTGCTCTGTCTGAAGCTCTGTTAGACTTAAATCTGATCATTAATTTACGACAATCTGACCCGAAAGAGCTGTTTAAATTGGAACTACAATAGGTGAGCTGATTTGTGCTGTTAAACAAGTCTGTCGCAAATAACATTACAGTCACAAGCTAGCTAGCATTAGCCAACAGTTTTTCAGTTAGTCACACTCACCTTTTTTGATTTTTGTCAAAACTTAAACTCCTAAACAGGACCATGAACGCTCGGACTGATCACAGACTCCTGAAAATGTGTTGTTTTGATTTTTTTTTCTTGAGTTTTCAGACTAAAAACTTGTGCATTGTGACATTATGGTAAATGCTGAACATTCCGCCGTAGACATGCATGTAGAACCCCCAACGAAACTGGTATTACAGTTCATATCAGTGTTTTCCTTAATCTTACATCTTGAATCTGTTATAAAGGGAATTCAAATGCGTGAGCTGTTCGCATCTAATTTTAAAGCGTTTCTATTCTCTGCTTACCAGGAAGTGCACCTTTAGCATGCTAGTTATTATTACAGCTTTAGTGTGACAGCAAAACTCTGGGCATGACACTGATGGAGTTGAATAATTAAAAATGCTCTGTGGTAAGTCTTCAAATGTTGCGTAGTTGAGTCTAAATGAGACTTTGTGAGTTGACCTGCCTGTCCTCTTTTGTGAGCCGTGTCCTGTTTTTACCCTGGACCAGATCAGGTGTCTGGATTCTGCCGTCCTAAATGCTCTTCACTCCAAACTCTTATTCTGTGTCTAAGCACTCTGCCTCGCTGTCTCTACACTGTCAGCTCATTCACTCCCTGTCTCTGTGTACCTCCTACTGCAAGCGAGGTCTTCTCTCAAACGGAAAACACTGTGCGTAATACATGTTGCATTTTTAAACTCCATACACTTTCACTAGATCATTTGGATAATTTCAGACCTGGAACTGACAATCTCTACTGAACTAAAGGCAAAATGTAGCTGTTAACTTGCCAACTACTGCTACATGACATCACAAGGTGGAACAGAGCATTTTGAGCTTTGGAGATGTAGACAGACTAATAATAAAGGATTACTCAAACATAAATGAAACAAAACACAACTCCAGGTCTGTTTTTGAGGAGGTAGCAACATTATAACATGTCTTAAACCTCACAAGAGTCAATTTTGCGTAATATAGGACCTTTAACTTGTAAGCTGCTGTGTTTGTCTTGATGCAAACGGACCACGTGTTTCTCCGACTGGTTAATCCACCTGTCACACCTCACACCCGTAGAAAACTGTGGAGACCTTATATCTTTGTAAACTATTGTGAAAGTGTGTGGTTTTAGCTGATCCACAGAACCACAAGCAGGAGTGACAGTGATATTGGTATTAGCACAGTGCCCTGAGGAACCCCTGAGGCTCTGATCATCAGTGCTGTGTGTGAGTGTGAGAAGAAGAGAAAGAGAAAAAATAGCAAGAAAGAGAGAATGTAAGATGGTCTTGGTACATACTGGTGTAGGAGACCGAATTATCCCTGTGGAGAAACACATCTTCTCACTCCCCAAAGCTGAAACCTGCATTACCTGCTGTGTGAGGGGCTGGGTTAATTCTTCGTGCTGTTTACGAAAATATCAAACACTGACAGCCAATCAGAAAGCTCTGTGATTTCGCTGAGAGCCAATCAGAACGCTTGCGGATCTTGCTGTGCCGTGTACGTGTACCTCGGCCAAAAAGTTACTACAGGTCAAATTTCAGACAGATTAGTTTAAACCCATACTGTGGACAATTTAAACCAAAGCATTAACATCTCCATGGAGACAAACAGGTTGCAGACTCTCTCCAGAAAAGTTACACAGTGCACCTTTAAAGTAATCTTAGCTTGGTCGTGTTTCTTTCTAGATAAATGAGTTCTCACCTTGGCTTCTGTCATAAATACATCAGCCGGTCCTTTGAACGGCGCTTTGAAATGAATAGCTCTAAAAGATTCGGAAGTCCCATGACTACAAAGAACTAAACGCTTATTTATCTCAGGTAAAAGGAGTTCTTTATTTTGAGAATATCTGAGAGATGTTTTGAGCGTTTGAGAGACGCATGCTACAAATACGCAGCTGTGCTTCTCCAGAACCTCCTGCAGAAAGTAATGAGCCAATCAGTCCCATGTGTTGATAAATGGAGATGAATTGTTCCAGCAGACGCTATAAACCAAACAGACTGAGAAAATAGAATATTATTTGTACATTTTTACTTTTTATTAGTTGTTTATTTTGATTGCTGCTTAAAGGGTCCATATTACGCTATTTTCTAATCTATGTTCTAATGTTGTTTCCTCATCACAAACAGACCTGCAGTTTCGTTTCTTTCACACATGTTTAACACACAAACCTTCTTCTCTCAATCAGAAAACACTCTGTTCCACTTTGTGATGTCATGTGGTAATACAGGAAGTGCTCCAATGTGTTTTAAAACTTCATACACCTTCACTAGAATCATTTGGATGATTTAAGCCCTGGGATTGCCAAACTCTACTGAACTTAAAGTAAAAGCTAGCTGTTAATTTGAAAACTACACAACACTACATGACATCACAAGGTGGAACAGAGCTTTGGAGATATAGACAGACTAAAAATAAAGGATGAATGAAACAAAACACAACTCCAGGTCTGTTTTTGAAGAGGTAATAACATTCTAACATGGCTTAAAGCTCACAAGAGTCAATTTTATGTAATATGGGACCTTTAATTTTAGAACACCTCCACCATCCATTGATCAAGTGTGTACTTCATAAATGAATAACAGCTTTTCAGCATCAAAAACAACAAAATAATAAATAAACCAAATTGAAGCTCTGTGTAACAGTGCTGGTGTACCTCAAGGCTCTATACTAGAGCCAGTTGTATTCTTTCTCCAGCGCTCTTCCCTTTGAACTGCGGCCAGCTCATTACCCACCCTTCCTACCTCCTTGCCTCCTGTGTCCTTTCCCCATCCTCTCTCCTCTATCTCCTCCCTCCATACGCCCCTTTACCCCTCCTTCTTTTCCCAGCTACCCCACTTCGCTCAGCTCTGTGGCCAGGCTCTCGCTCCTCCCTGGCTGATTTGCGATGCTGCGGGTAAAAGAAGCCAAGGTGCAGGAAATGGAGGTCAGAGCTCATCATTAGTGGCCAATGAATTCTTAATTAGGCCAACAAATGGTGCAGTGCCTTTAGCGTAGCTGGAGCTAACCCAAAACAGCACAGATCAAAGGCTGCCTCACCTACACTGAGACGGAAATAAGCAGATCATTAAAATGTTTTTTCTAATTCTGACTTGGTTTGGTGGGATAGTACCCTGTGGTCAATATTTATAATAGTTCTACATCAGTTAAAGGGGCAGTTTGTGGGAAAATAAAGTTAAGAAAAGTACAAAAATACAGAAAGTAGAGATGAGTTCTAAAATGGAGCACTTCTACTTATGTCGTTAATGCAGAAAATTCCGTCCAAAATGCAAGGAGATGTTGTTTTTATTTATTTAATCATAACATCGCTATTTAATAAATGGAGTAGTCTCACCTGTCAGATTAAAAGCAAAAAAAAAGAAAAAAAAAAGTAGTTTAAGTTAAGAGCTGCCCTTTCCCTTTTCTCCAGGGTTCAAATCATCCAAATGATTCTAGTGAAGGTGTATGGAGTTTAAAAACACAGTGGAGCAATTCCTGTGTTACCGCATGACATCACAAGGTGGAACAGAGTGTTTTCCGTTTCAGAGGAGAACTCAGGGTTTGTTTGTTTGTTAAACTTGTGTGAATGAAAACAAAACACAACTCCAGGTCTGTTTGTGATGAGGAAACAACATTATAACTCTAAAATGTATGTTAAAATGTATGCTAACATGCTAAAGCTAATGTTGCAATTTGTATTAGCTACCAGTTAGCATAATGGATCTCCTGACCAAGAGCTTTGAGTCAGTCCCCCACCTGGGTAAATGAGATAGAAACCATGAAGGGCATCAGACACAAAACCTTTGCATTTAAAGGTGCACTGTGTAACCTTTCTGGTGAAGGGTCTGCCACCTGCTTGTCTCCATGGAAATGTTATTGTTTTGTCTGGAATGTATAAACGTATCCATGTTGCATTTAACATGGGTTTTTATTTATCTAAAAACTTGCATTCTTACTGTGAGTGGGCTTGCCTCTCCACAGATCTGACATGTAACTTGGCCCTGTGGTGTCACCTACTGTCTCCATAGAGAAATAATTCAAATGAATTATCCTTAGTTTTGTGGAGGATAAACTTGATCCTGTCCAGTTTGCGTATCAGACCAGGAAATGAGTCGATGATGCCAAGATTTTGATCTTAGATAACCACTTTTAATAAGATGCAACCTGCCATTTTAACTGAACATCTTGCTAAGTATTTTAACTTTCCTGATCAGATTTTATTTTCTTAAACTTTTTTACTAACAGGTTTTAGTAAATTAACAATTATCTAAAGTGTCTTCTCTAGCACTGGTTCTCCACAGGGTTGTGTCCTGCCTCTGATTCTTTATATAATGTTCACAGACCCCTGTAGGAGCCGTCTGGAGGGCAGCCACCTCGTCACATTTTCAGATGACAAAGTACTGCTGTCTCTCCTGCAGGGCACAGAAACAGGCTATGGTAGTGCCCTGTCCAATTCTGTCACATGGTGTGAAGACAAACACTTGGATTTGAATGTGTCAAAAACCAAAGAAAAGTTAACTTAAGGAAAAAACATACAGACCATGAGTTCATGAGGTCATTAGGTGCAGTATTTGAGCTAAGTATCAGAGCTAAGGTTTGACAAAAAAGATTCTATTGCAGAAAAAGGTCAACAGAGAATCCGTCTGCTGCGCAAACTCAGCTCTTTTAATGTCTCTAAACCAATACTGTGTGCGTTTTATCATTCGTTTATTGAGTCTTTTAACCTTTTCTTGTACCTGTTGGTTTTATGGTTTGTCAGTCGAGACAAAAACAGCTTGAACAACATTGTAAAAATGTGCTCAAAGATAATCGGTGTGCAGATGCTCAACCTCAACTCTTTATGGAGCAGCCAGAAGGCCAAATGTACCTTTGGCAGCTCAGATCACATTTAAAAGAGGCTCTCCCTGATGCCCTCTGGGAGCCGCTACTTTACCCCCAGCAGAAAAATAAATAGATTTGCTATTCCCTCTGTCATTCGACTGAAATAAGCATAGCCAAGTGTCTTTTTTTATCTTATTGTTTATTTTTTGTATGTTGTTGTTCTGTTTTGTATCTGTCCTTTCCACATTTGCTCTTATCCCAGCTCTGATGTCCATATTGTATTGTATTGTATTGTAAGTTTTCTACACTAAACTAATGTCATACTGTGGAACATTCTAGGCAATACCTCCATGGAGAGAAGCAGGTGACGGGCCCTCCACCAGAAAAGCTGCACAGTGCACCTTTATCTTGCATTTTATTTATTTAAAATCAAGTTAATTCTCCAAAACGCCTCTCCTCCCCCAGCTTGTACATAAAATACTGTAACATATGCAGTATACATCATGCTTGTTATACTCGGCGTTTTGTCTCCTGCTGTGACCGTGTGATGTGTTGATTGAAGAACCTGAACAAACGCAATCGCAGAGGAAGCCATTTTGTTTCCTCTCCGCGGGGCGAGGAGGATGGAGGATGTGCTTTTACAGAGAAAGAAAAGAGAATTCAGCTGACGGTCTGTAAACACGTGTGATGAAGAGGCCAGATATGACGCTGTGTTTACGTCCACGCGGCTAAAACACAAAAGCTAATCCTGTTTTTGGAGAATGGCTTTTGAAAATGTAGGTCAAAGCATTTACATAAAGAATGGCTGTTTTGAATTTACGCTCATAATAAACTGAGATTTGGGACATTTAAGCAGACGTGATTGCAGGTACAAGCATAAGCAAGGCTGTTTACTGGCAGGTCAAATTAGTGTAATTATTTCCACTGGTTCTATTGTGTCTAGGTGGAACATTGACGTAAAAATACTCCATGCATCTGAATGAATGTTCCACAGTAAGGCATTAAATGTGTTTATCTTGCGTGATTTAAAGGTCCTATATTACACAAAATGGACTTTTGTGAGCTCTAAGCCATGTTAGAATGCTGTTCCCTCCTCAAAAACATACCAGGAGTTTTGTTTCATTTGCACGTAATTCTGCATTAGTCTGTCTACATCTCCAAAGCTCAAAACGCTCTGTTCCACCTTGTGATGTCATGTAGTGGTAGTTTTCAAGCTAACAGCTCCTTTTACCTTTAGTTCAGTAAAGATTCACAATTCCAGGACTGAAATGACCCAAATGATTCTAGTGAAGGTGTATGAAGTTTATAAACCCGATGGAGCACTTCCTGTATTACCACATGACATCACAAAGTGGAACAGAGCATTTTAGACTTGGTCTTGGTTACATGTGCTGCCGGTCAGTCGGTAAGTCACATGACCTCCTGGATCTGTCAGAGGTGGCCTTTATCGAGTCATTTACCGGATTTGCGTTGGTCATGCTAGTCGTTAGTTAGTTTCTTTGTTTGTTTGTTTAGGGTTTTTTTGCAAGAAATGGTTAGAAATGGTTTCTGTCAGTTTTAGTCTTTATTTGTCATTCATTTCAGTTAAAGGGTGAAGAAAAAAGGTGAAAATCAGAACTATTCCTCATTTAGAGCATCCTAATTATTCACCATGAGCTTTTCACAACTTTCAGAGGCGGGAGCTGAGTTTTGCCGTGACAGTAAAGCTAACAACAGCTAACATGCTAACAGTGCATTTCCTAATTCTCGGACAATAAAATG
Organism: Taenioides sp. WSHXM2023; assembly: GCA_029959045.1. Classification (NCBI taxonomy): domain Eukaryota; kingdom Metazoa; phylum Chordata; class Actinopteri; order Gobiiformes; family Gobiidae; genus Taenioides; species Taenioides sp. WSHXM2023. The sequence goes on along the minus strand of CM057102.1, from coordinate 4,780,789 downwards.
CGTTTCAATGAATTGCAGTCAGCACGCGGCGGACGCATTTTGACCTCAAGAGTTGACACATTTCTCAAATACATGGAAAAAATTAAGTACAGGATGTTTAAAAAGTGTTAAAAAAATACATTTTCTTAAAATAAAATAATAACACATTAAATATTACACTGAAGTCAGTTATCCTCAGTGTTTCTCTGCGATCTGTTTGCTCAGGTTTATTAGCAGGCAAGTGTTTTTATGAACGTTTGGCTCTTTAACTTGAGATACACATGTTTGAAAAGCAAAAGAAAGAAGAGATAACATATCAGGTGCTATCAGTTTCTTCACTAGCATGTTAACAGCGCACTTCCTGGTTCTCGACGGATAAAAACACTTTATTAGATGCAGACCGCACACAGAATCTACTACAACATTAAAAATTAAAACACAGAGATACAGTTTATTTCAAGCCAAGACTTGACGCTCCTCCACACGTGTCGTTCTCCAGGTTTTCTCTCAGTGGTTGTAGTTCCATTTGTCTCATTTGTGATCTGATTTGTGAGAACTGACTTAACGCTGCCGTGTGGTGGGAGAGCCTCTGCGTGGTCCCAACCAATCCATGTCTCTTGTCTTTACAGAGAGCCGACTGAAGCATCTGCAGCCGTAGAGGGCAATGAGTTCACCATGAAACTGGAGGCTCCTATAGCAGGTATTCAAGAGCTGAAAGGGGTCCACTTTGTTCCACTTGCAGATACTCCACGTACTATTCCTCCATGTTTTTGAAGTCCATATACCTTCACCAGAACTGCAGTGTCACAAAGTCAGAATAATTCATGAAAGGTTCTTTATGTAGCTTTTCTGGCAGAGGGTATGCCACCTGCTTGACTCCATTTGGTCACCAGTGGTTCAGACCAATCACAGAGCAGCACTGTGGTTTGGGCGAAGCCAAGGTGAAGCTCCTAAATGAAGCAAAACAAACATGGCAATGCAGACAAAGTCCATGGAGACAAGCCGATAGCGCCACCAGACCAAATCTGAAGAGGCAACCCTGGTCACAGTAAAAATGCATTGTTTTAGTTTTGTGCAATAACAACACCTGTAATAATAGAAGAAATGCTAGGTCTGTTTAATGCCATAGTGTGGAACAATAAGGTATAAGATGGTCCCCCACTAGAAAAGTTCCACAGTGTACCTTTAATATACGTCTGCTTTTAAGTCTGCATCTGTATCAATACAATATTACGACTTTTGGGCCTTTAATTCAATATTTTGCTCTGTATATTCACATTTCTAGAGCATTTTTTAATTAATAATTTACGTTCTATCATTTGAAAAATAAAAATCAGACTCACAGTGTCACCTCTGTAAAACACACTCTCTCCCGCTGGGTGTCATCTGCAGAGGCACCCGTGGGCCCGGCCGATGTGACAGCAGAGCCTAATGAGCGCGCTCGGAGCCGCTGACCCTGGCGCCTGGCGGAGGGGGAGGGGCTGCGGCGATGGTGCGTTACCGTGGCGACCGGCAGTTCTGAGTCATGGTGGCGTGCAGGTGTTTTCAGGACAGATTAACGGCCTTAATACCTCCATGATCTGAACGCCGGGGAAACAGGCACGGGCTGTTCCGCCGAAGCGCCCACATCTGCTGTTTTGGTTTTACGAACACAAGAGAGAAGATGTAAAAATAAGAATTCATTTTTGTTACTGGTATTGTTGTTTTTTTATACAGGTGAAAATTAAAAGATTAAATCATGCAGAAAATTATGAAAAGTGATTATGTTACAACATTCAAATTGCAGCTTGTGAGGCCCTATAATATAAAAAAAAATAATCTGTGCAACTTTGGGTGCAAAAAATATACAAACAAAACTCATTTGAATAGGTTTTTTCTAACATTTTTATACTTTTTTACTGCTGCTGTTCTTGTACTTTTCTGTTACAACACTGCAACTGGCTGTGCTCAACGACAGCAGTCTACTTCTGATCAGGCAGTGGACTGGGATGTCACAGAAAAGCTTAAATCTTAACAAAATAACATTAGTAGAAAAGAAAAGAATATGTAGTAAGATAAGATAAGATAAGATAAGATAAGATAAGATAAGATAAGATGTCCTTTATTAGTCCCACAGTGGGGAAATTCCAGTGTTGCAACACACAGTTCAAGAACAGCAGGAAAATGGAACATGCAATAAAACAAGATAATAGATAATGGTTTAAAAATAATTTAAAAATAGACTTAAAAATAGACTCTAATGTAACACACTGTTCCGGTGGAGCAAAAATATAAAATACCAGAAAAACTATTATGTACAATAAAAGTAACAGTGCAGCAAATGAACAGAATAAATCTCAGTAAGTGACTTCAGTATATTATGTTATTTACAGTAATATGACTATGTTTATGTACAGCAGCAGTAGAAGTAGATGATTTCAGTCTGTGGCGTTATTTACATTTTATTCGGCCTCTGTGAAGTTTTTGTATTTGTAAAGTCTGACCAGAACCAGCCTGGACCGTTCTGCACTGAGCCGATTCCCTTTGAAAACATAAAATACTCATATTCTCTCACAAGTTTCCCCCAGATGGTGAATATGTCACAAGACTAAGCCTGTGGAACCGGTCATGTCATCTACTGAAAAAAACATTCATTAAACTTCCTTCATGTGTCTCAGTTGTTTTTTGTTTTAATCTTTGCAGGTGCACAGTAACAGCTGTAGTCACACTTACAGATGCTGCTTTGAGGGAACACACAGAGTGTTTAAAACTGTCACAGACGCCTCAACAGTTTTAGGATCCACGGGCTTCTCCTCTCCCTCCTCTCCTTCCTCTCCCTCCTCATTTTCCTCTCCCTCCTTATCCTCCTCTCCCTCCTCTCCCTCCTCATTCTCATCCTCTTCTCCCCCTCCTCCACCTCCTTTTCTCCCTCCTAATCCTCCTCTTTCCCTCCTCCTAATCCTCCTGTTGTTCCTCTCCCTCTTCATCCTCTCCTTCCTCTCCCTGATCATCCTCCTCTCCCTCCTCTCTCTTTTCATCCTCCTTTTCCTCCTCTCCCTGTCCCTCCTCATCCTCCCTCCTCTCCCCCTCTTCATCCACCTCTCCACCTCCTTTTTTCCCTCCTAATCCTCCTGTCCTTCCTCTCCCTCTACATCCTCTCCTTCCTCTCTCTCCTCATCCTCCTCTTCCTCCTCCCTCTCTCTCCTCCTCATCCCCCTCTCCTCCTGCCTGTCTGTGATGATATCCAGACTAAACTATCTCGGCTCCGGTTCTTCCAGGAGACGCGTAGTGACACTCGGCTCCGCGTTGACTGTCTCTCCCATAATCCCCCTCTTCACCCGGGCCTCGGAGCAGCTTCTGAGGCTGTCGACTTAACTCGTCCGTGTCATTTGTCAGCCTAATGGAGAAGTTTGTAAGGAGTTTAAATTGGCCATGGTGCGGATGTGTCATTAACAGCGCGTCATGTTGGGGAGAAGGGAGTTTGGTCTTAAAAGTAACGATCGGGACAAGTTGGTGTTGCTGGAAGGATTTCGGAGCGAAGACGAGCCCTGCCCACTTCTCACACTCGAGTTCTCCGTCTGTGATCATCTGAAGAATGTTCCTTTCTCTCCCTCCTCTTTCTCCTCATCCACCTCTTTCTCTTCATTCTCTTCTTTCTCCTCTCCCTCTCCTTCCTCTTTATCCTCCTCTCTCTCCTCATCGTCCCCTTTCTCTCCTCTCCCTCCTCTTTCTCCTCTCCCTCGTCTTCCTCCTTTTTCTCCTCCTCCTTTCTCATCATCCTCCTCTTTCTCCTCATCCTCCTCTCCCTCATCTTTCTCCTCTCCCTTTTCATTCTCCTCTTTCGCCACCACTTCCTCTTTCTCCTCATCCTCCCCTTTCTCTCATTCCTCTCCCTCATCTTTCTCCTCTCCCTCCTCTTTCTCCTTATCCTCTCCCTCTTCATTCTCCTCTTTCCTCACCACTTCCTTTCTCCTCATCCTCCTCTTCCTTCTCTCCCTCCTCTTTCTCCTCTCCTTCCTCATTCCCCTCTTCCTCCTCATCCTTCTCTTTCTCTTCATTCTCTTCTTTCTCCTCTCCCTCTTCATACTCCTCTTTCTCCACCACTTCCTTTCTCCTCATCCTCCTCTTCCTTCTCTTCTTTCTCCTCCTCCTTTTAAAAGTAGCGAGTGGAACAAGTTGGTGTTGTTACCAGTATTTTGGAGCAAAGACGAGCCGCGGCCGCTCGTCTCGCTCCATCTCTCCGCTCCATCTCTCCGCTCCATCTCTCCGTCTGTGATTGTGTGAATGTAGGTCACAGGGTGTGTGGAGTTTAGGGCTTTAGTCCAGTGGCCTGAGTGTGCATTCATTATGGTAATGACTCTGAACATGTTTCAGTACATGCAGACTGTGGAACGCGGCAGCATAATGTAAAGACATGTCCAATATAGAGGGTCGTCCATCAGCTGGTCTCCATGGAGACGTTATTGCCTTGCCCGGAATATATTTATCCGTTTACCTAGATAGCTATATATTTTGTTATGGGTGTTTTTATTACTAAAATATGTCTTGAACAAGCTCCATCATGACTGTGAGGGGGGTCGCCTCCTCACAGATCTGGGGCTTTATTTATAAAGGATTGTGTGGGAATTTTCCTAAGCTCGTGCGTAGGTAGAAGGTAGAACACAAACGTAACATGTAACACATCAGACACAGATCAGGCGCAGTTATTCTGCCAATAAAACTCCACTTGGAACATCTAAACTCTGCTCACCTCTCTGAGTGTGGGCCCGGGTCTCACCTCCGTGAGTGTGGGCCCGGGTCTCACCTCTCTGAGTGTGGGCCCGGGTCTCACCTCTATAAGTGCACAGGCCTGGGTCAGGATTGACACAGACATTATTTTGTCCTTTGTACCTAAAGTGCAAACTCTCAATTACAAGAGCTCCCTGTTACAAAAAAAAAAAAAGGTTCGGTCAGTAGGCTTCATGTTGTGCTCAGACTTGGCCCGCTCTGGCGCCCGATGCATAAAGACAAAGGTAAAAGTGTTGGAGCTGTGTTTAATAATAGTGCATAAACAAGCTTTATAAATGAGGCCCCTGAACTTATCCATGGATAGATAAAGCCTATCTCCATGGAGATAGGCTTTATCTATCTCCATGGAGATAGATAAAGCCTTGTTTCTGTTGGTTCACTTTGGTTCAAAAGTGTCTCCGCTGTCTAAAGTGAACAGTACTTCCCCGTTTGAGGGGTTCAAAGAGGATTCTGGAGGGTACTAGCTCCAGAGGGCTCTGGTTCACTTCAGCTCTGTCCAAAAGAGGAGCTACACAACACAATGAGATGATTAGACAAGAGAGAGAGCAGATTCACCAAAAACAAGACAGATATAAACATTAAAAAAAGAAAATCTGTCACCAAACACTGACTTGATCTTGTGATAAATTGCACAATGCATTACATAAAGACATGTTAAAGACCGGTGTAGAGACACAGAGAAGTGGAAAATTGCAGATAAACAAAAAGTACTTTAATGTTTACTCTAAACTTTAAGGGGCCCATAAAACACTATTTTCTGATCTATGGTCTGTTGTTTCCTCATCACAAACAAACCTGGAGTTGTTTTGTTTCATTCACATGTTTAACACACAAACCCTGCAGATTTAGAGTTCTTCTCCCAAACTAATACAGGAAGACCTCCATTCTGTTTTTAAAATCCACACACCTTCACTAGAATCATTTGGATGATTTCAGTCCTTGCCATTCTCTACTGAACAAAAAGTAAAGGTAGCTCCTAACGTGGAAACTACCGCTTCATCATTTGGAGACAGACTAATAATAATAGGAACAATATTCTAACATGGCTTAAAGCTCATGAGTCAATTTCACGTAATAAAGGACATTTAACCATTTCTCACAGCGCCACAAACCTCAAATTACTAAGCATGTTTTTGTGAATTACTGAGACAGTGAGCCCCGCGCCGACTTATGATTAAGAAAACATGAGTTGACTTCAGTGCGTGACTTTGTAGAAACTCTCCACTAGAAAAGTTACGCCTTGCATCTTTAAAAATCCACAAAACACTGCAAAACCCCAATACAACACAACAGTCAGCATTTTATCTATTGTGCAGAAATATAAAGTAGTTAAAAGGACTTCCAGAACAATGCTTTACAGTGGGCCAGGACTGGAGCAGCACATTTTCTTGGCTGTGGGAGCAGACGAGCAGCCTCTCATCGCACATGAATAATTAAAGAGTACACAAACCCTTTGCCTTTCTGCAGGGTCAGCGCACAATCACACCGAGAGGTCACAAGCCAAGGACAGCAGGAAGGAGGGCAGAGGGGAAATGGACCCAAAAATAAGAAGCGAGAGATGAGGTGGTGTAGATGGAGAGGAGAGTCTAGGGTTTGGTGGGCGAGAATTATGTGGCGAGGAAGCGTCTCTGGTTAAAATGGCTTGATTTGAGGAGTTTTGACTAGAGATGGTTCGATATTGGATTTTGGGAGCTGATGTCCGATACTTGTATAAAACTTGATACCAATTTGAACAGGTATTGATACAAAAAAATTGTTTTTTATTATCACCATAGTATCGGAATCAGTATTGTGCATCTGTTCCTGAACTTTTAGTATTAAGACAACTGTACTACTCAATATTGGAATATTTATTTATTTGTTTATTTGATTGGGACAGTGCATGTTAATGAACATACATGACAAAAGCACGACTGTAAACACGCCGGACTGTAGCCATACGGCTAATTTCCATCCGTAGTCCCACGGGTCAGGGTCACAGGGGTCAAAAATACAACAACAATAAAATTTACATTAAACAATGATCAGGCCTTAAATACAATTTTCCAACCATACAATCTTACAATCTTAGTCACTTTTGCACAAAACTCCATAAACATTCACTCAGCTCATTATCCACACCCACATACATCATACAATACTAAAACGGTCCATAAAAGATACACAATATATCAATAAGGAGCCTGGCACCTAATGTGTGCAAGTTTGGTTTGCCCAGAGCCAGTTTTTCAGTTGAGCCTTAAATGAATTATATGTTGGGCACTCCCTCAGAGTTCTTGTCACCTGTCGCTCTGTCTGGAATGTTCCACAGTGTGACATTAAACAGCTCTACTTTACATTTATTCAATTACAGGTGCTTTTATTGCTCAAAAATATCAAAAATACCTAGAAAAACAGATATTCTGACTATGAGCGGGGTCGCCTCTCCACAGATCTGACCTGTAACTTGGTCTGATTTGGTTTCCATGAAGATAGAAAGGTTTAATGCCATACTGTGAAACATTCCAGACAAAGCAATAAGAACTTCTTGGAGAAAAGCTTCTGACGGACCCTCCACCAGAAAAGTTACACAGTGCACCTTTTAAGTTGTATTTAAATGTTTATACTTTCTTTACCACAATGGGAAATTTGCTTGTTTAAAAAAAAAAAAAACTATACGCAATGGAAAATAAACTGTTGGGTTTTATTTTATCTTTAGAATAATTTTCTAAAAGAATAATCTTGTTTGTTAATGTCCTCAGATATGTCAATAGTACACGGTGTACAATATACAGACAGATACAATCAGACCAAACAACTGTCTTTCAGATCTCTCTCCCTGGAAATGTACCACACTTTATATTGTTTTAACTCCACATGTTAATCCTGAGGCCAAACTAACTCATGACTGTCATCAAGAGCTGCCTGCTCACACCTCATCATGTGACCCACCCTTTTGATTTGTAATATTTGATGTTTTGTCATTCTTGTTTAAATATGGCAAGCTCAGAGGCTCTGGAGATTGGAGGAAGAGAGGGGACACTCAGAGAGACTTGCTTGGGACTCAGGGAGGCTGACGGTCTCTGGCCAGGGCAGCCCAGGCCCTGTCCCGGCCATATCTGTTCCAACAATGAATAAAACTTTCTATTCCATAACTCACAAGGCTTCGGAAGTTGATTATTGTAAGAAAAACAATTTCCACGACACTGAATTCTTACCTCATTTGGAAAACTTTGATCTAAATAACTGTAAATGTTTTGAAAACAATACACATGTCAATTAAAATCTAGCAAACAAAGCTACACGATTCAAATCAAAATCAATGTTTTGAGTTCAACAAATGCATAGCCCTTTTTACAGAGTAGGCTATTACATGTCCAGTACATGTTGAAGAAAACATGGAGACTTGTGGGTTCCTAGAAAGACTCTGGTTGGTTTGGTGGTTTGTAGCATTAGCTCTTAGCCAAGAATCTTTCTATCAGCTGACCTGAAGTCAAAGCTCCAAATGCTACAGTAATCATGATACTATACTACTACTACTACTATACTACATCCTATATGACACAAAATAAACTCTTATGAGCTTTAAATCATGTTATAATGTTGTTGCCTCATCAAAAACAGACCTGGAGTTGTGTTTTGTTTCATTCACATGTTTGAGTAACTCTTTATTATTAGTCCGTCAACATCTCCAAATCTCAAAAGGCTCTATCCCACCAACTTTTGTTCCCAACTTTTGTTCAGTAGAGATTAGCAATTATGATTCTAGTGAAGGTGTATGGAGTTTACAAGCAAAATGGAGCACTTCCTGCATTCAGTTTTCAGTTTGAGAGAAGAACTCAGCGTAAATACCGGCCGGCACACACCTAAGGGCACTGTGCATGTTAACAACTTGTGTATGCATGAAGAATCATATGTGTGCGTTTGAGAATTGTCTAGTTAAGTTACTGATGCATCCGCTGTTGAGCTGGTAGAAAGTAGTGTTGTCACGATACTAAAATTTCAAACTTGATTTCAATACTAAGGACAAGACTCCATACTCAATACCAATACTGATACCACAATAACAAAAGAACACTCTTTATTTAGACAATAGAATGTGATTTTTAACGTTAAATCGTAGTACTTTCTTTTAGATTCCCATGTGTCCTTATATCTGTGTAATCCCTCAGTGGTCCAGGTATGTTCCATAGTGGTCCAGGTCTAAACCAGGTCTAAACCAGGTCTAAACCAGGTCCATGGGCGTATACTAGTCTATGTGCTCTTATACTTGTTCTTATAGAGCTTAAGATCATTCTAAAGCTATTCAGGAAAGCTTCATTTCTGTCCTGTGAATGGAACTCTTTTAGTATCAATACCTGCTCAAATGAGTATTCAATACTAGTTTTAGTATCAATATGTATCTGAATGAAAAATGTCAGTTCTTATGTCTAAAAAAAAAAAGAAATAAATATTTTTTTCATCAAATTTTAAATCATTTTTGAAATACATTGTATTTTAGTTTTCTACACCTGTACTTCATTTTAGTGTATGTAGTTGAAGCTGGGGTGGAGTAAAAGTAGTGCACTTGAAAAATTACCCATTACTGCTCTGGAATTCTGAAATAAAAATACTTGTTATTAAACACATTACTGGTAGACAGAGACATGCATATCCAATAAAAGTTGTGACGGCTCGCTGGGTCCAAAGACAAAAACTGTCCAAAGGACGAGGCCTTCCAGGAGGCCATGGTCAAACACCTGAACCATCGCTTGAACAACTTCCTGTTCCGTAAAAAGCAGAAGAGACTCTCGGCTGTGTGCAGCCGTGGGCAGGTTCTTTTGTGCTCAGTAAATGTATTCATTGCATTTCAATTAAAGCATAAAAAAACATTATGTTTTGGTTTTCTTTTATATGGGATAAATGCAAATAATGATAGAGAATAAATATTTGACTTTCTGGTGTTAATATGAGCAGACTGGTAACTCATTTAATTCTGACAGTAATATCCATCTAAAATTAACAATTTGAAAAAGCAGACCTTACAAAAGCGAGCAGAAAAATGACGGCCACACGAGGTGCTCCTTTTTCAAATTCTGGAAGTGAAGGATAGGGTCAAGTTTAGCACTGACACTGTAGGCAGTCTACACTGAAAGTTTAACAAGCTTAATCTACACTAACACTTACTCTGGTAGTGTTAATTCTTCCAAGTTCAGTGTTAGATTAACTATGGGCGGTGTCAAATACAAATTACACTGGGATATCTAGAACATTTGCTGTGTAGTAGAAAGCAGTCCATAAATGTCTTGTATTAAAGATGTACTGTGTAACTTTTCTGGTTTTGGATCTGCCACTTGTTTGCCTAAAATTGAAATGTTATTGTTTTGACTATGTTACTTATGTCTTAAAGCTGCATTGTGTCACTTTTCTGGTGGAGGGTCCGTCAAATGCTTGTCTCCATGGAGATGTTTTTGCTTAGTCTGGAATGTTTTACAGTATGGCATTAAACCTTTCTATCTTCATGGAGACCAAACCAGACCAAGTTACAGGTCAGTTCTGTGGAGAGGCTAACAACAAGAGCTGTTTGTTAGCTAGCTCGTTTTAACTATTTGCAGGGGTCAAAAGTTCTTCCTCACTTACCTTATGCATTTCGAGCATCCAGAATTTTGTTGTCACGCTAAAGCTAACAACAACTAGCATGCTAACTGCTAACTTTCCTCATTCTCGGACACTAAATGCTTTATAATTACACGCGTTATATATCTAAAAAACGACTAGCATGCTAACCGCTCACTTTCCTCATTTTCAGATAATAAAATGCTTTATAATTACACGCGTTATATATCTAACAACAACTAGCATGCTAACTGCTCACTTTCCTCATTCTCTGACACAAAATGCTTTATAATTACATACGTTATATAGCGAACAACGACTAGCATGCTAACCACTTACTTTCCTCATTCTTGGACACTAAAATGCTTTATAATTACATGTGTTATATAGCTAACAACAACTAGCATGCTAACACAATACATTTAAAAACAGTATTCCTTCCTTTCCTCTTGCTTATCGAGTGACCTCACAATGGTCCTGCCCATGTGTCCGGTCCAGTCGAGTCTCTCTGCCCCGCCGACCCTTGGCACCTGTCGCCATGGAGCAGGGACGTCGACGGGTGGCACCTAAAGGCCTGGCGCACATTGGCAGGGTCACGTGCGCTCTCGCCATAGATTATAATATATGTGTGTGTGTGTGTGTGTGTGTGTGTGTGTGTGTGGGTGTGTGTGTGTGTGTGCGTGTGTGCGGTTTATCTGTGTCTAATGTGATCATGTGTGGACAGAGAGCACCCGTGACATTGTTTTGAAAAGATCAGTTCGAATCGAGGCCACTGTTGGATTGTTGTGTTGTTGTTGTGTTGTGATTTGAATAAAGTCGTACAAATATGTTTTTATGACCATTGAACTGTACACCCGCTGTCGCCAGACGTCCCTATTTACCCGGGACAGTCCCAGTTTTGAGCCCTGTGTCCCCTGTCCCAGCAAATTGATCCAAAACCAGTGAGTTTTCCCAGTTTTATACAAGAAACGTCCCTATTTTTGACCAGTCTGATCCCAGCCAATTGTCATTTGTTTCGGTAAAATACAAAAAAGCTGCTTCAAAACGACCAAAACACAAAGAAAATGTGCCTATACTGCCTCACATGTTCGTCATGAATGGTCTCTGCATAACAGTTTTCCTTATTTACGCGCCTATTTCTCAATTTTATTATTACTGACCACCAAAAAACGGGGGTCCCAGTTTTTTATTTTGAAATTCTGGTCACCCTACTGTCCATGCCTGGATTAGAGACATTCTATATTTTGTCATAATGGTAAATGTAAACTGTGCTCTTGGGGGCTCATTGAAAACTTTTAAGAAAACGTGGAATCCATTTTTATTTTTTTGTTATTTTATTTTCATTTTCATGGTATGTTAGGTGACCTGGTAGTTTTTGTGTGTGCGTTTTACTCAGCTCTTTGTCATTATTTAAGTATTTTGTCGTAACAATGCTGATATTTGGAAAAAGTTATTAAATAAAGTTTTGAAAAAAAAAAAGCACTGTAATTGATTTTTAGTCTTAAAAATGTGAAAAATAGAACTAGACCATTTTAAACAGTTTGCAGTGGTCCAAAGTTATTCCTCACTTACCTTATACATTCTGAACATCCTAATTACAACAACTAGCATGCTAACAGCGCACCAGCATTACTTCCTGCTTCCCGGACGATAAAAATGCTTTTTAATTAGACGCAGACTTTAAACAGCCGTCTCATTTTGACCTTAAAAGTGCAATATGTAACTTTTCTGGTGGAGGGTCTGCCTACATTTTGTTTCACAATGTGGTATTAAACTTTGCTATCTCCATGGAAACAAGCAGGAGATGCCACCAGACCAAGATACGAGTCAGATCTGTGCAGAGGATGGCCCACTGACTGTATCTGTGCATGTCTTTTGAGCGATAAAAACACTTATAATTGAATGAACGGAAGACGGACAAGTTTAATGCCACACTGTGAAACATTTCAGACTTTTCTACCTGAAAAGTTAAACAATGCACCTTTAAGAGCTGCTTATGCAATATATACAGTATTTTCAGGGGCAAGTTTTACTATTACATGAAAAAATAAAATAAAAATCACATATAGCCATTTTAAAGCAGTAGAAGAGTTACACTTGGTTGAGAAATTTGCATGACAAGCATTACTCTCTTTTCACTATTCATTAACTCCACACTAGTGTTAAGTTACACTAGTGAATAACCACAGATGCCCTGGGGCAGACTGACAGAAGCGAGGCTGCCAATCTGCACCATCAGCCCCTCCGACCACCACCAAAACTCACACGCCACATTCACGCTTGCCAAGATGAGAGAAATGTATTGCCAAAGGACTCAACAACAGTATTGGTTCGCAGGATAGAACTGCTCAACTGTAAGTGCTTTAACCACGAAGCCGCAGTCAATATAAAAAAATAATACAGATAAGTTGCAAAAAGATGGATTGTTTTTAGTTTGAAAATGTACAATCTTGTGAAAATGAAAGCGTAAATTAGAAAGTCTCCAAAGATAGACAGGAAAGAATTGGTCTGTGTCAAGAAATTATGAATAAGAATCAATCTCTAATACAACAATAATATAGTGTAATATGTAAATCAATCATCAAGATTAGGAAACACAATGAAAATGAGTGTCTTACGGCACATGATAAGGTCAAAGGTCAACCTCTATTAGCATTGTGTGTGCCAGACTAAGTGCAGTACAGTGTCTTTTTAGCGCAGGAAAGATACAATGGCGTTTGAAGCAACAATAGAACGTCGATATTTCTCAATGATCTTCTCTGAGATCTTTGTTGACCACCAAAGATCTTGACAAAATGTGAAATCTGTAGCTAAAAAAAGAAACCGCAGTAAAGATGTAACTGAATTAATTAGTGTTGAGTGAATCTTAAAGAGAGAGGAGGAGATGGAGAGGCTGAGGATGAACCACAATTTAAGATTTTGATTTTAAATGACATAAACATGACCCAACCGTGTCCCCAGATACGAGGTAAAGATGTTCAAATTAAATACAGCTTCTACTGATAACAACTGTAATGCTGATTTATTCTGAATTTCATAAACATTCGACATGATGGACAAGTTGTTTATGTTATAATTTGGTGCTTTGGTTCTTAAGACGCTCCCTTAGACATAGGGTGAGGAGCTCGGAGTAGAGACGCTGCTCCTCCACATGGAGAGGAGCATCTGAGGGGAGGGCATCTGTTCCGGATGCCTCCTGGATACCTTCCTGGAGAGATGTTCCAGGCACGTTCCATAAGGAGGAGGCCACGGGGAAGATCCAGGACACAGTGGAGGGGCTATGGCCGCGTCTCATTTCTCTTTCCTTGTTTCCTTCTCCTTGATTCATCTCCTTGAGCCTCCGTTTTTCAGCTGTCAATCAAATGCGTCATATTTAGTGGTGTCCCAAAGAAAACCATGGAGTGAAGGAGTGAACCTGAGGGAGACTTCAGGAGCTGACATCAGATAAAAGAATCAAACTTTATTGGTCTCAGTGATGAGTTTAGATCCTCTCTTCTTCATGTGTCTCCTCTGTGGGTGGGACTGTGAGACTTCCTCACCCATTTCCTGCTGAATCGAGGAGAGGAATCAAGGAAAAGGAAACGAGGAAAGAGAAATGAGATGCGGCCAACGTCTCTCTGTGGCCTGGGAACACCTCTGGATCCCCACAGAAGAGCTTGAGGAAGTGTCTGGAGAGGAAGTCTGGACCTACCTGCTCAGACCGCTGCCTCCACAACCTGACCTCGGATAAATCAGAAGAAAATGGATGGATGGTGGTCCACTATATGCAGGTTTTGCATATAGTGGACATATATGCAGTATTTTTATTTTGTTTGTTTGCATGTTATGGTCATCACAAACTAATCTACACCAAAATAAATCAATGTTTTGTTCAATGTTTGCTTACTTTTTTGTTAAATCAAAATTATGACTATTTTTGCATCGAATGTTCACCCTTCTTGGCCCGTTCTTCTCACTTGCTTCTAACGCCATCCTTCCAGAAACAGTGAGCACATGCCCCTTTCATGACGGCGTTTCGGAAAAGGCCATCAGGGTTCATCAGCCTCAGCCACAGATCCACGGCGCGCTATGCCAGCCCCCTCCTCACCCACACGGTTCACGGCGCGCTCTGCTAAACCCGTCGGCTAAAAATAGAACCTTTTTTTTTATTTTTTTTCCTCAATGATCTCTCGAAACAGACAGCGCGGGTAGAGCTGGTCCATTCAGCGCGCAGATGGCAGCCAGTGTGCGAGACGAGAGGCGCTTCTGTTAACAGAAAGTAATACAATTGTGGCGCTAAAAAGACAATCGGGCCTCTGGGTTCGTCAATGGAACCGGAATGGATGGAGTTTGTTTATCCTGGCAACGGAGACATGCATCATAACGGCAGTCACGTAATCGATGGAGAGTTGCGCTTTAAATTAACTTGAGAGAAGAATAAACAATGGATAAGAATTAAGTTTGTAAATATTGCTTAAAGAGCCCATATTACGCTATTTTCTGATGTATGTTTTAATGTTGTTTCCTTATCACAAACGGATCTGGAGTTGTGTTTTGTTTCATTCACACATGTTTAACACCTGCATATTTAGGCTGAGCTCTTCTCTCAAACAGAAAACACTTGTGACGATCGATGTCATGTGGTAATACAGGAAGTGCTCCACTGCGTTTTTAAACTCCATACACCTTCACTAGAACCGTTTGGATTATTTCAGTTCTAGAATTACCCATTTCTACTGAACAAAAGGTAAAAGGTGGAAAAGAGTATTTTGAGCTTTGGAGATGTAGACAGACTAACCAGTCTTTGCCTCTCCAACGAGCATCACATACTCACACAAAAGTGTCTTGCCCATGGACACAAAACCAGTACATCTTGTCAGTACTGAGATTGAACCACTGTTTTCTTTTTTTCCTCACAAGACTATTGTCATGTGGTAATACAGGAAGTGCTTGTTTTTTTTAAACTCCATATATCACTAGAATCATTTGGATAATTTCAGACCTGAGATTGCTCTCTTCTGAACTAAAGGTAAAAGTTAACTGATAACTTGAAAACTACCACTACATGACATCACAAGGTGGAAAAGAGCATTTTGAGCTTTGGAGATGTACACAGCCTAATGATAAAAGATTACTCAAACATGTGTGAATGAAACAAAACACAAATCCATGTATGTTTTTGATGACGTAACAACATTATAAAACCTCACAAGAATCAAATTAGCCTAAATATTAAGTTAGCTGAGTGGCAGTTTGTGGGGGAAAAAAACAGGCTAAAAAAAGAAAAGTTCTAAAATGGAAAACCTCTGCAGGGACAAATTGCCTGACCAACCTTGTTGATTCTGCAGAAATGTGCGCTATTTCTGAGTTCTCTGTTATTTTTGTTTGTTTTCTACAACAACTAGCATGCTAACAGCTCTCTGATTTCTTGACTTGAGAATGTTCCAATGAATAGAACCACAGTTTGTAACTTTTCAGGTGGAGCGTCCGTCAAATGCTTTTCTCCATGGAGATGTTATTGTTTTGTCTGAAATGTTCCACAGTATGGCATTAAACATTTCTATCTTCATGGAGACCAAACCAGTCCAAGTTACAGGTCAGATCTGTGGAGAGGCGACCCCGCTCACAGTCAGAACGCCTGTTTTTCTAGGTATTTTTCAGCTATAAAACCACCTGTAACTGAATAAACGTAAGGTAGAGCTGTTTAATGTCACATTGTGGAACATTCCAGGCAGGGAAATGACATATCCATAGAAATAAGAAGGTGACGGACTCCCAACCTGACCTCTAACGCCAAACTTTCTCCAGATGGCTTGTGCGTTGTTGCGGTGTGACAGACAGCACTCCTGCCTTGTGGAGGGACCCCCATCTTATTCACACCCAGGGCTCGCTTCCCTCTCCTGTCCCCAGCGTAGAGAGCTCCAGCCTGGGTCAAACCGGGGGACGCAGCGGCCTTCACAACCATATGTTTATGTCTCTAACATGGTACTACTGCGGGAGGAGATAACACCAGTGTTATAGTTAACACACACAGATCCCAGCGAGGAAGAGGAGGCTGTGAGGAGGAAGCACAAAGGGGGGATTTGGGGGGTTTATATGGAGTTAAATCGCGATATCTAATAATAATAATAATAATAATAATAATAATAATGTATTATTTTATTTTTGGGTTGTTGGTTTTTTTTTTCCATTGTATTTATTTTACACATTCCTACATAGGCAAGGTGGATAAAGTGTCTTGCTTAAAGACGTAACAACAGCACGCACGACCTTTCTCGTTTGCGGGCGAACGCTCCATACCACTAATCCACCTCTGCCTTTCGTCTCACATTAAAGTACAGAACCCCAGTACATCTCTTCCTCTCCCTCTCTCCACTCCCTTTATCACCACATTAAATGAGACATCCTAGTTCCCCCTGTTTTACCTTCCACCATAAATTCTCCCCAATTACCGTACAGACTTACGAGGCGCGCTCAAACAAAGCCAACAGTGTAAAAAACCCAACCCTATAACACGCTTCGCTCAATTAGTCCGACCACTCATGTCCCCTCCGCCCTTATCGCCTTCCCCGCTCGTGTTAATTCGCAAATTTGTCATCCCTCGTAAATTACAACCATTCCGAAACGCTTGGTGTGACTAATCGCTCCAACGTCGCGCCATCGATCACCGAGCGAGCAGACCCTTTCGATAATAATTGTGTTAGAATGAAATGGGCCGTGGTTTTGGCGAGGGACAGAGAGAGACAGAGGAGGTTAGAGGATCGACAGCCAAAACAGAAAACACACACACGCAAACGATTGAATGGAGCAGGATGACAAGGCTCGAGCGGAGAGCAAGGCACAGAGAGGCGGTGGGGTGATTAGAAGCAGATTGATGCGCAGAGCTGTCGGCTGCAGCTGTCAGGGGAGAAGATGTAATTCGGAGCAAGTGACAGTGCAGTATTTTACCACAGTACTGCAAGAATGTGTCTGATACGGTTCTGTAGCTATAACTGTACAGAGATTTTTAACTTAAAGGAACTGTATGTATGTATATATATTTTTTAAAAAGGGCGTATTACACTTCTATGGGGTATTAACTGCTAACACATAATATATTTAGATCACCATTTTACCTTTTATTGATTTGTAAATGTTATATTGACCGAAAACAACCCACTCCCCTTTCAGAGCGCTAAACACAACACAGTGGCTGGGTCTTTGGCGAATGAAACTACTGCACATTGTATCAGATTTGTGAAGTTGTAGTGCGTTGTTTTGTATCATGCTTTTGTATATTTATGGAGAATTACCGTGTGGGTGATGTAGGTTATAAGTTTTGGACAGAATTTTACAGCTAACCGTAAGAAGCGTTTGAATATGGACCAGGAGGCATTGTTAAATTACTTAAACATGCATGGATGACATATGAAACACATATAAAACCTCACAAAAAAATGTTTTTGATGAGGGAAGAACGTTATAACATGGTAGAAAGCTCAAAGAAGTCAAATTTGCTTAATACTCCATCTTTTAAAAAACGTTTTACAATCACAACTGAACCTGTGTCTCCAGAGCCTTAACCTGCAGATCGAGACACATCCAGGTTTGTCTCATTCTCAGTTTATGGACAGGCTCATGTGAAGCTCAGAACCTCCAGAATTCCCTCACTGAGCTGCAGAGCCTGCACTAGCACTGATTCAGGATTGGTGCAGGTGCTGGGGTTTAGGTAGTGAGGAAAACCATAACCCGCAAACTGAACAAGGTTGATCCGATTTGGCACGGGGAGAACCTGAGCGCTCCAAAACAAAAAAGTGTACAGTTTGTATTTGACATGGCTGTAGATGGATTTGCGTTTTTGGTCTAGTTACTGATTATTTCTATTGGTAACTAGAACAAAAAACTTCAACATTTGTGAATTTACCTTTTGATTATTTCATGGTAAAGTACAATGTAATCAATTGCCGGGTTTCAGGTGACATCACAGCATTCTATAGAAAAAATAAAATTGGAAAAAGTGTCCCTTGCCGCCATGTGGGAGTATGACATGGCTGCTACAATAACTTCATTACAATACAACGCCATTGAACTTCAGATGAGCGCCATAAACAAGTGCGTAAATACTCCCCATATGTTCGAGCCTCAGATAAAACTGGGGTGACATCCACTTTAATGGCGCGTGCTGGCTCATAGGCACAGCTAACAGATGGATGATAAACACTAGCATAAAGATATTAAAGTCTGTATGTTCACGTGCAGATGCTCCAGTGCACAAGGTGACGACAAACACAACAGAAAGTGACTGTTCGGCTTCAGTATGGCTCCACAAACAAACCAAGTCTAACCAGAAACAAAGAGCTAAAAAGAGGAATATGAGTTTGTGGGTATCTGTAACCATCAGAGCTAGTTACACCCGCAAGCAGCAATAAAGGGCCTTTAATGTTTCTTAATTGTATTATTATTATTATTATTATTAGTAAATGGCCACATTTTTACAAGCACTTTACAACAACGAACCACTCACCCATTCACAGGGGCGAGGTGGATTAAGTGTCTTGCCCAAAGACACAACGACAGCATTCATCTGTGGGAGCTAGAATCGCACCGCCAACCTGTGGGTCAGTAGATCTAACTGCTCAACCAATGATGTTTTTTTTTTTTTTAATGTCGAAAGCCACCAACCTTCAAATCAGTGGACAAACGCTCTACCAACTAGGCTACTGCCTAGTAGTAGTAGTAGTAGTAGTAGTAGTAGTAATAGTAGTAGTAGTAGTAGTAGTAGTAATAGTAGTAGTAGTAGTAATAGTAGTAGTAGTAGTAGTAGTAGTAATAGTAGTAGTAGTAGTAGTAGTAGTATTTATTTTTCTTTTAATGTACTCCTACTTTAATATTAAGTTTATGTGAAAAAAATACTGTGGCTACACTGAATAAATCACAAATAATAATAATAATAATAATAATGATGATAATAATAATAATAATAATAATAATAATAATAATAATAATAATAATAATAATAATAATAAAAGGCATTTAACCCCACTAAACCTGCTGTTTGGTCATGTGTGTTCACTTTAAACATGCACATACACAATAATACAATTTCTATATTTAAATTATAGCCAGATGGTCTTTCAAGATTTTTTTTAGATTTCAAATTATATTATAACTTTTAATTACCACTTAAAATGGGACATATTGTGTAAAATTGACTTTTCAGAGCTTTTAACCATGTTATAGTTGTCTCCCTTCTCGTTTCCCTTCTGAAGCTGTAGAGTGATTCGTGCATGTTTGAGTAATCTTTAATCTCGTCATTTAGCCCGGTTTTTTACACATATCACCTTTATTTTCTTAAAGATGATACACATAGGATTCATTGTCATTTTGGTACAAATGAAAAAATCTGCTACTCACTACTGTGATGTTGTGATGTTGTGATGTTGATGTTGCGTGTGCGAGGCTGACGTCACAATATTTCCAACACAAAAATACTGTGATTTAAAATGTCCAAATTAACATAACAAACCACAGGTGTCACAGATTAGAAAAGCACAATATGTCTTCTTTAATGAAATGTGATTATTGGTGATTAAAGGGCCCATATGATGCCAATTTCTGTATTATAATGTTGTTTCCTCATCACAAACAGACCTGGAGTTGTGTTTTGTTTCATTCACACATGTTTAACACACAAACCTTGAAGATTTAGGCTGAGTTCTTCTCTAAAACTGAAAACACTCTTTTCCACCTTGTGATGTGGTAACACAGGAAGTGCTCCAAACAATTTCAGTAGAATCTTTTGGATAATTTCAGCCCTGGAATTGCCAAACTCAGCTGAACTAAAGTTTAAAGGTAGCTGTTAACTTGAAAACTACCACTTCATGACATCACAAGGTGGAACAGAGCATTTTGAGGTTTGGAGATGTAGACAGACTAATAATAAAGGATGTGTGAATGAAAGAAAACACAACTCCAGGTATGTTTTTGAGGAGGTAACTTTATTCTAACATAACTTAAAACTAAGAGTCAATTTTTCCTAAGATAGGAGCTTTAATCTGATCATTTTTTAAATTATCAGACTAACACAAAACTTTCACTACTTCCTGAAACCATCCTGTGTCCAAAATGCCCTTCAGTGTCTTCCATACCTCTTTACATGCCACACATACACCTGTCTGTAACACGGCTGACACACGCCTCCAGCCGGTGACAGGGCGAGAGACAGGCGAAGGGCCCCTGTCACCCCTGTCACCGCACCTGATCGCCTTGTTACCTCTTCGGTCCTGCTTTGGGGAGATAAAGACAGAATGAGCCCATTGTGTCCATCAGATCAATGCGGTCAATGCCGATACATTGGAGAGGAAACAGTCCAGAGATTGCCGCCTCAGATGAGCGGTCAGAGAGACGCTGTGACAAGTGTATTATGTCAACAGTCAATAGGAAAGGTTAGAGGGGACTGTTAGTTACAAATAATAATCTATAACAGAGGTCTTCAACAGCAGAGAGAAGGTACTGCACGGGGGGATGCGAGATCTTTGGTTGAAAAGACTTTTTTTTTTGTAATATTTCTTAATTTTTGAAGGATGAGGATGAACTGGTTTTCAGCGGGTTTTGGCTGTTCGCTCCTTCATCACGTCTGTCTCTCTCTCTTCATTCCCTCGTCTCTCACTCCCCGTCAAACTGCAAACACGTCAGCTCGGATTTTATCGTTTCTTGTAAGGGTTGTTACGGCCCCAAGCCTCCAGCTCCTCGTATGGCCATATCTGTTTAAGTCCCTGCTGCTGATCCTCTCCTGCGATTGGTAGATTCACTTCAAGATGGCACCTGGGTCCCTTCCTGCTGATTGGTGCGTCGCCCTAACGTCTGGCCAATCCTGGGCCTTCACCTGCAGCTGCCACACCTTAAAAGGACCCGCCCCCTGCCACTCCGGGCTGCTGTTCGGTCTGTGGACACTAGTAGTCCTTTGTGACTTACTTTGAGGCTGGTTTGTTTTTCTGTTTATATAATTTAGTTCTGTTAACTTAGCTTTAGTTATACCGTTAACTACTCTGTTTTTTGTTAATCCTTGTAAATATCATGCATGCTTTTGTTAGTTCTACCTTTACATTCCTTTTAAATAAATTATAACTTTAGTTTTACCATTTTACATCTTGGTTCTTTTGTTACTTCCCCTCTCCCGTCGTAACAGGGCACATGTGAAGAGCTGCGATTCAGGTTCACGTTTACGCACATACTACCGTTCATCGGAAAAGGGTGAGGCAACTTCATTCCCCAGGCGCATTAACCAGGCTCCGGACTCCGCAGCCAACCTCCTGCGGGAGAGGAGGGAGAACGAACAGGAGAGGAAGGGGGAGTCGCGTCTTTCCTTTCGCTCCTCAGATCAGAATGACCGGAAAAGTTCAGTGTCCCATATCAAACTCTTGTCCGTGTGCTGTGGCTCCTCTCGTTTAATCGGATCATTTGAAAAGTCACACTTTGAGCCCATTTTCCGTGATGTCGTTCCATTGATCTGAGCTTCTCAGAATCAGAAAAGTTAAGTGTCCCTCTCTCCTCCCTCCCTCCATCACAGTGTTGCATGGCTCTCTCCCTTCTCTCCCTCTCTCCTCCCTCCCTCCTCTCTCTCTCTTTCCCTTCCTTCCTCCCTCCCTCCCTCCATCTCTCCCTCCATCACAGTGTTGCATGGCTCTCTCCCTTCTCTCCCTCTCTCCTCCCTCCCTCCTCTCTCTCTCTTTCCCTTCCTTCCTCCCTCCCTCCATCTCTCCCTCCATCACAGTGTTGCATGGCTGTCTCCCTTCTCTTTTCTCTCCCTTTCTTCTCTCTCTCTCGCCTTCCTTCCCTCCCTCCCTCCCTCCCTCCATCACAGCGTTGCATGGCTCTCTCCCTCTCTCCTCCCTCCCTCTCTCTCTCTCTCTCTCCTCCCTCCCTCCTTCCCTCCCTTCCTCCCTTCCTCCATCTCTCCCTCCATCACAGTGTTGCATGGCTCTCTCCCTTCTCTCCTCCCTCTCTCCTCCTTCCCTCCATCTCTCCCTCCATCACAGTGTTCTGTGCTTTTACATCAGTCTCACATAATCTGCTTTAGAAAACAAAGCCACAGACACCGTTTCTTTTCATTGGGACAGTTAAGCCTCGATTCCAGTGACTGACGCCCCGTATGACGATCCAGGGCCTTTGTGAACGAGCCCAAAACGTCCCCTTTTCACTATTGTCTCGCCGTCTTTTGGAGACAATTTGAAAATAATCTTTACAAATCTCATACATATTTGGAAACCACATCCAGAGATCTGCTCAGAGATAGGCATCGTATTTAAATCGCTAAAAATGATGCTGCTGTAAATATGCAAAGTGCAATTATGGTTCAGATTCATGAGGGATAACGACATCAAAGTGTGAGTCTAAAATTAGTCTTTTTAATGGAGTTTCTTAGTTTTTTTAAAAAATTCTGCACTTAAATAACAAATTGACATGTTTTTGAATATTTAACTTTTGGGTCATTAAAGTGAGAAATCTGGGAATGTTCAGGCTATGTGATTTAAAGGTGCTCTACGGAACATTTCTGGTGGAGGGTTGGTCACCTGCTTGTGTCTATAGAGATGTGTTTTGCTTTGCCTGGAATGTCCCACAGTGAAGCATTATACATATCTACATTGTGTTGTTTTTGTGATTAAGAATAAATCAGTTTTACAATTGTTATCAGTAAGAGTTGTACTTGATTTGAAAATGTTTGTTTATTTTATTTAAAACCCAAATTCCACTTACCCTCTCTTTAAATTGTGTGCAGGGTCTATGGATTTGAGAGAAAAGCTTGTTTTGGGTTTGGGTAGAGATCTCGGTCAGGTTTACTTTATTGATCCCTCAAGTCGAGGGAGATTCATTATCTGCATTTGACCCGTCCTTCAACCAGTGCTGCTGGAGAAACCTGTGAGGAGCAGAGAGCTTCTCCAGGACTGTGCCCTCTGACCCACTTCCAGATCTTGAGCCGGTCTTACCCGGGGTTCAGACTGTACGCGGTGCAGCTCCAGGGCCTGAGAGTATTCTGTATAATGACGAGTATGGAGAGGAGCTGAGAGCGACAGTGCAGTCCGGTGGTGCTGGTGGAGGTGCTGTGGGGTTGTGGTGCTCTGGAGCGACCACAGCCTTTTCCCTGAATAAAAGAACAGTTACCCACGAACACGTGGTCTGTGTGCAGCCTTCAAAGACGCTGACTGCACCAGTACAGCAGAGCTCTGGTCCTCATGTGAGTGTCACAGCTAAAAGACCGATCCCACACTGAGCTGCAGCTGGACCAGGGCCTGTGCCCGGGGCAGGACTACCTTAGCTGGAGGATTGTGTTTTTGAGTTGGCCAGCAACAGATCATGCTAACATGCTAACTATCCAAAGAATGAGATAGATATTATCTTTGTAACAGCTACACATGCTTACAGATTATTATTATTATTATTATTATTATTATTATTATTATTATTATTATTATTATTATTATTCAGAAGAAAATAGAGGAATGTGAACAAAAGATATTTTGACATCCGCATTTTATTTGCAGGTTTTTGGCCTCCATAACCCAAACAGACATAATGTTATCATAATCACTAAAGATAACACATTTAAAATAGTGGTAAATTCTGTTATCACTTTAAATTAAAATAAAAATGCCAAGCTTAACTGTAAACAAGCTGATTAACCGACCGGCTCTGCCTTCGCCCCATGTATATTTAATGTCACCCCAATGAGCTCTCCAATGAAACGGCATAATTTATTAAGTCAATTTGGCCCAATCCATATCTGTGCAGTGCCGGTAATGTGCCCGTCTTTATGGCTTTGAGTATTGCTATTACCGCTTGTGTCATGGGTAGAGCTCCCATAGATTTATAACGCGCATTAAATGGTCTCCTTTTGTTAGCGGTGCCGGTGATGTCTGTATTTCTATGGTAATGTTTGACGAAGACGCGTGGAGCTGAATATGGCGGTAGAATTATGGTCAAAGGAGGAGTTGTGAGGAATACCAAGTGCAGTATTAGCACCTGAGGCTAGTAAAGGACACGGCCAGGCATAGTTTGGTTCAGTTACACAGATTTGGAGGGTTTGATAGTTCACGTGACGTCGCAGTTTTCTGGAATCCTACTCATGTTGTCATACCTGGAGTTGTGTTTTTTTTTTTTTATTCACACAAAAGGTAAAATGACATCACAAGGTGGAACAGAGTATTTTGAGCTTTGGAGATGTAGACAGACTAATAATAATAAAGAATTACTCAAACACGTGTGAATGAAACAAAAAATAATTCCAGGTATGTTTTTGAGGAAGTAAGGACTTTATAACATGGCTTAAAGCTCTCAAGAGTCCGTTTTGCATAATATAGGACCTAATTAATGTCATACCATGGAACATTCTAGACAGAGCAATACCAGAAAAGTTCCGCAATGCACCTTTAAAGTAAAAACCTCGCGTAAGTAGGGCATCTCTGCTGCTTTAAACTCCCGGTACAGTTGCCGTGCTAATAGAACCAGGATGCTCTTGTGTGTGCGCTTGGTTCAAAGAGCGCCTGTCCCCCTGTCAGGCGCTTTAATCTTGAGCAGGTGCACTCACAACAGACCACAGCTAGCTAAACAAAGGTTAAGTAGAGCAATACAGCGCGCATGTGAAACCATAGCAACCTCCGCAGGCCCCGTGTACGCTGATTTTACGCAACACAATGGTACGCGACAAGTATGTCCGCGGTCACTCGTTAATATCATTATGAGAGCTTTGGTTTAGCTGAAGTAGTAGTATGAAGTAGCAGTAACAGGGCTGCGTACTGAGTCTGTGCCGGTGATTAGCGGTGATGTTTACGGCTGACGCACAGGTCGCTATTAGAACAAGTGCTATTGTCATCTCCAGTCAGGGTCAGGAGAATCACAGAAGCGTCGCACTTGACCATGAAGGAAACATTTGCATACAATTATCATCACTTTTATTAATACGTATAGTTTTATTGTGGGTTCAAAGTGTACTACTACTACCACTACTACTACTACTACTACTACTACTCTACTACAATCTCAGTCAATCACTTATCTGAAGTAGCAGTAACAGGGCTGTGTACTGAGTCTGTGCCGGTGATTAGTGATGATGTTCAAGTGCTATTGTCATCTCCAGTCAGGGTCAGGAGAATCACAGAAGTGTCGCACTTGACCATGAAGGAAACATTTGCATACAACTGACGTCACCTGCTGTTTTGAAACAGATTATTATTATTATTATTTTTTGTATTGCAGAGTTACTTTATCTAAATCAATGCTATTTTGAAAAACATCTTAAAAACATTTTTTTTAAAAATGAACCGTTTGCAGTGGTTCAAAGTTCTTCCTCACTTACCTTATGCATTTTGAACAACCTAATTATTCACCATGACGAGTTTATAAGCACTTTTCACAACTTTCAGAGGCCAGTGTGGAGCTTTCCCATGACAGTAAAGCAGTAAAACAACAATAGCATGCATAACACGCAATTCCTGATTATCAAACATGGAAATACTTTCTAATTAGATGCATACAGCACGCATCAGTCTTAAGGTGCATTTTCTGGTGAATGGTCCGTCGTTTTTCTCCATGGAGATGTTATTGCTTTGCCTGGAATGTTTCACAGTATGGCATTAAACCTTTCTATCTGCATGGAGACCAAACCAGATCAAGTTACAGGTCAGATCTGTGGAGAGGCGACCCCACACTCAGAATGCCTGTTTTTTTTTAGGTATTTTTTAACTAAAAAACACCTCCAGTTGTACAAATGTAAGGTTCATCCGTTTAATGTCATAGTGTGGAACATTCCAGTATCCATGGAAACAAGCAGGTGACAGACCCCCAACCAAAAAGTTACATAGTGCACCTTTCATTTGACTTCAAGAGCTGCATATACCGGCTCAAGACAAATTTTGCTCAAATATGTCAAAAAAAACAAAACAATACAAAAACCTAAACGGTATAGACCCTTTAAGGATTTGTACAAAAAATATCTAGCACACTTCATGGATGCATTATGGGTAGTAATGTTAGCTAGCAGGGCTTTGAGCTAATCTGGTCATATAGATTTCACTGAGCCTCATAATCCGTTTATAATCTCTTCTAAAGGTCATAAACCAATGACCCTTCGACCATTTGCCCGATATGGGAAGAAAATCAGAACAAACTGAAAACAGAAGGTGATAGAAGTATGTACCCTATCAACTATATCTTACAACTTAATTGAAGAAATGTTTTTATGTATTTTGTATTTATGTATTTATAATATGTTGCATTCACGTTATAGAATTTTATCATATCATATTTTCAGATGGAGGGGCCTAAAAATATCTATAATAGAATCTATATTAGGGATTCACATTTTATGAAAAAAATTTAGAATCAAATTTATAATCCACTAATATTGAACGTTTTCATTGGTTTGGGACTGGCTCCACAAACTCACCATACTGACCGAAGTCCTTTTAACTGACAACTAGAAGCTGGCTGTCATTTTTTTTTCTTTTTCTTTTTTTTTCTCTTTTTCTTTGTCTGAATAGTTCAACAACATGTATGTTAAAGATTCCATTTCAACACAAGAAAAGGGTCAAGATCACAAAATATTCCACCTTTTGCTCTGTACCTTATGTTGTTCAAAAGTTTGGGTGACAGTAGTTCAGTTGGTCGCGCATTTGTCCACTGATCCAAAGGTTGGCGTTGGGTTAAAATCCTGTTCGAATACCACTTTCAACATAAATAAAAAAGCATCACTGGTTGAGCGGTCTGATTGTGTCCTTGGGCAAGACACTCACCCACCTCGCCCCCAGTGTCTGCGTACACTGGTGTATGAGTGTGTGTGTGAATGACGCTTGAAGGTGGAAAAGCGCTGTATAAAAATGTGACTATTTACCATCCACTTATATGATCATTGATTTTGGATTTGCTCCACAAACTTACCATACTGACCGAAGTCCTTTTAACTGACAACTAGAAGCTGGCTGCCACTTTTGTTTTTTGTTGTTTTACGTTCACCTGAATAGTTCAAAAACGTGTATCTCAAAGGTGTACTGCGCATCTTTTCTGGTGGAGGGTCCGCTACCTACTTGTCTCCATGGAGATGTTATGGAATGTCCCATGGTGGACTCTAAACATATACATCTTATCCATTTATTCATAACAGGTGTTTCTATCGCTCAAAAACACAATAATTCTCAAGGGCGATAGACAGGTTTAATCTATACTGTGCAACATTATAGTCAAAGTAATAACATTTCCACGGAGACAAACAGGTGGCGGACCCTCCACTAGAGCGCCTTTAAATATTCCATTTCAACATAAGGAAGGGTAAAGCCTCAGATAACAAAATACTCCACCAATTGCTCTGTACCTTATGCTGTTCAAAAGTTAAAGAAGAAAATAAGATAAAGAAAAATAAGATAAAATTTAAAATAAAAAATAAATAAATAATAAATAAATAAAATTAAAAAAATAAACAATAATAAAAATAAGATACAGAAAAAAAAAAGATAGTTTGAATTTGAATTTGAAAAGTCTGAATTTGAATTCATGACAACAAACCCACACTTGATGTTGGCTGTCACAAGTCAAATCTGATTATTTTAAGTTTTCAAACCTTTTACTGTATTTCTTTTTCTCAAATGCTCCCTTCACATTCTGAGATACGATTAGTGTGACAGCCAAGCCCGCTCTCCCCTCTCCTGTCATCAGATTTGATTAATGGCACCACTTTCTGAAGCTCTTGTGAAAATAATACTTGTGTTTATTGACAGACAGCGTTGTGTCAGGTTGTGTTTCATGTTCGGACAGTAATTGCAGTAATTTTAACCGTAAAGCAACAAATACCGGCTTCGTGGTTTTCAGATTCGAGATGTGGTGATGTCATACGAGAGACAGGTTTCTCTATTGCTTACACTGTACTCTGTCAAGAAATATCCAAAAACAAATGAACAAATGTTGAACCTGATCATTTCTATTAGCGATTAGATTCAAAAACTCAGAAATCTGCATTTTAAAAGAATGAATTTGAGTTATTATTGGTCTATGTCATGATCTGAACACTTTCAAATTCAAATCCTAGCATTCTGACCTGCCCCCATTTCAATTTTAGCTTTCTACCATGTTCTAACCCTCATCAAAACATGCCTGAAGAGGTTTTAGATGTCATCCATGCACGTTTGAGTAATCTAGCGATCTCTCCCAGGCCCTATTCAAACCCTTTTTACGGTTAGCTGAAAGATTCTGTACAAGGCTCCGCCCACAAGCCCACATCACCCATGCTCCCACACGACAATTGTCCATAAATATATAAAAACATGAGACAAAACTGTGCACAGCAACTTGAAAAAACTTGATTCGACGTGCACACTGATTGTGTTGTGATAGCGCTCTGTAGGGGGAGTGACTTAGCGCAGGGAGCAAAGGGAGGAGTGCCTCAGAGCATCAAAAAACAAAAATAAAAAGTCTTTTCAAAACAATAAAAAAGGTAACATGGTGATCTAAATATGTTATGTGTTAACAGTTGATACCAAATAGAAGTAAAATACCCCTCTTTAAAAGACACACAACAACAAAGTCACAACAACAACAACAAACGCACAATCACATGTTTACAATCTGCAATATTTCTATAGTAAGAATGAACCATTATCAGATGTAGACTGTAAACAAGCCCACAGAGTGCATGACCCATTCCGCTGTCGATGACGAACCATAAGAAACGGTCATTTGTGTTCATGTATGTTCGTAATCAGGGCATCTGGAGTAGCTGGAGGCAGAGGAGGATGACATCACAACAGACTATGACAAGAGGACGAGGCTACTGTAAATGTCCACCGTGTGTATGTATACTGCAATTTAAAGGTCTTGTACGCACTAAACTACTCATGGCTACCACAAAAAGCCTGGTATTTCAATATTTCGATATTTCAAAAAGGACGATGTTTGGAAAATAAATGTATCTGAGGCCTTCTGCCAGGTACACGGATTATTTTGGCTTCTTTGAACATTAACAACTTAGGTTCTTTTTGAAGACAATAGACTAAGAGCCATATTTACCTTGTTGACATCTTTTACAGTGATCTGATATGGCTTATTTTAGAATAATCTATTGGCTATTGGCAAACGACAAGTTCAAACGCTGGATAAAGGTCAGCGGTCAGTCTGAGAGCACCGCGCGACAAGGGGCGTGGTCAGTTTGAGGCTGACCGCACGTACAGGAAGTAATACCAGCTGATACACGACATGTCACCACCAACACCAGTGACAGTTCTGGAGATGGTTTGGGTAAGGTAAATACATCTGCTGTTTCATTGCCTTAAAAAAAGTTGTTTATGTGGCATTATATATGTGTGACGTTATGGCTGTCCCCAGAATGTTCCACAGCATGGCATTAAATGATCTTGAATTTGCATGATTCAGCCAAAGGTGTTTTTATTATCAAGCAATTCCTTGAAAACATCTATTCTTTCTGGGTGTACTGTTTAATGGCAGTTAAATGGCATTAATAGTTTAATATTAGATCTTTAACATCGACACGGTGGTTTACAAAATCACCCACTAACTGAACGGTAACCAGTTCAAACCTTAAAACCTAGAGACATTTGATAAGTACTTCTTCAGTACAATCCTGGGGAAGCAAGACAAAACATATATCTGAGAGAGAGTAAAAGTATGTCCACAAAGAGTAAAAGTATGTCCACAAAAAGTATGTCCCAAAAGAGTACAAGTATGTCCCCAAAGAGTACAAGTATGACCCCAAAGAGTAAAAGTATGTCTTCAAAGAGTAAAAGTATGTCCCCAAAGAGTACAAGTATGTGGACAAAGAGTAAAAGTATGTCCCCAGTGAGTAAAAGTATGTCCCAAGAGTACACATATGTTGACAAAGAGTAAAAGTATGTCCTCAAAGCGTAAAAGTATGTCCCAAAAGTGTAAAAGTACTGTATGTCCCCAAGAAATAAAAGTATAAAGTATGTCCCTCAAAAAATGTACACTATTGTTATTCTTTTTATGGCGGCTCTCTGTGGTTCTTTCTCTCTCGTCTTGTTTGTACGGTGGACGTTAGCAGGATGTGCTACATGACAGCTGTCAGCCTGCATCTGCCACTGCACGTCCCTGTAGCCGCCATGCTAGCTAGCGCGGTGGAAAAGTACCGCTCTGTGCTGACTCAGCCTATGCTCCTGTCCTCGTCTGTAAACACAACGGCACGGCTAGCTCCTCACGCTAACGCTGACCATCCATCAGATCACTGTTAGCCGCTAAAAGGGCAAAACGCTAGCTCCTAAATGATGCAGTGTGCGCGGTGGTGCTAAAAGCATTTGGGGTCGAGTAAAGAAGGAGGACGTCGTGTAACTTGTAGTATGTTTTACTGTTAAGAGCGCAGTACTGTTATGTTCTCAGCTGTCTTTGTTTAGGAAGACATTAAAGGAGACAGATCATATAAAAAAGCTTTTAAGCATGTTATAATGTGAGTGTTCCAAAAATTTAAGTTTTCATCTACCCCCTATCTCCGCCCACTGCTTTATACTTAATTGTGATTATTCCAAAAATGGTCAGGGTCATATGTAGGGTTCAGAAATGTACCAGTATTGTAGCCGTGGTACAGTATGTTGTGGTTTCATTTTAAATACTAAAAGAATATGTCTCAGGAGCAACTTAATTCACAAAAAAAGCTTTGTGTTATGTTGTTGTGCTCTTGGGCCAGAAACTTCACTGTCCGTGCACTTATAAATGTGGTAAAGTTTTATTGTGGGTTCAGACTGTACAACTACCTACACTACTACAATCCAAATCAACTACTACTACTACTACTGCTACAATCAATATCAATCCTATACACACAAGTTGCTCGTTAGATCCTCTACCATGCGTTCCTTGAGCAAGACACTTCCCCGTCTTTGCCCACAGTTTAGCATAATATTACCACCAGTCCTTCCAAATACTATTATGCGTACTACTACTACTACTACTACTACCACTACTTGACTTAATGTAAATAGGTGCAGGCATGTGTTGCTTCCACTCTCAGTGCTGTGAGGAGAGAGGAGGGGAACACAAAATGGCTCCCGGGGACTGTGCATTATTCACTGTTTGTTTAGTATTCATTGGGGAAGGGGGAGATGGGATTCTGCACCGAGCCGTGCAATTCAATGTGTGAACGAGTAGCATAGTAATGTGTGCTGGGACCAGTTCGCAACGTTATAACTGGATTTCACTATATTCCATTAGGCTATAGGGTTCAATTAAAGGGGAATTGCGTAACTTTTCCGGTGCAGGATCCGTCAAAATGCTTTTCTCCATGGAGATGTTATTGCTTCGTCTGGAATGTTTCACAGTATAGGTTTTTTTCCGCAATAAAGCACCTGTAATTGAATAAATGTAAGGTAGAGCTGCTTAATGTCGTACTGTGGAACATTCAAAAGCAGAGCAATGACATCTCCATA
This sequence comes from Taenioides sp. WSHXM2023, assembly GCA_029959045.1. Lineage (NCBI taxonomy): Eukaryota > Metazoa > Chordata > Actinopteri > Gobiiformes > Gobiidae > Taenioides > Taenioides sp. WSHXM2023. Next base: position 4,749,077 of record CM057102.1, on the reverse strand, counting down.
GAAACAAAAAGGTGACAGACCCCCAACCGAAAAGTTTCAGGGATGTGTGTGAACCAATGTCATATTCAGATTCATATTCAAATCTGTTAACAGTAATGCATTTTGAGCTGTGTTTTGAAGCTCAGGACTCCAGTGTTCATTTTGTAGGTTAAAATATTTTAATCCGCATTTCAATCACCGAAAGAGCCCCGAAACGAACCATAAACAAGCTCACCATCTAAGAACACGACCCATGAAGCAATACCATACGATTTATAATGAAAAAACTGGATAAATAAGCAGGATTTGAACCGTCAACCTTCAGATCAGTGGACAAACGCTGTACCAACTGAGCTACTGTCGCCATGTGCTTCGATACGATGTGGCCAAAAGGCATTTAAAAGGTGCACTGCGTAACATTTCTAGTGGAGGGTCCGCCGCCTGTTTGTCTCCATGGAGATGTTATTGCTTTGTCTAGAATGTTCCACAGTATACTATAAATCTACCTGAATTACACTTCAGATCTGTGGAGAGTAGTAGGGTCGCTACTATTCTCAGAAGGAATTAATGTGTTTTTGAGCAACAGAAACACCTATAACGAATAAATGCTAGATGAATATGTTTAATGTCATACTACGGAACATTCCAGGCAAAGCAATAACATCTCCATGGAAACAGAATATGATCGACTTGCCAATGTTACCAAAAAGATGTGTGTTCAACAGTAGAAACAGTAGAGAACCTTCATTCTAGCGTGGGCAGCTGTCGAGCCAGAACCAAACATGATCGACCAATCAGATTCTTTTTTTTTATGTGACTCATGTGAAACAAAGGAGCTCATTGGTCGCCCATCATATATAACAAAATCAAACTTCTCTCACTATAGATGAGTTTAGTGCTTTTTCTATGATATTTGTTCCTTTCTTTGTTCCTCATAAGCAGCTGTATTTGTTTGTGCGTCCCTGATTGGTTAATCCACCTGTCAGTCAAGTCCACCTGAACTCCAGGACCAGACTCACAGCTGCGTAAAGTATTGGAGAAGTGTGTATCATGGATCACAGGCAAATTTGTCATAGTTAAAACAAAAAAAACATACAATAAACATGATATAAATAGTTGTTGTGCCTCGGCAGAGAGACGACAGGCGGTCTACACATTCGATTCAGGATTTGAGTGACATCTTCGTCAAACTAGACTCAAACAAAAAATAACCAGCTGACTAAATTTTGAATAAATTTTTTAAGTTTTTTTCATCAAAAAACTTAAAAACAAAACAAAACAAAATTAAATTAAATTAAATTAAATTAAATTAAATTAAATTAAATTAAATTAAATTAAATTAAATTAAATTAAATTAAAATAAAAAATAATAAAATAAATAAAATAAAATAAAATAAAATAAATAAAATAAATAAAATAAATAAAATAAAAAATAAAAAATAAAAATAAAATAAAATAAATTAAATTAACATTGACTAGCTCATCCACAAGTCCAGGGTCTCATTTCTCATTGCTCACTTCCTTCTCCTTGACTCCTGTCCTCGATTCAGCAGGAAATGGGTAAGAAAGTCCCACCCACAGAGGAGACACAGCGGAAAGAGGATATAAACTCCTCACTGAGACCAATAAAATTTGATTCTTTAATCTAATGTCTGCTCCTGAAGTCTCCCTCAGGTTTACTCCTTCACTCCGTGGTTTTCTTTGGGATGCATTTGATTGACAGCCAAAAAATGGGGGATCGAGGAGAGGAATCAAGGAGAAGGAAGCGAGGAAAGCTCTGTCTTCAGTCACTCAACATGTCAAAGTGGGACATGTACACTGGGGCAGACTGATTGGCTGACTGAAGACATTTGGTCCACCGGGGACACTTTTTGACGGCGTGATTGGCAGACAGATTTGGCTCAGCTGGCACGCCTGGGGCACGCCGGGGAGGGACCAGAGGGGCGAGAAGGACGGAGAAGGTCTTCCGAACTGAAGAGTATCTGAGTTTTAGGGGGTCAAAGGGCAAAGGTCAGGAGGTGATGAAGGTCTGAAGGGAAGTGACCTAAATTTGTCGTAAAAGTGCAGTAAAAGTGGTACCGTCTGCTCGTCTGTGTAATCTTCAGTCGTCCAGGCGGGTCCAGAACATTAGAAGGTTGACTTTTATTAGATGGACAAAAGTTTTAGAGGGAACACAAGACACCATTCTCCCAAGATGCTTCTTCAATTCTGACAGGGTTCTGTTTGTCTTTTATCTGACTGAAAGGAGGAGCTACCTACACTGAAACTAACACACCCTAGTTGTTAAGTAAGGAGTATCTGTTATTAGTTCAGTCCAGTGAACTACCCTAAGGTGTGAACTGTCACTTGAGGTATATTTTACACATTTATTTACAGTGGTACAGCACTTCGAGCTATCGCCTCACAGCTAAGAGGTCCAGGGTTTGATTCACACTTCAGGACTCCATGGAAAAAGAGATTCTAACTCCTGTTTATAAACTCGCCCTACTACCAAAGTTTTTATGCAGTAGTTACTTATGGTAGTCCTTATTCACAGCTAAACTAGCAGTTGTTTTCTCCCATTTTAGACAAGTTTTAGTTCTAGTTTAGACCTATAGTTTTAGTTTGAGATCTAGTGCTCCACTCAAACAGTAATACAGGACTACATTCATACCATACTCCATACAGATGTACAACAACTCACCCTTATGTAACAGATAATACTCCCTACAACTGTACAACAACTCACCCTTATGTAACAGATAACCCTGTTTCTGTCAATCATCATATCATCTGTGCACTGTTTCCTTATGACCGCTTGTATAAAACTGTACATACATTTATATAATTTATGTCTTATTCACACCAGTCTCATGCTATTTTTATTGCTACTTATTTAGAAGTTTATTACAATTTTTTATATTTTTTTACTCTGTGTTATTGTAATATAATGTGATGTGTGAGCTACTGCGTCCAAGTCATTTCCCTTGTAGATCAATAAAATCTAAGTCTCTAAGTCTAGTGGTAGTTGAGAGCCAAATATTTTCATTGGCAGCAGTAGTTGTTGTGAAAAGTTTGAGAACCACTGTCTAGAGTAGAACATTGCAAGCAAAGCGTCAATTCCTCATAAACATAAAAACCGATGGCAGACTTTTCCTTCAGAAAAGTGACATAGTGCACCATTTAAATACTATGGGCCTATATTATATACATATACAACAACTGGAGTATCATTCGGGATTAATTAAAAAATAAAGCAGTCCCTCATAAATGTTTAAACATGCTTGAAATTAGGTACTGTGTAAACTTAATGAACAAGATAAACAAAGTGGGTTAAAAATAGCTCTCTCTGGTCTCTCGGCGCAGGGCCGGTCTCACCTCGCTCTGATGAATTATGAAGCAGGATCAGCCCAGTGTTTTTGGGATTTGCGTCCTCGCTCGCCGCTCTGATCGTAGTAAACACTGCATGATTTATCAAAGGCACAGCAGACCGGTGGAGGCCGCCGGTTAGCTCGGAGGAGGAGATACATGGTGCAGGCTGTTAGCATTAGGGAGATCATAGATGAAGCATGTGAACACTAAAGACATGGCGCTAACCCATGTCTTTAGGAGTGGCTACAGGCAGTCAGAGTTACAGATCTCAAAGATGAAGCAGGTAAAATAAAGTTATGGATTAACACTAGGTCGTACAGGCTGTTAGCGTTAAGGTACGTTCAGACCGCGGCGTCGGGGGGATGCACGTCTAGGCTTGTCTAAAGTGTGAGTGGCACATTTCAAGAGTTTGACACAGTGTGTTTTGAGCATTTACACCACAGGTGTTAAAGGCACCAGAACTGAACTTTCATCTAAATTTGCCGCACATTGTGTCTCTAGCGTCGGCTCTCAAATGCAAACGAGTCCAACGAGAGGTGGTCTGGGGCTCTGGGATCAACACTTGTTCCCTTTACGGAAGTATAACATATTCATATTTTAAGTATGAAGTACCCTAGTTTAAGGTGAGAAAATTAGTATTCATGGGTGACTGTCACATTACTTTTTAAATATTGTGGATGCCATTTTGAGGACTTTTGACTACAAAACATCACTCTGATTTAAAACTCATGAAACGTTTTCCTTTAGCTGAGAATCGCTTGTAGACTTTTTAAATGTAATGGACACTATTTTGAGGACTTTTGACCATTGAAACATCACTGATCTGACACTTCTGGAGTGTGTTCGTTTGTGGGAGTTGCTCGTTAGTCGCAGACACATTGTTGTGTTCACACTGTCTGGATCACAGCTCTGAGCAGGAGGAGCCTCGAGCTCACATCACACTCAGTATTCACACTCTATTTCAGGCTGTGGAGAAAAGAGGGAACGCACTCATTATTATCTGTGTGTGTGTGTGTGTGTGTGTGTGTGTGTGTGTGTGTGTGTGTGTGTGTGTGTGTGTGTGTGTGTGTACCACATAGAAAAGCTTGTAGTGCTAAAATGTGCTAATTGCTATATGCAAACATTCACCCTCAAACCAGAGAATGGCCAGTTCAGATTAGAAAATTAGATTGTCTTGCTGTCGTGGCCGATGATATTAAACTTTTACAATCCAAATTGATGTCAAGACAAATTATAGTGAACTTTACAAATTAACGTATTGTAAAGATAATAACCAAATGTAATTATCTAGGATATAAATGTATATTTTCACTCATGAGTGTTCAAAAAGACAAATTTCAGCTACATTTTTAATATCGATATCTGGGGAAATCCTACAATATCACCAATATCATCAATAACCGATAACCAATATACCATCCCTCGCTCAAACTGAGGAGTGAAAACTGTTAACTGTGTGTGTGATGTGTATGTGATGGTGACAGGAAGGGCATGTGGCGTGATCGAGAATCCACACTTCAATATTCACCGGAGAATCTCCCAGCTCCAAATGGGCGTGATTGACAGAAGGATTAGCCAGTTAGAGACATGCATGGTCCGTCCATATCGAAAAAAAAATATCCCCCCTCTTTGTTATTATATTATATTGTGATTCTTGAGCTTCTGTATCCAAATAATTTCCCTAAGTCTAAGTCTAAATGATGTGTGACCGATGAGCTACTTCACTCCACCGAAAACGACAAATCTGATTGGACATAATGGAGGGCATGGTGACCAGACTGATGTCATTCTGTTCAAAAAATCAGTCTGGACCACACACACGAACACACACTCAAACCCAAACATGCATCATCACCTTCATGACAAACTACATTTCCCACAATCCCTGGCACTATCATGAAAACGCATCAAAACGTATGCTTGCTGTTGTGATTCAGGCGTTAATTACACCGTGAAAAAATCTTGCCTTCCACCATCCCGCCAAGCAAAGTGCCAAACGTAGCATCAGCGTTACCCTCCTGAAATATGCGCATGGAATTCCTCTTGTTCCTGGCAGTGGCGGTGTCATGGTCTGGGCTTAGCGAGGAGGGAGGGTAGCTTGCAGAAATTGGCACAGCGCAAGTGTTGATGTAATTATCACGTTGTGTTCCTCTTGGCGCTAAAGCTCACACCCCGCGCGAGGAGCTACGTGTGGCTGTGCCAGTGTAAATGAGATCAGAACGATGCTCTGCTCTCGCTGTTATTGTAAAGGGCGGTCTGAAAAGAAGGATTTAGGGGTATACCTGGTCAATGCGCTGCGATAACGAGGTGATGAGCGGAAATTATCGTACATATGTCTTTTTCAGAAATTGGCACTTCTACTGTATATGGATTTGTAATACCGTCCTGTAATACCAGCCACAATCCACTTCAGGAGAGATTTGAACCAGCAACCCTCTGATTTGTTGGCAAAATCGATGACAGAAAACAAAACAAAACACTGCAATCGCCCATATTACGTTATTTTTTGATCTATGTTATAATGATGTTTCCTCCTCACAAACATACCCATATTTAGGCTGAGTTCTTCTCTCACATCCACCTTGTGATGTCATGTGGTAATACAGGAAGTGCTCCACTGTGTTTTTAAACTCCACACACCTTTATTAGAATCATCTGGATCATTTCAACCCTAGAATCGAGAATCTCTACTGAACTAAAGGTAAAAGGAGCTGTTAACTCAAAAATGTCCGCTTCATGACATCAGAAGGTGGCACGGAGCATTTTGAGCTTTGGAGATGTAGACAGACTAATAATAAATGATTACTCAAACATGTGTGAATGATCGGTGCAGCATCGGCAGTGATGTGGTCGCTGTATTGGACCATTGTGGTGAAGAAGGAGCTGAGCCGAAAGGCAAAGCTCTCGATTTACCGTCAGTCTACGTTCCTGCCCTCACCTGTGGTCATGAGCTTTGGGTAATGACCAAAAGGACAAGATCGCGGATACAAGCGGCCGAAATGAGTTTCCTCCGCAGAGTGGCTGGGCGCTCCCTTAGAGACAGGGTGAGGAGCTCAGTCACACGGGAGGAGCTCGGAGTAGAGCTGCTACTCCTCCACATCGAGAGGAGCCAGCTGAGGTGTTCCGGGCATGTCCCAGCGGGAGGAGGCCCCGGGGAAGACCCAGGACACGCTGGAGGGACTATGTCTCTCGGCTGGCCTGGGAACGCCTTGGGATCCCCCCCGGAGGAGCTGGAGGAAGTGTCCGGGGTGAAGGAAGTCTGGGAGTCCCTGCTTAGACTATTAACCCCACGACCTAGCCCCGGATAAGAGGAAGAAAATGGATGGATGGTGTGAATGAAACAAAACACAAGTCGAGGCATGTTTTTATGAGGTCACAACATTATAATTATTATGGCTTAAAACTCAAAGGCGTCGGCTTTGTGTAATATAGAACCTTTAAACATAGGAACTGTTCTTTCTTCTTTTTCTTTATTTTTTTAGTCCCAGATTATACATAATAGATCACAACAACATGTATCTCCCTAAACAGTAACTGCGGCAGCGTGGGGGAGGGGCAGAGTCCACAGTGGGCGGGGCTTGTTGATTTTTCGCCTGCTGTTGCTATTATGGCCTAACTACAGTTTAACGCTGACAACATTTATCAGGGTTATTGGCATGTATGAATCATTACGCGTCTTTGAATATGCATGAGACCAAAGGGGGGGATGGGCCTCGGTGAAGAAATATGGTACACTCAGTGGATTTAATGGCTGTGATGGTTCTTAAGAGTCAATTTGATCTGATGGCGGTCACGTGGGAGCTGGCACAGTTTTAAATAGAAAGAATTGCGATGCCAGGACCATTATAATCATATCAGAGTTGGATAATGTATGTTTCTGCTATTTGTTTTCTTGATTGCTGTTCAAAAACAATGACAAAAAGTGCTGCAGAAAAAAAATTAAAAATCACTATCACTCAGGTTTCACATTTAAATATTAAAGTGTTAAAAACAGACCTGGAGCTGTGTTTCGTTTCATTCACATGTTTAACGCACAAATCTTGCATATTTAGTTCTTCTCTCAAACAGAAAATGCTCTGTTCCACTTTGTGATGTCATGTGGCAATACAGGAAGTGCTCCACTGTGCTTTTAAAGTCCACACACCTTCACTAGAATCAGCTGGAGACATTCAGCCCTGGAACTGCAAATCTCTACTGAACTAAAGGTAAAAGGAGCTGTTCACTTGAAAATGCAGCTTCATGACATCACAAGGTGGAACAGAGCATGGAACAGGCTAATAATCCAGGATTACTCAAACATGTGAATGAAACACTCCAGTCATGTTTTTGAGGAGGAAACAGCGTTCTAACATAGATTCTAAGAGCCATATTTGGTGTTCCACGTATCTGAGCAAAATGCGTCTTATCCCAGTACAGATTTCGTGCAGAAGCAGCTCTTGAGTTCAAAATAAATCCGTTGTGAACTGTTTTAAAGATCCAGCTTTTTCAGTTCCGATACCGATTTCGATAATTTCACTTTTAAGTATCTGCCCAATATTAACCGATACCAGCATAGGGATGGACAATGGCACTTTTTCCTTATTTACCCAGTTAACTTATTACACGAGAGATCCAATTTTGTTATGTATCTGTTATTTATCCTTCACACCACTACTGAACAGCTTCGTATGAATAGAATTTCAAACATTATGGGACGTTCAAGGCCAAAATCAGCCTGTAAATAGTCTGTAAATAGTCTTATTAAATCCAGTTAAAGGCCCAGCCAAGATATCTGCTTAACCATAACGATATCATGGGGCTGATACCTGATCCAGCATTTTTTTCAGTATTTCCTCAGATATTCATTACCAGTATCGATATCGGTGAACACCTACAACGCTTTTAACGTCATCTTAGCACCAAGTATAGCTTTACCTGCAGTGAATAATGTCAAATCCCTAAATAACTCTGTGAAATCAGCTGACACGGGAGATGTTGGCCAGCAGGTAGGAGCCATACGTTATCGCCTGGAGTATCGATTGCAGAATAGCATTAGCGGGGCCCCATAGCTCGAGGATTCCACTGATTCAGCAGGTACCACTAGCTACTCCCCTCTGCTCCCTGGATGTCCCGCCCCCCCAGTTGTCCCCCGGAGGCTCCCGATTGGCCGGTTTGTTCGCTAATGATTCCTGACCCCACGCGTAACCTTTAGCATTGATCGCGGGGTCGTGATTTGACTTAAATGTGCGCAGTAGACCGCCGTTGTATTGATTGCAGTTAAAAATGGTTTAGGTTTATTATGTGAAATGATTTGGGGCTGTATTTTACCTACATAGCTTCAAGACGTGTATTTGGGAAGATAAAGTATAGATTAAGTGTGGGTTGATTGAATTTTAAAGAATCTAATTTTGTAGGTACAAATATTTTGGCCTATAATTAAATATCCTAAATGACGCAAAATTGACTCTTTAAAATTGAACTTTAAGCCATGTTACCTCCTAAAAAACAAACCTGGACTTGTTTTTTGTTTCATTCACACATGTTTGAGTAACCCTGACGCATTTTGTAATAGATTCCTCAATATTATTAGTCATATCAAACTAGCAATTTTAGAAAATGCAAACAAACTATGTTATAATGTTGCTTCTTCATCACAAACAGACCTGGAGTTTTGTTTCATTCACACAAAAGTCTGCATATATATTGAGTCATTTGGATAATTTCAGCCCTGGAATTGCCAATCTCTACTGAACTAAAGGTAAAACGTAGCTGGTAACTTGAAAACTACCGCTTCATGACATCACAAGGTGGAACGGAGCATTTTGAGCTTTGGAGATGTAAACAGACTAATAATAAAGAGTTACTCAAACATTTGAATGAAACAAAACACAACTCCAGGTCCGTTTTTGAGGAGGTAACAACATTATAACATGGTTTAAAGCTCAGAAGAGTCATTTTTGCGTAATATAGGACCTTTAATGTAGGTTTTCATTCTCTCCATTTAAAAGTAGTTGCTTCTTACAAACATGTGGTTACTCGACTGGCTGACTGTGCGGTACAGATATTTACTGTATCACTACACAACATACAGAGCTCAAAAGGACTGGGCTGAATCCACTGCTTATGGGCATCTACCACAGTACAGTTTCATATTTACAGCTGTTTGTAGCTGTTTCCGTTTGTAGTGCACAAGATTTAGATTTTAAATTTCATAAACCTGACCTGTTCCCAGATATAAGATATGATATTCTCAAATCAAATATGGCTTTTGCTGGTAACAGTTGTAATGCTGATTTATTTTTCATTACAAAAACGTTGGACTTAATGGACAAGTTGTTGGTTGGTGTTTGTTGAGTCTCTCTGTGCTTTTATGCTTGGTCCACTTTGGTCAGGCTAACACTGGACTGAGCCCCTTCCCCCACTGGCCCCCTGGAGCCACAACTGGACTCACGCTGGTCTCCATCCAAGCTCTGCATCGGGTTCACTACATCAAAACACCCAGCTGTCCCCTACAGTTCTCCTCTCAGCACGCTCTCCTCTCACTCTGCAAAAATATGTGTGGAGCACTTAAAAAGACTTCTTCTACATTTAAGTACACTGGACTAGTTTCATTTACTGATCCTAGTTTATTTGAGTTGTTACACAGTGACATCAGCAGGGTAACATCAGTGTGAATGGGGTAAGAACTCATGCAGTATCATGTAATTACATCAGGCTGTTACTGTGACCTGTTATTACAGGCAGTGCACATGGGCTTGTATGCAGGTTACAAAATGTGCACTGTGCAGGTTATGTGACGTTTAACTGTTAAGCTACACTGGCTTTTATGCTCAATGTAATTGTACATTGTCCTTATAAATTAATAAATGAAATGTTATCACATGTTACATGTTATTACACAGCATGTTACACACAGTTACATGAGGTACAATCCTCCAGCTCAGTTAGTATGGACTGAGCACTGCAGGGCCCACTGCTCCTGGTGAGGGGCCCCTGTGGCACTGAAGGATGTGTCAGTAAAGTGTCCCTATGATACAGGCTGTACACAGCACATGTCCAGCACAAACAGGCTCTTACATTTGTGGCACAGGTTATTACCGGGAGTTACATAGTGCGTTATATTATATTTAATTACCTCTTGTACTAAATGATGCACATAAAATGTGTAAAATCTACTCCATTTGTCAGATCATTTTTTCCTTACATAAAAAACACTTCATAATTCATGAAACAATTCAGTCAATCAAGGTTCAATAAACACTTTAACACATCCTCAAAAATACTGAATTCCATCATTTTGTAATCCATACATTTTTTACAGTGCACACAATAGTCCAGTGTTTGAACCCGGGCCCGCGGCTCATCCAGGGGCCACCTGCCGACATGCAGCTCTCAGTGTGGTGTCCCAGTGTGATGTACGAGGAGCCCAAACCTCCTCATGAATATGAAGAGCCGCTCTGAGCACAAACTCATTCCACACGTGTGTCTCTGGAGCAGGGCCCTGAACACACCCAGGGCTTATTGCCATTCTGACGGCACACTGAGATTTACGGCGTTTTCTGGGGGACAAGTTCATCACACAGAGAGATGTATTAAAATGTATTGTGCGCAGTGGAGAAGGGCACATAAATTATCTGCGGTTTCTTGGTACGTGGAGGCAGTTTTTCACAGTTTGAAAGCAAATCTATAGGTTTTTATTGAAATGGTCTTATATTATGTTACACTGCCTTTTTAACTTAAGCATGTTATAGGTTGTGTTCAGGTTCTACAGTTTGATTATGACTGAACTGAAGTGTTTTTGAAAGAAATCTCCAAACAGAAAATTCACGTTGAACCTTAATTACTTGTTAGGGATTTGCCATGTTAAAAGCTGCATTCTGTAACTTTTCTGGTGGAGGGTTCGTCAAATGCTTTTCTCCATAGAGATGTTGTTGCTTTGTCTGGAATGTTTCACAGTATGGCATTAAACCTTTCTATCTTCATGGAGACTAAACCAAACCAAGTTACAGGTCAGATCTGTGGAGAGGCAACCCGCTCACAGTCAGAATGCCTGTGTTTCTAGGTATTTTTAATTTAATAAATGTAAGGTAGAGCTGTTTAATGTCATACTGTGGAACATTCCAGGCAGAGCAATGACATCTCCATAGAAACTTAGATAGTGCACCTTTAATCTTATGGGTTAAAAAGGGAGTATTATACTAAATGGACTTTTTGTAGCTTTCTGTCATGTTATAACATTGTTCCCCTCATCACAAACATGTCAGAAGAGGTTTTAGATGTCATCCATGCATGTTTGAGTAATCCAGTGATCTCTCCCAGGCTATTTAGCTGTAAGATTCTGTGCAAGACTCCATAAATATACAAAAGCATGATAAAAAAAAATGAAAAATACACTACAACTTCACAAACCTGATGTGATGAGATGAGCAATATAGTTTCAATAGCGAAATACATGCCAAATGTGATGCACTCTGAAGGGGAGTGACTTAGCACTGGGAGCAGTGGGAGGGGTGAAGATTAGAGTGTCAAAAATGAAAGTGAACACGTTTTCGGCGAATGCGGCATTTTCAAAACAATAAAAGGCAACATGGTGATCTAAATATGTGTTTATACCCTAGAGAAGTAAAAAATACACCATCATTAAAAGTGCACTGTGTAACTTTTTGTTTGGAGGTCCGCCACCTGTTTGTTTCCATGTAGATGTCTTTGCTCTGCCTGGAATGTTCCACAGTATGACATTAAACAGCTCTACCTTACGTTTATTCAATACAGGTGGTTTTAGAGCTCAAAAATAACTAGAAAAACAGGTATTTTGACTGTGAGCGGGGTCGCCTCTCCACAGATCTGACCTGTAACTTGGTCTGGTTTGGTCTCCGTGAAGATAAAAAGGTTTAATGCCATACTGTGAAACATTCCAGACAAAGCAAAAACATCTCCTAATGCATCTTTTAAAAAACATGTAATACCAAAGTGAACTGGTACAAAAGTGTGATTTTTAAGACCAAAAAGAATTGTGAAATCCAATATCTCTTCTCCAAATGTCACAGGTGGTCTATTTAAATAAAACATGAACATACCCAAGCATCTGAGCCTGTCTCTGCTTGTATGTATTATTCACACACTCGTTAGCTTTGCCTGCTCAAGAGGAACCGTATTGATTCAGCCATTGAACTGCAGCACTGTCTTTGTGTCGAGAAATAGCCTGGTCGACCCAACTCATGAGTCAGGACAATTGTGTAAACATAGCCACTGACACATCATTTTAGCAGTATTTCTGGTTCATTCATTCTCCCGATACTAAAATGGACCATATGAACGTCGTCCTCTAAGACCAGAATTAGAATTTCAATTGAGAAGTAAATTCAGGCAGTTTGAATCGTTACTGATCAGGCAAGGTAAGTTTATTTGTGTAGCGCAATTCGTACACAGTTTAAAGTGCTTTACAGAATAAGAAATATAGTAAAATCCCAATACAAACAAAATATAAATAATCATTATAAAACATTAAAAGAAAAGAGTGCAGAATGAAAACCTTTCAGTCGTATGCGCAGCTAAACAGAAGCGTTTTGAGCCAGAGTCAAAGTAGAAGTCTGTCGCACATGTTCAGGAAGACTGTTTCAGGTTTTAGCTGCGTGAATCTGAAACTCTGACTCCCCGTGTTTAGTCCAGACTCTGGGCATCAGCAGGAGGCCGGGACTAAAGTAGAACTAAAGTAGGACTACATCAGGAGGCCGGTCCCTGAGCTCCTCAGAGTGCAGATGGTTCATGTGGCACTAACATGTCAGAGATGTTCTTTGGTGTTAGGCCATGGAGAGACTTGTACAGAAGCAGAGCCGCTTTAAAGTCTATTCTCCGAGCCACAGGGGGCAGTGCAGAGACCTAAGACCCGGACACGTGGTCGTACTTCCTGGTTCGAGTCAGTTTGGGTCTTTTCAGCTTGGGGAGGACAGCCAATCCTCTGTCAGTGAAAGCGTTGCAGGACTATGGGAGATTTCTTTTTTGTTAAATGAACCTCACTCACACCAGATTGATCTGTGGCTCTGAAGTGAGTTCTGCACATTATCAGTCTGGAACGGCTCTCACTGAAAGATCAGGAAACGTGGAGCGTCATGACGATTATTTGAATCTGATCGGTTGAAACGTCACAACAGCGGAACAAGCTGAAAATTCAAACTTTTGTTACATCCAGTTGAGAGAAAAGCACAGACATCTTCCCTGTCCACAAACGCACAAAGCGCTTCCCTCTGCACGTTTTTCACAAACTAAATAGTCTGAAGTACCTCTGTCGGCGTCGCCATGTTTGTTTAGGTTCGTTTGGGCTCTTCACCTTTGGCTTCTGCACAAACCTCACTGTTGCTATGTGATCGGTTCACCTGCCTGATTGTTCATACAGCGGGCACATGTCAAAATGAATTCCCATGAGTTCTGTAATAAATGGACAGGGAATTAATACTGAAAGCTCTATTCTGTTTTTAAGAAGACGTAACTATTGTTGTCATATGTTGTAAACTTCCTCAGCCGCCTCTTTTCCTAATGGTTCTGACTGGATGCTGTCAATTTTCCCTTACACTGAACATGAAGCTCTGCCAATGCAGTACACAATACACAATACACAATACACAATACAAGACAGTAAAAAAACATGAGATGTATAGATGGATGGAGTGGATGGATGTAAGATGTTTTTTTGTTTTCCCCACTCAAATAAAAAAAACAACAAAAAAAACTAATGTTTGTAACTGTTTTCTTCTTTCATTCTTTTAATATTCTCGTACAGGTTGTCAAAAGCATAAAATACCAGTGGAGCATCACCTGCATGACTCCACGGAAATAGAAATTTTACAAATCAGAAATCGTGCTTCAGGACAGTCTCCATGGCGATAGATATGCCATACTGTAAGATTACAGTACAAGGAACAGCATTTCCATGGAAACCAGCAGAAAGAGACCTTCCTTGGGCCAAATAAGAGTCAGGTTTGTGGAGATGCGAGGCCACTCATAGAAAGGACACGTGTTTGTGCTGCCCCTTCCCCTAATGGTCTTTGAATGCCACATGAAAATGTTTTTCTCTCTCCGTCATTCTCCCCGTCTCTTTCCCGTCTCTCTACATCTATCTCTTTCTGTTCTTCTGCCTCTTTCTCTCTCTCCTGCTCTTTCTGTCTGTTCTTCCATCCCTCCCCCTCTTTCTCCCTCTACCTCTTTTCTTCTGTCTTTTTTCTGTTTTGTCCTCTCACTGTTATTCTCTCTTGCTCTCCTCCTCTATTTTGTCCTCTCACTGTTATTCTCTCTTGCTCTCCTCCTCTATTTCTCTACCTCTCTCTCTCTCTCTCTCTCTTTGTTCTTCTGCCTTTCTCTCTTCCTCTCACCCTTTCTCCTCCTTTCTTCTGTTCTTGCATCCCTCTCACCCCCTCTCTCATCTTCTCTGTTTTTCTGTCACTTTCTCTCCCCCCTCTCTCTCTTTTCTCTCTTCTTCTCTCTCTCTCTGCTCTTCTGTCTGTTCCTCCTTCTCCTTCTTTTCTTCCACCCCTCCCCTTCTTTTCTCTCTCTCCGTGTGGTTGCATATGCATGAGGAAGCCTTTTAATTATATTTTCTTTTATGTGTGCGGTTAATGGAGCCTCGCCGGGCGCTCCCCCCGAGACTCTCACACAGCTGCCGGGGACGGACTCTCCCTCCCTCCATCTATCTCTCTTTCTCCTAACTCCACCCTCCATCTCTCTCTCTCTTTCTCCTCACACCATCCTCTTTCTCTCTGTCTTCTCTCTGCTCTCTCATTATCTCTTTTACCTCGCTCATCCTGTGTCGCTCCATCATATTCTCTTTCGATTCTTTCCTCCTGTCTTCTCTTTGCTCTCTTTTTCTCTCTCTCTTCTCACTCCTTCCTCTTTCTCACCTCTCTTTTCAATCCAACCTTCATCTCTCTCTCTCTCTCCATCCTGTCTATTCTATCTTAGTATTCTCTTTCTCTCTATTTCTTCCCTCACTCCATCCTCCATCCTTCTCTTTTTCACCTCACTCCATTGTCTTTCTTTCTGTGTTCTCTCTGCTCTTTCTGTGTTCTCTCTGTTCTTCTTCACTTCATCCTCTCTCTCTCTCTCTCTCCTTCTTTATCTCATCTCACCCCTCTCTTTCTCTTCTTGGTCACTAGTCCTTCATTCATCCTCTGTTCCAGACACAGCAGATTTGGGTCACAGTCATGAGAGAATTTAAAGGTGTGATTAAAAGTCAAGTTTGTAAAAAGAACAGTGTGGATGTTACAGCAGTAAAACTGTTACAGACAGAAGCAGCACAGCCCGGAGACTGAGAGGAAAGTACTCACTGCGCAGAAAAACGGTCTCAGCTCTGACCATGGGTTAAATCCTCATCCTCAGGTAGTCCTCAGGTAGTTCTAAGGTAGTCCTCAGGTAGTCCTAAAGTAGTCTTCAGGTAGTCCTAAGGTAGACCTGACCAAGACTCACTCAAGATCTGGAGATGGGTCCCACTTGTCACTGCTCCGGTAGTGAAGGGACAGGGGAGAGGAGATGACCGAGGGACAGGGGAGAGAACAGCAACAGCAGCCTGACATCCTGCCAGAGAGTTACATGGAGCTGTACTTACACACAGTACTTACACACAGTACTTACACGCCTGGAGATACTGTGCCCATCTGCCTGTTGTACCTCACACTCCGGCTTCACAGGGTCACCATCAGACTCCAGGGCAGACACCAGCTTCCACGACTGCTGTTGCCCCAGCCCTTCGTCCAGTCCCTCCGGCTCTTCTCCCCGTGGGCCGTAGGCTCCTCTCTAGGGTTCTCCCAGCTCCACTGCTCCTCACATAGTCAGGTCCTACTTCTATCTCCTGGCTCCTCTTCCTTCAGTGTAAAACGCCCTTCTTTTAAAATGCCGGTCTTTCTCTGATTAGTTAAAAGGCTCCACCAGGTGTAGGCCATTAGAAAAAAAAACACAAAGCAATCACAATAAAAACTATTTCATAATAAAAGCACACAAATAAAACGTGCAATAAATATAGAAATAAAATGTGGACTTTCACCCTGTCACAAATGATGACTTTTCATTGTAGGCACATGTTATATTATATATTTGTATTGTGAAAAATTCACTGCAGTCAACATCTGGAGGTGGCACTACACCTGCATGACTCCATGGAAATAAAAAGTTAAAACGATAGTTCAGAACATTCTCTGTGGAGTTGTATGCCAATATTACAGCAAAAAGAACAACATTTCCTTGTAAACAAGCAGGACAAAGTTCATCAGCAGCAGGCATGTTTTAGCTGTGTGCTGCGCTCTTTTGACCTGTAATGTTCTGTACCAGAGCCTGGCTCCATCATTACTCTAATGGACTCGAGTCCAGAGAGAGAAGAAGCACAACAGGGTCAAACTGAGACTAACTGTTTACAGCAGAAGTGAGAAGTGCAAACTCTTAAACCAGACCTCATTTAACCAAGGGATAAGTTCCTACCTAAAGTACCTCAACATGTTACATGTTTTTACTCATTCTTTTCAGATCAGTGTTAAAGACATGACTGTGTTTCGTTGCAATAATCATGTGAACGGTCACTCCCTAAACCCCAGCACCTGCACCAATCCTGAGTCAGTGCTAGTGCAGCCTCTGCAGCTCAGGGAGGGAATTCTGGAGGTTCTGAGCTTCACATGAGCCTGTCCATAAACTGAGAATGAGACAAACCTGGATGTGTCTCTTTCAGCAGGTTAAGGCTCAGGCTCAGGCGTAATTGTTATACCAGTTTTTCGTGATGTCACCAGCTACTTGAAATTGCGGCGGTGTGTTTAGTTCCATTTTAAAGTGACATTAGAGTGATTTTTACAAGAGAATGAATGAATCAAAACATACATTTTGGTAACGTTTTTAGTCAGGTTGAACAGTCAAATTAAACTTGCCATTGCTCAAAATGGTTAACAAAACATCAGTATAAAAAACTCGGTCACGCTATTGGCGCAGGAAAGTGTGAAAAGTTCCCAAAACATAAAATTAAAAAATAAATAATATAATAACATTTTGACACAGTTTAATGCATAGAGACATATATGGCCCTAGATTATGATTAACACAGTACACCACAGTATTCTGAGAGAGGAGAGCTCATTTGCAGGTGTCCCACAGTGAAATACCACCTCCCTGTAGTACTGCAGTATACGTGTGTACTACAGATGCATGTACTGTATGTACTGTCTCTGCACACATGGGACTGAGCACATAATGACCACAGAGCAGGATCTGAGACCGCAGAGGAACAAGCACCTTTTAACATGATGAGTCAGGACAACGCAGAGGAGAGGAGGAAGAGAGGAGGAGAGGAGGAAGAGAGAGAGAGAGAGAGGAGAGGAGGAAGAGAGGAGAGAGAGAGAGAGAGAGAGCGAGGAGAGGGGGAGAGGAGGAAGAGAGGAGGAGAGGAGAGGAGAGGAGAGGAGGGGAGAGGAGAGGGGGAGAGGAGGAGAGGAGAGGGGGAGAGGAGAGGAGGAAAGAGAGAGAGAGGAGAGACAAAGGGGAGAGGATAGTAGAGGGGGAGAGGAGAGGAGAGAGAGAGCGAGAGAGAGAGAGGAGAGGGGAGATGAGGAGAGAGAGAACAGAGGGGAGAGGAGGAGAAAGAGAGAGAGAGGAGCGAGAAAGAGGGGAGAGGAGGAAAGAGAAGGGAGAGGAGGAGAGAGAGAGTGTAGAGGGAAGAGGAGGAGAGAGAGAGGAGAGAAAAAGAGGGGGAGAGGAGGAAAGAGAGCAGAGAGCTGAGAGGAGAGGAGGGGAAAGAGAAGAGGGGAGAGGAGAGAAAGAAAAAGAGAGGAAAGGGGGAGATGAGGAGAGAGGCGAGCGGGAGGGGAGTGGAGGAGAGGGGAAAGCGAGAGGAGGAAAGAGAGGGGCAGGAGGAAAAAGAAAGGAGAGGAGAGGAGGAGAGAGTCTACTGTGTCATTTAAAGGGGCTGTACCTGATTTTTACTGTCTTAAAAAACGTGAAAAACAGAACTCATTTGAAACAGCAGTGGTCCAAAGTTACTCCTCACTGACCTTGCGCATTCAGAACCTCATAATTATTCAACGTGATGAGTTTATAAGCACTTTTCACAACTCTCAGACACCAGGGCTAACAACAAATAGCATGCTAACAGTGCACTTCCTCATTCTCGGACAATAAACACTTTAATTAGACGCAGACACAGGCACAGTGGACTTATTTTGAACTCAAGAGCTGCTTATACAATTTATCTGTACTGGTGTTTTTTCATACCTGGAGTTAGTTTAACCACTTCACCTTTAACCCTTTAGACCCGAGCCCTCTGCACACACACAACACACACACACACACACACACACACACACACACACACACACA
The DNA here is from genome assembly GCA_029959045.1 of Taenioides sp. WSHXM2023. Taxonomy (NCBI): domain Eukaryota; kingdom Metazoa; phylum Chordata; class Actinopteri; order Gobiiformes; family Gobiidae; genus Taenioides; species Taenioides sp. WSHXM2023. Next base: position 4,730,429 of record CM057102.1, on the reverse strand, counting down.
CACAAACACACAAGTCTCTATACAGCAGCAGCCTGACCAAACTGTTATTGGCCAAGTAATGGAGCGAAGACTAACATCTCTGTTCAGGGTCGATGGGCCAAGTGCACTACAAGCTATTAGACTAGAGAGGAGAGAGAAGGAGGGAGAGAGGGAGAGAGGGAGAGATAGAGAGGGAGGGAAAGGGGGTGGAGAGAAAAAGCAGGGGAGAGAGGAGAAAAAGGGGAAGAAGAAACACTAAACTCTGTATTCTCATGTTTAAACACGTTTAAGTGGAGAGACAGTGGAGAAAAAGGTGAGGGTGAAGAGAGGGAAAGATAGAGGTGGAGGAGAGAAAGGAGAGACAGAGGGAAGAGGGAAGTGCTATTAAACTGAAAATCTCAAAAATACCTAGAAAAACAGGCACGCCTCGCCACAGATCTGACCTGTAACTTGGTCTGGTTTGGTCTCCATGAAGATAGAAAGGTTTAATGCCACACTGTGAAACATTCCAGACAAAGCAATAACATCTCCATGGAGAAAAGCATCTGACGAACCCTCCACCAGAAAAGACTTAAACAAACTTTATTGATCCAAAAGGGAAATTATTTGGACACAGCAGATCACTAATCACAATAAAATAATAATAATAATAATAATAATAATAATAATAATAATAATAATAATAATAATAATCATAATAATAATCATAATAATAATAATCATAATAATGCATCAGTTTTATATAGCTTTATAGCAATATAATATAATAACAAAATATAAATGGTAATAATAAATTCTAAATAAGTAGCAAACACAATAGCAAGAGACAGTTGTCAAATAAGGCATAATTATATAAATGTACAAGTCAAAATAAAATGGAAAAATAAGTAATAAAATATAAAATCTCAGCTATATACAAGAGGACACTGGAAGACAGGACATAGGGTTATGCGGTGCAAAGTTACACAATGCATCTTTATCTTGTGGTTAGTGTAGTCTAGTCTGTCATATGGAGTTTAATACAACTACAGGAGCAGACCAAACAAAGTCTGCACATGACACTACAGTAAAGCTGCAGTTTTGATGTCCCTAAGATGACCCGACTGTCCACAGACCTGATTAAAACTGTGTGTGTGTGTGTCTGTGTGTGTCTGTGTGTGTGCGCGCATGTGTGTGTGTGCGGAGGTCCTTAGTTCAGGTGCAAAATCGCGCCATAATCCAGTAACGTTCCTAATCCCAGTCACATTAAAAAGTGGATGAGAAATTAATCTGCGGCGGCACTGTCAGGTATCGCCCCAACCAAATCCGACAAAAAAAATAAAATAAAAAAATAAAACAAAAACATTAAAAACCCCAAACCCCGCCCGTCCATCCTCACCTCTGCACCGCTGTGTCCTCATCCTCCAGAATCTGATTAACGGTAAAGCTCCAGGGGGTAGCTTTAAACGCTCTTGGCACATCTCACTGTCTGTAAATAGAAAATAAATGATGAGAAATATCGGTTTATTGACAAATGGATTAAATTGTGAAATAAATCAAAATATATGGGACGAAAATATTGTGCGTTGAATCGTGTTGGAGTAATAGTTTGCAGTTTAAGTGAGAATTTTGTGATCGTTTTTGGTTTTCAGGTTAAAAAACTGTCAAAAAATGAAAGTGTGCTGCTGCCTCCTGTGGCCACTTCAGTTTCAAGTACTACATGACATCACACAAGACTGTCCTGATTACAGCCAGGAGTTTCTGATTACAAGATCTGAAAACAGTGTAATATTGGCTTTTTAATCATGTCATAATTGCAGTTACGTAACAGAAATGAACCCGGACTTCGTTTTTAGCCCCATATAAACCATCACCAGACTCGTTCTCGTCTTTTCGATTCTTTAAATTCTCAGCCTGAATTAGCCACACCTGGTTGCCTAGAAACAAGATCCCAAACACCTGCTCTAAATCTGATCTCTTCACACCTGTGGAGAGAGGGCTTTATTTGAGCTCTGTTATCGTGTTTTTTTATTCTTTACACTTCTTCACCCTGCACGCTTCACAAAAAGAAGGTTCCAGGTTTGATTCCCGTGTTTGACTCCCTTCTGTGTGGAGTTTGCATGTTCTCCATGTGTCTGGGTGGGTTTCCTCTGAGGATTCTGGTTTCTCCCATCAAACCAAAACATGCAACCAAAACATGGGAATGGTCCCACTGCTCCTGACAGTCTGACAGGTTGGGTCAAATGCAGAGGAGAAATTTCACTACAAGGTCAAGAAACCTTACCTTAAACTTCTCTCCAGAGCTCTCTCCTATGGTTCTCCTCTGGTCTTTCTCCTCTTGTCCTCCTCTGGCTCTCCTCTGGTTCTCCTCTGGTCCTCCTCTGGCTCTTCTATGACTGTCCTCTGGTCCTTCTCCTCTGGTCCTTCTTCTCTGACTCTCCTCTGGTCCTTCTTCTCTGGTCCTTCTTCTCTGGTTCTCCTCTGGTCCTCCTCAGGTTCTCCTCTGGTTCTCCTCTGGTCCTCCTCTGGTTCTCCTCTGGCTCACCTTTTGTCCTCCTCTGGTTCTCCTCCAGCCCTCCTCTGGCTCTCCTCTGGTTCTCCTCTGGTCCTCCCCTGGTCCTTCTCCTCTGGCTCTCCTCTGGCCCTCCTCTGGTCCTCCTCTGTCTCTCCTCTGGTCCTCCTCTGGCTCTCCTCTGGCTCTCCTCTGGTCCTCCCCTGGTCCTTCTCCTCTGGCACTCCGCTGGCTCTCCTCTGTCCCTCCTCTGGCACTCCTCTGGTCCTCCCCTGGTCCTCCTCTGGTCCTCCTCTGCCTCTCCTCTGTCTCTCCTCTGACTCTCCTCTGGTCCTCCCCTGTCTTCTCTCTGGCTCTTCTGTGGTTCTTGTGGTTAGTCACAGTTCCTCCCACGTTCCTCAGACATCAGAGCTCCAGTCTGAGTGAGGCCCGTATCAGTCGGCTCCACGCTGCTCCATGCTTGTGTTCTTTCCTACACTATAATGGGATTGAAAGTGGATTAAAGGAGACACTGGCACTGGAGTTTTTACTTCTGAGAAAGCAGCACAAACAAGAACGCATTTGTATGTTTAAAGGGCCTGGATCCATGTTTTCCACATTAAACTGTATATGGATATATTGTATAAGCAGCTCTTGCGATCAAAATAAGTCCCCTGCATCTAATTATCAAGTGTTTTACTGTCTAAGAATTAACATGAGATAATTCTGAACCCGTGTTGCCAGAGCCTTAACCTGCAGATAGAGGACAGAGGAGTTTGTATCATTCTCAGTACAGGTCAGGCCTCATGTCAAAGCTCAGAACCTCAAGAATTCCAGAAATTTAGGTAGATCAGTCAGATCAGAGAGAGGCATTTTAGGTTTAAACAAGCTGGATTTGAGCATTGAAACTGACAACCCAAATGAGAGACTCAAGCGAGATCCAAAACACCAAATTATAACATGAACGACTTGTCACAGTGTATAGAGAGTGGGTCTGAATATTAGAACAAACTGCCTTCTGAAGTGCAGGTTTATGTTTGTTGTTTCCGCACCTTTGCTGGTTTGTTTTGTCCATTACTTTACTTGTATCTGCTTCTGTTAACATTGTTGGTGTCCTTAATTTCTTTACCATTGTTGGATCCTTTTATATTATTGCAATATGACGATAGTTGTGTTACCAAACTATAACAGCGACTCATTGTCCTCACGTGTAAATAGTTCATATGGTCTAATGTAAAAATGTCTGCAGAATGCAAAAGAAAGCTCATTATGTTAAATTAGAAGAAGGGGCGGGATTAAATTTAAATCAAGTTTTCTTCTTCCCGCTCTTATTTGGGCAAATGTTTTTTGTTGTTATTTCTGTTATGATTGCACTTTGGTCACTTTTTGTCATGTATTTGTAAAAGAATGTAAATTGCATGCCCAGTGTTTTTGTAATTAAGAATAAATCTGCATTACAACTGTTATCAGTAAAAGCTGTATTTGATTTGAACATGTTTACCTCATATCTAGGGGCGCAGTTACATCACATTTATGGAATTTTAAATCAAAGTCTTACATATGGTTAAGATTCCCAGCGATATGTTGCAGGGGCATCACGCTGGGGGAGTTCTGTGTATGTCTATGGTGGAATATTCAGCTTTTACAATGGAGACACAATGCACACATTAGCAAACACAGTGAAAAAGTTTTAAGATGCTTTGATTTTCAGCAAAAAGGTGAGCGCGAACTGAATGTTATTTGAGAAAGGCTTGTTTGACGGCACAAATCAGCTCACCTGTTGTAGTTCCGTCTTAAATCAGTTCTTTGTTGTCAGAGTGTGTTAAAATAAAGCTCAAATTAAAGTCTAACAGAGCTTCAGGTAGAGCAGTTCTTACAGTTACTGTCATACCTGCAGGGAAATGTTGACAAAATCAGCTGGAAAGTATGAATTGAAACACAGTTATTTCAAATCTGCATACTAATATTCTCCATGGGACAGTGAAGTTGGGACAGAAGCTTGGAGACTGCAGAAAATACACAAGAGAAGTATTTGGCAGTATTGATCGTGGCCTGTTTGTAGTACAGAGCAGAGCAAACACCAGCTGCAGTGTTCAGCTCACAGGACACCAGAAAATAATGGGACTTTTATGTTTTTTAATAGAAATATGGACACACGATCAGTCAAAAGTTCAGACAGACTTTTCCATTTCTGTTTCCATGATTATTTCCATTGTAGATTCTCACTGAAGTATCAGAACTCTGAATGACAAAGCTCTACCTTATATTTATTCAATCACAGGTGGTTTTATAGCTCGAAAATATCGAGAAAAACAACATTCTGACTGTGAGCGGGGGTTGCCTCTCCACAGATCTGACCTGTAACTTGGTCTGGTTTGGTCTCCATGAAGATAGAAAGGTTTAATGCCATACTGTGAAACATTTCAGATGAAGCAATAACATCTCCATGGAGAAAAGCGTTTGACAGACCCTCCACCAGAAAAGTTACACGTAATGCCTCATAATGATGTTAGCTGTAACCAAGGGCAGGGCAGTTTTACTCTAAAGCTCCTCTCTTTAAGGTAAAAGGTACCACTTCATGACATCACAAGGTAGAACAGAGCATTTTGAGCTTTGGAGATATAAACAGTAATAATAATCAAGGATTACTCAAACGTGTGAATGAAACAAAACACAACTCCAGGTTTGTTTTTAGTAGGAAACAACATTAAAACATGGCTTAAAGGTGTGTAGCTTTTTGGTTGGGGGTCTATCACCTTCTTGTTTCTATGGATATGTCATTGCTCTGCCTGGAATGTTCCACAGTATGACATTAAACAGCTCTACTTTACATTTATTCAACTACAGGTGGTTTTATAGCTCAAAAATACCTAGAAAAACAGACATTCTGACTGGATTTACGTACTCAGATTAGGATAAATTCCCAGTGGTTCAAGCCAGTTCTATCAAATATTAAATGAGACCGCAGACCCTGGACCCTGCCATAACACCTGCCCTAACACCTGCCATAACTGTGAACTGGACTCTGGAACTCATTTGCACCTTATATTGTGTCTACCTTTGTTACATGCTGTAAGTACCTCAGTTGTGTATATGTTTACATTCCAGTATTTGTACTAGCCACTCTACTCTTTAAATGCTCTAAATACAATAAATCCTTGAATCCACCTTGTGATGTCATGCTTCACTGTGTTTTTAAACTCCAAACACCTTCACTAGAATCGTTTGGATCATTTCAGCCCTGGACTTGCCAACCTCTACAGAGCAAAAGGTAAAAAAGGCAGCTGTTAACTTGAAAACTACTACTTCATGACATCACTAGGTGGAACTGAGCATTTTGAGATTGTGGAGATGTAGACAGACTAATAATTAATAAATTAAAGGATCATTCAAACATTGAAATGAAACAAAACACAACTCCGGGTTTGTTTTTGAGGAGGTGACAACATTAAAACAGTCAAATAGTCAAATGTAGGACCTCGAACTTGGAATTTTGGATGGAATTTTGCGTTACGTTACTTCACAATCTGACGTAAAACGATGATAAATATTGACCACAGGTACTTTCCGCCAAACAAAATCAGGATTAGAAACACATGAAAACCTGAATTTCATTTTTAGATCCTGGTTCTTCTCAGCGCTGACCTCAGACCTGTTTATAATGAGTCTGTCTCTGCTCTGTCTGTTCCACATTAGCACACACGCACCTGCCTTCTCTCTTTTCCTCTCTTTTTCCTCCATTCCTCCCTTCTTTTTCTCTCTCTCCTTCTCTCTCCCTCCCCCTTTCCGTCTCCATCCCTTCAGAACCTCTCTCTTTTCTCTTTCTCAATCCCTTCTCTTTCTTGGTGTTCCCTTCTTCTAGTGTTTCTTTCTCTCTCTTCCTCTCTCTCCCCCTGCCATTCCCTCTCTCCTTCTCTCTGTCTCTTTCTTCCCCTCTCTTCCCCTTCTCCCTCTTTCTCTCTCTCCTCTCTCTCTTTTATCTCTCATTTTTCAGACTCTCCTCTCCCCCTTTCTCTTTCTCTCTCTCTTTCTCCGTCTCTCACTCCCCCTTGTCTCTATCCCTCAATAATTTTTCCACTTTCTTCTGCCCCCCTTCCCTTTTGTCTTTCTCTCTCTTTCGCTCTGTCTCTCTCTTTTCACCTGTCTATTCTTCAGACAATCCCCCTCCTCTCTCTTCTTTCTCTCTCTCTCTCTGTCCTCTCCTCTGTCTCCTCTCTTCCTCTCCCTTCCCTTTCCCTCTCTGTCTTCCTTCCCCCCTCTCTCCCCCTCTCTCTATCCCTCCATACTTTTTCCGCATTCTCCTGCCCCCCTCTTTCCATTTTTTTTCTCTCTCTCTCACTCTTTTTTCACCTGTCTATTCAGACAATCTTCTGGATATCTCTCTTCTCTCTCTCTCTCTCTCCCTCTCTCTCCATCGCCTCTCTCTCCCTCTCTCTATCCCTCCATACTTTTTCCACATTCTTCTGTCTGCCTCCTCCTACCCCTTTCTCTCTCTCTTTCTCTCTCTCTCTCTCTCTCTCTATCTATCTATCTCTCTATCACTCTCCTCTGCCTCTTCTCTCCCTCTCCCTCCTAACTTCCTCTCATTTTTTTTCCTCCTCTTTCTCTCTCTTTCTCTCTCTCCTCACTGACTCCTGGATGGATAGTGTATAATGAGCCCGGCCTTGCAGAGTCATGCCGCAAACAAGCCCCGCCCTCCACACCTGCAGCCCCTCCCCCTCTCTCCACCCCTCCCTCCACCCCTCCACCCCTCTCTCTCTCTCTCTTACAGTAATCTGCCCATCCCTCCTTTTTTTTCCTCCCTGTGACCTTGACGAAGTGACTATCGCGTTACTTTGAGGAACAGTGAGAAAAGGATAGCCCCGTTTTGATCTTTCTCTCTTTCTTTCTCTCTCTCTGTTTGGCTGTCGATCTCTCTATCTATGTCTCTATCTCTCCATCTCTTGTTTATCTCTTCGTTTGTGCTCTGGGATGGTCGGATGGTCGGACATGTTTGTTTGTAAATCTATTTTAGGAACCGCCCTCTTCACAACCTGCCTGACACCTGCACAGAACTAAAAATAACATTAAAAAAGTGATTTTTAAAAAAAAATGTTTTTGGAAAATTTAAAGGTTCCATATGACGCTATATCTATTTTTTTATTTTTTTATTTATCTATGTTCTAATGTTGTTTCCTCATCACAAACAGTGTTTTTTTTTTTGTTTTTTTTTCATTCACACGTTTAACACACAAACCTGCACATTTAGGCTGAGTTCTTCTCTCAAACTGTAAACACTCTGTTCCATACAGGAAGTGCTCCATTGTGTTTTTAAACTCCACACACCTTCACTAGAATCATTTGAATGATTTCAGCCCTTGAATTGCCGATCTCTACTGAACAAAAGGTAAAAAGGAGCTGTTAACTTGAAAACTACCACTTTATGACATCACAAGATGGAACAGACTAATAATAAAGGATTACTCAAACATGTAAATGAAACAAAACATGAGATTATCAAAATATAAGGTACATATAGCCAAGACCTTTGATTTTAACCTAAATGTATATAAAATGTTCAAAGTATTTCCGCGTTTAGCTTATAGGGCACAGACTGCAGTTGTTTAAAGGAAAATAATATTAAAAATCCTAAATTACATAGAATTACATAAAGTTGTTCCCTCCTCAAAAACAGACCTGGAGTTGTGTTTTGTTTCATTCACACATGTCTGAGTAATCCTTTATTATTAGTCTGTCTACATCTTCAACACTCCACCTTGTGATGTCATGAAGTGGTAGTTTTCAATTTAACAGCTCCTTTTACCTTTTCTTATAGAGATCAGCAATTTCAGGGCTGAAATGATCCAAAGTGAAGATGTTTGGAGTTTAAAAACAGTTTTAGCACATGACATCACAAGGTGGAACAGAGTGTTTTCTGTTTGAGAGAAGAACTGGGACTAAATATGCAGGATTTGTGTGTTAAACATGTGCGAATGAAACAAAACACAACTCCAGGTATGTTTTGTTAGTGATGAGGAAACAACATTATGACACAGATCAGAAAACAGAATAATATGAGCCTTTTAAGAATGCTTCATATTTCTGAACTGCACATTGTAAAAATATGTTAAATCTGCCCTTGTTTTTGGACATGTTATTGTATAGTTTTATTTTGTTACGATACAAAAATATAATGTTGATTCTAAATAAACATTGTACTAGTATATATGTCACCTTTTTTCATGAATGTATATAAAGTTTTGATTTAAAAGTTCATAAACTTGACCTAATTGTGCCCTTAGATATGAGGTAAACAAATATAGCTTTTACACATAATAACTGTAATGTTGATTTATTTATTATTTCAATACTTAAATCCAGTTGGTTTGAACCTAAAATGCCTCTCTCTGATCTGAATGGTCTCTATAACCTCAGCACCTGCAGCAGATGCTGAGCCAGTGCTAGTGCAGCCTCTGCAGCTCAGGGAGGGAATTCTGGAGGTTCTGAGCTTCACATGAGCCTGTCCATAAACTGAGAATGAGACAAATGCAGGATGTGTTTTCTTTCTGCAGGTGAAGGCTCTGGAGACACAGGTTCAGTTGGGATTCTAATACAGTTTTAAAACAGTAACAGTGCAGGCTATACACGCAGTTCCTTTAAACAAACATATTTTGAACATGAAAACCAATTTATTTGTTTTGGATAATCTTAAAATAGAAAGGAAAAAGTCCCACCTTCAGTGAATCAGTGGCTATGTAGATATATGCTGTTATAGAAGAAATATATTCTGGAACAATTTACTTTTTTCTATGACTCAAAGGACACATCTTCATTAAACGCTGGACAAAATGGTCAGATTATAAACAAAAAGAGTCATGATCCAGCCTTTCATATCAAATATTGCAAATGAACAGTGTCCTAAGCTTTGTATTTGTATTTGTTTTGTATTGTTTTGTATTTGTTTTTGAAAACCTGAATACGTAACAAAGTATTTAAAAAAGGTGACTTTTCTGGCCTATGCTTTTAGATTCGTTTTACAAGACTTCTGAGTGGTAAAGTAATAATGAATCGACTAGTTAACACAATCTTAATGCACAGATAAGCCCATTTTTTTAGTTTGAAGTAAGAAAAATCAACACTGAAACAAGTCTGAATAATCCAAAATCTTTCTAAAATTAAATCAAGACAAAAATCCCGAATTCAAATCACTTTACGCACGCAAACATTCCAATTCCACTTTGCCCTGCTCACCACAGACCCACTACTGTTCCCGGAGGTTCCCTGGGGTCACCCCGGGCCTGTCCACCCCCCGTGCCTGTGCGCAATGCTCCGTGCGAGGTCTCCATGGCGCGGCACGGTGCGGTGTTCGGTGCGTCCTGCGGCACTGCTCTGTGGGTGTGGCCATGCGCGCCCTCCTTCTCTGCACCACGAAGCCCTCCTCCGCCTATCCCCGCTCCCTCTCCGCTGCTCTCCACCTCCCCTTACCCGCCTCCCATGCGCCTTCTGCCCGCTACCCTGCGCCTTTGGTTCCTGGGTCTACCTACTGCTCCAAAATTATATCTTTGCGTCTTAGCCACCACTCATACGTCCTAATTGTTGTTTGCTATCCCTTACCTCCCTTACCTTACGAAATATACAGTTCAATCTACGTTTTTAACAGTTCTGCAATATTCTGGGGCTTTGTATTGCTATACAGTCCAGTGTAAAAACATTAGCCTCGCTGAGTTAAGCAACATTTTACGCAAGTTAAACAATCATGGGTCATTACGAGACGTTTAAACTGTATAATGTAATGTTTTATCGTCTATGTTCCGAATTCAAAATCACAAAATATAGGCCTGTTATAAGAACGAAATAAAAATCACTCAAATTAATCCAAATTGTAACATATGACACTATTATTCTAATTTCCTTGGATGTTCTATACTTCTAAATCCTAAATCTTTGCTTCCTCGCTACTATTCCTGTCTTCCATCTTTAAAAAAAATGTTGTCTTCCATGTAGGCTACGCTTTAGATACAGATTTCAGAAATTTTAGAAGTTAAATTGTTGTTTATTTTAACCAAATTCATATCTCAAAATTCTGAATCCCAGGATGTATATTTAGAAACAATCCAAATAGTCATTAATCATTTTCTGCGCTCTACCCCAGCTCTTCTCCTGCTTTCTATACCCAAAAACTGCTCCCTCTTTACGCCTTCTAGCTCCTTCTCCTCCCTCCATCCCTCCTCCTCTCCCCCTCTCCTCCCCTCTTCCCACTCGGAACACACAAGCAGCGCACACACGGGTGGTCTTCATCAATCCCACTTTTATTTGGAGACAGAATACTAGAAGAATTGTTCACTCGTTATTATGAAAAACCGTATAGCACCACAGGGCAGGATCTTGTGGTCGCCCGTTCACGGATAAAAAGTCACTGTTTTTGTGCTATGCGTGATTCCTCGGTCTTGATTGGTTGATTCGGGAGAAGATATTTAGTCATTTCTCTTTGATATAAAAAAGACTTGCACTTTGTCATATTCCAGTCATTTGCAAAACAAATCGGCATCGTTCAGTCACAACAAATACACTGAGAGCAAACCAAAGAGCTGGGCGGCATTGAGCAGAATCCAAGCAGGGAGCAGCGTCCATGAGTATTATCATCATTATATCATATTTATATATTCATATGTATACATTTATATCATGTTATATACAGTATGGCACTTGATTACACAAAGCAAGAGGACACTGGACAGAGAAAAGCAGTGGGCGCTTTGGTGTGTGGAACAGAAGGAGATGAGAGACGTGCGCGCGGCTGGAGCGCGTGAGTGGTGGACACGTGTGGTGCACGCGGCACAGGCAACAGAAGAGACGCGACGCACGCGGATGACACCGAGAGCGGGTCCGGACCTGAGGCGGACCCGGCCTGCGCGCGGCTCGTGTTTAATTAGGTCGGTGCCAAACGGAGCTCTCAGAAGGAGCGTTTTTGGATACAGCCAGGCGCTCACGGTTCACCTTTAGTGCAATAGAGCATCGCCTCCGGGACAGACACCAGCCTGAACGTCTCGGACCCGGTAAAAACCCCACGTAAAAGTTG